>JAEOAD010000061.1:6410000-7610000 GCA_036365145.1 Orientallactaga sibirica
AATTGAAGAGAAGGGCAGAAGCTTGACTTTCCAAGTAGGGTCTGTTCACCAGAGGATAATAAGGAGGCAGTGCCCTTCCATGCCTTTGTCCCTCTCTAGTTATTTCTCTGTTTTTGTATGTGGATGCAAGTGTGTATGTGTACGTGCGTGTGTGTGTGGAAGCCAGAGGACGACCCTGGGTGTTGTTGCTCAGTATTGTCTATCTTGATTAAGATAGTTCTCTCATTGGCTTGGAACTCACCAAGTAGGCTAGCCTGGGTGGCCAGTGAGCCTCAGGGATCTCACCCTGCACTGAATTACTTACACATAACACCTATGCCTGACTTGTCTCGTAGGACTTCTGGGGATAAAACTCAGGTTGTTCTCATGCTTACAAGGCACAGTGGCACAAGATGTCATTTTAGGAATATTTACTGTCTATTATTCTTCTCTCTTATCTTTTGGTTGATTTCTTTTGCAGATGTATGTGTATGTGTGCAGTACGGGTGTGGTGTGGTGTGTGGTATATACACACGTGTGTACAAATGCGTGCATCCTGTGTGTATGCAATGTGAATATCTGATGTCCTACTCAATTGCTCGGCCATGTGTATCCCTGAGACGGAGTTTCTCTCAGCACCTCAGAGCTATCAATTTCTTTTTTGTTTAAGTTTTTTTTTCTTTTTAAATTTTTATTTATTTGCAAGCAGAGAGATAGCAGAGAGGCAGACACAGAGAGAGAATGGGCGTGCCAGGGCCTCTAGCCACTGCAAATGAACTCCAGATGCATGTGCCCCTTGTGCATCTGGCTTACGTGGGTCCTGGAGAATTGAACCAGGGTCCTTTGGCTTCGCAGGCAAATGCCTTAACCACTAAGCCATCTCTCCAGCCCCAGAGCTATCAATTTCAGTCAGAATGACTGACCAACAAGACCAGCAAGTCTCTGGTCTACTCCTCAACCCCCGTGCAGGACTGGGTTACAGGCATAAGAAGCCCACCAAGTTGTTTGTGTGGGTTCTGGGAGATCGAACTCAGGTGAAGCAGTCCTCCATGCTAGTGCGACAATGGATCTTAACCACGGAGACATCTTCCCAACCCTCTTTTATATTTTTTTAAGGACCACATTATACAAAGCAAAAAGGAGGTAATGATATCTTACTATTATCCAGGGCAAATACATAATAAATCCACTATGTGCAACTCGAACTGAAATGAATGTATGCCAACTTTTTTTAAAACACAACAGGTCTTAGAAAAGTCATGCTACTATTAGAATAACTAAATGTCACATCATTAACCCATTTCTTTCTTTAACATTTATTTATTTAAGAAAGAGTAAGAGGGAAAGATGAAGAGAGAGGAAGAGAAAGACAGAGAGAGAAAATGGGCACACCAGAGCCTCTTGCCACTGTAAACAAACTCCAGATGCATGCACCACTTTGTGTATTTGACTTTATCTGAGTACTGGGGACTCAAACCTGGCCTGGTAGGCTTTTCAAGCAAGTGCATTTAAGCTGTTGAGCCATCACCCCCAACAATTAATTTCTATAATCTCAAAAATGGAACTAGTTCTGTGTATAGAAAGGAAATGGAAAGATAAGGTTAGTCTTATGTTCATCTTATGTTACAACTATATTTGGTTACCAGGAGATTTTTATGGCCTTCAGGGATAAATCATAAAACTTTCCTATTCCTAAGCATTGTAAGATAAGGGTGTTGGAGCTGGGTGTGGTGGCGCACGCCTTTAATTCCAGCACTATGGAGGCGGAGGTAGGAGGATTGCCGTGAGTTCAAGGCCACCCTGAGAATACAGAGTGAATTCCAGGTCAGCCTGATCTAGAGTGAGACCCTACCTTGTAAAAAAAAAAATAAGGGTGTTGGAAATTAAATCAATTTCAGTGTCCCCATGCTGGCTCCAATCTCCCTAGCCAGGGATGAATACATCATTCTTGTCATATTGCTTCAACATGAACCAACCAACAATGGGCAATCTCCCAAGTCAATTTCATCCTTTCCCTGGTTCTCTGATGAAGGCACAGAAATACACATGGTGGCTGTGAAAAGACTCACGGCTTCTTCCTGAGTAAATCCCAGTCCTGGGACTCGAGTATCAAATTTAAGTCTCTATCAGCAAACTCACCAGACTTTGTGTGATCGACAGCAATTCAGGGCTTGGGAAAGTAATGCCAAGTAGAGGGATTCGCCACAGGCTGGAGACCATGTTTGCACAGACCCTCCTGGCTCTGCCTCTCAATAGCAACCGGCCTCAGGCCATGTGCTTGTCTCCCTGAGTCTGAATGTGCTTCCCTGTATGACTCCGAGACGGTTCTCTGTGAGCCAGTTTTTGGGGTATAATGACCACATGCAGCAGCCCGATTGGTCTGAGATTCTAAAGGCATCCCATACGTCTATACTCTAAACTCCTAGTCCCCCAGCAAGTCTAAACGAAGCTCTAAGCATCCCAATACACCTCAACTGAAAAACGTAATAAATGTCCAGTAAGGCTAAACTCAGGACTCCTGACTACAGGCATGCCTCTCCCTGGACAGCTGGAATGGTGTGGATGGGTTTCTTTGAGTCATATTTGCGACGAAAATGGCAAGATTATACTTCGAAACAACCCGGTGCATGAGATGTCCACCCTCTTTGTGTGACTGGAGATGTGTGCTGTATATGTGCATGTGGGTGTGGGTGTGGAGACCAGATATTGACATGAGGGATCTTCCTCAATCATTCTTTCCTTTATTTCAGGAGACAGGATCTCTCATTGAACTCACACTCTCGCTGATTTAGGCTAGCCAGTCAACGAACACAAGGAATCTTCTTATCTCCACCATCAAAGCCCTGTCCAGCGCTGGGATTATGGGCATGCAACACCATGCCCAGCTTTAATATGGGTGCTGGAGACCTGAATTCAGGTCCTCATGCTTGTTCAGAGAGCACTTAACCCACAGAGCCATCTTCTTTCTATTTTCTGAGTCCGATACAATGATGCTCTCTGTTTTGTTTCTATGACTCTATGGAATAACCTAAAGCGAAGTCAAACAAAGTCAACTGAGGCAGAGCCATTGAGAACTTGTAGAACTGTGTCGAATTGCATGGAATCCAGCCCAGCTAGTGATGAAAGGCACTCTGAAGGGGACACACACAGGCCCTGTATTTCCAGGGCACGGGCCAGTGACTCACCTCATGGAATCTGCCAAGTCCACATTCACTACAAGCTGGGAGAGCAGAGAGCCACGGGCCTGAGCATGGCTGAAGAAATAAAATAAGCCAAAGTGGAAAAAAAAAAAAAAAAAAACCTCAGTAGTTTCACTGCCCCAGGTTTCTAACTCGCTGTAACTTAGAGTGATGCCTCCTGCGCAACTTTGTAGGGTTCTTTAATTCGTTAATACGAGTGGATTTTTGACGAATGGCAGGCAGTGGAATTCATCTGTAATGAGCGGCGGTTCAGGATCACTCAAACGCCAGCACCTTTCTTGTGGAAAGCTCCCTTCTAGGGTGCTTAATTGTAACATATTGCTGCTGTTATTTGAAGTAATAACTCATTATAGAATAGGGTTTCTATACAAGCCCTAATAATTCTGTTATGTCTCCCGTGATTTTTCAACATTAGCTAATGAAGTGGCCCATCATTTATCAGTAAACAGCATCGAATGTTGCGCAGTCAATCTTTTGACAGAGTCATTTGTGCCAGCTTCCTCGATCAGGGACAATTAATATCATCAGAATTGGTGATTTGGGATGTGATTTCCTTGCCACGAACCTCATCTTCCCTTGCAATGAAATCATTTGACAGGTCGATACCACAGTCTCATTTTTCATTCACTTTATCAGCTCCTGGCTTCAAATGACATCCATATCTGTAAGAGCTATAGAACTTCGCCAAGGAGGCAAGATACATTGAGGTCTGCTTCTCCTAGCGAAATTCTGCTGAGACTGGCCTTGCTGGCCACCTTCTAAACACCCCAAAACTTACATTTTGGCCTATTCCCAGTGACCAATCAAAAGCCAGCCATGGTTTTCTTCAGTTATCTCTGTCCTTTTCTTCATCAGAGAGAGGCAGAATTTCAAATTCATGCCCTATCTTCCTCATTTTGGATACTGACTTCAAGTCTCCTCTGATGTGGCTCTCTCTCTCTCTCTCTCTCTCTCTCTGTGTGTGTGTGTGTGTGTGTGTGTGTATGCATACACAGTTGCAGTTTTTTTTCATAATTTGTGAGAATATTTAAGGTTTGGAAATAAAATTTAAACTTGCCATCATCAATACCCCCACGATATCTTAGAATTGTTATATTTTTTGACATATTTAACCTCCCTGCTAACTGATCTGTTTTCAAATACACACACCCCAGATTCATTTCACATGGACTCTGCCAAACACCCCCTTGTGCCTTCTCAACACTTTGAGGTACAGAAGGCCTCAGTTGCCGAGCACAGTCTGTGCCTGTTGGGCACTGATTAAAGGACATGCCTCCCTCTCTTGGAGATCTGAGATGGAGGAGTGACTCCATAGCCTCACACCTTCCACCATGGATTCCTGTTAATGCCGTTGCTATGCTACTGACCAGACAACACAGGCCGCAGATGCATAAGGGTTACTGAGGAGTCCTCGTGGCTCCCTCCACACTTCCCTATAAGACCACTTTACCACTCCGAGTCTTTTCATGACACTCTAGGCACACTCGGCACACAGCCACCTGGGTCAATTGCTACTTAAAGAAGCAACAGTCTGTCAGTCATTTTGAGAAATCACTGTTGTGGGAGTCAGTCCAGAGCAATTGTTAATTGGTAGGAGAATTAAATAAGTGCTAAATAGAAAGAGGTGAATTGCATGTTAAATTCAGGTAGAATCCAGATAATCAGTCAATATTCCAAGATTTTTCTTCTGTCTCCTCTAGAGTTGGGAAATTAAAGCAGGGAGAGGGAGCAGGAGTCTGGGATGAAAGGCCACTTACATCTGAGCTGTGCACTGTGGGAAGGAAGGGCTAACTCATAAGACACTTGGACAGCTAAAGTGAGAGACTGCTGTATCCCTAACTAACATACAGCATGCCTGCTTTCTGACACACACCACCTAAGGCAGTCAGAGCCAGCTGGCTTTCTCTTATACATAGCAGAGGGTATTTTGAAGCAATCTGAGGGGACCCTAAAATGACTCTACCTTTAAAAGTAATTTAACCATTTTCCGGATATTTAAGATGTGGCAGAGAAATAACTGGTCAGGAAACTGTTTTAAAATGTCCCCTTGGCTGGAGGGGATAAGTGGGCCCTTGACCCTGGGTGGAAGGTGTCTGAGAAGGGAGGCTCCTGAGAAGAAGTCTGGCTGGTGTAGTCATAGTTGCTCTGTCAGTTGCTGGTTGAACATTCCTGTCCCCCACCTGCCCTGGAGCCAATCTTTCCAAAAGTGTCCATTCTTTCTCCAACAGTTCATTTCTTTCTTTTTTTAAAACTATTCATAGACACATCTTGAAGTCTCTTTGTGAAGAAAGAAAAAAAATATATATAACACACATAAGAAAAGAAAATGCATATTAAAAATGTTCTTCCATTTCTCTCTTTTTCATTTGTGTTTTATTTACATGTATTTATTTTATAGCATATATTATTGCAGTTCATGTCAAAGTTTCCGGTGGGAAAAGTAAACTATGAGCACATTATTTTAACTTTGCTTCCATCCACATTGTCTTCCCTCTAAACGTCCTACCTTTAAATCAAACTGTGATGGGGATAAAACGAACATTTGGGGAGAGAGAAAAGGAAATACAGGCCAAGTTGCTTGTCTCAGGTCAGGGTCTAGGTTAGGTTAGGGTTACATTTTTCTTTTGGTCATTTAAACCTTTAAGTCATATTTTCTAGAGTGGAACATGTTTTAACCCTTAGGACATTGCTTCAGAGATTAAATGTTTTTCAGACAACAACAACAACAACAACAACAAAGTTTATGTTAAACATTCCATCTCATCGGTTTATATCAGGCTGTTTCTCGTGGCCCGCCTTCCCGGGCCTCTCCCCTTGGCACAGCCTCTGCCTCTGGAAAGAAGATTAATATTTCAGAACTTGTCATGGGCAGTTCCGTCGACTTTGTTTCTGCCTGTGTCTGACAAGCTATTTATCATGCTGCTGAGTGCTGGCGAATTATCCCTGCTGTTATGACAATGGCGTTATTCATCAGGATCACAGCCTCTGGACCAGGGAGGTGCAGCTGGTTCTGTCTTCCTTTCTGTCTTTCTGGAGGTGTATGGATCTCTGCACTATGGAGGGACAAGAGGAAGGAAGGAAGGAAGGAAGGAAGGAAGGAAGGAAGGAAGGAAGGAAGGAAGGAGGGAGGGAGGGAGGGAGGGAGGGGGAGGGAGGAGGGAGGAAGGGAAGGGAAGGAAGAAAGGGTGGTAGGGAAGGAGGGAAGGAAGGAAGGAAGAAGGGACAGAATGAAGAAGGGAGGGAGAAGGCAGGACAGAGGAAGGGAGGAAGAGAAGGAAGGAGAGAGATAGAAAGGAAAGGAGAGAAGAAAGAGAAGGAAGGAAGGAAGGAAGGAAGGAAGGAAGGAAGGAAGGAAGGAAGGAAGGGAGAGAGGAAGAAGGGACAGAAGGAAGAAGGGTAGGAAGAGAAGCAATGAGAGGAGGAAAGATAAAGAAGGAGGAGAAGGATGAGGAGAAAGGGAGAAGGATGGATGGAAGGATAAAGAAGGAAGGAAGAAATGAAGAAGGGAAGGAAGGAGAAAAGGAAGAAGGGAGGGAGAGAAGGAAGGATGGAAGACAAGGAAGAAGGAATGATGAATAAGGATGATAACAATAAGAAAACTTCTGTAACAAGTCTGGTGTGCTACCGTTCTCCCAGATCTGAAGACATTTGTTTTTAATTATGAACCTATCTCTCCTGTTAACTGCTGCTTCTTGGGGAAGCGCAGGAGGGACTGCGGGGTGAGTATGGGGGCAGCTGGATCTGCTTCCCAGGCACTTTGGAGAAAGTTTCCACATCTGTCACCCTCCTCAGCTCCTCCCTGACAGCCAAGCGCTGGCTGGAGAACCGTTCGTTTGCGCTGTCTGTGTGACTGCATCTTCAGCGACATTTATTTTACTCAATAGAAAATGCTTTCAATTTTGTGAGGCATTAGAGCAGCTCAAATTTCAGGGTGAACATTGCTCCCCTGAAGCCTCATGAGTGGAAAATGGTGGGAGAAAATTAAGTTGTCAGCATTTTCCAATTTTTCAAAAGATCCCAGGGCAAAGCCTTCACTGTTAAATTGTACCTCACCTAGAGACCTCCTCTCCCATTCCAGATGGCCTAGGACACCACATCTCCATTCACACTGGATTTTTTTTCTGATTATAAAAGAAGAGTGGGAGGAGCTTGAGATGCCATAACATGACAACAGACCAATAGACTGTAGCAACCATGGCCAATAGAGGATGCTCAACAGAACAGGCTACTCAGTAGAACAAGCAGGGAACCAGCCACACATACAAGTTTGTTAAAACGCCTTTCTCCCTTCTCCAGAGTTTTCAAAGCTAAGTTCTCAATCTCTGAATTCTTCCATCTAAGAAGCAGTTGTTCTTTCAGACAGAGCACTGCACCTTTCAAAAGCACCCTGCCCTTTAGGTTTTTTTTGGAACAAATGCGAGGCAGGTAGGGTTTCACTCCAGCCATCTCTCCAGATCTATTAACAAGCTTTTGATGCCTCTTAACTATTACACCCACAGCAAGCTCATTTGACACAGTACTAATCTTTATTACAGCTTTTTGTATGCACTTGTACACCAGGGCAACAAGCACCATCTAATACATATGAGTGCACATGCCTATAAGAACATGCCTATACATGCGCATGCACATGAGTCACATGTTAACTAACACATGTTCACATACCGGTAATACATATGCATGCATAAACACAAATAGTGCACATATATGCGCATGCTCATACATAAGCATGCAGATACACATGTGCACACATTCTCCAGAGCATCACACATGTATGTGTCCATGTACACACACGTGCATATTCACGAATTGATAAATGATATTCATGAATTGAAAAGTGTATACACTTGCACATATTGAAACACAAGTGTTTGCATCTGCATACTCATGAATTTACATGTGCGTGCATGTGCAAACGTGGACAGGCCACACCCACCAACATAGTTCACAGGGAATACAAGAAGGACTTTTTGGAAGGTTGGTGTGGTGGTTTGATTCCGGTGTTCTCAGTAAACTTAGGTGTTTTGAATGCTAGGTTCCCAGCTGCTGGACATTTGGGAGTTAAAGCCTCCTGGAGGCAGTGTATTGTTGGGGGCGGGCTTATGGGTGTTATAGCCAGTGTCACCTTGCCAGTGTTTGGCACACTCTCCTGTTCCTGTTGTCCACCTGATGTTGGCCAGGGGATGATGTCCACACTCTGCTCATGCCATCATTTTCCCTGCCATCATGGAGCTTCCTCCTTGAGCCCATAAGCCAAAATAAACCTCTTTTCTCCCACAAGCTGCTCTTGGTTGGGTGATTTCTACCAGCAATGCAAACCTGAGTGCAACAGCTGGGGTAAAGCCCAGAGGCTGTGCGAGCCTTGTGCAGCCCCATTCACTTCTCATCATGAAGGCACCTGTGTTGGTCAGCTCTTGGGAAGCCAAGTGTGGGCAGTCAGTGATGGGCCCACACCCTGTGATGCCAGGTCAGGCAGGAAGGGACAATGCAATGATGTAGCTCCCAGCACAACTGCAGTGGTTTCCTGTCCCTGCTGATGAACAGAACATAGTGTTAGCTAGCTCCCTTAATGCCATTGTGATTTTCCCAAGTGAGGAATTTTTCTGCATTCAGAGGAACTGGGAACCACTTGCCGGTCAACATGTATCATCGAGGGAAGTCGTGGCCCACTCTAAATATGCAAAAACATTGCCTTTGGGTTCTAAGGAACCACTGTCCCTCTCATCAAATTGAACCAAAGAGAGGCCAAAGAGAAGCAGCAAGCATTTGCCTGAACTCATGGAGACAAAGATCACTTGAAGACTCTGGAGAGGAAGAAGACTGGGTCACAGGGAAAAGGTCCCCACTGTGATGGGTGAGTGTGAAAAGCAGGCTGGGCCCAGCCTTCCCAGCCTCTCTGCCTCAGGAGAGGCAACAGTGTGAGATGGAGTGTGCCCACACTGCCATATGTTTCTGGAATCTCAGAGCTAGTGGTTGAATGAATGTTCAGGACATGAGACACATGAGGAGTGCCGAGGAGATCTCAGAGGGGAGAGAAAATAGTCATCTCACATCCTTCAGGAAACTCGCTGGCAAAGCCCGCTAGCAAGAAAGACTGAACAGAAATGAAAAGAGAGAAAAAGAATGCAGTTCTTAGAAACTGCAAGCAACTCACACACGTAACCAGTGTAGATATCATACGGGAACTCTGTGTGTATGACCACTGCCCTACAAGGTGGGAGCCATTCTTAGCACAACATGCTAAATGTAGGGAGGAGCGACATTTCCAGATGTTAAATAAGAGTGGACTTTGGCTCATGTAGGTGGAAAATACAAATCTACTACTACCTGAAATTAATTGCATATATGCATATATGTATATGTGTATAAATGTTAGCAGGCACACTTTTTTTAGATAGAGCATGTGCACACGAGAGAGAGAGAGAGAGAGGGAAAGAGAAAGAGAGACAATTGGTACCAGGGCCAAGTGTAACCTTGCTCTTGCCTCACCTTTGTGCACTTGGCTTTCCTGGGCTCTGGAGAGTCGAACATGGGTCCTTAGGCTTGGCAAGCAAGTGCCTTAACCACTAAGCCATCTCTCCAGCCCAGCAGGCATACTTTTTAATGCCTCTCTCAACTCCTTGCCCAGACAGTGTGTGGGCATGGAGAAGGAAACCCCAGCTACATTTGCAACTCTCTCCACAGCAGCCAGACACTGCTGCCACTGACCAGAAACTCACTAAACTTGCCAAGACCATTTGAGAGAGGGGGGATAAAAGCATTCATGTTAAACCAGTTCAAGCAATCACACAAGGATATCCATCTGCATAGAATGAATTTGGATCCTAGTTCAAAACGACTAAACACTTGAACATAAGAGCAAAAACTCTGGACCTCTGAGAAGGATATTCAAGTGTAAACACAGATGACCTTGGATTTGTGAATGGTTTCTTGGGAATGATACTAGAAACACTGAGTAGGGAAAGAAAGAAATACCCGTGGTGCTTTGATTCAGGTGTCCCCCATACACACCTGGAGGCAGTGTATTGTGGGGTGTGAGCTTATGGGTGTCATATCCAGCTCTTCCTTGCCAGTGTTTGTCACACGCTCGTGCTGTTGTTCACCTGACGTTAGCCAGGAGGTGATGTCCACCCTCTGCTCATGCCACGTTTTCCCCTGCCATCATGGAGCTTTCCCCATTTGTCTGGAAGCCAAAAATAAACCCTTTCCTCCCATTAGCTGCTCTTGGTCAGGTGCTTTGTGCCCACAACGAGACGCTGACTGCAGCAACACCCTCACCAAAGAGCATCTTCATCAGCCCTCTAATAAGCTCACATGCCAAGGCCAGATACTCAGAGAAGAAAAAGGGAAGAGCAAAGTCAAGTGTGTGGATGGTTTGGTTTCTTTTCAGCTCCTTTGACTTCAGCTAGCTGAATGAAACCAATTTGTGTGTGATGGATATGTAGGCAAGAGCATGGAATCTACTGAAAGGTTACACCACTGCAGGCTTGAGCATGTCAACTTCTTTCATGATTCACGGGGGAGGGGGGATGTAAGTTGCAGAGAAGGAAGAGGAAGGGTGTTTTTCTTACACAATCCCACCCATTTATGTCACTATCCACACGCGGATATATATGTACATAGACGCATGTGACACATAGTGTATGTTAAACATTTGAGGTTTTGGGACCATTAGATCCAGGCATCCCTGTAGTGCAGGCCTTTCAGGATTTTTATAGTTCCCACGGGGCGGATAACTAGCTGCATGTTAGATCTTTAGAAGCATGCTGGTCTTTTTCATGGGCATTTCCTCTTTCTTGCACTGAGCGGAACCCTGTGAAGTCTCTCTTCACTTTTCTGCCAGGGTAGCCTTAATTTTACAGGGTACTGTGGAGCTTTCTCCCAAGAGCACCCTAAACATCCCAGCCTGGCAGCAAGAGGGGTGGAGAGTGCCACATACCCCTAAGCTTACTCCTATGGGGGGGGGCTTCCTCCTCCACACATCAGGAAGAACTAGGCAAATTTTTGGAATGCTAGGGATGCAAGTCCACAAAGGAAAGCCTCATTGAGCGTTAATTTTAACTTTTAAACTACGTAAGAATTATAGGACAGAACAGCAAAGATTGAGTCACAGGACAGCCACTAAGCATGCAGTGTGAGACCTTCCTTATCGGGAGATGTCAAAGCCACTGTCATCTTACTAAGGTTTAAGATATCTAAAACCCGGTACTATCTAATTCAGATGGAGGCAGGAAGAAAACATTTACTTAAACTGTGTTAGTTTCTAGTCCAAATGATTTAATGAGCAGTTGTTATGGGCACGTTTTTATGTATGCCCTTCCATAATGTCAGAATTTATGCAATAACAAGAAGTTCACAAAGCTACATCAGTTCCTTTAGCTGCAGATTTTCCAAGTGATCCCCATGCCAGAGTCCACCACGATTTTGATGTTTTCATAACTTGTTTTTTGTTTGTTTGTTTGTTTTTTTCTAGCACTTGACAAACACAGAATCAGACCGTGTGCACTCTGTTTGTTTTCTTCTTTACTTTGGATAAGGAGTGTACTCTTGGTGCTCTTGGTTGGGGGATTTCTGCCAGCAATGCGAACCTGACTGCAATAGCGTGTTCTATCAGACACAGCGACTACAGTGTTTGCATCATCATGTAGTGTAGGCATTTACTGAATAAACAAGAAACTCACCAGCCATTCCAGTTTCATTGCTTTCAAGTCTTTTTTTTTTTTTTTTTTTTTTTGGTTCTTCGAGGAAGGGTCTCACTCTGGTCCAGGTTGACCTGGAATTCACTATGTAGTCTCAGGGTGGCCTCGAAATCTCGGCGATCCTCCTACCTCCCGAGTGATGGGATTAAAGGTGTGCGCCACCACGCGTGGCTTGCTTTCAAGTTTTATTTGGTGTGCTTTTGAGATCCAGCACTGATGCTGCATAGATAAATCTCTCTTTGTAACTCAGTAGGATCCCATTGTATATTCATCTTCTCTCCTCAAGATGGGCACCTGGCTATTTCTAGGTTCTGGCCTTTCTAAATAAAAGTTCTATGGATTTTTTTGTTTGTTTGTTTTGTTTTGTTTTGTTTTGTTTTGTTTTTCAAGGTAGGGTCTCACCCCAGCTCAGACTGACCTGGAATTCACTATGTCGTCTCAGGCTGGCCTCGAACTCATGGTGATCCTCCTACCTCTGCCTCCCAAGTACTGGGATTAAAGGCGTGCTCCACCAAGCCCAGCTCTGGGTGTTTTGATATACAGATTTTTGCATACATAAGTTTGTCTTTCTGTCTCTCTTTCTTTGTGTTTGTCTATGCCATGTTGTGTGTGTGTTGCAGTCTGAGAATACCCTTGGGTGTCAGTCCTCACCTTCTTCTCTCTCCTTATTCACCACTATTTCCCAGGCTATCTGGTTCATGTGCTTCCTGGGATTCTTCTCTCTCCATCTCCCATCTCCCCATAATCACACTGGGATTAAAGATACTTGCGTTATTGCATCTGGCTTTACATGGTTGCTAGGGATTCAAACAACTCAAGCCTGTCACAACATGGGCTTTATCCACTAAACACCATCTCTACAGCCCCATGTTTTTGTTTCTTTTGGATAAACACCTATAGGCAAGAGTGTTTTATCAGAGGATGGATAAATATTTAATTCTTTAAAAGACTACAGTGAGCATGTGTGGTGGTTGGATTCAGGTGTCCCCCATAAACTTAGGTGTTCTGAATTCCAGGTTCCCAGCTGATGGAGATTTGGGAATTAAAGCCCCCTGGAGGCAGTGTATTGTTGGGGGTGGGTTTATGGGAATTATAGCCAGTTTCCCCTTGCCAGTGTTTGGCACAATCTCCTGTTGCTATTGTCCACCTGATGTTGGTGAGGAGGTGATGTCCACCCTCTGCTCATGCCATCATTTTCCCCTGTCATCATGGAGTTTCCCCTCAAGTCTGTAAGCCAAAATAAACCTCTTTTTTTTTTTTTTTTTCCCCACAAGCTGCTCTTGGTCGGGTGATTTCTGCCAGCAATGTGAACCTGACTGCAACAGCATGTTATGTCAGAAACAGAGACTGAAGTGTTTGCATCCTTATGTAGTGTCAGAATTTACTGAATAACAATAAACTCAACAGCCTTGTCAGGTCCATTGTTTTCAAGTTTTATTTCATACCTGTCAGTTGACAATTGTAGGTTTTTGAATCCCAATCTTAATTACTAGTATCAACTTTCAGATCACACGTTAATACTTCACACAATACAAACATGCAACTTACAGTATGGCTCAGACAGTGTTAAAGGGGCCGCAGAGTTCAGAGAGGCTGTCCTGAAGTCAGCCGCAGGGAGCTGATAGAGGTGCAAGGGAGAGTCTGTAGGGGACCAGATGGAAGTCTTACAAGCCTCAGTGCCGAGCTGTTCAGGTGCGGAAACGTCAAGTGCAGGTCTGGACAGCAGGCCGTTAAAGGGTCAGTTTGAAGTGGGCCGAGTCTCATGGCAGGAGCTGGAGCCCAGGGCCAGAGGCAGAGGTCCTTGCTGTGGCAGCCGTGCTGGACTGGGCTCATGTCGAGTGACGGACTACTCAGCATCCCCTGTCTTGGGATGTTACTTCTCTTATGGCCCCGATGAGGGGGTTACACATAGTGTGAGTGGTAAGCTGGTTTTTCTAATGTTTCTGATAAGATTTGATACATTTTCAGGTGTCATTCTTTATTGGCATAAATAAATGATTATCAGCTTGTGCCTCCTGCTGTACTGGCAGATGGTGGTTGTTGACTTGTGTAAACATGACAGAGAGTCAACTTCAGTGAAGGTTATTACTTTGTAAAATGGAGCCTGAAAGCTGTTATTTCATACAACACAGAGGAACCTAGAGCAGCCCAGCCCAATCGACTCAGTAATACTAAAACATAAAAGAATGCAGTTAGACAGTACGTTGTGCTTTCCTCTTTAAGTGTCGACAAAAAACACATGATGGGTCTGGAGAGATGGCTTGGAGGTTAAGGCACTTGCCTGTGAAGCCTAAGGACTCAGGTTTGATTCCCCAGGATCCACATAAGCCAGATGCACTGGGTGGCTCACATGTCTGGAGTTTGTTTGCAGTGGCTAGAGGCCCACTCTCTCTTCTATATCTGCCTTTCTTTCTCTCTTAAATAAATAAATAAATAAATAAATAAATAAATAAATAAATAAATATGTTTAAAAAACAACAACAACACATGACTCCCTTTTGTGTTTGTTTTGTTTTCCTTTAGTATAATGGCAGATCAGAAAGTTTCAGAAACTGATACAAAATGAAACTGTCACCTATTGATGTAACAACAGTGACTATATTTTAAGTATAACTGACCCATGCTTATGATCCACTGAAACCCTCCATTTAGAAGCGCTTCTCCATAGCCTCAATATTTTTATTAAACTATTTCCAATGGTCTGAGACTTAGGTGGGGAAAGTGCTTGACCTAAGTTCAGATCCCCAGCACACATGTAAAAGCCAGGCATGGTAGCATGCTGGGGAGATGAAGAGAGAAGTATCGCTGTGGTAGGTAGCTAGCCGTTCTCACTGAATCTAGTGTCAGGAAGCTCTGGATTCAGGGAGAGACCCTGTCTCAGAGAATCAGGTGGAGAGGGATTGAGGAAGCCAAATGTCTATGTCTGGCATGTCCCGAACAGCTAGCTGGGGTGACTGCAGCCCACCACAGCTTGTGGCTTTTTTACATGGGGTCTGAGAATTAAACTCAGGTACTCAGACTTGAGCAGAGAACACTTTATCTACTGAGCTATTCTTAATATTTTTTTCTTTTTCTTTTTTAAGACACTCAGGGAAATCTGTTAAGACATGGAAGGAAGCTCGGCATGGTGGCACACATCTTTAATCCCGCCACTAAGGAAGCAGAGGTAGGAGGATTGCAGTGAGCCAAGGCCACACTGAGACTACATAATGAAAAGAGTGAAACTCTACCTCATAAAAGCAAAAAAAGAGAAAATATGGAAAGAGATGTGTTACTACAATTAGCGTTATCCCACTGTACTCCTGAGTTCATAAAGTGTCCCCTCTAGGATGAGAAGGCATGTGCACACCACACACATACCACAGATATTCATACAAACACACATTCATTAAATACATTAAACAAAACCCAGACAATATACTAGAAGATACACACCTTTTAAGAGCATGAGTTTGTTTACACAGGCTACTCTGTACAAGGTAAATACCCACCCAGAGAACTCCTTGAGCATTTGTTGGCATCATAAACTGCTGTCTCCCTATTATATAATATGTTCTTGTCAGTATCAGGAAAACACTGATCTCTTTTTCTCCATTATCAAGTTGTTAATTTGCGAGTTCAAGTTCGAATTTGTACAAAAGATGATAGTGAAGTGGCTGGGGCATTGCTGATAGCTCCCAACCATTTGTTTATTTGGTAAAAGCCTCTGAGTGCTGGGGCATATGATACCAAGTAAGCCTGTTCTCCTGGGGAAGAGCCAGGGCTCAGGAGAAGACTGGTAGCTTTTGGCATTGATCTATGCTTTGAACACATCATTGCTTGTTCTTGTATCCCAGGATATATTCCACAGAGAAAGATTAGTATGGTGTCAAATACGAGATTTGAAAGTGATCATTCAAGAAAGAGGATTCTCAGAATCCTCCCATCTGAAGGAAAAAAAAATCAACAGGGAAAAGAAACTAAAACAGCTGAATGTCGTGGCACATGACTTTAATCTCAGTACTTGAGAGGCTGAAGCAGGAAAATCACTGTGAGTTCAAGTCCAGCCTGGGCTACAGAGTGAATTCCAGGTCAGCCTGGTCTAGAGTAAGACCCTTCTTTAAAAAGCAAAAAGGACCCTGAGACTACATAGTGAATTCCAGGGCAGCTTGGGCTACAGCAAGACCTTACTTCAAAAAAGAGAGAGAGAGAGAGAAAGAAAAGAAAGAAAAAGAAAGTAAGGAAGGATAGAGAGAGGAAAGGAGGGAGAGAGATAGAAGAAGGAAAGGAGGGAGAAAGGGAAAGGGAAGGAAGAAAGAAAGAGAGGGAAGAAGGGAGGGAGAGAGGGAAGGAAAGGGAAGAGGAGTGGGAAGAAAAAAGAAAGGAAGGAAAAAAGAAAGACAAACTAAAATAGTAACACAAACCATAGTAAATAAACCAAAGACACCCCAAGCACAATGGTTTGTGTACAATTTACTCAAAGTTTGGTGCAACATAAATTCAATACAATACAAGCGACTTTTTGATTATCAAAATGAACTTCATCCCCCATAGATTCAAACTGTTAATAAAAAGAGAAAAGATAATTGCCCTGCCACTTAAGTGCCCAGCATTCTGTCCCTTAAGATGGGGATGGTTTCTTTAGATTCTCTGGTGATTACTTTCAAAGCTATTGTGAGTTTATGAGGTGCTTTTAGCTTCTAGTACTGCTTCAAATGTCAATCTTTATATTACTGAAGGACAATTAGGCAAGCCATGTAATTGTATTGTCACTTATTAATTTCAAGCTCCAATGTCATAAATTATATGCTTTAATTAATACCATGTCAATGGCAATCTGTAACTTTGAAAGCATACGGAGGTTAACAAGAATACACAATTAAAAGAAAACAGTGAATAAGGCCACGGCTGAACAGTTTATAAAATTAGGCAAGAAAGCAAGTGCTTCGTCAGCAACCGAGCACCGTGATTAAAAGAAAGGATGGAGAGGTTAATCAGCTACTGCAGAGAAACCCAAACCACAGGCGGGATGATGGAAAAAAAACAAACAAATTCATAAATGAATGAGTGAATAAAAAAATTTCCAAAAGAAAATGCTCAGGGAATTGGGTGTAGTGTTAACAGATTTTTTTCTTTTCCCAGTTAATCCTGTTGGCTCAAATCCTTAGGTCTTTAAGTCTCCGTGTTAGGAAGACTTGTGAAATGTCTTCTTCCACCAGCCTGCTTTGGCAAAGACCTTGGCAAGGGAAAGAGAGTCCGTGTTGGCCTGGGAAGTCGCAGTGGTTTATCTGGCTTCGTTCTGAGGCAGGCACTTCTCTTCACCCAGGATGACGATGACGATGTGATGAATGGGGCAGGGAACACAGCCGCTGTGTACTCCTTTCTGCTGAAGGCAGTAACAACAGGGAAGAGGTCTGGAAGACCCTTATCTGCTATTGCTCTTAGGATTTGCTGGCAGTTAGAGTTGATGGGGATTCCTCAGAAGTCAAAGGGAGAGTCTATTTGCATCTTGTGTCTATGGCTGGTCTCAAGTATGGATCAAGGCTTCTGTGGACTGGTGGCAGAAACAGGAGTCAAGGGTGCTTTCTGCTCATGAGGCTAACATGATCTTTCTTCTGCTACAAGTGGTCAAAGCCAGCTTATGCAATCAAACAGAGTGCTTACCAGGCATGGCAGCATATATCTGTAATACCGCAAAGCAGGAGACTGAGGAAGGATGAGGGAGTTCAAGGTCAGCTTGGGCTAAATGGCCACATACTGTGTCAGACAAAAACAACAATAAAAAAGTACAGACTGCACAAGTAGCATGTAATGAAAGGGAGGACAGGAAGAAGCAAGGTCAGGAAAGGGTCTGAGGACCAAGGAAGAAGCCAGTAAACGGTTTCATACTCATCTTGCTGGGAGGCTGAGTCCGTGAGAAACATCCGGCCACAGCGACAGTGTGAATGGCGTGAGGGAACTAGGCATGAAGTTTCCTTTCTCTCAGCACAGGAAGGGTGTAAAGTGGGCTGGGAAGGTACTTAGTGGTTAAGGTGCTTGCCTGCAAAGCCAGAGGACCTAGGTTTGATTCCCCAGGACCCAAGTAAGTCAGATGCACAAGGTGGCACATGAGTCTGGAGTTTGTTTGCAGTGGCTGGAGGTCCTAGAGCACCCATTCTTTCTCTCTCTCTCTCTCTCTCTCTCTCTTTGCTTCTCTTTCTCTGAAAGAAAGAAAGAGAGAGAGAGAGAGAAAGGTGTAAAGTGAATGATCACCAATCACCTGGGGTCATCTCCATCTCTATCTTCGCCTTGCTGCAGTCACTGGTCTTGGTATAATTTAACTTTTTGCTCAAGTCTCACAGTGACATTAGAATGTGTTCTATTTTACTTTTATGACCTTGGACACCATGTTAGCTTCTGGAGTGTCAACCAAAATCGCTCACAGGACAGCTTGAGTGTGAGCAGAGCAAACCCACTGCAGTTCACCAAGTGCTCAGAACTGGATGGATTTTGTTAGGTGTATACATATTGGTGAACTGATGCTGTTGGGACGAGCTAGAATCATATAATGACATAATGGGACTGGGAAAGTGAAGACCCAATGTGGGTTGATTGTGGAAATGTCAAAGGCATTCATATTCCAGAAGCACCCTGAGAGTTTCTGATTCATCACATGAATTAGTGTAATTCTCTGGTCAACCAAATTGAGGCCACCAATCTGTCCAACCAGGCATGGCAGTAAGACAAGTCACTCTACCCATCTCTGTCTTCTCGCAATGTAGACAACACAACGGCTGGTGGCAGTGCAACTATTCGACAGTCTTGCTCTGAACCTTCTTATGAAAAGAAAGAGAGAGAGAGAGAAGAAGAACCTTCTTATGAATAGCTACCATTTCTAAGCATGGAAACTGTGAATTGGCGGCATGGATCATGTCATTTAATTTTCCTCAGTGTGATGAGGTCAGTATTCATATTTTCTTGTTCACATGGATGAGGTTCCAATGGTTCCCACTGCTTACATATCTTAGTATCGCACAGCAAGAGGAGGCCTTGACTATCCAAGTCTCGAGCCCTTTGTGGCTCTTTTTTATGATAATTTGAGTATTCAACAGTTGAAAAAGAATTTAAAATTCTATATAAACCAGGTGTGGTGGTGCATGCCTTTAATCCCAACAACTCAGGAGGCAGATGCAGGAGGATCATCATAAGTTCAAGGCCATCCTGAGACTCCATAGTAAATTCCAGGTCAGCCGGGGCTAGAGTGAGACACTACCTTGAAAAAAAAATGTATATAATGAAATACTACAAAGAAATTATTAATAACTGTGGTATAGCTATTGTCAGATGAAAATGGGCAATTGTCTACGGCCATACATCACCCTGATCACACTCAATCTCATTTGATCTCAGAAGTTAAGCAGGATTAGGTCTAGTTAAGTACTTCAATGGGAAAAGAGACAATTGCATCTATGATACTCTTTTTGTAAATATGTGATGTTAAAGGCCAAAAAATGGACATGATACGTGAGAATATGGAAATGTTTGTTTACATCTGTTATCAACTTCCAGGTGGGTTTTCTTTCCTTCCTCTTCCCTTTGGTTTTTCTCGATACCTTTTCTACATTCAGACACTGGAAGATGCTCAGGAGGGAGTCCATCTCCCTGAACTGCTCAGATACAAAGACAACCAACAGCTTCAGCATGCGAGGGACAACGTTACAGAGGATAAAGTAACCCACCAGGAGATTAGAGTGCAGAGGCTGTCCATTTGGGATGAGGAGGGATGCCTGGAATCGCCTGGATCTCAGGAGATGGAGCAAATGCACCAGATGGTGAGAACTGAGTTCTCAGATCAGCAGGAGTAGAGGACAAAGCAGAGGAGATCGTTCTAGACATGGAAAGAATCCTTGTGGCCTGTTCATGACAGAGTTAGTGCTTCAGTTGTCTGCGATAAAGGGATCCATCTATTGTATTTATCTGTCATCTGCTTATCAATATCATTCTCTGTACTTTATTCTCTCTCCATTTCTCTCTGACTTGCTGGACTTCTTTTCATTAGTTTGTTGAGCAGTAAGCTGGGTGACTTGACAAACTCTGTTCCTTCACACAGGAAAGCGGGTTCCTCATGTTTAACCTAAGATTCTAAGATGTCACATCATCTTAGAATAATTGAAAGAACTCCCAGACGCCCAATGAAGGACTCTTCAAAGACACAGACCCCTGTGTTACCTGTCCCCTCCACACACCTCCATGTGCATCTGCACTCGCTCTTAATCTCTATCCATCTGAACACCTATTCCCCATTCCTGCATCGCTCTATGTCCATAACTAATACCATATCTGTATCGCTTTCCACAAACACCTGTGTAACTCTGTCTGTCTAAAATAACACATAGGTCTCTTGCCCGTCACGACTGAAAATTAGTGAACAATTAAGATGGAGTCATTTCAGACTGCCCGCATCTTGGTTTGGAACTCTGGGTGGTTTGAGCACCATTCAGTCTCAACTCTGTCAGTATGGTTGGTTTCCTCTGTGGTCTGACTCTGCCAGGTACCTTGACTAAGTAGGCCAAAAGGCACCGAGCCTCAGTTTTCTAAAGTCAATGATAGAAACAAAGCCAGAAAAAAAACATGGTTTTTTAATCATGGTTGTTTAATAATAAATCCATTTCCACGCTAATTCTCTGTTGGGACACTGTCAGACCTCAACTCTGATGGAGGTGTTAGGAAATAGAAATTTCTCCCAGCTCAAGGAGTCCCAGTGTCTATCCTCATAGACTGTATACAGCCTCTAGCAGGCCCCCAGTACACATTCCCACCCAATTTCAGGAAGGCAGAACCCTAGAAAGTGCCATTTGAATTTTCCGTGCTGTTCCAATCTGGAAACAGGCTCTCTGCTTACCTAAATTGCAATGAGGAATTTTGCAAAACACTGACCTGCCTCGCTTTCACCTATGGGCAGACAACCTTTGCTTAGTTTAGTATGCCACAGGTTTTACCACTTCCCCACTTGTGTGTATCCTAGTTCGTGGCATTCCCTTTGTGTCCTAGTTACCTTCAGAGCTCAGTATTTTTTCTTGATTATATCAGGGTCCCCTTTCTCACATGAATGCATTCTATCTTAATTATATTTTATCTGAATCTTTTCGTATAGAAAACAGCATTGGAGGAAAAAGATAATTTTGATCAAGTTAAAATATTAGAAACACAACACGTTAAATCTCTTTTGTTTGTGTTTTTTTTTTTTTTTTTTTTTTTTGAGGCAGGTCTTAGTCTGGCCCAGGCTGACCTGGAAATCATTCTGTAGAGCCAGGCTGGCCTCAAATTCACAATGATCCCCTACCTTAGCCTCCAGAATGCTGGGTCTAAAAACATGTGCTACCACACCTGGCTTGCTTGCTTTCTCTCTCCCTTTCTTTTTCTCTCTCTCTCTCTCTCTCTTTCTTTCTTTCTTTTTCCCATTAATGGATTATAGGCTTTTTAAAATTTTAGGTTTCTTTTCTTTTTTTGCAAAAGTTATAATCTTATACCCCCATCTCACTTTCCCTGGGGGCTTTACTCAGTAGGAGTATAGTGTTCACTGTTGGGGAAATAAAGTTTCAAAGGTTTCAGTCGGTCTTGAGATGGGGCACGGGATTACAACACTGTGTCTCAGGATATTTCTACCCATCCTGTGGCACTTACAACCTTCCCATCCCCTCTTCCACAGCAGTCCCTGAGCTTTGGTGACACCCCACTTTCTAACTCATTTGTCAATGCATGCTTTCTCGATCAGGGAATCAATAATTCAAAGATTAAATTCAGAAAATACCATTAAGGTCAAACTTATGAAAAACAAAATACTTTTATGGCCACGGGAATTGTTGATTTGATGCAGAATAGTAAGAAGATAACCACTGAAATGTCCCTAGTTATTTTTTTAAAGCTTTTTTATTTTTATTTATTTATTAGAGAGAGGGAAAGAGAGAGAGGAAGAGTGAGAATGGGCACTCCAGGGCCTCTAACCACTGCAAATGAACTCCAAGCGTGTGCACCCCCTTGCGCATCTGGCTTATGTGGGACCTGGAGAATCAAACCGGGGTCCTTATGCTTCGCAGGCATGTGCCTTAGCCGCTAAGCCATCCCTCCAGCCCTACCTTGTTATTTCTGTTGCCTTTAGAATTTTCTACATGAACATGAGCAGGTGAAAACATGGAACCAGGGCTGGGGAGGTGGTCAGTTCAAGGTGCTTGCATACAAAGTCTCTGGGTCTGGCTTGGATTTCCCACCCACACTTGAAGCCAGATTCAGAAAGTAGAGCAAGCACCTGGATTTCATTCGCAGCAGTAAGAGACTTTGGCATGCCCATAGCATGCACACACACACACACACACACACACACACACACAAACACACACACACGATAATTTTTAAAATCCATAGAACCATAATGCATATTAACAAACAAAATGAGTCTAACATCCATCAATACAGGGATGCAAATGATAGCCACAATTTGCATCTCTTCTACATTTCTTTATATTGTCCTCTGTCCTCAGCTCTGCCCACCTCTAGGGAGGGTTTGCCCTGGCTGAGTCTTGTGACCCTTTTGTTCCAAAGATGCTTTGTCACTCACGTACGTATTCCTCAAAATCTGTTACTGACTTACTTGTTCATAGTGATGATATTATTACTCAGTAAATAATGATGATAAAATGATTTCTTTATTTTTCACCTGGGGAGAAGATTCAGTGTTAGATAAAGCCTCATCACTCAAGCCTGAGGACCCTAGTCTGATCTCCAGACCCCAGGTTATAAACCAGAAACCATGTGGTTAGATTCTGTAATCCCAGCATGCTGACAGCAAGATGGGAAGCAGAGACAGGAGAATTTACTGGAAGCTCACGGACAGCATAGAACAGAACAACAGCAGAGTGAGATCCAGAGAGAGAAACAAATCTTGCCCGTCTCTCTTTCTGTCTCCTTTTCTCCCTCTCTCCCCCCCTCCCACACACATAAAATAAATAAGTAAATTAATTTAAAATAGTCTTTTCCATGGCGTTCCTCTTTCCAGTTCACTGGCATATCTCTCAGGAAGACAGCACATGTATGGACGGAGCTCAGCTCGCTCATGTAATGTAGAATGTGTGGAGATACAAGCCACGCCTGTCACCTACTACTTCCTGTGGGGAAAGGTCCAGAAGCTGCTGCTCTCAATAATAACAACGTCCTTGAGGACTGACCCAACCACAATTCTGGAACAGTGACCTAGCCACGGCTCTCGATGGGGTGACCCAAACACAACACCGGAGGGGTCACCTAGCCACAACTATGGAGGGGTCACCCAGCTGTGCATCTGTTAACAGTAAAGGTGGCACCCAGCCCTCAAGGCTGTAGCATGCATTTCCAGAAAGACTGAAGGTCTACGTCTCCTTCAAACCTAAGGCACAATGTTCACAGAGGCCTGCTTTCATTCACCACCATCATATTTGTGATTCAGTCACATAGAAACTTTTTCTGCTCTTCACTTAGCCGATGAGCCGTAGAAAGAAACCACTCATGTGTAACCGTGGCCTCCCTTCCATAAACCTTCATTGTCCTTTTTGATCAGAGGAACGGATGAATTAGATACGTCCAATTCTAACATTTACTGGAAAAGATGAATTATATTTATTCTACAACAAGTAATAATGGATAACCCGTGTACAATAAAAAAAAATCTGAGCAGGACAGCAAGTACCCGAGATTTGCTATCTTTCAATATACCTCTTAAGTGGTAATAGGATAACCCCTTAACATGTTGGGAGCCCATCAAGCTGCCCCTCAAACCTGACCCTGGGGTGAGCCAAGAAAGGCGGCTCTGCTCACAGCAATTGAGCTCCCGGGCCAGCCAATAATGAGGTGACCTGAAATAATATAAAACCCTTGGCTGCCGTGTGATGATTTTTGTCTGGGATAAGAGCCGGGATCCTGATTCAGAGTCACAGTTCATTTCATTTTTCAGTCCTGATGGGATCTCAGCTGTTATCTGATAAAATTGAACAACTATTACTAGGCGCTGCTGAGTAAAGCCCCTTGACTGCTCTTAACAGAAATCCTATACACTTCACTTCGTCAGCAATTTTGAATTCATCGTCGCAACAAGATGATAGG
Source organism: Orientallactaga sibirica (assembly GCA_036365145.1). Classification (NCBI taxonomy): domain Eukaryota; kingdom Metazoa; phylum Chordata; class Mammalia; order Rodentia; family Dipodidae; genus Orientallactaga; species Orientallactaga sibirica. The sequence goes on from JAEOAD010000061.1 coordinate 6,433,969, forward strand.
AATAATCTTACCAACCGAGATTGACAGTCCATTTCAGAAATCAATATTTACAATTTACTTCTTTCAAAGTTCATTCGAGAGAAGATTCCATATTATCCCTCTCCAAATAAGCTGATCATATCTCAGTCGTCCCCGGAATGAGTTTTCCCAAAATGTGAATTTTTGGTAAAAATCAATGTCAGCATTGTGCACTTTAATCTCGCCCATGATGACAGTAAATCTTTATCTTTTTATGGGTAAACGCCACTGCCTGCTGACACCATTTCCTCTCAGAACAAAGCTTGGTCCATGTGGATTGTGGTAGATACATGGAGCTCTAATGTGGCTGGACATGTTTCAGTGGGGTCATTAATCAGGCCCTGTGACAGCCACCCACCAGCAGCAGGCTTCGGCTCAAGGCCGAGCACAGCAAGCATGAAGCGCTGTGTCAGATAAGAGCCTCCACATGTGTACATACATGATCTGTGATGTGTAAAAACAACCCAAGGCATATTCCCACACGAGATGGCCCTCCGGATGCAGTAGCCTTTGTGTATTGCCTTGAAAATTCCTAAAGCAATACTAAGGCCACCGTGTCTGTGACAGTCGTCCCAAGACATGCCATGTGTGAATGAATGAAAACTTGGTGTAATGACATAGGCACCGTTTCTTATCAATGTTCCGTGCATACTTTTTTTGTGTATGTAGCTTAAACAAAATAGCTGCCTTGCATGACTTAAAATTAGTAAGGGTGTCGTCACGAGATACTGAAATGCAATGTTGCTGTTGACAGAAACAAAGCCATCGTTCTAGCTAAATGGCTGTAAGATGGATGCATTCATGAAAAGAGGCTCTGGGTAGCTCGTTTGCTCTCACGATGAAACAGCAGCCAAGAGATAGGTAACAGGTTCCCACTAAATTATGAGAAGCACTGTGGTGGGGGATGAAAAAGAAGATGCTAATGGCCAAGCGGTTTCAGGGGGGGGGGGCAGACTGGCTTCGTTGAAATGTAGTGAACAGCAAGAGAAAGGCTCAAGAGCAAGTTGGGGATGCACCTGGTTTAGGGTTGCATTGGTTGATGTGCTCTGAAGAATGGGTCACTGAGTCAGAAGGTGAAGGTGCCAAGTCCAGAGTCCCTTACATAGCCCATGAATGTTTATTATGCAACCAGGAGCCCCAAGGTTTGTTTTAATGTGGAGTTGAGGCAAGAGGCACAGCGCACATTGCTAGGGCACACTGCCCATGTGTGATGCAAACATGAACTTTCTGAATGGTGAACTGAGGTCATTTATTTGTAAACAGATATCCCATCGTGGCTGTTTGCCACCTACATTACTGACCTTCGTGTACTATGCTAACTGCTTCCACATAAAGCTGTGGCTGCTTGTATACAGATGACTTTCTTTTCTCTATTCTCACCGAGTGGTTTGGTGGTAAGCTGACTACATTTCATATAACCCTCTGTTTGCTAAGGCAATGCTACCCTTGGAAATGGTTATAAGGGGAATAAACACTGCAAGTTTTGCTTAAAAGTTAGATTTCTAGTTAGATCAGATGGAACATGTTAACCCATCCCAGAATAGAGACAGAAGGTCTATGAAATAGTATAAGATCATTTGGGTATAGGTTCAAATATGTTTTCTCTTTTCATGATCATATCCCACCCACTGGAAGACACTACAAACCCCTGAACACTGCACAAACATCTCGTCAATGAAGGACCCCAGCTTTCAATGGCCCGGCTGCCCGAGGAGCCTTGGCACGCCCTTTAGTTGCTGCCTGCATCTCTTGAAAACATGAAAATAAAAGTCCAGCTTCCCCGAGAAGCAGGCCAAGAGAAACTCACTGTCGTCCTAAACCTTTCTCCCTGTGAGTGTGTGTGTCTGATGAGACAGAGAGTGAAACCGAGCCAGGCTGGAAATTGAAATGCATTTGGTTTTCTCCGTCTTCTGAACTGCTTCTGCCGGGAGGTTATATGTGTCTAATTGAGGCCCACTGTAGAGAAGCATGTATCTAATTTATAGACCAAAGCTCGCTGTCTGCAAGACTATCGATCCAGCCTGGTTCTTAATGATGGCTTAAAAATAATCACAACTCCTTCTTGCTCAGATATAGAATTTATTTATTTTATTTTTTTAAAAATTAACCACTGGTGTTTATTCCTTTCTCAAGTCATAGATGAGTAATGAAACATGACACCTCTCAGTTGCTCATTGTCTCTCTCTCTCATACACACGGGGTAGCCTATGATGAACCTCATTCTTGCTTTACCCCCTGAGTTTAAGGGTGCAAGGGCATGAGCTGTCTTGAGTGAGGTATGGGTAGATAAATGACAATTGGTCTTCTGCAGTGAGTTGTTGACCTGTCACTCTGCACATAACTTTCCTCAGAGCAGCCCTGGATAACGTATTGTGGCTTGAGTCATTTTCAATGGTATTAAATAATGTTGAGGGCAGGGGAGGGGGTTAATGAGCAAGGCAGAGCACCCACATCATTATGTACTTAGTCCAAAGCACACATATGTCTAGAGGGCTCCACCCACCCCACAGCAGCCCCATCTGTCCCTTTCTCTTTCCTAGAGACCAGAGGTGTGAGCCTTGGCCCACGACGCAGGCCTCCAGCACAATGGCACTCTAAAAAGCCATGCAGGTGTCTGTGACTAAAAAGATGTTTTCCCTAAAAATAAATATGCCTGAGTGTAATGTTTATGCTATAAAACAACAAAAATTAAACAATGTAACTGCATAATTTTTTTGTGTGTGTGTGTGTGTGTGTGTGTGTGTGTGTGTGTGTGTACAGTGTACTTGCCTGTGTGGGAAGATGTGTGTACCCTGTACATATGTATGCAGAAGCCAGAGAAGGCTGTCAGTGTTCTCTATTGTTCTCCCATCTTACTTCCTGGACACAGAGTCTCTCACTGAACCTGGAGCTTGTGTCACTTTTGGCATTTATTGCCTATTCAACTAGCCCCGCCAATCCTCCTATCTCTGACCTCCCTCACCACTGGGGTTATATGCATGTGTGGATGTGTGGCCATATATATTGGTTTTTCAAGGTAGGGTCTTGCTCTAGCCCAGGCTGACCTTGAATTCACTATGTAGTCTCAGAGTGACCTCAAGCTTACGGCGATCCTCCTACCTCTGCCCCTCCCAAGTGCTGGGATTAAAGGTGTGCGCCACCACGCCCATCCCACATCTAGATTTTTACAAGTGTTTCAGATCAAACTCAGGTCCTCATACTTGTGCACTAAGTTCTCATATCTACTGACTGACCCATCTCCCCAGCCCAATTGTGTCATTTTTATGTACAAGTACATAGACTTGGAAGAAAAATCAAGGATTACTCTGTTGAAACCACTTCATAAAGAGTGATGAAAGTTACAAACTACCATTGAAGAACAAATCTGTAGGTTAAATGAAAATCAACATCTATTTCTAAATATTTGCCAGTGTTGGGCACTATTTAATTAGCTAACATTTCAGTTGAAATAATGGTTATAGTCATAAGCATGTCACCCATGATTCATATTTGCAAGGTGAGTTCTAAAATTATGTAATTATTTATACAAACACAAACACACATATATACATATAAATTATCACACAAATTAGTCACTAAGGAATATAAGGACTTGGGTCATGTAGTAGCCACCTGGAAAATTACAACCATTTTTATTAAATCTGCTGCCCTGTTGCACAAGGGTGTTGCGAGAATACTTGATGAGAAAAGTTTGTATTAGCTGAAAGAAAAGTGTCAATGGGACTAACTTTGGCGTGTGCCTACCAGGATGTGGCACCCTTGTGGGACAATGTAGAATTTTCCCCAGATACATTTTGTGAAGCAGGAATCTTGCAGGTATATTCAAGACAACACCTTGCTTTAGTTTGATGTGGTGTGCAGCCATGGAGAGCCAGATGCACCAAGAAGCCCATTCATCTGGAGTTCATTTGCAGTGGCTAGAGGCCCTGCTCCCATTCTCTCTGTCTTCTCTCCCTCTCTCTGCTTGCAAATAAATAAGTAATTTTTTTTTAAGAAAAAGAAAAAGGGCCGGGCGTGGTGGCGCACGCCTTTAATCCCAGCACTCGGGAGGCAGAGGTAGGAGGATCACCATGAGTTCGAGGTCACCCTGAGACTACAGAGTGAATTCCAGGTCAGCCTGGGCCAGAGTGAGACCCTACCTCGAAAAACCAAAAAAAAAAAAAGAAAGAAAGAAAGAAAAAGGATTGCAGAGGCTAACACTTTCTATAGCAACAAACTCCAAGAAAAGTTGAGTCTCTGAGTGCAAGGGAAATGATGGATTCATCTGTGATGGGCTGAAAGATCTTAAGAGCTGGAAAACTTCCTGCATCGAACCATTGGACATAGAAGCGGCTCTGTGAGCAGGGCTGTCAAGATATGGCATTTCACTAGATTGCACAAGCTAGCTAAAATGTTAAATTATTAATAGGCTCAGATACAATTATATCCCTAACTAGAATCTGATTATTGATGATACAACATTTAAGGATCACACTATATAATTTTCATGTATAAACGTGTCTAGATCAGTATACTGCATAATGAAAGATAAGTATCAATGAGGGCTTTTGATAGAAAAATCAAAATTTGCAAACTAGTTATTCTTTTTTTTTAATTCTCTTTCCAGTTGATTCTAAAATGAACTTTGGTATGGGAAAGGGATATATTTCCCATAATTGTATTAAAAGTTTCAGGATAAAGTATCATTAAAAATTATCAATGTGGGACTGGAGAGCTGGTTCAGTGGTTAAGGCACTTGCTTGCAAAGCCTAATGTCCTGAGTTTAATTACCCAGTAACCCACATAAATACAGATGCACAAAGTGACACATGTTCTGCTGCACCCATTTTTTATTCTCTCTCTCTCTCTGTCTCCTTGCAAATAAATACATCTCAATGTTTCTAATATCTGGATTTGCAACTGCGGAAACAAGATCAGGCAGCACATGGCATGAGTCACTGGCTCTGCAGGTGGCAGAAGAGGTGGGCTCTTCGGAGAGCTCATCTCTGCTTTCTTCAAGCATCAGCTGAGGTGGCTCAGCTGGGTCCCAAGGCTCCTCCTCAGTTACAAGGTGGTATGAGCTCTCATCCTTGCCATGAGGCCTCTCCTCAAAAACTTGGTCTTCCTGCCTAAAAAAAAAAAAAAAAAAAAAAAAAAAAAAAAATCGGATTTACCATATGTCAGGCACGGTGGCCCAGGCACCTTCAGCAAGAAAATCAGACTGCAACCCATCATCATCTACTACCCAAAAATGTGATTTCAGAGACCTACAAAGCACAATGATATTCGTTCTTTGGCCATGGAATGCATTGCTTTAATATTTGGGAGCCTCATAGGGAAATGTGGCTTTCAAGCATGAAGTTTTTAAGTTGTATCCCATTAATAGCATTAGATGTTAAGAATTTTATTTATTTCTTTATTTGAGAGTGGGGGAGCAGGTAAGGAGAGAAAGTGAGGCATGCCAGGGCCTCTAACAGGTGCAAATGAACTCCAGATGCATGCGCCACCTTGTGCCTCTGGCTTTATGTGGGTCCTGGGGAATCGAACCTGGATCCTTTGGCTTTGCAGCCAAACACCTTAACTGAGCCATTCATTCAGCCCATCACTAGATTTTTATTTACACAATGTTACAGAGTCAGCAAAGCTTTCCTGATCGTTCTGGGTGGAAAGTGAAAGTAAAACTTGAAAACTGAACCAAGTAAATCACACCCGTATTAACATAACTATGCAGGCTACCTAAAAATGAACAGATTTACCATATGCCAAGGCACTCTTCAGTGCTGCTTTCTATTTTGTTATGTTGTGTTGGAGAATTTTAAGAATTCAGACCTCCTCCTACCAGCTAGAGAGAGTCCTCAGTCATTTCTCCTGGAGTTTTTGTTTGCAGCTGTACAATTGAAAGCTGGATTCCGTGACCTCAAACAGTTTCTCCAGGTCTTAGATACTGTGACCAATCAGGGAGGTAGACAGCTGTTATATGATTTAGGCCTTCATGACTCAAGTGTGTATGTGTATCCATGAGTCACTTACACACCCATATCCACAATCTTATAGTGCTATGTCTTTTTAAACATATTTGATTTCTAAATTTACTTGAGAGAGAAAGAGAGAGGCAGATAGAGAGAAAGGATGTGCCAGGACCTCTAGCCACTGTAAAGAAACACCAGATACACGCAGCATCTTGTGCGTCTGGCTTTACGTGGGTTCTGGGGAATCAAACCCAGGTCCTTAGGCTTTGCAGACAAGTGCCTTAACTGCCGAGCCACCTCTCCAGCCCCAGTGCTATGCTTTGATTCACATTCTGTACATTTCTTACACCAGCCCACCGAGCTGATACTGTTTGGAATTTGTTGGGTCTTACCATCCACGGGGTGAATAGGTTCACATAAGAACATGCCACTCACTCACTACCTAGGTGGGAAGAAGTCCATACTGCGCTGATTACAGCTCATGGAAGTACTGAAAACACATGTCACTGCAAACCATCCCCAATGTGTGAGCAAGGTGATGGTGTCCCTGGTTCTTTTCTAATCGAGATTTTACAAGAATTTCTCTGTAATCAAGCTACCAAAGTGTTCTATAGTAAAACAGCTCTATAACAAATTGGTGTCCCAGTGATACATACTGGGGGGAAAAACGTGTGTATGTGTGTGTGTGTGTGTGTGTGTGTGTGTGAAAAGAGAGAGAGAGACAGACAGACAGACAGACAGACAGTAGAACGTTGTGAAATTACAGTGTGGATTCTGTGTTCTTCTAGAAATGAATGCACTTAAAACCAAAAGGTCAAAGACCCACTAAAGGGTTTCCACACCTTTGTGTGATGTCATTTAAAACACAGAGCCAAAATGCTTCCAAAAAATAAGTTTCAAGGGAAAAAAAGCCAATAGCAAATGACATAAAAGGAGTCTCCTATCTAACTCTACACATTAAAGCTCTATTAGGTTTGAATGTTGAATGATTCAGTGGGGGGAGTTTGTCCAGATCATACCTGTAATGTGAATGATAAGCTTCAGGTGCAAATAATAAGCCCCAGGTCTCGCGAGAGGCCATGCCCAGGGTATTCGGATTTCCAGATGGCACAAAGAGCCTTGAACTCGCTTTGTCCTATTGTCTCAATATCATCACATCAGAGGTCAAGTTAGGGTGGGAGAGAGAAAGGGAAATACACTTCCATTGCCAGCGGGGTCCTGAGTACAATGAACTGGGAAACAAACCTGAAAGGTCAAGCCTGTCATTCACCAAGTGTCCAAAAGAGAAATTTTGATTTTTTTTTTTTGTAAATGAAAGGTAATTTGATCCACATTGGCTGAATGTGACATCAGAAGACACACTCCTCTTGCCCTGATATACACACAATAGTGCTTCAAGGAACAATATCCAGGACTCCTCGCATCTGGGTGGATGTATTGATTTCATTAGTTAATAAATGTGTAACAACGAAGTCCTCCAATCAGAAACCATTGACAGAAATACCACCTGCCTTGTGAGATATCGCACGGTCCTATTTTTACTCACGTGTGATTTCTTTATTCATATTCACAACCCTCCACGTGGTTCCAACAAAAGGACTTTTCAAGTTCTTCGGGGGGGGGCTGCCCATCAAGGTTCCAGCTTAGATGCAAATAAGAAAAGACTGGGGGTCCAACTAGGAAGAAAAGTGGGAGAGTCATAGATTCAGGAAGCAGCACTACACTTATTATAAGTGACAAACAAAATAGCATAAAATTAAAAAAAAACACTGTTTAAGCACATCTCAGTTCTGTTCTCAGAGCTAAATGTGTATGCTACCTTTTCTTCATATTTGCCTGTCCCTCAGATGCTATTGGCTAAATAGCAGTGTCCTCCTACACACCCAACACGCAAGTATTGTCCACCCCCATCCCTGTGCTAAGCCAGTGTCAGGGTGGCTTGATGAGTTTTGGACCTCCGGTTATGTTTTGCCATTTTAGTGGTGTTCTTGGGTCATCCCTTTGGTCTGAGAGAGTTGCTGTAGGTGTTACTTCTTTTTGTTTGTTTGTTTGTTTGTTTGTTTTTTTGTTTTTTTTTTTTTTTTTGGTCTTTTCATTTTTTTTTCCGGTTTTTCAAGGTAAGGTCTCACTCTAGCCCAGGCTGACCTGGAATTCACTATGTAATCTTAGGGTGGCCTCGAACTCATGGCAATCCTCCTACCTTTGCCTCCAGAGTGCTGGAATTAAAGGAGTGAGCCACTACACCCAGCTGTACGTGTTAATTCTATCTTGGACATCCTAGCCAGCAGGGGCATGCAGGGCTGCTGTTTGCATTTGCTTCTGCATGTAAAAATTGACTACTTGGGTTTGAGAGATGGCCCATCAGTTTAAAGAGCTTGCTTGCAAAGCCTGATGGCCTGGGTTCAATCTTCAGTACCCATGTAAAACCAGATGCATGTTTGGAGTTTGCTTGCAGTGGCACTAGGCCCCGGCATGCCCATTCTCTCCCTCCTCTCTCTTTCTTTCTCTCCTTGCAAATAAAAATAAATGTTTTAAAAATTGACTTCAGAGATTTAAAACTTAAAACACACAGCTATCTCACAACAAATAGAGAAGGGAGCTAACTGCTGACCATCTTAAAAAGGTAATAATTTTTTAAATTATCCTGGAGGTTCGTGTTACAGGCATCCTTCTCACTCTCATAGAATAAAATTCTCCTTATAATTATCCTCCTTCTTGGTGGTGGGGGGGAGGCGGACAAAGAGATCAAGGTTCTCTTGTTTTATTTGAACTTATAGCCACTGCTTCTACTTGGCAAATGTCTCTCAGCACTGGATTCATAGGAGCTGAGGAACAAGATAAAATGGAGCATGGATTAAACACCAGTACTGCATGCAGTTGAAGGGAAATTCAATATGCTCTTCAACTCTTCCCCCAGACTCACCCCAAAGCCAAGGACAGGAGCATCCGCTGGTGGCGAGACCAGGTCTCCAGCTTGCATAATCCAGCATGGCTCCGTATCTGCTCGAATGGGAAGGTTCATGAAGCACTCGTGGGGCTAGTGGGGCTCAGAGGCAAAGCAGAATTCCTCCAGTGTGGACTGGCCTTGAAATATGAAGGGGGCCTTCTCTTCACTTCCACACATCTTCTGGCCTGGGTAGCCATGGGGACAGAGACCACAAAAACCAGCTACTGACTCTGCTGCCCTACCCAGAATCTCAGCCGGAAGCATGACTCATTTAATGGACAAGTGAGGCCCGTGGCTCAACCTCACAGAATCCTTGTACCACTTTATCCTTTTTCATGCATTCATTTGTCAATCAATATTAAGTGGCTGGAGACTTCAGAGTTGAGGAAAGGAAGAAAAGCGTGCATTCACATTTTTGCTCTGAGCAATAAAAACAAAGCAGAGAGAAGGTAATGGGTCACATATGTGCTGTTTGGGGGAGGGAATGCTTGAGCGAACTGAGGAGAATAAATAAATAATTTCTAAGGCGAAAGCATTTAATATGTGTTAGCTGAAATCCCTGCCCTCTTCCTAGGCAATGCACTTCAGGGCTGTTTTTGTTTGTTGGGGTCCCTCCCCCCCACACCCTTCACCCTTTAGTTTTCTTCTCTTTTAAGGATATCACTGAAGGGATCAGGCAGGAAATTACTTGTGCCTGTCAGTTGATTGTTGGTGAAGAGCAGAGGGCCACACGCCTAAGATCTCTATCCAGAGCAGGGGATTGAAAGGGATGCTGGCACAGTAGCTCCCTGACCTCTTGCTCGACCTTGACCAGAGGTTCACATCCGCCCATTGAGAGTGGGATAAAGGCACACTGCTGGTCACACTGGTCTTGACCCTCCACTCTGCTCCACCTTGCAGAGGGGTTGCTGGCCCTGCCCTTAATGAATCGACATTTCCAGGGACTGACCGTGTCCGACTGTGGGGACTCTGGCTTTTTGATTAGGTAATGCTTCTCTCCAGGGATGCAGAAAAGGCTCGCCTTGGAATAAAATAAAAGGTCGTGCGACCAACACTGTTTCTATCGAGTAAAAAACACAAAAGTGCAAAGGCGCTGTCTCTCTTTGCACTGTGTTGGGACTTTGGAGGTGGAGCTGGCCGGCATGGCTGCAGTGTACCCCGGAAAGCATAGTTGGCTTTAGTCAAATGCAGTCTCGGGAGATGGCTCAGTGGTTAAGAGCACTTGCTGTGCAACCATTGGCCTCAGAGCCCTGAGACCTCCTGAGTTTCGATCCCCCAGCACCCATCTAAACAGCTGGATGAGGTCCTACACATCTGTAGCCTCAGTCCTGGAGGAAGGGAATGGAGGCTAAAACCTGGAGAAATACTGGGGTTTACTCATCACAAAAAAATAAAAAAAATAAAATAAAAAGTGAAAATGGTAGCTCTCTATGTTGAGTGAGAGACTGCATCTCAAAAAAAAAAAGACAAAAAATACAAGCAGATGAGTGAAAAGAGAAGAGAACACGTGACAACCTCCTCTGGTTTCAATATGCCTGTGCATGGGACAAATGCATCTTCATACACACACATGCATTCACTACACACATCACAGCACACACACACACATACTCTATATACACATATGCCAAAATTAATAATAATAATAATAATAATAAACAGTACTAATAACCAGACATAATAAGTTCAAACGACAAATTCCCCAATATTTAGAAGTGTAAATGGTTCCTGCTAAAGAACAGAGGATTTATGATTTTCTTTATGCCAGAACCTCATGTGTAGGCACTTTCATACACCTTACCTACATAATTACTAATTAATTCATTATTGTCAAAGACAATAATGGATCTTGTAATGCCCTCAGTGTCATGGTATAGGTGGATAGCTGACAGACTCGATATTGTAATATTGTAATAATAGCTCAGAAAAGTGAGACTGGTGATATAGCTCAGTCAGGAAAGTGCTTGCCATGAAAGCATGAGGATGGGCGTTTGATCCTCAGAATTCACATAAGAGGTCAGGTCTGGTGGTGCACACCTGTCATCCCAAAAGGACCCCCGAACTCTCTGGCAAGCCAGTCTATCCTAACTGGTGATCTCTCAAACAGGTGGATGGTGACTGGGCATGGTGGCACATGCCTTTAATCCCAAGTACTCAGGAGGCAGAGGTAGGAGGATCACCATGAGTTCAAGGCCACCCTGAGACTACATAGTGAATGCCAGGTCAGCCTGGGCTAGAGCAAGGCCTTCCTTGAAAAAACAAAAAGGCGGATAATGCGTGAGGAATAACACCAGAGGTTGTCATGCTCTCACACACGTGAACATGGGGGGAAAAAAGTGAAATTGTTCTCTGAGGGAACTGTGTTGGAAAGAAATGTGGGAATGTGACAGGAATGGGGTTAATGCAGCTGCAAGGGAAGGAGCCATTCCCTGCAGAGGACACCTTCCAGCCGCACTGGCAGATCCTATTCTCAAGGATGTTGTGGTCCCAGGTTTCTGGACCTCAGAGGGGACATGTGATGCTGAGGAACAGGACACTTGGATTCCAAAAAAGTCCCCAACATAGGCTCCCTGCTAGGACTTGGAGCCTGCTTGAAAAATAAGCAAAAATTCAAAATGCCAGTGAGCACAGTTTCAAAAGTCAGTTAAGGTAGCCTTAGCTGAAGCAATTGTGTTGTTTACTTAACCCTCGGGGAATAAACACGCTGGAATCTCAACAAGAGGTTGTGAGGTCTCTTATCAGAAAATGTAAAGCCCCAGAGCTGAGCCCCAGGGTAGTGTCCTTACAGCTCAGACAGCCTGGGCAAGGGCAGAAGGGTAGCAGTGCCAGAAAGGACAGGAGTCCCAGCTCCCCTTGCCGAGGATCGGCCTGTGCACTCCCTCAACATTTTGACACTCATCACTGCTTTCTACCTCTTTCTAGCTTTGTGGACTTACAGCCTCGTGACCTTGCAGTGTCTAGAACTGTCAACTCAATCTGCCTTGGATCCAAACACATAAAGAAAACTACATTTGGTTGGCCAGGCACAGCAGTCTTGCTTGGACAAGGATCTTGTTACATTTTGAATGTAAATGCCTCCTATAAATCCACGGGTTTGAGTAATTTATCTCCAACTGATGGCATTGCTTGGGGAGGTTGTGTAGCTTCTGGGGGGCTGGAGGGGTGAAGAGAAGGCAGAAAAAAATCATACTAAACACAATCTTTAAAGAAAAGACAAAATATAGCTTAAAAATAAAATAAAACCTACTGAACTAACTAAAGAGGCTGGTAAGAGATGGACTAGGTCAGAGGCAAAGTCTTAGAAATTTATAAAAATTGAAAAAAAAAAAAAGCCTAAGATCCCAATAGACCTCACATGAGAAATGAAAAAAATAAAACCAAGTAAAATAACTCACAATGAAATGAATCCCAGTAAAGTCGGGAATCCTTATGGCCGTGTTGGTATCGCAGAAATCCCAATACTGGGGATGTCTAACTCTAAAGTTAGAAGGAAGTGAGCTCACAGTTTGGAGGTGGACAGTCTGTGGTCATGGGACCCCATTTGATTGGCCTCTGGTGAGGCTGCATCACAACACAACAGCGTGAATGCAGTGAACCAGCTGTGCACTTACGGAGTGTGAGGTGGTCTCTCTTTGTTTTCTTTTTTTTGAGAGAGAGAAACAGAGAGAGAGAGGAAGAGGCAGAGAGAGAGAGAGAGAGAATGGGTGCAAGAGTGGCCACTCAGCCACTGTGAACAAATTCCAGACCCATGCGCCCCCTGTGGACAAGTGTGGCATTGCACCCTTGTGTCACTGTGTCTGGCTAAACGTGGGACCTGTAGAATGGAACGGGCATTCTTAGGCTTTGCAGGCAGGCACCTTAACCGCTAAGCCATCTCTCCAGACCTGGTTTCGCTTTTCTAATGGCTCTTAAGAAAAGTGTTAATTTTTCTGTGGGTGTTACCCCCATGGCTTCACTACTTTGCATCAGACCCCACCGCTTAAAGGTTTTGCCCTCTCTTCTGGCCACCATGTGGAGGAGTGAGCCTCCCCATATGGAAGTCTTCAGAGATGCTCTGGGACCCTATCCAACCATGCCAAGCTACAAGTACAAAAGACCGAGAAGGGATGTTCCGTGAGGCAATTACCTGGAAAGACGACTTCCCATGCTCAGCCAAACCAGGGAAACATAATCAAGAACATCATGGCAGTCAGACTGGAACTGAGGAGCCAGCGAAGCTGCCCGCAGAGGGTCACCACCTCTGCCGGGTCCTCACCGTGGGTGTAACCATAGGAGAATTTGTCAGCAATGGGGCTGTGGAGTAAATCTCAACAGATTCCACGGAACCAAAACATTACAGACAATGCTGTGTTCCTCAAACAGGACAACTAGCAATCAGCTGACTGGAAGTGTGTGTCGACCAAAAGGCAGTTTGTGCAGAAAGAATGACATGCTTTCTTTGGATGAACGGCAGGCAGTTCAAGTACTGCTCATCAGAACTTGTACTGAGCATAAGACGCTATAAAGATGATTTCTAAAGAAACCCAAAGAAAACAGAAATGAAATGAAATTGGTGACAATAATGAAATGAAATCTCTTCAAAATATATATGTTGCTAAAATTGTCTCGAGAGAAACCATACACATAAAGAGTCGTGTGTAAATAAAATAATTTGAATAGGTGCTCCAAATTCTTTCTGCTGAGATCATCTTGATTGAGCAACTTTGCAGTTAATTGTATCAAAGGCAAGATTCCAAGTTTACATAGTCTTTCAGGGAATAGAAAATGTGGGGTCACTTCCAAACACATTTTTTTTTTTTTTTGGTGAGGCTAAACTAACAGTGCAATAAAAATCAATAGAGGCAATCAAAAACAAAATTAAATGTTAATTGTCACACTAAAAAAATGATCAAAATGCTGCTCCCCAAAGACACAGAACTCTAACAAATATATTATGAAGTGTAGTCCAGAAATATAAAGGTCATAACCAAAAAACAACTTTATTTTATGAGACAGGTGGCTCAATGAGAAAATACACTAGTTTCAGTCACCAAATGCCAGTGGGTGTTAGTAGAAAATCCTAAGGTATTCTCTATAATAATAATTTCAGAAATACAGAAAATTATTCAATGAAGAGTGCATCCATTCATGTTTTTAAATATTAGTGATAGAGGGCTTGGGAATATAGCTCCATTGGTAAAGTGCTTGCCTAACGTGCACAAAGCCCTGGGTTTGATCTTCAGCATTGCATAAAACTGGGTGTAATGGTACACACCTGTAATGCCAGCAATCAGGAGGGGAGACAGGAGGATTAAGAGTTCAAGGTCGCGCTCATCTCAATCGTGAGTTCAAAGCCAGCCTAAGATACATAAGACCCTGTCAAAAAAATGCCAAATTAATGTTTTAGAAATGTTTTTAAAGTTCCATAAACTGATGGTATTTTTTTAAGTTTGTAATCAACAAAAACCTCAGAGATTACAACAAGATGCCTACTCTTAAGACTTTCATTTGTATGTTACATAATTTTTTTTTCTGATGCAATAAGGTAAGAAAATACATAAGTTATGAGCACTGAGAAAAGAAAGTAGTAGGGCGTGGTGGTGCATGCCTTTAATCCCAGCACTCAGGAGGCAGAGGTAGGAGGATGGCTGTAAGTCCAAGGCCAGCTTGGGGCCACAGAGTGAGCTCAAGGTCAATTTCAAAAAGATAAGCAAAAGGACTGGAGAGATTGCTTAATAGTTAAGGTGCTTGCCTGCAAAGACTGAGGACCCATGTTCAACTCTCCAGATCCCACTTAAGCCAGACGCACAAGATGACACAAGTGCACAAGGTCGCATATGTGCACAAGGTGATGCACACATCTGGAGTTTGATTACAGTGGCTGAAGGCCCTGGTACACCAATTTTTTTTCTCTCTCTCTCTCTCTCTCTCTCTTCTTGTCTCTCTCTCTCACTCACTCCCTTTTGCCCATATAAAAGATAAGAAAAAGAAAAAATATAAATCAATTGTGGTTACTTAACCTAATAAATCCATCTGATTCTATGGATTCACTAATAAAAGGAACAATTGGGCTGAAGAGATGGCTTAGGGCTTAAGGGGCCTGCCTCCTAAGCCTAAGAACGCTGGTTCCAATCTCCAGGTCCCACATTTAGCCAGATGCAAAGTGATGCAAGGGCGCAATGCTGCACTTGCCCACAAGGGGGCGCACACATCTGGAGTTCTTTCACAGCAGCTGAGAGACTGCTGGCATGCCCATTTTCTATCTGTCTCTCTCTCCCTCTCTCTCTGTCTGTCTCTCTCTGTGTCTCTCTCCAAAAATAAATAAAATAATTTTAAAAATTTTTTAAAAAGGAACAATTACTTGAACATGGTACAAGAAAAGTGCTAACATATACTTGGTGGGTTATATTCCAATATTACAAAAGTTATAGAAAACGTAATTAATGTGTAATATACTACAAAACAATAAGATACCTAATAGGAATAATCAAAGAAAATGCCCTCATATAGCATACTGTAAGATGCAAGAAAGAAGTACTTACAAAGAGAAATAAATGGAATGGTTTACTATGGAGAAAATGACCATTATAAAGAACTGGGTTTTACTCAGGTGTGTCTAGAAAATGGACATAATTCAAATCAAAATTCCAAAATTAAGTTTCTTAAATAATCCTGGTTATTTTAAAATTATACATTACTAAAGATCTTGAAATCATGTTTTACCAAAAGCTATGGCTTGGGCACCTCAAGAAAAGGGAAGCTAGAACATACAGCTTGCTAAGAAAGCTGGTTAAACAGTGTGTTAGACAAAGACACTACAAGGAGAAGTTGAAATCTCAATGATTCCCACCCAAAGCAGACACGAGGTCAAGGTGCCTTAGGCATTCAGATGTGCAAAACGCATCCCGAAACCTCCTACATGAATACATCACTAGCAAATGGAAAGGGAGGAGTTATTAACAAGGATGACTCCCATGCAAATTTCTCATGGAAAGATGATAAATTTTCTTACATAAACTGAAGGCCCTCTGAACAGCAGAAGACACCATTAGGAGAATGAACATGCGCTAGACACAGGTTATGAGAAGACATCATTTATTATACAGGGAGTAGATGGATGACCAGATTCTAGGGCTTATACAGAATTCCTATAGATCAAAGGGAACGTTGAGAAATTCAGTTGAAAAATGAGCAAAAATACACATAAGCAGTTTGCAGAGGAATAAATTCATGGCCATTAAGCATATGAAAGATGCCCAATCTTCTCTGAAAACAAGGAAAGAGCAAATATGACGTTACATTTCATATTTCACTCTAATTAATGTTTCTGATAATACTGTGTCCGCAGAGTTCATGGTAACCAACCTCTCCCCTCTCCTCCAGTGCTGGTGGGAACCTAGAGAAATGATTCCCACATTCCACTAAGTTTAAGTCAGGCTGCCCCTGGGGGCCAACATTTCTGTTTGAGGTACAATACCCATGGGACCCCTGGTCCATGTCCACCGCCATGGTTAGAATTTCTTTTTGGTTTTTCACTTCTTCCAGGGGTTCGAGGGAGGAAGGCAAAGATAACAGGATCACCAGGACTTCAGACACCAGTTGCCATGCTCCAATTCTGCTATGGTGCTGAGAATATACCCACCAAATTCCTAAGGGGGGTGCTTTTAAAAGTTGACGCATCCAAATGCTAACTTAACTTCCATTTACTCTCCCCTAGTCTCCTACTCTCTTATCCTACTATTTATTTCCTGCCTTAATACATTGTACCATGAGGGAGAAAGTTGAAGGTTAGTGTATGTTTTTTACTTCTATTTCTTGACAACCTTCATATATATATATATATATATATATATATATATATATATATATATATATGTATATATATATATATATATATATATATATATATATATATATATATATACACACATATATATACAGTTTCACACACATATGTGCAATGCGTTTTGATCCTACGTACCCCTCATTAACTCATCTTGTCCCCCTCCCACTTGAACCCCTTCCCCATCATAACGGGTACTCCTTCTCTTTCATGAGTTGTTTCCCTTTTGTGACCCAATGAGTGCAATCAGGGTGGCTCGCATGAATGAGTATGGTTGAGGAGTTATTTACCAGAGCACAGGCAACACACCAGTGGCTTCATACACAGTGAAGAAAACTACTCCCCTTCCCAGCAACCACCAGCTTTCAATGGCTCCTCGGGGAGGGCTGTGAACTCCTGACCCCTTCCCCTATCCATGATGGAAGGCTGACAGGACCAATCTTCTGCAGGTCTTGGGTAGGTCCCCACAGCTGCTGTGAGTTCATGAGTACAATAGCCATGTCATGTCCAGGAGTCAGTATTCTACAATAATCCTCCCTTTCACAAGATCATACCATCTTTCCATCCCCTCTTAAAGCAATCGGTCCCCTGGTAGGCTGGTCAATCACTGACTCTTATTGATTCTGTTCCTAAGTGTCATTGACCTCTGCTCTACGTCCTCCCTGCATCTCTACAATCAGGTCCCATGTGCAGCCCCAAGAGGGATCTCCCAGTCACATTCACCACCACCTTCTTAACCATCCTGTGGTTTTACTTAGCACAAGCAAAATACCTACTCTCTTCACATGGCCCAAAGACGACTTCATGATCACAATCTTTTGCAGTCTCACATCCTGCCTTCCCCTTTGGTTTAAACTCTTCACACATGGGCCTTTGTTCCGTTCTTGAAAGCTCCACTCACTGTTTCTAGTCCTGTCCGTGTCGTTTTCTCTCTTTGCCTAGCTAATTTTGGCTCATTATTCAGGTCTCAGATTAAACATCACTTCTTCAGGAAAGCCTCTTCTTAATCTCCAATGTAATTTAGATCTGCCCGATATAAGGTCTTAGAGCATCCGACACTTGTTCCCGGGAACCCTCTTGACAATTGTAATTACCCATTAGATTGTTTTCCCATTAGATTGCCATGCCATATCTCACCTGGGCCCATCCAGTGATCTCCCAAATATGGTCCCTCCTCTCTGATTGCCTCTCTCCAACACATTCAACCCTGCAGCCGGGTCAGCCCCAACACACACTATGAAGCAAAGCTCAGAGTCATGTGCATGGTCCACACCTGCACAGACAGTTGACTCCACCACCCCTCAATCCTCAATGCTACCTGAAAAGGCCGGCTCTGCACCTCACCTTGCCTTGCCTTCCAGCTTGCTCACCATGGTCTAGGTCACGTGGTACACTGTTCTCTACACTCATGGACTTTGCATGTGAATCTTCATACAAAGGGCAGCTACTCTTATTCCAATGCTGTCTATATATTTTCTGAGAGACTCTCCTTCTCCCTCCCTTTTTCTTCTTAGCATTACTTACTTGAATGGTAATTTGCTTCCTTTGCACAGTCCTACTGAGCTTAATGCCCCATGGTGCCACTGCTCAAGTATACATTACTCAACCCTGTACCCAGTCTATAACAAGTACTCAGACGGCTATTCTGATAGTTATCTGATTATTATCAGCGGTGCTATTCTGAAAGACAGGGTGTCAAAGGACCAAAGTTGGGACTGCCCACATGACTATCAGAAGTGGTACCTGGCACCACCAACACTTTTAGGTGGGGAAAAAAAAAAAAAAAAAAATCAATGGAACCAAATGACTCAGCATATCCAAGTAAAAAATAAAATATGGTCCCATATGTTTTGATCCATTAATTTAACTATTTTATGAGAGAGAGAAAAAAAATGGCATGCCAGGGCCTCCAGCCACTGCAGTCAAACTCCAGATGTGTATGCCACCTTGTGTACATGCATGACCATGCAAATGTGTCACCTTGTGCATTTGGCTTACGTGGGATCTGAGGAGTCAAACATGGGTCCTTGGGCTTCACAGGCAAGCACCTTAACCACTAAACCATCTCTTCAGCCCCAATTTAACTTTCCTTTTTAACTATGGGAACTTTTTTAAAAAATTAAATATTTTATTTTTATTTATTTATTTGAGAGAGGGAAAAAGGGAGAGAGGGAGAGAGAGAGAGAATGGGCACTCCAGGGCTTCCAGCCACTGCAAACGAACTCCAGATGCATGCACCACCTTGTGGATCTGGCTTACGTGGGTCCTAGGGAATTGAACCGAGGTCCTTGGCTTTGCAGGCAAGTGCCTTACCACTAAGCCGTATCTCCAGCCCCTAACTTGTTTTTTTTAAAAAAAGGAAAGAATAGGATTTTAGTTGAATGCATTAGGTAGCTATGTGCACACTGAGAATGGATGAGAGGACAAAGAGCTAGAGGCTAGGGGCATGAATCAGAGGCTCTGATTGGTGAGCCTTAGCATGACAGGCAAGAAGAACCCATGCTAATTCTATGATGCTAGAAATAAAGCACAAGGACTGATGGCTCAGTGGTTAAAGGCACTTGATTGCAAAGCCTGCCAGCCTGGATCCAATTCCTCAACATCCATGTTAAGCCAGATGCAAAGTGGTGCATGCATCTACAGTGGTTAGAGAGCCTGGCATGCCCATACATGCATACATACACACAAGCATAGATAAATTAATTAATTGAAAACAGGAATAAAAACAGAGTCAAAAGGACAAAAAAACTGAATATATGTGTATATGTATGTATGTATGAATCTATATAAATATAGTGACTGACTAGAGAATGGAGGGAAAATCAGATCTAGCTTTCCACTTTTGAACTCAGTCAACAAAGGTAACTATAGTGGTGAGTAAATCCAGAGGCAGAGCTGTTTGGGGGCTGAATAGGTTGCGTTTGGTTTTAGACACACTGCAGTTGAAGGATAAAGTAATCGTTTGCAGTCGGAGATAACAAAGCATCCATGTAGCCTCAGAAGATGCAATCCATGAAACCATCAAGCACCCCAGATATGCAGAGATGGTCTGATGGTGGGAAAAGCAAACCCGAAGACTTTTGTTCTTCCACAGTCAGCAGGACACACGGAGCAAGGGTTTAAATAGGAAAACCCAGTGAAATGCAGTCTGTCATTGCAGCTCTTGGAGCCAAAGGACTTCATTGGCTAAGTGCATGTGAGTAAGTGCCTCTCTCCTCATCTGTGGGTGCAACACACTTAGCAACTCTCTTGCCACTCTTAATGGTTAGGAATCAATGACAATGTGTCAAGTGTGGTGGCACATGCCTTTAATCCCAGCACTCAGGAAGCAGAGGTAGGAGGATTACTGTGAGTTCAAGACCACCCTGAGACTACAGAGTGAATTACAGATTAGCCTGGTCTAGAATGAGACCCTACCTCAAAAAAAAAAAAATGGGGCTGGAGAGATGGCTTAGCAGTTAAGGCACCTGCCTCCTAAGCCTGGTTCCAATCTCCAGTGGTTCCAATCTCCAGGTTCCACGTTTAGCCAGATGCAAAGTGAGGCAAGGGCGCAATGCCACACTGGACCACAAGGGGGCACACTCATCTGGATTTTGCATCTTTATCTGTCTCCTTCTCCCTCTCTCTCTGTCTCTCTCTGTGTCTCTCTCCAAAAAAAAAAAAAAAAAGACTTAATGCACGTGAGGACAGAAGAGGGCCTAACACATAGTAAGTACACAATAATGATTATTTGCTATGTTATTAAAACTAGTGCCCCCCACATAGCCCCTCTACTTCAGTCAGCTTAAGTAGATCTTTGTTCTACATACTAAATAATTCTATTTGAACGATACACATCTACCCATATTCTTCTTAAGTTATCTTCTCATAGCTGGATAAGAAGCAGAAAGGCTTCATTTCAGGCTTGCAGTTTCAAGGGGAAGTTTCATCATGGTGGAGAAAGCAAGGCAGAAGCAAGCAAGAGACTCTCATCTTCATACCTCAGCAGCAGGGCCGGAGGAGCAAGAGTGAGCTCACTAATTAACTCCCAGGAAGGCTGGACTAATTAATCTCAAGGTCCACCCCTAGTGACACACCTCCTCTAGCAAGGCTCCACCTCCCAAAGGCTCTCCACCAGCCGGGGACTGAATATGAGACTTAATTACAAACATGAGGCTATGGTAGACATTTCACATTCAAACCACCACACAGAGAGACAAAATGTTACTAGCAGCACATGAATATCCTCATTCCAGGCTGCAGTGTGAGTTACCTGTATTACTGTGCATTTTTCATCATTACATGCATATTTAAATAGATTTTTATTTCTGTGAGTATTATAAATCTGGAAACTGGACATCCTTATTTTCTTATCTTATTCTTTTAAGACATATTTTAGCTATCCTAATTCTGATGTTTTTAATGATCTTGTCTACAACTATCAAGTTTATCTCTGGAATTTAGATAGGAACTGTGTTAAACTCATGAACAAATTTGGAAGGAATTAATGTATTTGCCAGGCAGAGTATTTCACTCTGTGAACTCAGACTATTTCTCAACTCATGTGTTTTTAACTTTTCAACAGACAAGCCCTACATACATTTTGCCAAATGTATATCAGTGAAATATTGTAATATAGTAATGAGTATGCATTTGGTCTTTCTCCATGGATCCTGTTACAGAGCTTCTAAACTCCATGTAATTTCCTAGGTGATACAAATACCTTATATTTTTGTACTTGTTCTTGGCCCTAAGTTCCAGTCATACGACTCCTAAATTTCTGATCTTCTGGGTTTGCTAGAAAAAACTTTGTCATGTCTAGAGGGGCCACTAGATAGTGTTATGTGGAATAATACTAAAGACCTAGGAATGATTTCAGGGTTGGAACGTTAAGCCCTACCCGTGGACTTCTGGGAAGAGGATGGAGGTGGGAGATGAAGCAAATCACCAGCAGCTAATGACTTAATTAACCATGCCTAATTAAAGGGACATCGTTGAAGCCCTCAAGGATAAGGCTCAGAGGGCTTTGATTATTAGGCACACCAAGAGTCTGAGAAGATAGCATGCCAGGAGAGGGCACTGGGACACCTTACCCCCTGGCTTGATCCTGTACATCGTTTCCATTTTGTAGTAATAATGCGAAGTAAAATAATTTGCTGTTGCCTGTGAAACATTCTTGCAAATCACATTATCCAAGGAAAGGGTGATGGGACCCCGTGATGGAGGGTTGTCCGGACAATAGTATGTATAGGTATCCCAAGACGCTATTGACATCAGAAATGATGTGGCTTTCAGGGCTGAGAACTGAAGTTATAGCAGCTGATGCTAACGATGAGTAAACAGTGCCAGAATTTAGTGGAATTTTAGGTCACTGTCATGGATGAAAGAAGACTTGAGTGAAGAGTTAACCCTGTCATTAAAATCCACTTCCTGCCCCACATCCTGGCCTCTCCTATCTTGTGGCACATTTGTTCTTGTTTAAGACATTGAGCTCATGTGTTAATGTTTGTGGTGTCCCTTCCTCCCCTGACTCTGCCCTGTCTGCTGGAAATCTCTGGGTGGCTAATCCTGTGCCCCCCCTTCAAGATTCAGTAATTACTGAATGCACAGAGAAACCTGGACTTGTTACAATACGGCTATCTTTTCTGCTTTCCAATGAAAAAACCTCTCAGTCTCTTATGAGGAAAAACATTAACAAAACCCCTATGGATGCCCCAGAGAGAGGTTCTTAACACTGGATAGAGCCACAGGCCACGCTGAGGGTTGGAGGTGCCCAGCTGTGCTCAGGAGCGATTGTCCATTAGCAGCTGGCTAGACTCCAGGGGAGGGAGCTGCCACGGGGCACAGGCACAAGAGAACTATCACTCATGTGTGTTTGCAGAAGCAGTTGTGTGGGGAGACAGAGACAAGGGCTGTCACAGGTGGCCACCATGGTGACATCACTGTCAGAAATAAGTACTCGTGGGCTAGAGACATGGCTTAGGTCCCACATAAGCCAGACACACAGTGATGCAAGCATGCAAGGCCACACATACGCACAAGAGGGCACACCCATCTGAAATTTGATTGCAGTGGCTGAGGCCCTGGCATGCCAATGGCAATTCTCTCAATTCTCTCTCTCTCTCTTCCTCTTTCACATAAAAAAGGCCAGACTATTGGGCTTGCCTCAAAAAAACAAACAAAACAAACAAACAAACAAAAAAACAAAGAAGGACTTGTGGTAAGGGCTCAGTACACTCAGTTTAGTTTGGGTTTGTGCATATGTGCATGCCTCATGCATGCTTGTATAGTCACAAATTCTTCCCAATCAATCTTGAAGTGGATGTGAATGATGGCAAACCTGGCAAGAGACACACCTGTGTGAAAATCAGGAGTCTGACTTTCTCGCTCTTTTTTTTTTTTCTTGCTTAAATAGATGAAAAGAACCTTTGAGGTTTAACAAATCCCACAGGAAGTGGTAGGGGAAACAATAAGCTTCCTTTCAGGTGTCTTGAGTGCCACCCACTGCACTGTTTAAGCAAATAGCCTTCTTCCATTCTCCTCTTCTTTAGGAGTGGCTGTCTCCCAGGCTCATGACTGGGCACAGTGGTCCCTGGTGGGAGAACAGGAAAGAAAAGGCTTTGGGACAGACGGAACTCTTGCCAATTGAAAACTTGAAATTATGACATAAATATCACACCTGACATTGTTAGTATGCCAGCATAGAGACTAGAGCTTGTGCAAAGGAACAGGGTTCACCAAGATGAGGGACATCTAGGCTGTTCTTTTCACTATTCATATTAACTTCCTGTGGTGGTTTAAATGAAAAGTCATCTGTAGGCTCATGTGTTTTGAAGACTTGGTCCCCAGCTGGTGGCAATTTGGGAAAGTTGTGGAGCCTTTGGGAGGTGGAGCCTTGCTGGCAGAGGAGTGTCACTGGAGGTGGGCGTTAGGTGATGGAGCCCAGCTTCACGCTCAGTAAATAGACTACTTCCTTCTCACTGCTGTAGAGATGTGATACCCAGCTAGCTCGCTGCTTTGGTCATGCTCTTCCCACAATGATGAAACCTCCTCTTGAAACTGTAAGCTAAATGAGCCCTTTTCTTCCCACAGCTGCTTCTGGTCAGCTATTTTTTAATTGTTTTTTTTTCTTTCTTTCTTTCTTTCTTTCTTTCTTTCTTTCTTTCTTTATTTATTTATTTATTAGAGACACAGAGAGGGAGAGAGAGAGAGAGTGAAAATGGGCACGCCAGGGCCTCTAGCCACTGCAAATGAACTCCAGACGCATGCACCACCATGTGGATCTGGCTTACGTGGGACCTGGAGAATCGAACTGGGGTCCTTAGGCTTCCCAGGCAAATGCCTTAACTGCTAAGCCATCTCTCCAGCCTGGTTGGCTGTTTTATTCTAGCAATGACAAGAGAACGGCTACACTCCCTTTTTGGTTTCTTCCATATATTATGGTCTTTTATAACTTTTTCACAGTTATCCTGGGGCAAACTTGTAGGTGGGTTATCTCACTCCATTTAGCTCAGTCTCCCTTCTGACACAGTGGAGGGATGGAGAATCACATTTACAACAAATTGCCCAAACCTGTGTGTTCTTTTTTCCCTTTTCTTCTGGCCTAGGAGTCGTTAGCTGGTCTAATCTTACAGCTGGCAACACTTTAACGTGTCTAGTTCCACCCAAATTAATTTATAGACAGGGGAAATACACGGAGTCCCAATTAGACCAGGGCTCCGGAGCAATTCCACACAGACACCTATTCAATTACCAGGGGTCGGGATGAGACCTGACTTAGCAAGCGCAGTGAAAGTGTGTGGATTGTTTTCTGCTCTCAGCTGCATTCCTACTGTCTCAGACATAGAACAATGTGCTTTGTGAGGTCCAGATTTTCAAAGTCCAACAGTTACCCCCAGGCCAGAGCTTCAAGATGGGAAGCTTAAAACATGGGATGCTGGTGTTTATGCAACTGGAAGGAACTGAGTCATCACTCTCATGAAGTGGGAGCCTGCTGAAAATGGAAATAAAAATATGTGCAAGATTTAGAATAAAAGGTTAATATTGGTTTTCCAAATGTGAGAAGATATTATTACTTTGCAAACATTAGATGGCCCACATATACTGCACACTTAAAATTTTCTGGACTGCCCATTCTCTCTTTCTCACTCTTATATGTATATGTGCATATATATATATATATATATATATATATATATATATATATATATGTGTGTGTGTGTGTGTGTGTGTGTGTGTGTGTGTGTATGAAATAGTCCTCTTTCTCAGATAAATAAATAAAATTTTTGGAGATAAAGAGAAAGAGTCTGAGAGAGAGTGAGAATAGGCAAGCCAGGGCCTTTCAGCTGCTGTGAACGAACTCCACACATGTGTGCCCCCTTGTGCGCCTATGTGACATTGCACACTTGCATCACAGTGCATCTGGCTACGTGGATCCTGGAGATTTAAACACGAGTTCTTAGGCTTCACAGGCAAGTGCCTTAACCATTAAGCAATCTCTCTAGGCCAAAATATTTTTATAAAGGGTTGGAGAGGTTTGTCTGTGGTTAAGGTGCTTGCCTGCAAAGCCTGAGGACCCAGGTCTGATTCCCCATTGCCCACATAAAGCCAGATGCACAAGGTGGCGCATGCATCTGGAGTTCTTTGCAGTAGCTAGAGCCCTGTCATGCTCATATTCTCTCTCTGTGTGTCTCTCTCTGTCTCTCTCTCTCTCTCTAAAATAAGTAAATAAATAAAAGATTTTAAAATGAAACAATTGCCTGTAGTGAATGGAGATATTCTCCGTATGAAAAGAAATGACAGTTGTGTCAGGTGACAGGCATGTTCTCAGGCTTGAGGGAAGTAATCGGGTTACTGAATTCACTCACATAAAAACATCACACTTGGCGTATTAGTGATGGCAGCTTCAATAAAGATTTAAATGAATAAAAATTACTCCTTTTCAGTTTAATAAATCATTCTGGTAGAAGCTTTGATCCATATTTTCATCATATAATTTCCACCCCTTACTTTTATTAACATGGAACTTGGGCTGATTTTTTCCTTGCTATCTCCTGTCTGCATATTCTTCATATGCTTGTACTATCAGATGAAATCAAGAGCACTGTGACCATCTAATACATTCTCTAGTCGTTTTCTTTTTTCTTTCTTTTTTTTTTTCTTCAGTTTTTAGAGGTAGGGTCTCACTCAAGCCCAGGCTGACCTGGAATTCACTCTGTATTCTCAGGGTGGCCTTGAACTCATGGTGATCCTCCTACCTCTGCCTCCCAAGTGCTGGGATTAAAGGTGTGCACCACCACGACCGGCTTTCTTTTCTCTTTCTTTCTTTCTTTCTTTCTTGCTTTCTTGCTTTCTTGCCTTCCTTCTTCTTCTTCTTCCTTCCTTCCTTTCTTTCTTTCTTTCTTTTCTTTCTTTCTCTTTCTCTCTTTCTTTCTTTCTTTCTTTCTTTCTTTTTTCTTTCTTTCTCTCAGCAAGCCCAACAGAATGGCCTTTTTTATGTGAGAAAACAAGAATAAGCACACATGCTGTAGAGAGAGAGAATTGGCAATTGGTGTGGTAGGGCCTCCGGCCACTGCAATCTAACTCCAGATGTGACACCACCTTGAGTGCACGTGCAACCCTGTGTGCTTGCATCACTTTGTGCATCTGTTTTACGTGGGACCTGGAGAGTCAAACATGGATCCTTCGGCTTCACAGGTAAGTACCTTAACCACTAAGCCATCTCTCCAGCCCTCTAGTAGTTTTTTTTTAATATCAAAACTAAAACATGTTTATTTAGATTTTGGGTCTAGAGTGAGTCAGCTAGCCTTTTATAGTTTGATTAAGAATACCTGGGGCTAGAGAGATGGCTCACCTGTTAAAGGTGCTTGTTTGCAGCCTGCCATGGCCTGCTGACCCCAGTGAAATCTTTTTCAGCACCCTAGTAAAGCCAGATCAAAAGTTAATCACACATCTGTGATCCCAAAGAGCGTAAGGAAAGGGAAGGGGAACCAGGAGAATCTGGAAGCTCGCAAGTAGCAGTGGCAAAACAAGCATACAAAACCTTGTCTCAAAAGAAGGTAGAGGGCTGGAGAGATGGCTCAGCAGTTAAGGCACTTGCTTGCAAAGCCTAATGGCCTGGGTTCAATCCCCCAGTGCCCACATCCAGCCAGATGTACAAAGTGGTGCATGCACCTGGAGCTTACTTGTGATGGCTAGAGACCTTGGCACACCCATTATCTCTCTCTTTCTCTTTGCAAATAAATAAATAAAAATATTTTTTAAAAAAGAAGGTGGAAGAAGAGAAACACCCAGAGGTATCCTCTAGTGTGCATGTGCCCACAACTTAAATCCACAGACAGACACTCACACTCACATAACTCACTAGCAAAAAAAAAAAAAAAAAAAAAAAAAAAAAAAAAAAACTGACATTTGTGAAATTTTCTATATTCTCGCATCCAGCCAAAAGAGACTTAATTTTGAAATTCATCTTAACCCCTAACAGGCTGTCTTTAGAGTCACCAGAGATTGCCCTTCATGTCTCCTGTCTTGCTCAGGTGAGTGGGCCCAAGAAATCATTTCCTTCCGAACCTCAGAAATTACTCTTTCTTTAAAAAATGAAAACTATATTTGGATAAGTTCTGATAAACTTCAGGCTAAAACTATTCCCCAGACATGAAGGCCATCACTGAAACCCTTAACCTGTGTCACACGTCACTTGACCTCAGAAAATTAAGAAGTTTTAACCCTGGGGCTGTGGGCCTCATTTCCGCACCATCAATCAAGGACTCACAGCCCACAGGTCTCGTGCATGTTAAAATGTGTGGTTATCAAAATAAAGTAAAAATGATCCCATTCAACTTAATTTGCCATGAAAAATTGTCTCCAAATCATGAAATAGCAGTTGTTTGTGCAGTCAGAATGCTTAACGAAAATGCCGAATGACCCTGTCATCTGAATATGGTTGATAGGCCTCCCTGCCCATTAGGCCTGCTGCAGAGGTATCGGTTTTATTGTAATTCCCAAGATCTCTGCCACTGATTGACTTTTACTTACTTGTACATGTGGACTTCTGGCATCCAGCCGAGGCAATTTCATAGTGGCTTCAGCTTTATGACTTCATATCATTAGTTTTTAATCTGCTGCCTCTAGGAAACTAAAAATAACATATTTCAACTCCTACAATATAGAGAAGTTGCACATTTTCACATGAAGGAGAAAGGTATCACATGTCCAAATGTGGAAATTGAGAGGTCCGTGTGGACGGTCAAGCTCCCCCAATCCCTCTCACCTCCTCTCTGACTCACCCAAATTATCTCTTCTTTGGCTCTATCCAAACCTCCCACTTTCTCTTTGACTCCATCCAAACCTTCCACCTGCTCTCTGATTTCCCCGAGCCTCATCTCCTCTTTGACAAAATCTTCCATCTTCTCTGTCTGACTCCCCCCCCCTCAAAACCTCCTACCTTCTCTATGACTCCCCTACATCTCACTGTGGCCAGTGCATTGAATTACACTTGTGTTTTCTGATCATTGTATGTGCATCACACTATAGTGCTGAGCTTGGCTCCTTCATCTCTTCCCCAGTCAAGGGCTCTGCAGTACACAAGGGGGTTACCTGAGAGGGAATACCCACCCTGAGTATAGTGACACCATTTCATAAGCTGGAATAGAAGGGTGAAAGAAGAAAATTCCAGAATGCAGGCATTCTCACTTTGCTTTTTGGCCACCATGCACTTCCTGCTGTGGTGGACTGAGACCTCTGAAACTCTGAGGCAAAATAAATCCATCTTCCCCTTCTGTGATTTCAGGTATCAAATCACAGTGATGAAAAGTCAGATGAGTACAGGGAGCTCTCTGGCATCTATAGTGTGGCCTATGAACAGAAAACAGTAGCCACATTCTTTTCTAGCACACAGAGGACACTTCCCAGAGCAGACCACTGGCTGTAACATAAAACAAGCTGCAGAAGTTTGAATGTCACATGTCCCCATAGCCTCATGTGTCTGTGATTAAGCCATGTATGTTTTGAATACTTGGTCCCCATCTGGCTGCAGTCAGTTTGGTAGAAGGAACCTTGCTAAAGGAGGTGTGTCACAGGGGTAGACTTCAAGGTTTATTAGCCAGCTCCAAGCCCAGTATTGAGAAACTACTTCTACCTAGATATGTGACATGATATGAGCCAGCTTCTTGCTCATGCCATGTTTGCTCTGCCATGATGAAGTTCTCGAACAAGACTGGAAACCCAAAGAAACCCTTTCCTCCCATAGACAGTTTTTGGTCAGATGCCCTTTCCCAGCAACAAAAGGCTAACTACTACACACATAAGCCTTAAGAAACTTACAAAGTTGGGCTGGAGAGATGGCTTAGCGGTTAAGGCACCTGCCTGCAAAGCCTAAGAATGCCTGTTTGATTCTCCAGGTCCCACGTTTAGCCAGACGCAAAGGCACAATGCCACACTTGCCCACAAGGGGGCGCACACATCTGGAGTTCGTTCATAGCGGCTGAGAGGCCACTGACATGCCCATTTTCTCTTTCTCTCTCTCTCTCTCTCTCTCTCTCTCTCTCAAAAGAAAAAAGAAGAAGAAGAAGGAGAAGGAGGAGGAGGAGGAGGAGGAGGAGGAGGAGGGGAAGAAATTTATAAAATTAAGTAATCCCACATTTTTGAACAACAACACGGGAACCAAGCTAGTCATGAATGACAAATAATGAACAGACGCATCTTCAAACACACAGAAATTAAACAAATTCCAAGTAACCCATATACTAATGACGAACACTCAAGGATATTCAAAACATCATGCATGAAACTGAATGAAAATAAATCTCTCCTGTCAAACTTGCAGCATAGAGACAAAATGGCATGGTGCTAAAGGCTGACATCAGCAAAGAAGAACGATTTCACATGATGAATCTCATGTCCTTCTTCAAGAAGAATGTGGGGGGAGAGAGCAAGCAAAATGAGGCGAGAAAGCAAGTACTGATAAAAGAGTAGAAATTAATGAAATTGAAAACAGAATCGCTAAGAAAAGCACTGGAGAAAAAAAGGTTATTCTTGGGGAAAAATGTCAATAGAATCATTTAAATTTCAAGAAAAATTGACAAAGTTATCAAGAGAGAAGATACGTGTAAAATAAATTAAAATAATGGATGCTTACAAAGTACCAAGGAGGGCTGGAGAGATGGCTTAGAGCTTAAGGCGTTTGCCTGCAAAGCCAAAGGATCCTGGTTCAATTCTCCAGGACCCATGTAAGCCAGATGCACAAGGGGCCCATGCATTTGGAGTTCATTTGTAGTGGCTGGAGGCCCTGGCACATCCATTCTCTCTCTTTCTCTCTGCCTCTTTCTCTCTCTAAAATAAATAAAAAATAAAATAAAATATATTTAAAAAAGAGAAAGTACCAAGGAATTTATAACAGACTTACTAGAACTAAAAATTGAGTCCAGCAAGTTTGGTGGGCACAGGTTCAACACACAGATTCCAATTGCATTTTAAAAATATTTTATTTATTTACTGATTTCCAAAAAGAGAGAGAGAGAGAGAGCATGCCAAGGCCTCTAGCCACTGCAAAGAAACTCTACATGCATGCACCACTTTGTGCATCTGGCTTTTCATGGATATGGGGGAATCAAGCCCAGGTAGTTAGGTTTTGCAGGCAAACACCTTTTCTTTTCTTCTTCTTTTTTTTAATCCAATTGCATTTTTTACTTACAACAATGGACAGATGAAAACCAAACTTATAGGCATGGTTCTAATGAAAAGCTCACAAGGAAAACTAAGTTCATAAGTCTAAATCCATCAAATCTATGCCTGAACTGTGTCCTAAAAATTACAAAAATGCTAATTAAAAAAGGAAATCAAAACAGAGAGATGAACTGAGTTTATAGATAAGGATGTCTACATACATAATATAGATGCCAGTTCTTCCCAAGTCAGACCACAAATTTAAGGTGCCTTCTTAAAAAAAAAAAAAAAAAACAAGCAATATAATTTTTAGATATACACAGGTTTCTCCAACACTTGCGTGAAAACAAAAAGGCCACAGAACAACCAAAATAATTTTGCAGAGGAATTATGGTGCCGTTTCTTCTGTGGCTACATTAATCAAGTCAGAGACCAGAGCATAGACGTGCAGATCAATGAAACAGAATAGAGAACCCAGAAATAGACCCATACAAACATACCCAACTGATTTTTGACAAAGATAAAAAAGCAATTCAAAGGAGGAAGGCTAGCTGTTAAATAAATGATGTTGTAGCGATTGGACTTCTACAGGCAAAAACATGAACTTTGACCTCAGCCTCATATTTAATACAGAAGTCATTCTACATGGAGCTGGGATTGAGAACCGATATTTAGTTAGTTTGTTTGTTTTTCTGATTCACAAGATCACCTAAACAGTGTCGAGAAAAGAAGCTGACCCCAGCCTCTATGTACCTGTTTCCCTTGTAGTAAAACCTTTATGTTTCCAGATATCCCATCAATTTCCTTCACAAATCATTTTTCTTTTGCCTCATCCACGTTTGGCTGACCCCACCCGATGTGAGAGGAAGGCCAGACCTACCATCCTCACTCCCTCAGACCTCTCTGTGTTAGTACCTCACAGCTGTGCCCTCTTCCGGTTGCTTCCCTGTCACCTTTGTCCCCTCTCTCTGCCTGGCAGAGGACTCAGCACCTAGCATGTGTTCCATCCCTGTGGCTATAACGATTCACACCACCGGGCTGCACAAAGATTAAACGATCGCTCTGTGGTTTGCTTTGAACTATTCGACTCGGAGGTGAGCTAAGATAAAGTCATAGGGTTAGACTGAAACCTGAGGGGAAATCTAACAGCTGAGGGGGCCAGCAGTTCAGCTGCCGAGGTGGGAATCTGAGAGCCTTGACCTTTGACTCTTTCTCCACCACTCAATACCTGTGTGACCTTGAACGAAGTAGTAATGTTCTCTTAACCTTCATAGCTTCTATCTTCAAGTAGCCCCTTCTTCATGGGATAAGATTAAGTGAAATTCAATATCATCCATAATTTGATTCTCATTGTAGCCATAATGTTTTGGCCTTTAGAAGATGACTCCTCTCGGATGCTGTGGCAATAGAAAATGAGCCAGTGAGAGATCTGTGTTGACTGCTCAAACGTGCACAGGTGTCAGTCTAAACATGTTCACAGATGTGCTAGAGACATGCGCAAAGTGTATAGAACCTTTGCAAGTTCAAAATAAGACAACACTGTCCCTCCCTCCTCACAGAGTATTCCTGACCCCCAGCCCCAGTATATACCAATAACCCCACTGGGAGGACCTAAGTGGAACAGGGACAAGGAAGAGGGGATATTAGAGGCGATCCCAAAGGGAATATGACCAACATGCAATAGGTGATATGTTTATACAGTAAAGTTCATAATTAGTAACAAAAAAAAGAAAGCCAATAAATAAAATAAACAATGGGCCAATAAGGGGCTGAGGAGATGGCTTAGTGGGTGAAGTGCTTGCTGTGCGAACATAAGGACCTGGATCCCCAGCACTCCCATCAAATGCTAAGTGTGGGGCTGTATGCCAGAATCCCAGCACCGGGGAGGTGGAAACAAGAGGACCTTGGGGCTCATTGGCTAGCAAGTCTAGCAGAACTGGTGAACTCTAGGTACAGTGAGTGACCCTGTCTTAGAGAATTAGGTGGAGGGCTGGAGAGATGGCTCAGAGGTTAAGGCACTTGCCTGCAAAACTTAACAACCTGGGTTCAATGCCAGATGCACAAAATGGCTCATGCGTCTGGAGTTCATTTGCAGTGGCTAGAGGCCCTGACATGCCATTCTCTCCCTCCCTCTCTCTGTCTCTCTTTAAATAAATAAATAAGTAAATGTTTTTTAAAAAAAAAAAAAACAGGTAATAGAACATTCCAGTTTGAAGACAGCCGATTAGGAAGGTTCAGTGTGAGAAGAGAGAGGAAAGTCCTTAGGCTTTGCAGGCAAGCACCTTAACCACTAAGCCACCTCTCCAGCCCTAGAATGTTCTACTTCTAATTGTGTCTTATTTCTCATGTATTGATAAGTTACATTCAGGAAGGGAGAAGAGATCCAGGATTAACCTGTTCTCACTGATGAGCCAGAGGCTAAGAATGGCGTGAGTCTATTTTCACAGCCTTCAAGGAATTCCATGGGTGCAGGGTTTCCCTGTAGGAAAAGGGTCTTTCTTGCCTTCAAGGGATGAGATACTTTACATGAATTACTTGTGCTGTCCCTCAAGTTGATGTTCAAGGGGGTCTTAGGGGATATGCATGTAAGAATTTCTGCTCATCTGGAAACAAAAATGCACAGGGGCTAGAGAGATGGGTCAGCAGTTAAGACCACTTCTATGCAAGTATTAGGCCTGATACACTACTTGAGTATGGCCAGGTCCATCTTTAACTCCAGTCCTGTAGCAGAGCAGACGTGAGAATTATTAGGAACACACAAGATAAATGGCCAGCTCAGGATCTGTAAGAGACTCCAGATCAAGAAGAAAAGGGCACAGGAGCAACAGAGTAATATACATCCATCATTCCACTCTGGCCACCGCAGGTGAATGCACCCCACTGCAGGCAAGGTCAAGCGGTGCTGCATAGGCCCATATATTCACCCCCACATACACAAAATAAAATATAGCAATAATTCAATAGTTCATGCATTATTGATATGTGGCCCATTCATGCTCAGTGTAAATTAAGGTTATTACTATCACTCCATATACACCATACAACTTCCTGCTATATAAAAGTAAACTGATGCCTGGATGAATCTTAGGAATTTCTAAGATTGTTCTCCATCCCCCTTTAGCTCCCTATGAAATGAACCTTCCAGAATAAGAACATTCTTGCATTACAAGATGCCTATAGAGTTAAATAGCTTCTTTTCCTT
The DNA here is from genome assembly GCA_036365145.1 of Orientallactaga sibirica. Lineage (NCBI taxonomy): Eukaryota > Metazoa > Chordata > Mammalia > Rodentia > Dipodidae > Orientallactaga > Orientallactaga sibirica. The sequence goes on from JAEOAD010000061.1 coordinate 6,467,547, forward strand.
TCAAACTCCCAAACACATATTGCTACATTTGATTCTGTGAGTGAAAAAATATTCACACTATTCCCACGGATGCTTACAATCTTTTTTCTAAAAATAACATTTCACCTGCTTGTTGGGAATAGGGGTGGGTGTGGAGGTGAATATGTGGTTTCATGTCTGGTAGGAAGAGGCAGCTGGAAGAGCACAGTTTGGGAAAGCAGGCATCCCAAGAACAAGTGTCTCCCACTGACATTTCTTAGAGGTGAAGGAGGAGACAGGAGTGCCCAGAAAACCTGCTGCATGCTCCGTGTTCTACCACAGGGTTACTCAGGAACAGCACGGAGCTATTGAACGTGTGCACCGGGCACAGAGTTTGGAAGGAGGATTTGATGAAGATGAGGCCCGCTCACATTGTAAAAAGGAAGTTTTCTGTATTCAAAGGCTGATTTTTTTAAAAATATTTTATTTATATTTATTTATTCATTTGATAGAGAGAGAGAGAATGGGTGTATCAGGGCCTCCAGCCTCTGCCAAAAGAACTCCAGACGTGTGCACCCCCTTGTGCATCTGGCTAACGTGGGTCCTGGGAAATCAAACCTGGGTACTTTGGCTTTTCAGGCAAACACCTTAACCACTAAGCCTTTCCTCCAGTCCTCAAAGGCTGATTTAACGTTAGTTGCCAGGCTGAAAAGATGGCTCCTTGGATAAAAGTGCTTGTTTGCAAAGCCTGATGGCCTGGGTTCAATCCCCCATTATTCGCATAAAGCCAGATACACAAAGTGGTGCAAGCATCTGGAGTTTGTTTGCAATAGCAAGAGGCCCTGTTGTGCCCATGCTTTTTTTTTTCTCTCTCTCTCATAAATAAGTAAATAAATAAGATATTAAACAAATAAATAAATGTTAGTCATTTCCAAATATGTAATATCTGAGCTGGTGTTTCTACAAAAATCAGGTGCTTGGGCTGAAGAGATGGCTTAGCGGTTAAGGTGCCTGCCTCCTAAACCTAAGAACGCTGGTTCCAATCTCCAGCAGTTCCAATCTCCAGGTCCCATGTTTAGCCAGATGCAAAGTGACGCAAGGGCGCAATGCCGCATTTGACCACAAGCGAGCGCACGCATCTGGATTTTGTTCACAGCAGCTGAGGGACTGCTGGCGTGCCCATCTCTATCTGTCTTCCTCTCCCACTGGTTGAATGCGGTAAGAAAGCCCTGCTGACTGCATCCTCAAGCTGGCTGAGTGCAAGCCCTGGTGATGATGAGACTCACAGAGCTGCCCTGTGCATCTGCATGGGAATATGTTTCTGTCTCAATCTGTGTCTCCCACAGATACTTATTTCTCTTTTGCAAACATGTTGACACTTCGGCGATGAATGCATCTCAGTTGGTGAAAATGCTAGTCTTGTCAAAACTCTCTCCTTCTTGCCACCGGGTTATAAGGACAGTGCTGTTCCTATCAGGTCCCAAGTGACCTTGCAGAGAAACACCTGGCCAAGGCTCACTCAGAGCTGGAAAGTACACTTTTCTAATTCTTCAAGTAATTTTAAATGATTTTAAAAGGTGGAGTAGAAGGAAAGAAAAATCGGTTTGTCCTATTGCAATATTTTGTGTCTCTGTCTGGTAGAAAATTTGCTATCTTTCTGTCCCTCCTCCCCAGTAACTGGATTCTAGGTGTGAACTACTACCCCCATATTCATATTATTCTTATGATCTAGGGCAGGATAGTTTATTTCTGCTTCATGATTTCATGTTGTGTGTGTGTGTTGTGTTCACATGTACATGTATGCGCATGCACGTTCGTGTGTGTGGACTCAAAGGTAGAAATCAGGTGTCTTTCTCGATCATTCTCCACCTTATTTACTGAGGCCAGGTCTTCCTTTCAAATCCAGCACTCAGTGATTCAGCTAGTCTAGCTAGCCAGCTGGCCCCCGGAATCCTTTGCCTCTGCCTTCTGAGCTCTGGGATTACAGGCAGGCTGACATGTCCACTCACCATTGATGGGGGCCCAGGAGATCTGAACTAAGATCCTTAGGTTTGCTCGACAAGCCCCTTGCCTACTGAGCCATCTCCCCAGCCCAGGCATTGCAATTTTTTTTTGAGGGGGGGATGCTTTTTGAGGTAATATCTCGCTCTAGCCCAGGCTGACCTGGAATTCACGATTTAGTCACAGGGTGGCCTTGAACTCATGACGATTCTCCTGCCCCTGCCTCCCAAGTGCTGGGATGAAGTTGTGCACCATCATGCCTGGTTGGCATTGCAATTATTAAAAATCTTTCTATTTTATTTCTTTGCAAGCTTGGGGGAGGTGGCGGCCAGAACCTCTTTCCACTGCAAACACCAGATGGATATGCCACTTTGTGCATTGGGCTTCATGTGCATATTAGGGAATTGAACCTGGGCCATCCGGCTTTGCAAGCAAATGTTTTTAATCACTGAGCCATCTCCCCAGCTCACCAGCATTGCAATTTTTTTTTTTTTTTTTTTTTTTTTTTTTTTGGTTTTTCAAGGTAGGGTCTCGCTCTAGCCTAGGCTGACCTGGAATTCACTCTATAGTCTTAGGGTGGCCTCGAACTCATGGTGATCCTCCTACCTCTGCCTCCTGAGTGCTGGGAGTAAAGCAGCATTGCAGTTTTGATGTGAGTATAATGTATGCAGCAGTAAGTACTTGCCCCTTCTTGGTATTTTTTAAAATATTTATTTGAGGGCTAGAGAGATGGCTTAGCGGTTTAGGTGTTTGCCTGCAAAGCCAAAAGACCCAGGTTCAATTCTCCAGGACGCATGTAAGCCAGATGTACAAGGGGGCACATGCATCTGGAGTTCATTTGCAATGGCTGGAGGCCCTGGTGCACCTATTCTTTCTCTCTTTCTCCTTGTCTATTTCTGCATCTCTCTTTCTCAAATAAATAAATAAAAATATTTTTAAAAATTAAAAAAAATATTTATTTGAGAGAGAGGGGACAGCTAGAGTGAGTATGGGCATGTTAGGGCTTCCTTCCCGCTGCAAAAAAACTCCAGAAACATGTGCCACTTAGTGCAGCTAGCTTTATGTGGGGAACTGATCCCAAGCCGTCAGGCTTTGCAAGCAAGTACCTTTAACCACTGAGCAGTCTCTCCAGCTCCCCTTCTTTGTGTTTTAAGTGGAGTTTACCATTTCTCTTGTGCAGAACAGGACCACATGCTTTCAGTCAGTCCACTCTGCTTTGACCATCTCAGAGCCCGTGACTGAGGGGTGACAGCTTGTGGGGATCCAGCATGGCTGTGTGACGCACCTGCCCTGGCGAGAGCTGAGCTTCCTGCAGGCGAAGAAAGTCTGGTCTCCAGTGCACCACAGCCCATGGTCCTTTTCTAACTCAAACGCTTCAGAGAAATGTTTAGGCTCCGTTCCCAGACATTTGCCAAATTCTCCACAGCGTGCGGAAGTAGAAAGGCTGAAGTCAGCCCTGTGAAGTCGCAGACACACCTGTGGTGATTACACCTAGCCCAAAGTCAGGTCTTGAACCTGCTGCACACATAGTTATCCTTGAACCAGGCCCTGGAGTCCTCTGCTCTTCACACGCCTATCTCAGGCCAGCTTCGTGAAAGATTCAAAGATTTCCCCTAGGTCATTTCTCTCCAGTGGAAGTCAGGCCTCTCCAGTTCCTTTGCCCAGGGAATCATCAGCGGTGACTCTTATGCAAGAACCAGAACTGTCACGTGTCCCAGGGGATACCTCTACTTCCCCTGCAACCATCTTTAGAAATGGCCACCCAGCTCCACCATCGTGACTCACTCCACCACTCAACCGTCAGCAGTAGGTGCTCCATGGGACAGCCCAGGTGCCCAATCCACCTGAGTTCCGCGCCCATCCTTCACTTAGGTGACCTGAGTTCTCCAACACCAGGGCTTCCTCACTACCAGTGCTTCCGTGGTGGGCAATCTCGGGTACAAGGAAAGAGAAAGGGCGGTGAACCAGTGTCCTTCAAATGGCCCCGCTCTACCGTTACCAAGTTTTACATCTAAAGGCCTCCTAGGAAAGAAAAAGAGTAAACCTCCATCTCCTGCTTGCAACCTGAGCCCCTTACTCCACTGTCTGCGTGTATGTTTGTGGCCCTAAGGGGTGTCTGCACCTCTGTGTCACCATGGAGCCCACAGCAGGAAGCAAGAACTCCCAGGAAATGGACAAGAGCTGGCCAATGGCTGACATCTGAACCGTCCAAGGAAGACCTGGGAACTCGGACACATGGAGAGCCCTGAAATGTGAGTAGAGTTGCCAGAGTTGGTGTGGCTTCCTGTACCCTAACAGTTGCTGACCCTGTCTTCTTCCTCAAGTCATTAAATGAGTGGGCGAGTCTATGCCTGATGGGATGAAGTTGTGACGATCACTCATTCCACTGTTGTGTTCCTATCACTGTGAACTAGACCACTAGAAGTGTGGCCCAGGGTGGTTGGGAACTGTCCAGGTTACTTCCAGGGGCCACGGGCACACTTCCTGCCTACCTACTTCTCCACATTAGAATCTGGTATGTGTTTGTTTGGCATGAGGGAAAAGGCCACCCTTTGTCTCATGGTGACCACAAACCTAATTTACCAGGCCAAAGGATAGGCCCCAGGATCTAATTCTCAGTGGACCACGGGACCGAGATGAGGACCAAATCGTCTTAGACGATCTGATAATCTCATTTCAATCGATCACTTTCTTAGGCGGTATCCTTTGCTTGAGACTTTTCAGATCAGCAAAGGAAATTAGGTTGGAAACAAAATGCTACGTTCTCAAATGTGGCTCACACGTTGCCCAAGCAGCCTGGGGAGGGGGTCACGTGTCTGGTTCCTTCTGGGGCACTGGGGGCCCCACAGAGGGGCAGTTACTGTAACTCTCACAAAGCCCTCTGCGCCGTGGCTCAGTGAATAAAACGCTGCAGTTCTCCCATTGACTGCCTGAAATAAAATAATCTATGATGCATGAACAAGTCTAAATGAAATAATAATATCCTTAGCAGTGAAAAACGGATTGGTAATACAGTAATTGAATAGATTTATTGCCATCTCCTTGAGCTAGCCTGCTGAAACAGCCGGCTATTTTATTTAATCTCATATCAGAGGAATTACTGGCTGGTAATCCATTGTTAAACATCATTTAGAATGATGGATGGAAATGTCCGCGTTCCCAACATAATCAATTCATATCTCATTAGCACATATTATTTATGATTCTCATAATGGGACCTGCAGGGGTCTCCAGGGGGAGATGGAGACCTCAGCTGTTGTCGAAATGAGATGAGGTATACTGTAGCTTATGAGTTAATAACTGAATATAAAAAAATACTTCTCCACAGTATTGATTGCTCTCACCATTTTACGAATGAATTGAGCGGCTGGGCTGCCCCCTTTCGCTGCTGCCTGCCAGTGTTTGGTGTTTTGAATTATTTTTTTTTCTCCAATGACTTTTTAGGTTCATAATTTAGCTCAAACTATTTAAGAACATACTAATCAAGGCCCCCTCCCCCCGCCACCACCACCACCATGTTCAAGAACTTTCCTGCATCAGGAAAACGAGCCCTTGAATGTCAGGTGCCAAGAGGCATGGTGGCACTCAGAGACTGACCATTAAGGACCGGCCACTCTCTCTCTCTGCCTGCCACCTATGAAGATAAATGGTCGTATTTCTTTGGCTCCAGCTCGGTTGCTTTTTAAGGACACCACCATGCAGTGCCTCCAAGACCGGCAGAAAGTAAACCTTGATTCATGGTCCTCACGCAGCCCACGGGCCCATCAGTAATCCCGGTTACAGTGTCAACCGCTGTCTCAATTAAACCGCATTTGAGAATCGCTTTATGCTTCAGCTCATAAACATCAATAAAGGAAAATGAGTAATAAATGACTGTCGGGAGTACAAAGGACCAGCTCATATTTCAGATGAAAATGAAGACAAAATGTAGCTTTTATTTGCCTGTGGAATTTCCATTAGCTGCATCAGTGACAAGAGAGAGCTGAATCAATAGCTGGCCGGCCGCAGAAAACCGTTTCTGGCTGTTCAGCAGCCGGTGCGAAAGGAAAACTGTCATATTGTGATCTTTATCAGATAATCTTCATTACAGCAAGCTCGTGATATATGTACAAGCCAGCCGGCTTGGGGCACTTCTAGTTCTTGGCCCTATTTGTGGTTGGAGCATCGTTGAGCGATCACAAATTATTTGTTTACAGTGATGAAAAAATCTTCCATGTTCATCTCTTTATTCTTTTCATAGGTAATCTATATCTGGAACTTTCTCCCAAGACTGCTTGATACACTCAGGAATTTTAGGGACGTATTATGTCAAATCTTCCCTTCCTCCCTTCTAAGTGGAGAAGAAAGTGTCAAAGCTATTGCTGGGGCTCCACAGAGCAATTTGTAAGCTCCAGCTATATCTACCCCCCCCCACTCCTGAACTCCTGGTTCTGGAAGGTGTTTTCCCTGGGAGTGGTTGATCTCTCTTTAATTGGATGGGAAGTGCTGAGTGGAAATGATGCTTCGTGTGACATGCAAATGCTACAGAACTTGAATCTTCTGCAGGGTTGTGTGCCTGTGAGTAAAAAAAAAGAAAATAGTGGGGGGGGGTGGATTTATTCTGTGAAGTGAGGTACAGGGTCAACTATCTGAAGGTCAACCTGGTGAGGAGAACATGAAGGGGCTCTGAACTGGTTTGCTATTCTGTGGAAAAGCACTGGTTGGGCAGGTGGGAGGAGAGCATGGTGTTCTTGGGGGATACTGTGCCAGTGTCGCTGATGCTTACAAGGTCAGCAAACCTAACATTTCCCATGCACCAAGTCCTTTCATTCTTACAGATCCCAACCCCTTTCCCATTATGTTATTCCATCCCTAAGAATCTATACAAAGTGCATACCGAGCCTTCAGGTTCCCCACCACTGCGCTTCATCAGGCCTGGATGGGTCTGAAGGAGGCATGGGGAACTGGTTTTCTACCACTCTTCGTGTTTAATCTGACACTTTGCAGCATGGGAGTGTTGTTTTTCTTAGGCTGGGGTGATGGTTTTGTCACTAAGTTTCTTTTGGCTCAAGCATGAGAGCCTGACTTCAGATGTCCAGCACTCGTGCCCAGATTCCAGGTGTGGCAGTGTGTGTCTTTAATGCCAGCACTCGGGAGGCAGAGACAGGTGGATCTCCAGGGCAAGCCTGCTAGCTACTCTAGCCAAATCTGTGAGGTCTGGGTTTGGTGAAAGACCCTGACTCAATGAATAAGTTGGAGAGTTGGGCTGGAGAGATGACTTAGTGGCTAAGGTGTTGGCCTACAAAGCCTAATGACCTGAGTTTGATTCTCCAGTACCTATGTAAAGCCAGGTGCACAGTAGCCCATGCATCTGAAATTCCTTTGCAGCAGTGGAGACCCTGGCACACCAATCTCTCTGTCTCTCTCTCTTCTATCTGTCTCTCTCTCTCTCTCTGCTTGAAAATAAATAAATATATTTTAAATGTTTTAAATAAGCTGGATAGTGATTGAGGAACATACTTGACAGTGATCTCTGACCACAAATGTGTGCACACACATACATACAAGAGTACATACATACATACATACATACATACATACATACATACATAAAAATATGGACATGTATACATACACAAAAGTAAAAATACAATGTTGTTTTTCATACTTGTGTCTCCTCCCTTCTTTGTTACTATCTGTGGCCAAATATCATCTCTCTAAACTAATATAAAGTGGTTGCTGCTGTCAAAATACTCCTCTAGTGCAAAATGAGAAACTGTGAGTGTTCAGAATGGAGCAGAAGGCTGGAGATGTGGTTCAGTGGTTCAAGGCTCTTGCTTGCAAAGCCTGACAGCCTGGGTTTGATTCTACAGTACCCACATAAAGCCAGATGCACAAAGTGGTGCACCTGGAGTTCGTTTGCAGTGGCAGGAGGCCCTGGCATGCCCATCCTCCCCCCTCCCTTTCTCTTTGCAAATAAATAAAAATATTTTTTAAATCAACAAAAAGGAGATGTTAACATACAACATAATTTCCATAAGAAAACTAGCAGATGGGCTAAGATATCTGCTGGCAAAGATCTGTCTCTGGTCCCTCTAAGAGCTTTCTGTTCTCTTCTTGCCTGCCAGTACCAGTCACCTGCCCTCCTCATGTCTCAGCCAGTGGTAGGGAAGTTAGGGTGACTGCGGCTCCTGATTCCAGGGTCACACCCCTGCATTCTCACAGAACTACCATTGAAGGGAGCCACTTAATCCATCTCCATGTAGGTTATGTTACCTCAAAAGAACTACAAACCTAGAGGGGCTACAAAGATAGCACAGCAGTTCAAGGTGCTTGCTTGCAAATCCTGATGGCCCAGGTTCAATTCCTCAGAACCCATGTAAAGCCAAATGCACAAATGGTGCAGGCATCTGAAGTTCATTTACAATGGCAGGAAGCCATGGCATGTCTATACTCTCTCTCTCTATCTCCTCTCTCTATCTCTCTTCCTCCCTCCCTCTCTTTTTCTCTCTGTCTTAAATAAATAAGTAATTTTTTTTTCGAGGTAGGGTCTCATTCTACCCCAGCCTGAAGAAAAAGCAACTAAGAGAGTGCTGGGGTTAACCACACCCGGCATAAGATGATAAGACAAGGTTAATCAGAGATGATAAGCCAAGGAACGGGGTGGGTGGACAACAGGACACATGTGTCAAGTAAGCAGAAATGAGGAGCACACGATGAAAGACTGGGGTGGAAAGATGAATGAGGAGGAGAATTGACTAAAACAAATTGTGCTTGGAAATGCCATAATGATCCCTACATTTTGTACGCTCAGTACAAAGATAACAATAAGAGATAAAAGATCCATGCGAAGGGCTTCGATGGCTCTTCTGTGAAGAGTGATCATGATTAGGAAAACCCGCTTGTTGTGATGGAATTGTTAATACCTGTGGAGTCAGCTATCCTACAGCCTGACAGCTCGGATGGGACAGGCGAGCCCTGGATGGGCGGGGGTGGTAATGTGCTCCCACTCCTCGCATATGACGAAAGACTAAGGCACACATCACCGTGCGATACAGATGGGGGTCTTGGAAAGTTACATGATATATTTTCTCCACTACTGTTGTTGTTTTTTCCCAAAGGAGACATTTCAGTTATTTGAATACTAAACAAATAGAACTTTAGATTTTCAAAAGCAGTCAATGAGGGCTGGAGAGATGGCTCAGCGGTTAAGTCACTTGCCTGCAAAGCCTAAGGATCCCAGTTTGATTCCCCAGTATTCACATAAAAGCCAGATATACAAGGTGGTGCATGCGTCTGCAGTTCATTTGTTGCAGTGGCTAGAGGCCCTCTCTCTATCTGCCTATCTCTCTCTCAAATAAATAATTTTTTTTTTTTAGAAAATAAGTCAATGAAACCAAAGGCAAAAGGCATCTTAGAAGCCTTCCTGCATTGCTGATGGGAATGTAAAATGGTGCAGCTACATGGAAAAGTAGCCTGACATTCCTCAAACTGTTTTACCTGGAGTTATACACTCACGAAAGTCTCCTTCAGTGTCTCCCTAGAGAAATGAAAACATCCATCCACACAACAACCTGCACATAAACACTCATGGCAATATAATTTACAGCAGCCCCCATGTGGAAACAAAGCATGTGTCCATCAGCTGGTGAATGGATGCATAAAGGTGGGGCATCATGCTGTGCAGCACTAAGCAGCACTGAAAAGAATGGAAGAAGTCATGTGTGCTCTGATATATGTGGTTCTGAACAACTTGACACGGAGGGAAAGAAGCAGGTCTCCAAGGCCAGGGATGGTATGATTCTACTTGTTTGAATGAAAGGTCTGGAACAGATGAATCATAGATGGAAAGTGGATCAGTAAACACCCCCGACACCCGGGACCAGAAGGAGGAGAACACTGTGCATGGTGGATAAGGGGTTTTGGTTTCTTTGAGGAGTAATGATATTCTAGAGCGAGGGGCAATCACTGCAAATGTCTGGCATTGAGCATATACTAAGCGGCTATGATTCTATAGTATATACTTTGTACACATACGTACATGCCACATCACAGTTCACTGTACATGAATGGACGTCCTATGAAACGTGAACTTGAGCTAGATAAAGCTGGAAGTAAAGCTCCCAAGGATATGCTATGACACCCTTAAGACACATTAGGTGAAATATCCAGTGCGTACATCTCACCTAATAGATATAGAAATGTTTCCTAGTGACTTTTCAGCCAGAGTACAAATGTTATAAGATCAATGTTTCCACCGACCCCCACCAAATTCAGACTGTACTGCTAAACAGTCAGGTGATCCACCAGTTAATACCTACTGAACTCACCCTGGGAGGCTAGAATTCACATGAGGAATCAACACCAGCCTGTGGACCAGTGACAGATTCGGGTTGATCTGCATAGTTAATATAAGCTGGGAAGCAGCTAGATAGAACCCCAACCCCAGTACTCAGCCGTGTCCACTGTGGGTAGTAACGTGACATTACAGAAACAAAAAAAGCTCCTCTTTTCCAAGGAAAGTTGGACATACACCTATCAGGAAGTAGAAACCAGATTCTCAGGATGCACACGCACACACACACACACACACACACACACACACACACAAGCACAGAGGTATTCTCTTTGGCAAACGGGGATAAGATGTGATCTGTACCATGGAGAATGGGTGCGATGTTGCTGCGGAAGGAGGAACGGGGAAGCTATTCTGTATCTGGGGAGGGGGGAAAAGTAAGTGAGCAAAAGTGGGAGTGAAAGAAGGCACCTGGGATAGTCTAGTGCAAGACTCAGTGCACACTCACAGGCAAAGAGGCTTGGTCCACACACACATGCACAGAAGCTCAGTACACACCACACACACACACATGTACAGAGGCACACAAGCACACAGGCTCAGTACACACACATGAGTGAAGGAGCGAGCGCTTTACAGCCCACATTGAGTAGAGACGTTAAAACCCGCTGCTGGGGTTTTGCATCCAGTTAAATCAGCTTCCATTCTTGTTATTTCATTAAAAAAAAAAAAAAAGCCTAGTAAACTTCTGCTCTGTGCAGAGCCCAGTGTCAAATAGGATGAGAAGGAAGTGTATCGGAAGTGAGCCCAGCAGAAATTGAAAACCTGCTGGGGGAGACTGTTCCACACAGTGCAGTGTATGCCCTGAGCATGGAGGCTGAGTTCTGGGCTGAGAGATGCTTTCATATCCCTTACTGTCTGAGCCAACAGGATTTAGTTTCTAAACTTCACCAAGCACTAATTTCCTCATTATTTATAAAGTGGAGCTAATGCGATCTGTCTTGCTTATCCCTGCAGAATCAGTCTCATGGCCAAATGAGATAATGCGTGAGGATTAATTTTATTAGAGAAAGAAAATATGCAGACAGAGGTATTCTCTTTGGTGAGCGATGATAAGATGTGATCTGTACCATGGAGAATGGTGTGATGGTGCTACGGAAGGAGGAACGAGGAAACTATTCTATATCTGGGGAGGGGGGAAAGTAAGTGAGCAAAAGTGGGGGTGAAAGAAGGCACCTGGGGTAGTCTAGTGCAAAAGGAAGCTTGTTCTGAGCAACACACACACAGTCGCACCATATAGTCAGCATGGTCGCTCACTGATTATCTGCTGAAGGCTCTGTCCCTTGAGCGCCACCCAGGGGCCAATGCTTGTGGTGGGTAACTGTAGCCAGGAGAGTACTTTATTTTCATGAAAAAAGGCAGAAGTTCAAGAAGTCAAGGCCTTGGAGGGATTTCTCAGCAGTTAAGGCACTTGCCTGCAAAGCCTACTTTTAATGACCCAGGTTCGATTTCCCAGTACCCACGTAAAGCCAGATGCCCAAAGTGGGACATGCATCTGGAGTTCATTTATAGTGGCTAGAAGCCCTGGTACACCAATTCTCTCTCTCTCTCTCTCTCTCTGCAAATAAATAATTAAAATATTTTTAAATAAAAGAAGTCAAGGCCCACCAATGAGGCCCATTACAAACCCGAGCCTGTGAGCCTCCTCGAATCTGGAATCTCAAATGCCAAAACCAAGTGGGCCCTGCCACTGAAAATGCCACCTGCTACATTGGGACCAAGACTGTCAAAGACCAGCTGGTGTGGCTAGAGAATGGAAGGTTGGAAGATATTTATTGGTTAGACCAACAGGATCTGTCAATCATCTGACCAGGAGACCACCCCTCAGGAAATCTGATTCACCAGAAGACACACTAAGGAGAAAAGGAGGAATAATTACCCCTTAATGAGACTGTATACTCGTATCCACACCAGGGCCTACCTTACTTTTAAGCTTACAGCTTTTCTAACTAAAAGGGTAATGTTTCCTTTGCTGTCTTTTTACTTGTGTGGACAGCAGCCAGAATCCTAAGCATTTTCTCTGAAAAGACTCCTCTCCACCACCAGTTTTGTGTGTGTGTGTGTGTGTGTGTGTGTGTGTGTGTGTGTGTGTGTTACATGTATGGGCCACAGTCCTGTGATAGTTTGTATGGCCCCATAGACTCAGGCATTGTTGCTTAAACTTCCTACTTGGAGAGATGGCTTAGCGGTTAAGACATTTGCCTGCTAAGCCAAAGGACCCCAATTCGATTCCCCATGACCCACGTAAGGAAGATGCACATGGAGGGGAATGCATCTGGAGTTCCTTTGCAGTGGCTGGAGGCCCTGGCATACCAATTCTCTCTCTCTCTCTCTTACTTTCTCTCTCTCTACCTCTTTCTCTCCTTCTCTAAAATAAATAAATAAAATATATTTAAAAAAACAAAAAGCGTCATACTTGAGCCCCTAGCAGGCAGATTCTGCTACAGTGGGGTAGGGAGAGAGAAGTTGTCACTAGGACAGCATTTATAGTCCAGCCCAAAGGTGTGTTTGGGGGCAGATTTGAAGCTCAGTCCTACTGGTTGTGTTGTGAGCCGTTTGAGCTCTGGCTGTTGTTGGTTTTCGCTACTGGCTGTAGTTGTTTCTCTCTGCTGTGGATGTCTGGAAGTGAACCAGCTTCTTCTGCATAATGACTTTTCCCCAGGATTCCATAAGCCTGAAATAAACCCCTTCCTCCCATAAGCTGCGTCTGTTTGACTGTTCTTCCTAGCAATGAAGTGCTGAAGGCAACAGTGCCCGTGGGTTAGGTCAGCGGACAAACGCGGGTTGTTAGCCCTCCCCTTCCACCTTGTTTGAACAGGATCCTCTTGTTGTTTTGTTGGCTCCTGAGTTCAGCATCCTCCTGGCTCCACCTTCCATTGCAATAGGTGTTTGCGGATCCCAGATGTGCGGGCTACTTGTGTCCAGATTTATCTGGGTTCTGGATGTCTGAACTCTGGTTGTCAGGCTTATACAACAAGTGCCTTGAACCACGGAGCCATCTCACCAGCCTGCCCCACACCTTTGTACAGTTGTTGGCAGTTCTCTGCTACAGACCCTAACTCAAAAGTCAGACTTGGGGCTGGAGAGATTGCTTAGTGGTTAAGGCACATGCCTGCAATGCCAAAGGACCTTGGTTCGATTCCCCAGGACCCACGTAAGCCAGATGCACAAGGTGGCGAGTCTGGAATTTGTTTGTAGTGACTGGAGACCTTGGCATGCCCATCCCCTCCCCCACCCCCGCTGGGGCTGCTGCTTTCCCTCTCTCACTCTCTCAAATAAATAAATAATTATTTTTAAAGTCAGGTTTTCTCTCCTCTTTCCCACCCCCCTGCTCTCTGCAGCTGCTGAGATCTACAACTTACCTGCCCTGTTAATTTTTTTCTCTCAAACCCTAATAAAATTGTCAAAAAAGCAGACATTAAGGACATTGTGAGTGTCCAGATAAGTAATAAAGTATGACATGAAAAGCCAGAGGTGATTTTAGGAGAATGGGCTGACATGAGTGGACTTTTAGGAAGATGTGCTCAATCCCAAGGGAACACACTTCCTGCTCCCTAAAGTCCCCGGCTGGCATCTCTCTCCTCCCCAGGTAGCCTGAACCATGGCGTTGTTATTCTGACCACACTCAACAGTGTCTTCCATTCACCTGCACCCAGAAAAACTCCAACACTAAACAGTATATCAATCATGACACCATGATCATTTCCCACAGCTGGGTATGTAACAGAGTAAAGGACACTGATCAACTCAAAGCAACATATGGGGGCTGGAGAGATGGCTCAGAGGTTTAGGTGCATGCCTGCAAAGCCTAAGAACAAAGGTTCAATTCTCCAGGTCCCACATAAACCAGATGCACATGGTGGCCCATGCATCTGGAGTTTGTTTGCAGTGGCTAGAGGCCCTGGCATGCCCATTCTCACTCTCTCTCCCCTCTCCCTCTGTCTCAAATAAATAAAAATAAATCTTTGGGAGAAAAAAAAAGCAGCAGCCAGGTATCACCTCTCAGTTCTGGAAGCCAGAGGTCCAGTAAGGAGTGGATTCCCTGCTAAAGGTCTCACCGGGCCAATCTGCATGCTAACTTGGAGTCTGGAAGGGACTCCCTTCACTCTGCTGGAACACTTCTGGGCTCATCCTGGTGTCAGCAGAATTTGCTTCTATGTATTCATAGGCCTGCCAGCAGCTTGGTACACCTGAACCTTCCCAAACCTACCTCCTTTTCTTGACTTGCAGCTCCTTCTCCTGCAAGACAGGGTATTTCCTTCTGCAGCATCTGTTTTTCCTGTCTCTACTTTTGAGGATATATGTGGTTACTTTGGGCCCACAGGATGATTTCTCACTGCTTTAAGGTCAACTGATAAGTAATCTTTTATTATATATATTATTTATTTGAGAGAGAAAGAGGCAGACAGAGAGAGAGAGAGAGAAAAACAGGCCTGCTAGGGCCTCCAGCCACTGCAAACAAACTCCAGATGCATGTGCCCCTTGTGCATCTGGCTTACGTGAGTCCTGGAGAGTCAAACTGGGATCCTTTGGCTTTGCAGGCAAATGTCTTAACTACTAAGCCATCTCTCCAGCCCCTGATAAGTAATCTTAACTGTATCTATAAAGTCCTTTTAGCCATCTAGGGTGACATATTCAAAGACATGGTGTTTTTTAAAATGTTTATTTATTGATTTGAATGCAGAGAGATACAGAGAGAGAGAGAGAGAGAGAGAGAGAGTGTGTATGGGCACACCAGGGCCTCCAACCACTGCAAATGAACTCCAGATGCATGGGCTACTTTGTGCATCTGGCTTTACATGGGTACTGGCGAATCGAACCCCAGTTGTTAGACTTTGCAGGAAAGCTTCTTAACCGTTGAGCCACTTCTCCAGCCTGAAGACATGGTATTTTATTACTCTGATATCACGACATGGCATCCTCGTGCCGGGGCATGATTCTGCTCCCACAGCCATGTCTTACCTACTGTATCAGCATGTCTGCCCAGTGCTGGGGGAGCCCCTGAGCCATGTGCAATTTGTGCCTTTGGATGGCCTCGCCCTCATCAATCAGCCCTCAACTGGATCCTTGCATGCCTTGTGCATTTGTGCTCTCAGTATGACTCCGGAATCTCAACGCTGCCTAGAAGCCATTCAAGCACTCAACTCGGGAACATAAATTGCCTTTTACTTATTGGAGAACAGGTATGTTAGTGGCTTTTCTCATTGCTGTGACAAAATCCTTGACAGAAACAACTTAAGGGGGTACAGTGGTCGGAGTGGCTCAACTCATGGCTGAAGGAACCTACCGTGAGGATTGTTCACATGGCAGTGGGTCAGGAAACAGCACTGGAGGGCTGGTAGCAGGTCCAGGCTAAGCGCCTCAAGTCTCACCCACAGCCACTCTCTTTTTCCATGTAGACCTCCCTTCCTAGAGGGATCACAACCTTCCATAGGAGTGCCACCACCTGCGATCCAATGATTCAAACCCATGAGCCTCTGAGGACTATCGCACATCCAAACCATCCTGAATTGAAGCCCATGGGCTCTCAGTCATTTTCCTCCCACTGACCTCTCACTCAGGGATGTGCCACCTACATTGGGGTGCCCACCTCCTCCCCCCCATCCAGAGGGAAGATTCCAGCTGCACACACATGCTCTGCCTGAGTGCTCACTCCAGTTTGCCAAACCCAACTTGAAAGTTTTCCTGGACCATGAGTGCTGGCCTCCCTGCTGGCCCCTGGACTTCTCTGGGGCATCCCCAGCCTCCCTTCACTCTGCTAGCATTCCCGTGTTGCTTCTTTGTCTCTCTTCTCCTGAACGTTTCTAAGCGTGAACCTCACTGTGTGGGCTGCTCCCTCTCCTCCCGAGAGCTGACTTTCATGCGCATCACGTGACCATTATTGTTCGCATCATATTGGTCAGTGTCCCCATTGTTTCTCAAGCTCCCTGTATTTTTTTTTTATTAGACCGGATTACTAGGGAACCCCAGCAAGCCATTTGTCTCTGCCCTCCTCAGTGCTGGGGTGATGGTATACACAGCGATGCCTGGATTTTTATGTGGGTGGCAGGACTCAAAGTTTTTACCCACTGAGACATCTCCCCAGCTTTAGTCCCGGCATTTAAGACCAGGGATGGTCACGACACATTTGCTGCAGGCAGCCTCTACACTAAGCATTCACTGGGACCCTGGAGCATCCATAAAGTAAGAGAAGTCTGAAGGTACCACAGTGGTCACTGTCCCAGCCATAAGGTGATACTGGACAGCGCTGAGGCCACACCTTGCCATTGCTATAGAGGGTTCTGCTGCAGAGGGCTGATGAGAGTGCCCACCGTGGGCACTAAACGACATGTGTGTGGTGCTGACTTCCCAATGAATGATGGCTTCCCCCCGCCCACCAGGAAGAAGTTATGATGGTCCAGGAATGCCGGAGGCAAATAACATGAACTAAGGCCACTGAGAACAGATGGACACACACACACAAGACAGACAAAGGCAAAAAAATATGTCAAGTGGAATCTTCTAGCTGTACCTTGTTTCTTGGTATCTACCTAGGGCAAAGTGCTGTGAACACCATCTGCTGTCACAAACTGAGTGGCTACTGATCATTGGATGCTGGGCTGGATATAAGAACATGTAAGAATGGGCAACCTGCACCATGGACATTCCTTCCTATGCATTGACTGCTTCTGTTATAGAGGAAGAAGCTGTTTGTGATCCCAAAAAAGCAATATGCTGAATGGGTTCTGCCTCAAACATCTTTGATTAACACGACAGAAGCGTTGAGGTTCATTCTTCCTGGCATTTAAATTCTGGTGATGCCTTACAGTTGCTTGGGGAGATGGAGCAACCTAAAGTCATACTGCCACCTGTTACATGCAGGAATGGAAAATGACACCGAACTGCATAACACTGGACAAGATAAACCTTCTCAATCTGTGACCAAACACAGCCTATGCCATAACACACTGTGACCAGACATAGTCTATGTCAACTCCAGACACAAGAGCCTTATTTCCATAAGTACCCTGAGGGCTAGACAGATGACTTAGCAGTTAAGGCATTTGTCTGTGAGGCCTAAGGACCCATGTTTGATTCCCCAGTGTCCACATAAGCCAGATGCACAAGGAGGTGCATGCATCTGGAGTTCATTTGCAGTGGCTAGAGGCCTTGGTGTGCCCATTCCCTCTCTCTATATATCTGCTTCTCTCTCTCCCCCTCATAAATAAATAAATAAATAAATAAATAAATAAATAAATAATAAATAAATAAATAAAATATAAGTATCCTTAATATTAAATGTGGTGGCTTAAAACAGATGCCCACTATCTTCTGTATTTTCAATGCTTAGTCCTCAAATGGTGACAATTTGAGAGACAGCACCTTGCTAGAGGAGGTGTGTTGCTGGGTGCAGACTTTGGGGTGTTGTAGCCAGTTGTCCTTGCCAGTAGAAGCTCAGCTCACTCTCTTGCTACTTTCTGCCAACTGCTATGGCAAGAAGTGATGTCGGGCCTCTGCTTTACCATCTTTCCCCTGCCATGCTGAAACTTTCACTCCAAACCAAACAAAATAAACCTGTTTCCTTCTCTCGGATGGTCATGTGTTTTGTGTTTTGTCCCAACAGCATATAAGTGACACTAAACTTTTAAAGATCTTGTGTCTAAGTATGTTTGTGTGTGTGCACATAGGAGTGCCTGTGTGTGCTTCAGGAGGAGAGAGATTGATGTCAAATATCTTCCTCTATCACTCCCTACCTTCTTTTTTTTTTTTTTGGCTTTTCTCTGAGGTAGGATCTTGCTTTAGCTAAGGCTGACCTGGAATTCACTATGTAGTCTCAGGGTGGCCTCAAACTCATGCATTCCTCCTACCTCTGCTTCCTAAGTATTGGGATTAAAGGCGTGTGCTACCACGCCCAGCCCTCTACCTTCATTTTTTAAAACAAAAAAATATTTTTATTTATTTCCAAGTAACGAGAGAGAGAATGAGTATGCCGGGGCCTCTAGCTTCTGCAAACAAACTCCAGTTGCATGTGTCACTTTGTGCATCTGGCTTTATGTGGATGCTGGGGAATCGAACCTGGGTAGTTAGGCTTTACAGGCAAGAGTCTTGACCACTGAACCATCTCTCCAGTCCTCTCTACCTTCATTTTTGAGACAAACTCTCTCACTGAACCTGAAGCTGACTGACTCAGCTAGGCTGGCTGGCTGGCAAGCCCCATCCCCAGCATTGGGATTATATGCCCAGCTTTCAGATGCATGCTGGGGATCTGAACTCAGGTCTCCATGTTTGCAGAGCAAGGACTTTGCAAACTGAGCCACCTCTCCAGCCCTCACATTTAATGAATGAACCTACTTATGTTTTGTTATTCTGGGGACTGAGGTCAGGGCTCCACACATGCTAAGCTGGGACTCTACTGCTGAGCCACATCCTCTCCTTTGAATACTGAATGTTCAGATATGAAAATACATATGTTCATTTTTATCTACAGTCTACCATTAAGTCAAAAACATGGCTCTTTCCCCCAACTCCTCAGTGGACTTTAGTGAGCACAGCATTTATATTCATGAATATTCAATGGTTTTCTATGGGGAAGGAAGAAGACCAACTATTTTCCCATTACAAAAATCATAACCGCACAAGCCACAAAGGCTGTCCCCTGCAGGGACACTGTTCCCCTCCCTTCATCCAGACCTCCAACAGCGGGGAATGCTGGTCGACGATGGAAAGCTGAGAGTGTTCCGTTCAATCAAGATGCACGGAATATTGACACGTGCCTTCAGCAAAGCTCAAATTTTCCAATTATTGGTTCAATATTTGCAATCAGAAACCCTGGGCTGCACAGAAAACCTGGTGTGCTGCTGGAGCTTATAGGGGCTCTGCTATTTCAGACTCATATTACATTACAAAGAGTTGGGCCACACAGAGTGGCTGCTTGGAGACCAGGCAGATCTGAGAATACAGAAGTCAGTGAGACACATTGTGGTATGTTGCTGATAACCCCTCTTGGCATGCTCTGTGATCCTTGGGATCCAGGATTGATGTCACCATGAAGAACACTCCACTATCATTTCAGGAATATGAAAGTAACTTGAAAAGAATGGAACCTAGCCAGACATGGTAGTGTAGGTCAAAATCCCAGTGCTGGGGAAACTGGAGCAGGAGGATTATGATATTGGGGCCAGCCTCAGCTTCTAAGTGAGACCTTGTCTCAATAAACCAAGTAAACAGAGAGCAAAAAGGGAACTGAAAAGGGGAAATGAAATCGTAGAATGTGACACGGTCAATGAGTCTGAGCTCCAAGTTACTGGAGAGACCTCATTGTCCTCACATTTCTGAGCCTGTGTGTGAACACATACTCACACATGCTCTCAGACGAAAGGCTGTGGGCACTGGACGCCCTTGCCCATCATAAAAAAAGCATGTGACATCCCATCAATATCTAATTGCATTAGTTATTCTGCCTGGGTTCCAGGAAGGGTGATGGAGAAGGCCTTCAGTATTGATCAGCTCTCTGAAATCCCACGTCCATTGTTGACTGAGCTGGTCAATTATCATTGAATTTTTCATTTTGAGTTGAAATGGAAAATTAACAAAAATCAAGAAAATTTAAAACCTATTACTAATGAATTAACCAGGAGTGGAATTTTAATGTTACAAACTTACTTCATACTCTATAATACCATCACACTTATTTTTTTCCAAGATGAATGCCAGTATTATGTCTCTGACTCATGTCCTTTTTCTTTTCTTTTTTTTTAAAGCAAATAAAACAGAATAAGAACATTAACTTTCCTGTTACAATCACCTTACTCAAAGTCAACAAACTGAAAGCCACCATGAAATGTTGATGACAGATTTTGTCAGATAGAGCAAGCTGCAGTTAAAAATGCCTACTGAGCCAGGAATGGTGATGCATGCCTTTAATCCCAGCACTTGGGAAGCTGAGGTAGGAGGATCACTGTGACTTCGAGGCCACCCTGAGACAACAGAGTGAAACCCAGGTCAGCCTGGGCCAGAAAAACCAAAAAAAAAAAAAAAAGAAAGAAAGAAAGAAAGAAAGAAAGAAAGAAAGAAAGAAGAAAGAAAGAAAAAAAGAAAGAAAGAAGAAGAAAAAAAAGAAGAAGATGGACATTTTTAAGTAAAATTATTTCATGGGCCTCCAAATTGGAAAATGGAAACTCCGTAAAACAGGTTATGAACCAGATAAGTACTAACCCAAAGTGAACCTCCTGTATGATGGAACAATGGAACTCTGGGAGATTTTAAACTTCACATAGCCTAGAATTCCAAGATAAAATAGAGGAGATATCGATTCAGGAGCAGCAGTGAATATCCAAGGATGGTGACTGAGATGGTCGTGCACTTTAGGACTTGTGTTGGCCACTCATACCAAAAAAAAAAAAAAAAAAAAAAAAAAAAAAAATGTTTGCGGTATTTTCCAGACAGGTCAGCGGGGTTATAAGTGTTTCTGGTACATAGACTAGTGATAAATCAAGGGTCCACATTTAGGCAATTGTCATCTCCAGGTGTTGACTCCACATGGGTCATGACTGGTTCCTTGATAGCTTCGCGAAAGTTAATGTAACCCTGAGAAGACCAAAAGTAAGCGTGCCCAGGGCTTTTGGGGGCAGAGAAGTTATTCCTGAGCTCTACTATTTGGGACCTTTGGACTACATGAGCCAAACAACAGGCAGCATGGGTAATGAGAGATGAGTACAGATGGATGTGGGGCTGTAGAAGGACCATATCACAATCAGCCTAGGGACTGAGCTTGCTCAACCCCAACACCCAAACACATCAAGGTCAGGAGGCTCTTTAATTCTGCTCTGTGTTATTTACAGAGCGCAGGATAACAGGAGCCAGATTTATTAGATGGAAGCTCATGCCAGAACTTTTAATTTCCCACATAGATTCACCCAAATCAAAGAAAGATACGTGTGTGCCTTCCTCTTAGAACTTCTTAATTTCATAATCCCTGAACTGTTTCTTATCAAAAGGAAGGGTTTTTTTTCATTTTTATTTTTATTTTTTATTTTTATAATTGCCTACTGGGACCAAAGGGAGTCAACAGAAAGAACAATCTTCATCTCTTTCAAGAAGCCCAATCAGGTTGTAATTCGCCTTATAAAACACGTCACTGGTCCTGAGATTTACAACGACATGGGATCTTTAAATATACTGTATATCACTTTGCTGATGGTCATGCAATTAAGGATGTGGACACGAGCAACAATACACTACCAAAAAATAGTTCTCAACAGGGAACTTGAAATGTCAGGGAAGATAAAAAATAATTGAGAATTCAGGATAGATAACATGCTTTCAATGCTAAATACTTAGTGGAGATCAGTCCCCAAGTTCCCCATCTCTATATCTTGGTCAATGCAGGTGGAAAGGATGGAAGTTTTTTTAAAAAAAAAAAAAAAAAAGGAAACAGAAATAAAATGCTTTAATAAGGAAATTGAAAGGCTATTGTAGGTTCGATGATGTCTGATTGTTTATTTTTCTACATAGCGATTTTAACAGCTAAATACCCGAAGAAATCGGAATACTATTTAATAAATTCTGCTCTGTCCAGTTTGAGGCTTAGACTCCCAGGCAAAAACTGAATCCAGATACTGTAATATGTTTATAGAAATCAAATGGCTGCAGTTGCTGGTTCTGCTACAGACATTGCCCTTTCCCACTGGGCTCATTCATGTGTAACATTGTGAATTTTAGTCCAAAGTTCTCAGGAAGAAAAAAGAGAGCCTGGTATGGTGGCTCACTCTAGTAATCCCAGAACTTGGGAGGCTAAAAGTAGAGGATTGCTGGGGGTTCGATACCATCCTGGGCTACATAGCGCTCAGGAGGCTGAGGTTGAAGGGCTGCAGAGTTCGAGGCCAGCCTGGGCTAGAATGAGACCCTACCTCATGAAACATACACACACACACCACCACCACCACCACCACCAACAACAACAAAGATATTTGACTGCCTATTTATATCTCCAATATACTACTTACTGATACAGAAAACTTGATAGTATCAAAAATATAATTAAAGCATTATTTATGTAATTATTTGATTATTATTTATCTAAGTTCTCAGTTTTATATATCCAAGGACTATGCTTACTTTAAAAATTTTTATTTATTTATTTATTTATTTATTTATTTATTTATTTATTTGTGGAGGTGTACTCCAGGGCCTCTCACTGCTACAAACGCACTCCAGACACATGTGCCTCTTTATGCATCTGGCTTTACATGGGTATTGGGGAATTGAACTTTGGCCAGCAGGTCTTGCAAGGAAGGCCTTTAGCCACTGAGCCATCTCCACAGCAATGCTTGCATATTTTTTAAAAAAATTCTTAACTTCTAAAACACAGACCACAAAAGAGTAGACACACAAGATAAAACCCACTGAATACATGGATAAAATTAATTTCTACTGTCTTTTACCAAATATTTAAAAGCTCAGGCTCCCATACTTCCCCTTAATTTACTTAAAATATTACTGTATCACATATATGATATATTATATATTGTATTATACCTTGTAATACATATATATTTATATAGTTATGTATGGATTTATGTGGCTATATGTATATGCATGCAAGAATATATACTAATAAAGAACATGTATAAAATTGTGAATGGATAGTTCCACATAGTTCTAATCATATGCATATATACATGTGTATGGAATGTGTTTCACACTGTGTATTGTTTTAGTAACAATATATAAGCATGATCACTGTGCTTGGATCTATTTATTATTTATTTATTTATTTATTTATTATTTATTTGCGTGTATGTGTGTATGGGCATGTCAGGATCTGTTGCCACTGCAAACAAATGCCAGACACATGCACCACTTTACATGGGTGCTAAGGATATGAACCTGGGCTGATAGGTTTTTCAAGCAAGCTCCTTGAATGGCTGAGCACCACCTCCCCAGCCCAACTATTATGGTTTTTGAGTGTTGTTGTTTTGTTTCCCTTCTTATAAAGGGTGAAGAAGATTCATGCGCCAATCGCAGTTCAATGAGAACCTTTGTCCCAATTTCTTACTTGGCCTACTTAGACACACAGACACAACTTCATGGACCCCAGACCAGCCAGGTAGGGAGTTCTAACCTAATGAATTCTTACCTCTGAGAGAAGAAGCAAGCCCCCAGGAAGAGAGCCAGGGGCAGAGGTCCCACCTTCCCTGTCGTCCCTCCATCCTGGTTTATGGCTGCTTTGCTATAGGCTCAGCCCAGTCAGGCCCTGGTCAGGAAGGATTCACAGGGTAGGAAAAACTATAAAAGCACTTGTTTTTCATTAAGTCCTTGGAATAGGTCTAGGATTTGATTTTTTTTTTTGCATGTGTTTATTTCCCCCCTCTCTCTCTCTCTTTCTCTCTCTCCTTCTTTCCTTCCCTCCATATCTCCCTCCCAGTGTTTTGTACATGCTAGGCAAGTGTTCTTGCACAGAGCTGCATCCTCAACTCTGTGTTTTTTATTTTCAAATTTATTTATTTATTTATTCAATAGAGAGGCAGAGACAAAAAGAGAGGGAGAAAAAGAAAGAGAGAGAGGGTGTGCCAGGATCTCCAGCCATTGCAAACAAACTCCATATGCATGTGCCACCTTGTGTATCTGGCTTACGTGGGTCCTGGGGAATTGAACCTGGGTCCTTTGGCTTTGCAGGCAATCTCCTTAACCCCTAAGCCATGTCTCCAGCCCCTTTAAGTATTTTTTAACAACAGAATCTGACTCTATTTATTTAACTACTCTTCAAATGGTTTAATGGTTTTTATAATTTGTGTCAGTATAACTAAAAACACTGAAATATTCTACAGAAGTACAATTTATTGTGAGTTTTCCAAGATAGGAGTCAAACCATATTCCTTTACACTGGAATTAAATGTGATTTTTTTTTTTTTTTAACGACAGTAGTTAGCATGTACTTTCAGAAGCAACAGCAAACCAGGGGATGAGAATCCTGTCCAGATGTCACTGTGTGGGTGATAGGAGATGGCCTGCTAGAAAAAGCATGGTGAGATGTCCACATTCCCAGACTCAGGTCATCCCACCCAAGGCATTGTTTGAGAGACTTTACATTGTTTACTGTCTTCTCCATCTGCTCCTTGGCTGTGCTGGGCTCTGACAGGGACTGAGGGACCCTGGGGTGCTCTGCCCTCTGCTGGCATGAAGCCTGGGTCACTTGCCTGTCTGGGTCAACACAGCCTGAGGTGCAAAATAATTGCTGGCACTTAGATTTCATTGTGATTAATGAGTGACTCTAAGATTTGAAATCAAGATTTGGATAAAAGTTTAGAAGAAAAGTGAGAGTAGATAATTCACATTTGAATATCCCATAATAAGCCACTTGGATGAATACTTTAAGGATAACTTGCTTTCAAGGAGGCTTAAAGTAAGTGTGCCATTTGTTAACAAAATTATCTCAGCTGACCTATTTTTCAATTTCTTTCAATATATTTTAGTAAGGATAGAGCATTTTTTAATCCCAAAGCATACCTCTGTTCAATGGGCAGCTTTTATTTGTAAAGGAAACAGCTTTAAAGTTCATGAACAGTATGTACCTTGTCATTCTTTCATCCTTAATAATCTTCCAAACGATATTTAGTGTTTTTATAAAGCACCAAGTGAGGTTGGAGGATTTCAAGACTATGGACTCGGCTGTCAGCTATACTTACTGAATTTATTCTCGGAATGACCACGTTATGAGGTGAGGGCTGTCCTGCCTCTCTCCTGCTGGGGTACCTATGAGATATTAGGAACATCAAAGTTAATATAAGAATTTTAGGTGAGTATAATGAAACTGTAAGTTTTCCTTGATTGTGTAGATTACAATGTGCTCCCACGTTGTCAGAGACAGGCCTCCTAAGCGGGATGTCCCCTTGAAGATTAAATTCATACTGTACAGTGTGCCATGCATCCGGCTCTCTGGGTCATTCTCCTGGAATCTCCCAAGAAATGCACAAGGATCTTTCTGCACAGCACATGTCGGAGCAATGCTGCCCCCACGTGGCCCAAGTCCTACCACAGTGATTCCCGCTGGCCTTCCCGAAAGATTCAATTTCTCATAGATTAAAAAAAAAAAAAATTTAAGAAAGAGGTATTTCAAGCCAGGCGTAATGGCACACACCTTTAGTCGCAGCACTTGGGTGGCAGAGGTAGGAGGATCATCATGAGTTCGAGACCACAAGCTGAGCTAGAGTGAAAACCAATAAATAAATAAATAAATAAATAAATAAATAAATAAATAAATAAAAGAGGTATTTCAGATATCAAGATAGGGGCTCAGCTGTCCACCAGGCTCATGTGCAGAGTCTAGACTCTAGACGAGATATCCAAGCTGAGCGAAGGCCACCTTGCTGTGTGACCTAGCCCAGGAGAAAGGCCACACAGTGAGGGGGGCAGATTGGAGTTTGCTCTGTGCACATAGGTTAACAACCAGCATTTTGTTGAAGGAACACCACCTTAGAGGCTGAAAACTCTGGTCACACGGTTGCTGCTTAAAGGCTAAAATGAATCAGGTTTTCCGGGGAACTTCAATATGCAAAGCCCGACCCTGACTGCTTGGGGCAGAACCCTGGTGCGGGGCTGTGAGGGAAGCTAAGGATAGCACAAAGCACTATTAGGACTGAGGTCCAGGATTGCTGGGTGTGAGGAAAGCACTTCAAAATCTTCAGCTGAGATGTTCTTCAGCGTCCACTGCCAAGTTAGTGAGATATTTTTGCGTTGAAAGGCGCCTAAGACGAGGTGTCAGGTTCCTTCTGCCATGTGCAAACTTTGTGCCTCAGAGGTCCTTACCAATGGAACCTCCCCCCCACCTGCTCCTAAACCGTAGAGAACCCTCCACGCTTTCTTCTTCACTAAAGACTTTGAAATATGGCTAGTAAAGAAACCCAGCGTTATTGCAAGGGAAAATCTAGCCTATACTTATGTTTGAATATTAAAGCGAACTTTGGTATTTTGATAGAATTTATGTCAGTAAAGAACTGTTAACTTTTCACAGTGAAAGACCTTATTCGTGGAGCATTTAATATAAACCATGTACATTTTACTCCTTTGGTGAAAGACTCAAAATATATTAATCATTGATAGCTGAGATTAAGGATTGTTTTAAGAAATGAAATATGTAATTATGTTATGTAGAAAGTGCATCTTTACTGACATTAGACTTACAACGTAAAATATTACTAGAAAAATAACATCATATATGCACACATTTGTTAAAGTATATTTATTATAACAATTGGAAATGCAAGAGTATATATTACTTTATATGCATGGGTATTATAAATGTAATATTATAAATATTACATGTAATCTACTTTTTTCTCAACATAAATAGGTTTGCTTTTCTACTCAAAAATACACTTCTTTATTTTATTCATTTATTTTTTTGAGGTAGGGTCTCACTCTGGCCCAGGCTGACCTGGAATTAACTATGTAGTCTCAGGGTGGCCCGGAACTCATGGTGATCCTCCTACCTCTGCCTCCCCAGTGCTGGGATTAAAGGCGTGAGCCACCATGCCCTGCAAAAATACACTTTTTTAGACATTGAATTGGTGGTACTGTAGCCACAAGATATTTTACTTATGTTGATATGGCTTCAAAACTATTCTTAATATTTATAAAATGGCAAGATTGCTATCGACAGGTATTTGCATAACTCTGTGTATCCTATTGCTTTTAACATAAGGATGCTTGAGCCCCTTCAATTAAGGGTGTGCATATCTCTACGTTTCTGGGGCTATCAGATATCATAACGGTCAAATGAAAGTGCCCTCTTTCTCGGGGGTTACATTATCAGCCAGGGTGGGCAGCAGAGTTACTGTTTTTCTACAGTACAGGGGGCCTACAAATAAAATGACTCCTAGCTTGTGGTTTGCTCTGCCCTTCCTCCTGAGCGCCCCTTCTCCTGTGGGTTGGAGTCACCCGTAACGCTATTTTAATTTAGTTTTTGTGTGTGTAATAACATGTTCCCTGTCAGGTAAATGAACTTGTTGTGATTGAGTCCACAGGATCAGAATGACCTTGTGTCCTCACTGGCTTAAATTAAACAGCCTGGGCCAGGAATGGTTCTAATTGGAAATCTTCATCCCTCTTTAAGGACAGTAGTATTATCATAGAATGAGCTCTTGCATTTGCATCTCCCCTTTTAGAGCACTTTCCAGCAGTTCAACCTAGGCTGGAGATGGGAGGTGCAGGAAGGAACAGCATCCAAGTTTCCATCCCCCGAAACAGAGTCATAAAACACACTGTGTCCCCAGGTCAGTCTTCTGATGGCACTCACATCACACCTTCTGCTACAGGGACAGATACACAGTGTATTCTAAGGGACCTATTGCCGGTGCTGCTGGTGGAAGGGTGTGATACTGTCAGAGTTCCTGGCAAAACAGTAAGGACCAGGGGACACGAACTAAGTCACAAGCCCACTATGTCAACAGTAATAGATTTTAGGATGAACATTTACAACACAATATCGCTTAGATTCAGGGATGTTTAGGAGAAGTAAAAGGGATGAGAAATGAGAAACTTTAATTCTAATTTTCAGTAAAATTTGCAGACCTTAAATATTAACAAATGTTACAAAATGTTCACTTAAAGAGTGATAGTCATGTATTGGTGTACTCACATGGGTGCAGATATGCACACACATTTATGCATTTGCCTCACTGCCCTTTTAACTAGGTATACTGACCTAACATTAAACTATATACTAAAAAGAGACTAGGATCAAAATTCTTTAGTGGTATATCAAGAAATGCAAGCTTTTTTTTTTCTTGGCATGAATTGACATTCACTTTTTAAGGTATCTTCCAGTCAGGAGATCAAAGTGATTATTTCCTTCAAATTTACAAACTGACAGACTTTTGAAAAAAAAAACTTTATGAATTTGAACTTCACAGTTTGCAACATTTGGCCACAACAGACATTTGCCCCCCAAGTCCTGCTATTGTGTACAGTACTGTAAAAACTGGATGCATTCACCAGGCAGGAATTTGAATTGATAGCGATTAGTGAACTTTCTAAATCTGTAAAACTTCAACAGGCATCAGCTTCCAATAAATGCCAGCATCTATTTTTACACTCTAGCCTCTATTTAACAGAAAGCCAAATGCATCAGCCCGCAGCTGCTGGTGCCGCCAATGCGAAAGCCAGCTTTTCTTCCACCTACATTGTCGTGGGAGTACCGTTTTGTGTCATCTCTGAGACGGTGTTTGTGTTTGCGTTTCCTATTTGATATTCCCGGAGCCCAGGAGAGGAGTCTCATTTCCTTATCAGGGTGGGCTGATGACCGCCAGGTTCTTGCAGGAGGCACATCTAGGTGGGATGGACAGAGGTCAGAAGTCACAGCAAAAACGTTGTTGATTGATGTCATGCGTGTGCTTACACATGCTGGAAATTTAGTAATGAAATGCAAATTAGCAAAGAAAAGCCTGTGTCTAAACTTGGAACTAGATGCTGGCCAGACACAGCATGAGTGTGTTCAATGTTTTCGCTGGAAGCACTGTCCAGCAAGGAGATATGAATTCTCTTTGGTTTTCCATATTTCATTTTGTTGTGTTCAGTGTGCCTGGCTGTAAGCTTTGAGTCCCTTCAGTGGGAACTATCAACAAAATTTCAGGCAGAACAATTTGATAGTGTTTAAACATTTATATAAAAGTTATGAGGAGTTGGGCCCTCTCTACGGGAGGGAATACATACCTGGTACTGAAAAACCTAAGCAAAGTCTATGGTAGGTAAGGTCATGAGCCTTAGGGGTATAAAGCCTGCTCTTATCTAAATGTATATACTATTCCCACCAAGCTGCCCGGAAAATACTACACTTAATGCTCATATACACATATTAATGCTACTCTCACTTCTGGTTAGAGAAGCTTCTCTTTTCAGATGGCGATGACCACTGGGATGATCCAAAAGGCAACATAGTGCTGAGAAGAAGGGATGGAGAAGTGCCCAGCACTGAAACATCTCTGTCACACCCTCCAAGGCTCAGGGATCATTGCGGAAGAGGGGGCGGATAGAATGGAAGAGCCAAAGGAAGGGTACGACTCCTTACAATGCAACTGCCCAGACAGAAATTGGCCTTGATATCCATGACCTTGCTGTGCCTAGCAATACCTCCACAAGACCCTCATAATAGAAGTAAAAGATGATGACATCAAATTAAAAAGAGACTAATGGAGAGAGGGAGGGGATATGATGGAGAGTGGAGTTCTAAAGGGGAATGGGGGGAGGGGAGGGAAAACTATGCACCTTTTGTATGTAAGTATGTTTTGTTGTCAATAAATAAATAAAAAATTTTTAAAAAGTTATGAGGAGAGCCGAGCGTGATGGCGCACGCCTTTAATCCTAGCACTTGGGAGGTAGAGGTAGGAGGATTGCCAAGAGTTTGAGGTCACTCTGAGACTACATAGTGAATTCCAGGTCAGCCTGGACCAGAATGAAACCCTACCTCAAGAAACCAAAAAAAAAAAAAAAAAAAAAAAAAGGTATGAGGAAAATGACAAATTCTGCTTTGGAAATGGGTGGAGGTCAGTTGTCATATTTGGAATGTTACCAAAATTTGATGGAAATGTTTTAAAAGGGGAAATAATCAGGATGAGACCTAGTGAAGGAGATGGGTTCCGTTGTTTGATATTGAATGCATGCCTAGGGGATGATGTAACAGGAGGCACTTGGACTAGGACGGTTATTCACTGAATAAAAACACACCCTTATCTGAAGGCTGGTGCTGTGAGTTAGCCGCCCAACGACGAGCGGGAGGACCCTCTACAGGTGTGTGCATTTCCGCTGGCCTGGATTGTTTTCCTTTGGAAGCAAAGGTGAGTGTTCCAGGGAAGTCATTTCTGTTCATCCAATGCCTTGCCACGTCTTTACTATCCTTCTAATGTGGTTATTGTTCTGAAAACAAAATCTGAGGCTAGAGAGATGGCTGAGTGGTTAAGGCGTTTGTCTGCAAAGCAAAGGACTCAGGTGGCTAGAGGCCCTGGCATGCCCATTCTCTCTCTGTCTGCCTCTCTTCTATTTCTCTCTCTGCTTGCAAATAAATAAATAAATAAATAAATAAGTTTTTTTAAAGTATTAAAAATCTGAAGAGGTAACTGAGGAACAATGGAGTGAAAGAAATGAACTTAGACACCTTATCCAATTTCAGACTGATTTCTTCTAGGCTCACCACCATTGCTTAAACATTAGGTGTTTGTGTCAATTCTGGGCCAAATATGTTTATACGATATTCCAGTCATTCATTGCTTAGGGTCCCCAGCCCTACCCTTGTTTCTTCCCATGCATCAGTCCTGGTGATTTCACAGCTCTTGCAGGAAACCTGGTTTATGCCTTGTCTATGGCTCCATGATTGGCGGCCGAGATCAGTGCGAGGGAGCAGGACTTACTGACTCCAGGCTGGGATGCCAGACCTTGCTGTCATTCCACAGACACCCAAAGCTAGGGAAGCCATTAGGCAATGGGTCCTTCCACCTCACCTGTTCCCTCGCCACCCTGGAACCTCCCACCCCTGGGCTATTCCTCTGACTTCACACAGCCACACTCGAGCTCTGAGGAACACTCTAGGTGGGTACCACCATGTTCTCTGCCTCTCTGGAGTCACACTTGAGAACGTATTGGCTTGTGGCAGTTGATCAAGCTGACCATGAGTGGTAAGGCTCTAGGATCTCCACTTGGGCTGACCCACCTACATGGTCCCTATGGGACACCTCAGGACAACATTCTCAAGAGAAGTCCCTTAATCGACTTCTTATGAATTGACTGTTTTCACTGTGATCTCAAATGACCTACTCCAGCCACTTCCCCAGCCCATTAGCCTCTTTATAGATGCATTTGACTTTCTGAGATAAAGGGTATGTAAGTGTTTTATACACTCAAAAGCACTCACTGAAGGTAATAGATTCTTCACGAAGCAGAGTTTGTAACTGAATACCTATCTAGGACTGTATAAGTAATGTATAGGACTCACCTAACTTCTGTCCTGCTTTCTGAATTGGTGCCCCAACAGCCACCTGTGCACCATACGTGGCCTCTCTGTTCCTAACCTGGCTACCCTGCGCCAAGAAAATGACTACTCCATTTGTAAGGCACTGTGCTTCACAGATTCGCCACTGTAAACCTCTCTAATTCCAAGCAGTGCGGCCAGCACACTGTAGGTCTTCACTACATGTGGGTGAGTGAGATCCCTTCTCTTCACAGTCCTCAGGAGCACCCCACTGTCGTGCCCTCCAAGTAATCTCCCCTCTCTCCTGCAGAGACAGGCAGGGCACCACAGTCCCTCAGTGAAAGCGTCTATGCCAGTGGAAGTATCTATGTACCTCTTGGATCCTTATTCTCCGCTCAGCCGTGGATAGATAATGACCATCTTTATTTCCTAAGGAGTAAGTTCATAAACATGTGTCCTTTGAGAGCACAATTCTTCTTCGTTCCCTGTATTGTGTCGCTGTTTCTCCAGGGATTCCCGTCCTTCTGACACTGTGACATGATATTGTCACCTGCAAATGTGTTGGGCCAAATTCATAGCTGTCCTGGGACACATGGGGTTCACAGACCACAGATCAGACATGCCTGTTACCAATCAGTTCACTTCTTGGACCACCTGCCATGTACCTGCCAGCTGCATGTCATACAGACTGTGGGAGAAGTACAGAAAATGTACTTTCCCACAAAATTTTTAATTTCTTTTTTATCCAGCACTCCTTATGTTCTTTCCATCTATACTTTGGTCTTTCTGGGCTTTTTCTTAAAATTCTCTCCCAAGGATGACAAGGAACTATATGGTCAGGTAATTGCTCTTGCCCCCAATCCTCATGCCCATGCCTCCTCCCTAGCCCCTGGCATTCTGTGCTCACCCCTCCCCCATGGAACCATTCTCACTCCTCAGGATCTACTGGCCTGTCTGCTCTTTGCTTTCTTCTCTTTCTTCTTTACTTCCCCTTCTCTCTATCTCTGTCTCCCACCAAGCATCCCAGCTCCCTTCCCCATCATCACTGTCATTAAGCTTTCGACTGCCCATCCGTCACCAGACTCTATCGGCTTCCACATGTCCCCTCTGTTCTTTCTCCCCAGCTGAGCTCTAAGCAGATGGTGACTTCACATGTGTTCCCCGTGCCTTTTCTTTTCCATGGGGTGGTGACCAGTCATGTCCAGGCTCTTAGAAACTCCTCCTTCTATTGTGGTATTGTCAGGTGAACTCCATTCTAGTGTACCATGACGATCACGGGAATCAATTTTCTCTGATCTCAAGACATCTCTGTGTCAGAATCCAACCCCCAAACATGCAGAGTTCTGAGTTCTTAAGGGGAAAAAAGGGCTGGAGAGATGGCTTAGCAGTTAAGGTACTTGCTTACTAAGCCAACAGACCCAGGTTCGACTCTCCAGGACCCATGTAAGCCAGATGTACCAGGTAGCACATGCATCTGGAGTTCGTTTGCAGAGGCTGAAGGCCCTGACAGGCCCATTTTCTCCCCCCCTCCTCTCTCATAAATTAAATTAAATTTAAAAAATAATAAATGACTCTCAGTTCAGAACTCTTCTGATGTCACCCTCACCTCTCATGGCTTCCTGTTAACAAGTCCACTTGCCCTGCCCTGATACCTTCACTCCTCAGTGCCCTTTCCCCTCTTTTCTCCGTCAGCTTTGCCCCCTGTGTGGAGGTCCTTTGTAGCCAACCAGCCTATGCCACTGTCAGTACAAGCCTGTCCTGGGAACCACATCCGGGTCATTTAATCAGCAATCACATCTGTAACCATCTGTCTGGGCCTCCTCGCTCTGATGCAATCTAGTTGCTTCTCACTATCTGCTTACTTAATCGGTTTTAAGAAAAAGAGTGTGGCAATATTCACTCGAGAAGATATGGGTTAAATTATGACCGTGAGTTTTTTTGTTTGTTTGTTTGTTTGTTTTTTTTATCTCGAACCAAGAGACGATCACTTCTTTGCATGGAAGGACAGACCGAAGTCATGCCAGTGCTACAAGAGAGGCTTTGAGACATCAGAGATGCTTTTCACGGAGTACTCCCAGGCCCTTTTCTTGGAACTGAAATCTCGTGTAGTTTCCCATTTTCTGTACCATGTCATCTAGATCCAGCACTCTGCTCGCTTATTGAGTGACTATGTAGTTTAAATAAGTACACTCAAGCGTGATGTGTATGTAATGTTCATATAATAAACACACTACCTGGTATGGTGGCACACACCTTTCATCTCAGCACTTGGGAGGGAGATGGAGGATGATTGCTGTGAGTTCAAGGCCAGCCTGAGGCTATCCAGTGAATTTCAGGTTAGCCTGGGCTAGAATGAGACCTACCTCAAAAAATAAAAAATAAATAAACAAAATAAACGCACTATCATACTATCACATATTTCCTATTTTTTATTTATTGCTAGATGTCTGCATTTATTTGCTTTTCATTCATTTATCTAGTATAGTGCTGAGGATTAGACCTGGGTCTTTCCTCATGCTAGGTAGGCACTGTACCACAAAGCAACATCATCAGCCCCAGATATCTGTATTTATAAAAAACAAACAAAAAAAAAAACTGGGCTGGAGAAGATGGCTTAGCAGTTAAAACATTTACCTGCAAAGCCAAAGGACCCTGGGTTGATTCTCCAGAACCCACATAAGCCAGATGCATAAGGAGACGCATGCATCTGGAGTTCGTTTGCAGTGGCTGGAAGCCCTGGCTCACCCATTTTCTCTCTCTCTCACTCTCTCAACCTCTTTCTCTCTCTCTAATTAAATAAATAAATTAAATAAATAAATAAATACTAACATATTAAACATGCTATGAAATGTGTACAAGACTGGAGAGATTGCTCTATGGTTAAAGCATTTGCCTGAAAAGCCTAACGACCTGGGTTCAGTACTCCACTACCCACACAAAGCTGGGTGTACAACGTTGAACATGCATCTGGAGTTCATTTGCAGCATCTGAAGGCCCTGGTGTGCCCATTCTTTCTGCCGGTCTCTCTCTATCTCTCTCTCTGCTTGCAAATAAAATGAATATATTTTTTAAATAAACAAAAGCAAAATACCTTTAAAGAATGGAGAAGTTCATCTATGGGTAAATTTTTGCTAATGTTTGGTTTCGTTAATCCAACTTAATGTGTAATAGCATTAGTTTGATCTATTTTCATGAGGAAGTTTAATCCATGTATTGACCCAAATTAACAGTGCTTGGTCAAAGAGCACTTAATTGCATGGAGACATTTGATATCCATTGTAATGGAATTTAGCATTTGCTTTTCTCATTGCTATAAGCAAGCGCCTGATGATAAGCAACCTGATGGAGAGAGGATTTTCATACTTTTAAATATTTTTTATTTATTTGAGACAGAGAGAGAAATCAGTAAAAAAGAGAGAGTGAGAGAGAGAGAATGGGTGCACCAGGGCCTCCAGCCACTGCAAACGAACTCCAGATATATGCACCTCCTTGTGCATCTGGCTTACTTGGGTCCTGGGGAATTGAACCAGGGTCCTTGGCTTTGCAGGCAAATGCCTTAACCATTAAGCCATCTTCTCCAGCCCAGGATATTTTTGTTGGCTCCTGGCTTAAGCATACATTCCACCATGGTGAGAAGGCATAGTGATGGGAGAAGCTCTTAGCTATGGGGACAGGAACCTGAGGCTGTTTGGTCACATCTTAGTGAAAGAAGAAGCAGAGGGCAGGAATACAGGCACTTGACTGGCTTTCTCCTTTTCCCCTATGATTTCATCTGGACTTCTGACTCATCAGATGGCACCAGGGTGAAGCCTTCTTCCTCAGTTAATCCTCTTTGGAAATTCCTCACAGACATACCCAGAGGTGCGTCTCCTAGGTGATTCTAAATCCAGTCAAGTTGACAATGGAGCTGAAAGATCACTGTTTCTTTTCATCTTTAAGAAGCTTCCAAGTCCACTGAAGTGGCTGTAAACACCATCTTCACCTATCTTCAAAAGTTATTCTCAGGCTGGGGAAATGGCTTAGTGGTTAAGGCTTTTGCCTGTGAAGCCTAAGGACCATGGTTCGATTCCCCAGCACCCACATAAGCCAGATGTACAAAGGGGAGCATGCTTCTGGAGTTCCTTTGCAGCTAGAGGCTCTGGCATGCCCATTCTCTCTTTTCCCTATCTGGTCTCTTTCTCTCTCTCTCTCTTTCCCTCTCTGTCAAATAAATAAATAAGCAAACAAATAAATAAACAAATAAAAATACATTTTAAAAAGCTATTCTTGTTGTACATACCTCCAGGCGCTGAGAAAATTAACCTACTCTACATTGCATCCAGACAATAGTATATGTGAACATAAGACTACAAGAAATAGCTTTTCAGGGCTGGAGAGAGGGCTTAGCGGTTAAGACACTTGCCTAAGAAGCCAAAAGACCCAGGTTCGATTCCGCAGTACCCACATAAGCCAGATGCCCAAGGGGGCACATGAGTCTGGAGTTTGTTTACAGTGACTAGAGGCCCTGACATGCCCATTCTCTCTCTGTCTGTCTCTCGTCTCTCTCTCTGCTTGCACATAAATAAAATAAAATTAAAATTATAAAAAGAGAGATAGCTTCTCAGATAGCACACACAAGATGATTAACCAAAGTATAAGCAGTTAGGATCCTGCCCACACTGGTCCTAGTGGGGACCCAGGTCATAATCACATGTTAGCTGGTTGAGCCTTCCCAGATCTTCCATCATTCCATTTTTCATCACCAGTCCTTCTCACCTTGGGACTATCATTGGAATAAAATTAGTTCTTTTTTTTCTTTTATAGAGTCACACATTTTTATCAGACTTGTAGTCATACAAAATTTAAAATGCTTGGGCAGGAGAGATGGTTCAATGGTTAAAGGTGCTTGTTTGCAAAGCCTGTTCACAAAGCCCAGGTTTAATTCCCCAATACCACTTAAAGCCAGATGCACAACATGGCACATGCTATCTGGAGTTTGTTCACAGTGGCAACAAACTGGTGTGCCCATTCTCTCTCTTTCCCTAAAATAAGTAAATAAATATAATATAAAAATACTTAACTCAGGTTGGAACAATGCTTAGTGGTTAAGGCACTTGCTTGCAAAGCTGAAGGACCCAGGTTTGACTCCCCAGGACCCATGTAAGTCAGATGCACTAGGTGGTGCATGCTTCTGGAGTTTGTTTGCAGTGGTTGAGGGCCCCTTCACTGTAAGGGAAGATAGTTACTTTAAAACAAATACAAAGCTTCACTCTCGAAGGCCACACTGGGCCCTGCTCTGACATCTTCTCCTGCTACTATACCAGCTGAACTACGCAGGATCATCTGGGTTGCTGGGATGGGAGCACTGCTAAAAATAATCTCAATCAAAAGATAAGGCAAGCAGGGCAAATTCCAAAGGAAGAAATCTGATAAAATTAAAGTGTAATAGACACTTCAAACTGTGTGATCTGACCTAATAAGTTATTAATAGGGGACCATTACTCCTCATACATTTTTTATTAGGAAGGCATTGCCTTTTTGTCAAGATTAGTGGATTATAAAATATTTGTGCTACACAATATAAATGACCCTAGCTATTAATAAGTCTCTAGAAAGATATGCTTAAATTGAATTACATTAGGAAGAAAAGTGCCAACGGAAAAATTAGGCATAATTAATGGGAACGCATAAATAAACCAGATATGGAGAGAAAAGGACATTCCTCCCATTGATCATGTGGAGAAGTAATTGTCTCTCAGCTCTAATGACATATCAAATATTACTGTTTGCATAAGAGCTGTTTCGCAGGAGGTGAAACTCATACGGAACTATGAATTTGCGTTATGATTTATGCCTGGGCAAAAGCAGGATGAGCACGTCTCTAATTAGTGGACATAATCACGAGAGGTAAAAGCTGCCACTTAAAACACAATGCTGCGACGCACACTCATTAAAATGTGTTCCACAAAAGCAGAGTGGCGTTGGCCCGTGAATGGAGCCCTGGCCATTCCTGGCTGGAAGCGAGGCTGCACAGGCATCTCTGCTGGCAGTGATTCTCTGGGCAATATCACGTTATTATTTTCCGTGGTTCAGAGCCAGCAATCCACTTAGCACCGACATACCTTGATGATATGGGAAATTTTTCTTCACACATCTCATTCACATAGTGGGTGTTGTGCATTGAGTGACACCATCTCCCCCCCAACCCGTCACCTCCATTTGCAAACATAGATAAGGTGTCCCTTGACCTTACCACACCCCCTCCAAAGAACTGCTTTGTGTGACCAAGTGAGCAGATCCTGGCCCTGTCTCAGGAAGAATTGGACAGCGAGTATGCCCTCCCTGCTTTTGGTCCCGATGGGCATCTTTGCAGCTGGACCCATCTGATTTCATAATTACATGGAGACTTTTTTTTTTTTTTTTTTTTTTTTTTTTTTTTACAAAACCTCTTTAAAATAATCAGTACCATACAGTACATCTCTCCTTTTGCTCACAGGAAGCAAGCCTAATTAAAAAATGCTCAACATCCAATTTGAACTAACTGCCAATGCAAAATACCCTGCTAATCAACCCCTCACTCGACCGTCCACGTTATTAATGCTGAGCTAACACATCAGAGCCATGTTCAGGGGAGAGAGAGTATAAGACAGCCTGGCAGGCTGAAGCCCGACTCCCACAGGAAGATGCCTTTCACGGCCCCTGCTGCTGCAGGGCCTATGGATGTGTGACGTGTACCCGTGTCACGTGTGCAGTGCGGGGGCTTTGAAACGGGTGCGGGATATTTGTGTGAGGTGGTCACGGTGACATATTGTCCTCTTTTTAACTCTAAAAGAGGAGGTGTGTTTTAGTCATGGAAGTCACCTCAATATGAGTGAACATCTTAAGCATGCAATTATATTCCTGGCTCCACTCTACACGTGTGTGTGTGTGTGTGTTCCTGCAGAAGGGTGTAGGTGGGTGTGAGAGTGGAGGCTCAGAAGTGCTCAGGCACAGGTGCACGTGTGTACGTTTGTGTGTGGAGGCTAGAAGAAAACCTCGGCTCCTCAGATGCCATCCATCTTTTCTTGTAGACATGGTTTTTCAGTGGCTGGACTCACCAAGTATGATAGACTGGCTGTCCAGCCAGCAAACCCCTCCTTTTGACTCCACCTCCTCCTGCTGGGATAACATGCACGCCACCACACCCAGCACTTACATGGGTGTTGGAGATCTGAACTCAGGTCCTCATGCTTACACAGCAAGCTCTCTGCTGACTGAGAAGTCTCCCCCAGCTTCTCTTTATGGAACCACATTCTAATCTCTTCCACACTCCCTGAACTCCTTCATATATGACAACACCCCTGTGCCATGGGGGAGGAAGAGTGGACTGAACAACGGACATTGCAGTGGAATTCAAATAGGTGAGTGAGGATGGGAGACACAATAACCTATTTGGGAGAAAGATTCATGATAAGCGGGGCATGGTGGCACACACTTTTAATCTCAGTACTGGAAGGCAGAGGTAGGAGGATCCCCAAGAGTTTTGAGGCCACTCTGAAACTACATAGTGAATTCTAGGTCAGCCTGAGTTACAGTGAGACCCTACCTCAAAAAAAAAAAGATTCATGATAAATATGGGCGCATATGCCTTAAGAGCCAAGGAAATTTTGTGCATGTTGTGATATCTGTTTGTACTTTGTGGCCATGTTATCTTCAGCCTTTTTGTTTTTTATATAGTTATTCAATAGTGCTAGAAAATGCCCAGTGTTGAGTTTATGAATAGGGGTGTCAGAGTTGAAATACAATCACCCACATGCTTGATCTTTCTGGGGAAACACTGGAAATGTCAAAGGAGATGTGTCAAAGTCAGGTCCCTGCATTTTAATCAATGTCCTGCCCCTAGGGACGTCCTCGCCACCTCTCTGAGTCCTTGTCCCTCTCTGAAGTATGACACTGAGACAAACTCATCTTCTTTTGGAGTCAGACGTCTTTCACTGAACCACAGACTTGAGGGTTCCTACAGGGGCTTGTTGGGGGGGATTAAAAAAAGTCATGGGGCTGGAGAGATGGTTAATGGTTAAGGCACTTGCCTGCAAAGCCAAAGGACCCAGGTTTGATTCCCTAGTACCCACGTAAAGCCAGATGCACAAAGTGGCATATGCATCTGGAGTTCATTTGCGGTGGCTGGAGGCCCTGTTGCACCCATTCTCTCCCCCTCTCTCTGTATCCCAAATAAAAAAAAAGACTCATACAGGGGCTGGAGAGATGGCTTAGCAGTTAAGGCACTTGCCTGCAAAGCCAAAGGATCCCAGTTCAATTCTCCAGGACCCATGTAAACCAGATGCACAAGGGGGTGCATGCATCTGGAGTCCGCTTGCAGTGGCTGGAGGCCCAAGCGTGCCAGTTCTCTATATCTCACTCATGCACACGCTCTCTCTCTGCTTCTTTCTCTCTCTCAAATAAATAAATAAAATATATTAAAAAAAAAAAAGAATCAAGGCTGGGTGTGGTGGCTCAAGCCTTTAATCCCAGCACTTGGGAGGCAGAGGTAGGAGGATCACTGTGAGTTTGAGGCCACCCTGAGACTACATAGTGAATTCCAAGTCATCCTGGGACAAAGTGAGACCCTACCTTGAAAAACCAAAATTATAAAATAAAATAAAACAAAATAAAATAAATAATAAATAAATTAAAAGAATCATACAAAGCCAGGCATGGTGGCGCATGCCTTAATCCCAGCACTCGGGAGGCAGAGGTAGAAGGATCACCACAAGTTCAAGTCCACCCTGAGACGACACAGCAAATGTCAGGTCATCCTGGACTAGAGTGAAACCTACCTCAAATAAAACCAAAATAATAATCATAATAATAATAATAATAATGAAAATAAGCAGCAGCAACACACTGATGAGAGCTGTGACAGAGAAGTAGGTGTCTTGGGTAATGGAGTGTGTCCAGGTGTCTCTGGCTACTTGTTTCCTGTACCTCCCATATCTTGTGGGGGGGGGGGCAGTACCCAAGGGTATTGCAGTTACCAACTCTTTGCTGGGACAAAATCCCTGACCAGAAGCAGCTTATGGAAGGAAAGAGTTTATTTCTGCTGACAATTTTTGAGGGGAAGTTTCATCGTGGCAGGGAGAGCATGGCAATGCAGACAGCTAGGTATCACATCTTCACAGTCAGGGTGATGTGCCAGATCTAAGTCTTGGGTGTGGAGCTGGGCTATACACAGCAAAGCCCACCCCCAGCAAAACGGCTCTTTCAGCAACGCTCCACCTCTCCCGAATGTCCCAAAACGCTAACAAACTGCCACCAGCTAGGGACCAAGAATAGAAAATGCATGAGGCTGCAGTCAAATCACTACCCAAGACCAGTCTAAAGGGCACTGATACAGGCCATGCTTGTGGCCCTGAGCCCCGTGAAGCCCGCCACTTAGGTCAATTGAGCACTATGGCTGCCTGACTAGGCATGGTGGGTGTGGGGCATCCCACTGCTCGTCTGCGTGGCCTTGTCTCCATTATCTTCTGAGGATACGTCCTAGCAAGTGCCACTCTCATCACAGCCTTTATCATAGCCTAAGTTCTACCAGAGAGGAGTTAATTCCAAAGAAGTTCAGCACTGGGGCTTCTAGAAGGGCAAGGATTTCAGAGTACACAATGCACCCTACAGTTGGGCTTTGGCTTCCTTCCTTTGTGAATTTACTGTGAGTTTTCTTCATTTGGGTTTCCTTTTCCTAAAAAAAAAAAAAAAAAAAAATTATTTATTTGAAAGGAGAGAGAGAATGGACGCACCAGAGCCTCCAGCTACTGCAAACAAACTCCAGATGCATGCATCTTGCTTTACATGGGTACTGGGGAATCAAACTCCGGTCCTTAGGCTTTATGGGCAAGTGCCTTAACCACTGAGTCACCTCTCCAGCCCCTCATCTGGGTTTCTAAAGTTCTTTCCTATACTTCAAAGGTTTAGTTCCAGAAAGAAAAGAGCTGATCACCAGGGCCAAAGTCCCACAACAATGTCAACATTCCCAAAGGGTGACCTTGTTTAAAATTCTGTATTAGGATTAAAGTGAATCTTTATGAATCACAGATAAAATGTCCCCAAGGAAGCTGCTGGCATAATTAATAATGCACCTTGTGACTGCAAATTGTCTCTCTCTACTGCAGTGCCATATGGGCAGGTTCATAGCCTCAAGTTCATCAGGAGATTTCATCCCCAGGCCCTGATTGTGATGAAACAAATTTATGACATAGATTTCATTCACACCATCCATACTTTTTAGGATAGGTCGTTATCTTACTCTGTTTCACAAAAGAAAAACTGGTCTTGGAAGTTGGTGAGAATGGTCACCCCCTTGGTCACCCTGTCACAGCTGCACTCCACACAGGCTGTGTCTTAGTCCATCTGAAATGACTGCAACCTATTTACAGTTCTTCTCTTGGGAAAGAAGTTTCCTTAGAAAGCTGGATCATTATCCAGCAGGTTGGAGCTGCCGTGCATGCAGTGAAGCCAGCCTTCAAGTTTCAATCTAGTGCTTCCAAGTTCTCTCACGTGTGTGTGTGTGTGTGTGTGTGTGTGTGTGTGTGTGTGTGTGTACTAGAGAGAGAGAACAAAAGAGAGAAAGCAATCATGACAGGGGCCTCTTCCCACTGAAAACAAACTCCAGACACATGTGTCCTTTTCTGTACTGGGGAATTGAGCATGAGCGGACAGGCTTTGTAAGCAAGCACCTTTAACCACTGAGCCATCTCCCCAGCCCTAAGCCCTCCTTTTCCTTTGCCTCCTTGGTGTTTTGTTTGGGAATTAGAAGCTTCTGATGGGTGCCTGTTTGCTATGAAAACCATAATCCATACTATTATGTATGGAAGACCAACTGACAATACATAACACCAGTGCAAAAAAAAAAAAAAAAAAAAAAAAAAAAAACCTTGTCGGCTGGAAAGATGGCTTCCCAGGCCTTAACTAAGGACCCAGGTTTTACTCCCCAGTACCCACATAATCCAAATACACTAGGCAGTGAGTACATGCATCTGGAGTTTGTTTGCAGCCACTGGAGGCCCTGGAGCACCTGTTCTCTGTATCTGCTGCTTTCTCTCTCTCTCTCTCAAATAAATAAATAAAATATATCAAAACACCTTGCATGTTTTAGGAGGTTTATACATGAGCATTGAAACCATGTTGTGATTTTCCTTTGCTTCCTTTGGCTAGTCTCAGTCTATCACAGTATGTTGCCAAAGCTTTGCATGAGAGAAAAAAAATGTTAACTTAAAAATACCTTTCAGGAGCCGGGCGTGGTGGAGTGGCACACGCCTTTAATCCCAGCACTCGGGTGGCAGAGGTAGAAGGATCGCCATGAGTTTGAGGCCACCCTGAGACTACAAAATTAATTCCAGGTCAGCCTGGACCAGAGTGAAACCCTACCTTGAAAAACCAAAAAAAAAAAAAAAAACCTTCTGGGGCCAAGCATGTAGCTCCATGATATAGCATGCACTTAACATGCACAAGGACCTGAGTACAATCTCCAACATTAATGACAATAATAATAATAAATAACATAAAATAAAAATGTGAAATTTGGGGGTAGTAGCTCACAGCTGTAATCCCCACATGTGGGAGGTGAGGCAGCATGATCAGAAATTAAAGGTCACTTTTGACTGTATCACCAGTTTGAGGCCAGCCTGGGCTACATGAGACCCTATCTCAAAACGAATAAACAAGCAAAAATCTGAGGAAATACACCCCCACACACACACACACAAAAACCTTGTGGCCACTTCCCTCTCTTGATTCTATATCCACATGTCACACTGGGGTAGTATGACAGGACTTTGGACTCTGTGTGGTGGTTTTGTCCTTTCTCAATGCTTTCTGCCAGCATCACTGTGCTTGCTCGGGAAAGGACAGGTGGTCCCTGCACACGGTCACTGCATGCAGAGCTCCAGGGAGCACAGTTTGCATTCTGGACCAGGCTCCTAGTGCAGTGTGCTTTGTCTGTGGGCCTTGACAATTGCAAAAACACTGGTGGTATGTATTAAATAATAACGGTGCCTAAACCACTGGGAAAATGAAGCACGTAGTCAGCAGCCTGTCTGGCTCCTGCTTTTATACCTTCTGTGGCGTGGTTAGCTGTGCCCCACTGCAAACAGAATTCAGAGTTGGCACTGTCGGGCCTCTGTACTGATTGCCTGCTGTATTAGGCTGAAACCCCCTGTTCCCTCTGAATTTGTAGGGGATACAAAAGTGAGAAGACAATATTCTTAAAGCCGTCACACACACATACATACACTGCTTCCTGGGAAAGCATCAGGCTGTAGGATTTTTTTTTCATCTAGAAAAAATAGTGCATGTATAGTACATGTTATATATTTATATCTCAAATGCAAGTTTTCTTATAAATTTAGTATCATCTAATAAAATTGAAGTTAGTATTTAATGACCTTCTATTCAAGCTGTTCTCTTTTTTTTTGACATCTTGTTGCCTCAAACTCTCTGAAGATGATCTTGAACTTCTGATCCTCCTGCCTTCCACATCCAGAGTGCTGGGATTAAGTGGGATTAAGGCCATGTACCACTTTATCCAGTTTATGTGGTACTGGGGGTGGAACTCAGGATTTTGCACATGCTAGGCAGGCACGCTACCCACTGCGCCATAACCCCTGAGATTTGTCATAATTATTTCTTTTCAAATTTGCACATTTACAGGCTGGTGAGAAGTGAGTGTAAATTAACCCCAGCCTTAACAGATCTCAAACTTGGAATCCTCCATCAGGATCTTGGGTCTGGCGCCCTCTGGTGGTCTCTCCACGCAGGTGACGCCTACCCACTGAATCCTACCTCTCCCACACCTGCAGCTGACTTCCAGTCCCTTCCACGTGGACACATTGGAGGCATTCTGGTTGTCTTGCACATTATAAATGCTTTGCACTTATGTCTAGAGAGTTAAACCAACAAAAGCAGTGACACTTTTGCCATTTCTCTCCTAAGCATACCATAGAGGAATAGATGTGTATATGAATCAAGATGAGTGTGTGTGACTATGAGTAAATGTGTGTAAGTATTCATGCAAGTATGTATGTGTGTATATTTCATTCATAAAGATGGATGTTTACATTTTACATTTAGATTTTTTTAATTTTAAAACTTTTCTGGAGATATATTTGTAAGGACAAGTTAAACCTCCAATGCACAAAAATGTGCTAAGTCCA
The DNA here is from genome assembly GCA_036365145.1 of Orientallactaga sibirica. Lineage (NCBI taxonomy): Eukaryota > Metazoa > Chordata > Mammalia > Rodentia > Dipodidae > Orientallactaga > Orientallactaga sibirica. The sequence continues at coordinate 6,511,939 of JAEOAD010000061.1, forward strand.
TGGTCTACTATAGAAGTGTAAGATACAACCCTCTACATCTACTATAGCAACATCTAAAATCCACAATGTATACAGTAAAACACACAGTAATGTATGCATAATCGATCAAATCCTATCATTTGAAGAAATAAGCCAAGCCCACTTATAATAATTTTCAAATACACAGCCATGGGATGGAAGTTTTTTCCCTTTGTAAAACACTCCCGTGGCAATGCATTCTTTTCTAGCTACTGACGCTTCAATTTTGTCAGTAGAATGCCCCTTTTGCAGTCAGCTTCACATTGCTGGCAAAAAACACCCGACCAAGAGCAGCTTGTAGGAGGAAAGGGTTTATTTTGGCTTACAGACACAAGGAAAAGCCCCATGATGGCAGGAGGAAATGATGACGTGAGCAGAGGGTGGACATCACCTCCTGGCCAACATCAGGTGGACAACAGCAACAGGAAAGTGTGCCAAACACTGGCAAGGGGAAGCTGACTATAATCCCTATAAGCCTGCCCCCAATAATACACTGACTCCAGGAGGCTCGAATTCACAACTGACCACCAGCTGGGGACCTAGCATTCAGAACACATGAGTTTATGGAGAAACAGCTGAATCAAACCACCATAACCTCCCAACACTGTCCGCACTTCTCGACCACTCCCTCTGCCTCTTCCACTCACCACGAAGCCTTAGTCTTCTAGAAGGAAAAATATGAGACTCATTCCTTTTCCTTATCCCTGCCAATGCCTGAAAGCTACATAGTAAGAGTACATGAAACAGAAATTTCATGGGAACCAACTTAGTCTTCAAAATATCACTTCCACGAAACTCAAGAGCAACTAAGTTGTGTCTTACACATGAGTGTGAGTGCTCCCTACAAACAATTTTCTCTGGTCTCACAAAGAAGAGAACAACCCCTGTTTTCATGAAGCAGATCTATGAACTCCATATATGTTACTGAAAATTAAGTTTCATTTCTTGCTTGTTAAAGCACCATTTTTAAATTTTTTTTTATTTTTATTTATTTATTTGATAAAGAGATGGGAGAAGAGAGAGAGAGAATGGGCAGAATGGGCACATCAAGGCCTCCAGTCACTGCAAACGAAATCCAGACATGTGTGCCCCCTTATGCATCTGGCTAACGTGGGTCCTGGGGAATCGAAACTGGGTCCTTTGGCTTTGCAGGCAAATGCCTTAACCATTAAGCCATCCCTTCAGCCCTAAAGCACCATCATTTTATAGTTTTATATTTTATATATCTATAATATATATTTTTATATATTTATTTATATTTTATAGTTTTTTAAATTTTATTTTATGTTGATACAAATCCCAGGATCCCCACCCACCCAAAGTGCTAATGACTGCTTCCTGTGACATCCTATCTTCCTCCATTTAGTTCTTCTTGGCAATCTACCACCAAGCTTCAGGACTTCACCCCAACAAAATTACACAAAAAAGGTTTTTGTGTAAGACGCTTGTTGTAATATGGATAGCTATGATTGGCTAGTGAACCACCCATGGCTCCCAGGTACAATGGGAATTATAACAATATGTTTTACTTTCTATGCAACAGCAGTAGCAAAAAGCTTTGAGAATAAAATCTTAACATAAAAAAAAAAAAAAAAAAAAAGAATCTGTGTGTGGAGCTTGGGGGAAAATGCCACAGCTTTTTTGTTTGTTTGTTTTTGTTTTTATTTTTGTTTTTGTTTTTGTTTTTGTTTTTCAACATAGGGTTTCACTCTAGCCCAGGCTGATCTGGAATTCACTATGTAGTCTCAGGGTGGCCTCCAACTCATGGCGATCCTCCTACCTCTGCCTCCTGAGTGCTGGGATTAAAGGCGTGCGCCATCATGCCCAGCTGTTTTTTTTTTCAATGTGTAGATCATCTTCTATGTTACATGGTATAGTTAACTTACAAATGCCTGTGTCCCTTGCTACAAAGCACCTGTACTTGTACCTTTAAGAGGACTGCATTTTCCGTGGCTGTAGTTGCCTGTATGCACCCACCCTGACTTCATCCAGGAACTGTCTCGCAGCTCACTAACTGCCTTCCAGACCACAGACGTGTATGCTCACCTGCACATCAATGAGGTTCCATTAATCTCTCTTTACTCTTTAGAGTTTGTGACTAATCTTATGTGGGAACATTTTTGTAATATCTCTTGTTTTTATGGAAGGATCTTGTTTTCTTCCAAAGAGACACACACAATTCCATTTTCAACAAGTCATTTATGAGGTGGTAGCTTTTCAGACACTGCTTCCAATTCCTGGGTCTTGAAGATCTTGTGGGAAGAAGAGGCCCTGGGATGGTGGTTCGTAATGGATGGATCCTCTTTCAGACATGAATCTTCCCAGCAGCCTGAAATCATGAGCCAAAGATGGTCTAACCTCACACCTAAAAGCTCACGTCTCCAACTGTTACACTCAGCAGATAGAATGTCGCACTGTTTACAAATATTTCTTTGTCAACTACAAGAGCACTGTGTTAATCCAGAAAGAAAATTTATCATAATGCCTATGAAATCAAGCACTTTTGTCTGAAATACATCTAGGAATGGAATTTATACAATGAAATACATCAGATGAGCAGGTGAATGAGACACTGTGTGTCTCTTTGCTCACGACGTCTCTCCTCTCAAGATGTGATCATTTCTCGCCTTAGAAGCCAAAGGCAAAATTAGCTCTCCAAACAAAACAGCTGCCCAGCCCTGTGCAATTTAAAGGGACTTAACTCTTTGACAGATAAACATCAGTGTTGAAATGTTTCTCTCGGAGGACTCATCCTCCTGCCTACATACTTCATTTATGGTCAATTTGATAATTGGGGGCTAGCTCATCTTTTCTTAGCTGTCCCTATTTTGTTTTATTTCTGTTCGTTTCCTTGTTCTCTTTACTGGCACTCGCTGAAATTCCGGAACCTCTCATGGAAAGAAACATCTACACCCATCCTCCTTATCGTCAGCGTCCATGGCCGCCATTACGCAGTGCTTTCCAATCTGCACCATTTTCATAAATTCGGGTTATTTCTGTTGGTTCTTTGCAGTGATTCTATATTTAGCCCATCATCATAACTTTGTTGCCTTACTGGTTAACTTAATTATGACTTTAGATCTTAACTATGAGTCATTGACACTCGTTTTATTTTAGCATGCCCTGCATGGTAGCAGCACGGCCCCATTTCACCCTCCTAATAATAATTGCAAAATAGCATCAGAGTTGATATGACTCATCGCACTGAGGAAAGTCAACTGTATGTTCCAGAGTTGTTACTGGGCAGTAATTTATATCTAGCTATTACATGGGTTATTCAACAATACACCACCTTCATTTGTGATATGTATACTAAATATCACTAGGGTCTTCCATGTCAGTACAAGGTCTCCCTGAGTGAGTGACAGGAGGCGCAGTCTCAATTTTTCTACCCCAAGGTTAATCTAAACTAAAGAGGTTACAAATCAGCCATAGAGAAACCCACTTTTTTATTAGCTAATTTGAACAGCACATGTTGGTACCATCCTGACCTATTCCCTCAGTCTCGGGGTAGCCTTGCCCTCTCCCTCGAGTGCTGGGAACAGACCCTCCATTTTTTTCATTAGGGAATGTGGGTTGTGCATTGTGGGGGTAGCCATCAATTATGGGGAAGAGGCAATGTCTCTGTGCATAATGTCCCAACTCGTGGTTCTAACAATCTTTCCGCCCCCTCTTCCGCTAATTTCCCTGAGCCATGTTGGGATCATTTTAGGTCTACTTCAGTGATGAGGTCTTGGGAGCCTCTATGTCTCTGGATCTCTGGTTTGGTAGGAGTGTTTATCTCTTTTGCCCTTGTGCTGATACCTGGCACGCTTGTTTATTTCTCCAGTTAGTCTGTTTTCAGCTGGGGCCCTGGTGAGATGCAATGGGCTGATTCTCTCCTCAGGTTCTGCGTCCATATGAAAAAGAGAAGCAGATTCTCTCTATTTTTTAAAAAGAGAGAGAGAGAGAGAAAGAGAGAAAGCCAAGCATGGTGGTGCACACCTTTAATCCCAGCACTAGGGAGGCAGAGGTAGGAGGATCACCATGAGTTCAAAGCCACCCTGAGACTACATAGTAAATTCCAGGTCAGCCTGGGCTAGAGTGACACCCTCCCTCATAAAACAAAAATGAATAAATAAACAACAAAAGAGAGAGAGAGCTTGGGAAGAGTACTCTGGGAAGGTACAAATGTGGTGCCCAGAAGTCACAGGTTGTTACAGAAAATCTTCAGTGCCAAAATTGAGTCGTGGATCAGGGAATCCTCAGAGGTCCCCAAAATAATACAGGTGATTGCCCAGGTTCTTGACTGTCTATCAGAAGTGGATGGTAACATCCTAGTACTGAAGAAATGCCGTCCTTTGATGGCATGACACTGAGAAATCAAGCTAGAACGGAGCTTGAAGCCTCCTCCCTGCTGGCTGGCTGCCATAGTGCTGCAAGATACAAAGTGCTATGCAGCCTGCTGGGGGAGAAAAGTCATCGACAGTCTTACATAGCAGTGAATCCTGCAAGCCACCCAACTGGCCACTAGTACAATGGTGGCATGTCTGTTATGGAGGTAACCAGTCGCTCTCTGATTGGACGTGAAGCCCACTCCATGGGAAGAAATTCATGCCTGATGCTGAAAACCTAGCCCAAAGCCTGTGCCAGGGAAGGTCCTAAGCCCCAGGGTGGAAGTTACTCCTGTTGTTTGCCTGTCTGGATACATATGCCCTCCAAGTTGTCCTCTAAATGCTTTTGTTTATGCCTACATATTAGTGATACTCTCACTTTTGGTTAGAGAAGTTTCTCTTTTCAGATGGCCGTGACCACTGGGAAGACTCAAAACTCATCAAAGTACTGAGAAGAAGTGCATGTTCAGTGTTCAGTACTCAATGAGATGTCAGTAGCATGCCTTCCAATGGCTCAGGGACAGAGGTGACAGAAATAATGTAAGGGCCAAAGGATGGGGAAGAGAGCTTTGGAACACTGTCTTTCCACACAAAGTGGCCTTAGTTTCATGACTTCACAGCAGCTGTTGCTACTTGTAAAAGACCTGTGAACTATTGGCCCTATCCATAGATTGTTATGAATGATGGAAAAGGGCAAAAAAAAAGGGGATACATGTACAAGAGGGACTGGTAGGAGAGAAGAGGGAGTTCAGTGAGGGAGCAAAAAAAAAAAAAAAAAAAAAAAAGAGGGGGACAAAGGAAGATAGTGGGAGGGGATTATGTAAATTGTAATACAGTTTTTTATTTTAATTAAAATAATTAAACAGGGCTGGAGAGATGGCTTAGCTGTTAAGGCTCCTACCTGCTAAGCCTAAGAACCTGGTTCCAATCTCCAGGTCCCACGTTTAGCCAGATGCAAAGTGATGCAAGGGCGCAATGCCACACTTACCCACAAGGGGGTGCACACATCTGGATTTCGTTCACAGCAGCTGAGAGACTGCTGGTGCGCCCATTCTCTATCTGTCTCCCTCTCCCTCTCTGTCTGTCTCTCTCTGTGTCTCTCTCCAAAAATAAAAATAAAAATAAAATAAAATAATTAAACAGTTAGTATGAGACGAAAGAAGTATCTAAGACAGAAGGAAAAATACCTAAATATATGTAGAATACTCATGGCACAGCATAGCAAACCCACATCAACCCCCAGCCCTTTGCTTTGACAGAGCTAAGCCATTGCAGCTCAACACTGGCGTGTGAGTCTAAAACTCTCCCTACAAACATTCCAGAACATCTTGCACTGAACCTCTCAAACTTCAAAGCCTTGCATGGATATCTAGCTATATTCACTGTACTGTCTTCCTGCATAATTTACAGCTGCTGAAAACTGAATCATTTAAAGAATGGCCCATGGAACCTGGGGAATGCAAATATCTCTCTGACACACAGGTTTTATTTCTTTTACAAACATAGCAAGGAGTGACTAGTTGGATCCGGTTCTATTTTTTAGGTTGTCTCTTTGATATAATGGTTAGACTGGATTACATTTCTGCCTGTAGTAGACTCGGTCGCATTCTTAGATAATCTGCATTTTATAGCTTGTGCAAGTAAACCAAGTACCTGTGTGTAGTTAATGAGAGACAGGGAGCACAGCTACTTCATTTCCATTTCTCCACTTTTCATGAGTATCAATAGGGCTTTATTTAGCTAAGCTTGTATTGTCATCCATATTATTGTTTTAATACATTCAGTTTCCATCTGTATCATTCACTCCTTTTTCCTGCAAACACCATTAAAGTTTAGGTTCAAAGTGAAAGTCATAAAAAAGGAAAAGGCTGAGAGATTGCTCAGTGGTTAAAGCACTTGCCTGCAAGGCCTAATGACCTGAGTTCAATTCCCCAGTGCCCCTGTAAAGCCAGATGCACAGTGGTGAATGCATCTGGACTTTGTTTGCAGCAGCTGGAGGCCCCGAAGTGCCCATTCTCTGTCTCTCTTCTCTATCTCTCTCTGTTTGCAAATAAATATTAAAAAAATAAAAATAATTTTCAAAATGGCATGGCCCCAATAGTTTATTATTTTATTTTTTCCCCCAAAGTCTCTTAGTTGTTTGGTCTTCCTAGGTTTCTAATAATCACAATGTCCACCTTACAGTCCATGACTCAAGAAATGCAGAAAGGTGTGCTCAGCCCAATAGAAGTCCTCAGAGGCTTGAGCACACCTGCACCAGGTAGGAGTGGTCCACAAGATGGCTCAGTGAGTGGGGAAGAAGATGGGTTTACTCAAGTTCTACCACTTTCTTCTCAAGAGATTTGTAAAATCAAATGTCAACTACCTGATGAGGGTGACGTCTCAGCATCATGAGAAGGCAAGGAGGGTTCAACCCCAGGATTTACTTTAGTACAGACATAACCTTCTCAGTACTCATGTGCAATGGGCCCTTTGACCTGCTTGAATACAAGTACAAGTTGTTGGGTTTTTTTTTAATTGCATTTATTTATTTTCTGGTGTATGCATATACACATTAGGGTCTCTTGCTGCTGCAAATAAATGTCCATTCTCTTTATGTGTGTGGCTGGGGAATTGAACTTGGGCCATCAGTCTTTTCAAGCAAACAAGCTCCTTTAACCACAGAGCCATCTCCCCAGCCAGTTTTGCCTTTTTTTAAATTAATTTTTTCAAACTAAGGATGTCTATGCTGTCACAATTCAACATGAACCCAGGCCAAAGGCATCATTTTGAAAAAAAAAAAAATCACTTACCTGTGGGAATAAGGCATTTTTCTACTGGCTAAATAAAGCTAGTTTTAAATAACATATTAGGCAGGTCTGAGAAAAGTAAGAGCTCCCGTATGTCCTGCATAACTCCCTGTGAGGTTTTCATGGAACCTCCTGTGGTGTTGTGGTCTCAGATTTTCCTTCTCATTAAATCTGTGTTGAGATCTAATCTCCAGATCACACAATGGGGCGGGTGCACAAACCGTCAAACAGGTGTCACACACCTGATATCACTTATGGAGACCATTCCTGTCACTCAAGTCCTAAACGTGATCCAAAAGGTCAGTGGATAACATCTGCTTTACTACCATGACCAGGTGACTAAGATCATGGTGATAATTCTGGTTGAGTCCAACCAGGAGATAAAATAAGAGTATATATTCAAGGGCAGAGTATTAGACAATACTGCTATTGGGAGTTCACCATCCTCACTTTCGTTCTGTTCATTGTCTGAGGAGCAATGTGACAATTTCCATTTAACTATTGCACGTTTTAATTGGGACGCCCGTCTCCATAGGCTACTTGCTTCCGAGTTAAATGGAACATCTCCCGGGTGGCTGCCTTCACTGTCTCTACTGACCTTCTCTGGGGTTTTCAATCTTAGCTCTGTTTTGGGGACAGGTTCCTATTAATTTGTGCTCTAGACAAGTGTTAGATTATTCCATCCTTAATTATACTATGTCAGTTTCCTGGCTCACTGATCTGTAATTATGGAGGTCTTCCCTTATGGCATGGGCCATGGAGCTATCTTTCCATCCTGGAGAGAGGCAGTCTCTATTTTTGGAAGCACAGAGCTACTTCCTTCCACGTCTGTCCCTCAGGACACTTGGATGACTTCTTCTTGAACCTAGTAATTTAGTACCCTCAGCTGACACCAAAGGGTGTGGTTTACAATTTCATTTTTTTTTTTTTTGAGGCAAGCCCAACAGACTGACTTTTTTCTAAGAGAGAGAAAGAGTAAGAGGTGATAGAGAGAGAGAGAGAATTTGTGCATCAGGACCTCCAGCCACTATAATCCAACTCCAGATGAATGGGCCACCTTGTGCATATGTATGACCTTGTGTATGTGCCACCTTGTGTGTGTGGCTTACCTGGGATCTGGGGAGTTGAACATGAGTCCTTAGGCTTTGCAGGCAAGCACCTTAGCAGCTAAACAATCTCTCTAGCCCCACAATTTCATTTTTTTGAGAGAGACAGACAGAGAGAGAGAGAGAATGGGCATGCCAGCGGCCCCTCAGCCACTATGAATGAACTCCAGACACATGCGCCCCTTTGTAGGCAAGAGCAGCATTGTGCACTAGCATCACTTTTGTGTCTGGCTAAATGTGGGACCTGGAGAATCTCAGGGAGGTGCCTTAACTGCTAAGCCATCTCTCCAGCCCCACAATTTCCTTTTTTTTAAGGTGGAATCACGTCATTGTAATTCACTGGTGGGAACAACTTGGAAGTTATTTGCTTCTAGGTTTTGTCTCACACAGAAACTCACCAACAACAAAGTCAGGGAAGGTTATTGTCTGCTCTGAAGGGCGTTTAGTTTTCAAGTTCATATGTGTGTCAGTGTCTTTGCATCTGCATGTCTCTATGCATATGCACATGTGTGTGCAAATGTGTATGTGTGTGCACATGAATGTGGAAGACTGAGGTCAATATCAGGTGTCTTCCTCAATCACTGTCCACATTATTTGAGACAGGGTCTGTCACTGAATTTAGAGCTCACTAATTTCACTAGACTAGCTAGCCAGTGAGCCCCAGGAATCCTCCTGTCTCCACCTCCCTCATACTAGGGTTTCAGACACCACCACCACACCCAGCTTTTACTTCGGTTCTCATGGTCCAAACACAGATTCTAATGCTTGCTCAGCAAGCACCAAATCACTGAGTTACCTGTACAGTCCCCAAAGGCTTTTTAAACTGTATTTTATTTGTTCTTAAATAAGATGATAATAATAGAATAATTAATAGTAATAATAGAATAAAATAACAATATTAGAATCTTAAACTTACTACCTTACTGAAGAAAGTTTTTGATCAAAATTATATATTGGCTTTTCTTCATTCAATTTAAAAGGCATTGTAAAAAAACTCAACTTGCATGAAGTAGGAAGAAAGTAAACTATCATTCACTTCCTAACCATCCTTGCTGTGTGCAAAAATGACCCATCATCCCAGATGCTTGGTGACATTCAGATCAGTGAATTTCCAAAACTACCTTAAAATTTGTTAATATTTATTTATTTGAGAGTGTGAAAATGGGTGTGCTAAGGGCTCCAGCCACTGCAAATGAACTCCAGACACATGGACCTCCTTATTCATCTGGCTTACATGGGTCCTGGGAATTGAACCTGGGTCTTTGGGCTTCGCAGTCAATTGCCTTAACCTCTAAACCATTTCTCCAGCTCCCCCCCCCAAATAGTTTAAAATTTAATTTTAACTTTCATGGCTTTAGAATCTCTGGAATGGATGAGTTTTAAATTTCTATTCTTACAACACATTCCAAAATTAATTTACAAAGATTTTAAGAGAGCTACTTAACTACTCATATAACATACTTGTGAATTCTGAAATTTCGAAATTCTAAACACAATTCCTGACACAGTAAAAGCAAAGTACACAATAAATGCGATATGATAAAAGATCTCCTTCAGTTTTTATTGATTTTTATCTTTTTATAAATAATTTTCCCTTAGAGACCATGTCAGGGCTCAAGTAGAACGGGAAAATGTGTAAAAGGGATCTGTGATGTTCGTGGTCTGTTTTGGTATTGAAATTGTGCGTTATTGATCGTAATTTCTCTGTGCTTTTCAAACATGACATTGTATTAATTGTCACATTTAAAAATCAGTATTTATCTTCAACATCCACTTCGATGAGTTAATTAAGTATTGGTGGTCTAGAGGGGAAGTTTGCATTTATGATAATTGTTGAAGTCTCAGAATTCCCTACCCATCCTCCTCTTTCTCCCCTGCTACCTGGCTACGCTCATCCTGGGACTCAGGCACTGGCTTCTGGTATGCTAAGGGTCCCTCTGAGCCAAGAGGAGGGAAGGCCACCCTCCCCCTGCCTCTATCTCTACAAACCCACGGCCCCTCCCTCAGAGCAGTTTCTCTCCTCTCCATAAACCCTCTCCCTGGCTCTCTGTCTCTCCTCCCTCTTTCTCCTGATACGGGTGTATGTATTTCTCCCTCCATCCTCTCTCCTTTCTCTCTCTCTCTCTCTCTCTCTCTCTCTCTCTCTATCTCTATCTCTCTCTTTCTGTCTTCTTTCTTCTCCACTATCCTCCCTTTCCCCCAGTATAAGAAACTTCCTATGTTGGTCCTCCATTGCCAACCCTGGACCTAACAATACTGAAATAAGTACATGTTTTCTGTGACATTTCCTTTTTTTTTCTATTTTCCAGTTTTATTTATCCCAAGGTAGCTTTTTTTCTCTCTCTCTCTCTCTCTCTCTCTCTCTCTCTCTCTCTCTCTCTCTCTCTCTGTCTCTATTTAGATGACACTAAGGTTGACACAAAGCATACAGCTCTCAACTCTAAGGGAATAAGAGCCTATTCTGGAGCTGAACAAGAGTGACTGTCAAGGGTTTTTTTGGGGGTTGACAAGAAGTAAGTTTTGAAATGGAATGTAGATGTTATGAATGAAAGCACTTCTAACCTGCCCCAAATAGGGGCAGCACTATATGCAGCTTTAAGAATGAGGGAGTGGGGCTAGGGAGGTGACTTAGTGGTTAAGGGGCTTGCCTGCAAAGCCCAAGTACCTTGGTTCAATTCCCCAGGACCCATGTAAACCAGATACATAAGGTGGTTCATGTGTCTGGAGTTCATTTGTAATGGCTAGAGGCCCTGACCCACCCACTGTCTCTATATCTGTCTCTCTCTCTCTCTCTCTCTCTCTCTCTTTGCTTCTCTTTCTCTCAAATAAATAAATACTTTTTAAAAAATTTAAAAATAAAAATAAATTTTAAAAAGAGTGGGAGAGTGAAGAAGGAGGATACTGCAGACCTGCAGGTGCCTGCCCAAGGCTACAGAAGAGAATGTGGATGTGGGGAGAGGGAATCTGTGATCTAGGGGAGAAGCAGAGAAGGGAACGGGGCTTAGAATGGGGAAAGAGAAGGGACCCGGAGTGTGTGCACTGAGGTGTGTGCACTGAGGTGTTCACAATTGGCACCCAGAGTTCCTGCCAGGCACTCAGCTCAGGGACTCTGCTTCATGGCTACAGAAAGAACATGCTGAGTGGGAGGGGATCTGAGGCTGTGAGCAGCTGTGGGCACACATGCTACAGGCCAAGGGAAGAGTGCAATGAGAGAGAGAGAGAGAAAGATATCAAGAAAGAGAGAGAAGCACACATAGGCAAGGGAGCAGGATGGAGAGGGTCAGAAGAGCAGAGAGAGAAAGGTTGGTGGCTATAAGGCTCTTATGCCCCTTGAGGCATGGAGGGCTAGCCAGTGAGAGTGGGAGGGGCTGGAGGTGTGAGCTCAAGGAGCCAGGTTGTCTGGGTCCCTGTGGATGAGAGAGCAGGACCCTTTGGTTTCAGGAGGGGAAGTGTGTTCTAAGAGTGACAGTGACCAAAGCCTGGGAACACAGATTCAGGTTATCCCAAATCCCAGGTTCCAACGTGGTAACAGTTTCAAGAAGCTTTTATAGTTATAGAAAAAGAGAAAGTCATAAATCAAGGCATTGGCACAAATATCAAGTAAGTGGGAGTGAGTGGTGGTCCCCATAGCCTCAGATATTTTTTTATAAACATTAAGCTTTTGACTTAAGTCTCCAGCAGGTGGAGCTCGGGGGTGGATGTAGAGTCCAGCCCTGCAGTGGGCTTAGAGGCAGCTGGTCTTTGTGCTTGCTAGAACCGCCTGTGGTCTCTCTGCTGTGGATGTATGATGAAGTGAGACAGCTTCTTCCACCATGATGGCACTTCCCCTGGAATATGTAAGCCTGAAATAACCCCTTTCCTCTCATGAGTTTCCTCCAGTCAAGTGTTTGGCCCAGCAAAGAGAAGGCAACTAGGACAGGGGGTTACAGCCAGGCGGGGAAATCTCTGCTTAGACCTTTGATGTTCTATGATGACATTCCTTTAGGTAGGTTGGTGGGAGATGGTAGTCTGTTTAGCACTTTCCAAAAAGATTTCACCTGATCACCTGATAGTCACAAGGATGTTAGGTCAGGCACATAGTGGGAAATAAATGGCTATTAAGTGGGCTAAAGAAAGCCCAAGGTGGTTTGGCTCGGAATGGGCAGCATTCCATCTCTCCACAGTCACACTTGTGTCGGTTGATGAGTGTACTGGGATATTTGAAGTAGGTGTGGCCGCTTTCTTGGAGCATTAGTTTGCACTCCCCAGAAAACACAGGGACCATAGGCATCCTGAGCCCAGCTGTGCATCTGCTCAGGGACCAGGGATGGGAACTCATGGGAATGCCAGCATTTTGTCCTGTTCATCAATCACTGGGAGGATGATCGGTGACAATGTCAGGATCATCTTTGGGGATGTTTGCTACGATATTCAGATACTTCCCAGACAGTAATGTTGTCTTAATGTTATTTTATTCCTTGCACACGTTCTCCACGGGATACACAAGGAAGGAAAGAAACATGTTGATTCTGCTTAGCTTTAAAAGATTTCCCCCAGGGGGTCATAAATGGGTATTATGTGTTACACTTCACAAAATATCTTGAATTAATACTTATCTTCCAAGGAGCTCCCGCTGCGAAAGTCAACTTGCACGTGTGCGCTCAGGAAGGCTGTGAGGAGCTTTCTAATGGGAAGCTGAGGGTTCACAGACTCGGTTACTTCTCCAGTTTAGTCATCAAGCTAAGTTTTCCCATTGGGATAACTGAAGAGTGGGTTGTTTGTGTGTGAGATTCCACACAAAGCAAGCCTTTACACACACACACACACATACACACACGCACACACTCCCAGTGGCCAGCAGTTTAGCTCCGTTGATCTTATGTCTAAAAAGAGAGTTGTATTAGCACACAGAAGTTCGTTTCCATATCAAAATAGAACACAAGTCATTTGGATCTGCTCATGCAGAGATTTTTTTTTTTCTTAGTAGTGCAAAGCCTGTTCTATTTTAAGCAGTGCACGTCCTGAAATTTTAAGGCAGGAGGAAGTAGTATTGTTTATGTTCAGATCTTTCAAGTAGATTTAGAAGCAGGGTGGACACGATATGAAAATCAGTTCATCCTCCCACATCTGTGAATGTTGAAAAGCCATCCAATAGGTGGCCAGCATTCCTTCTGTTTAGGTCTGAAACTCAAACAGGAACGTTTGAAACCATCTCATAATTTAGACCTTCTAAGTCAGATGCTGCTTTTCTCCACAAGTTTTGTCATGGCAGGCATTGTAGTCAGCTCCACATTGCTGGGATGAAACCAAACCAGGGCGTTTAAGGGAAGAAGGGATTGAGTTCAGCTTACAGATCCAGGGGAAGATCCATCAGTGGCAGAAGACACTGCTTATTTCCATAGGGTTCAAGCAGAGAGAGACAACTGTAACAAGCAAAACACAAACACATGCAGAAACCTCAAAAAAGCACAACCCCTCCCCCCAGAGCACAAACCTGCTCTCTGCACCCTTTGGGGCTAGAATCCAGATCCTCCCCAGTCACACCTAAGGGGACTCCAGGATCCACTCCCAGTGACATCTCCTCTAGCCAGATGGTTAGAGATCCAAGTTTCAAACTTAATTTTAATAAAACACTTGAGTCTATGGGGCTGTATACTTTCAAACTACCACAGCAGGGTGTGAAGCTATCTAGCTGCTTTCATTAGAGCAGTTATATGCTACTTGTTGAAAAAAAACAAACAAAACAAAACAGCCAACCAGAAGCAGATCATGGGACAAAAGGGTTTATTTCAGCTCACCAGTTCAAGAGGAAGTTACATCATGACAGGGCTGAGCAGGAAGCCTGGATCACATCTCCACGTCAGTAGAAAAAAAGCAGTCTATGAGCTGGGTTATTGTAGTCAGTTCCACGATGCTGACATGAAAATCCAAACCAGACCCAGTTTATGGGAAGAATGGGTTTATTTCAGCTTACAAATCCAGGGGAAGTTGCCTTGATAGTAGAAGAAGCTGGATCCCTTTCACAGATCCAAGCAGAGAGAGGAAAACAAAAAAGCCACCAGCAGCATGTAAAACCAAAAAGCAGGAGATAGGAATCCCACCACATATTGGAGCTGGAGTCAGATCTGTCTCCAAACACCTTTGGTCTTGAACCCCGGATTCACTCCCAGTGACCCCTGCAGCCAGGCATCTGGAGACCCAAGTTACAAGCTTAATAAAACACTTGAGTCTATGGAGAGGAGGTATACATTCAAACTACCACTGCTATATTACCCCAAAGTGTGTTTCCACCAACACACCTCCTCCAGCAAGGCTCTACCTCCCAAAGGTCCTACAACCTTTCCAAATTGCCAGCAGCTTGGGAGTAATTTTGAGACTCAATCTCAAACACACGAGGCTACAGGGGACAACTCACAGTCATTCCACCATCTTCACTAATTTCATTTGACATCAGGCAAATTCTCACCAAGAGATGGGAGACAGTGGTGCTGTCAGACCACATGGGTGTCAAGGAGATCCCAGTGACTGTTTTGAACCCCTTGCTAGCTAAACAATAAATAGCACCATCTAGAAATTTGGGGGTTCCTCTGCATTCTGGCAACCCGCGTATGCCCCTGTGGACTCCACCTACTATTTCATACCAAATTCCTCTAAAACAATATGAATGAGAGAGTGAGAGAGAGAGAGAGAGAGAGAATGAAGACCCAAGTAGAGAAGGAGATGGATGGAGAGAGAGAAGTGGAAAGGTGGGAGGAGGATGGAAAGAGGTGGAACAGTGAGAGTAAAGGGGCAGGAAAGGAAAGATGAAGAAGAAATAGAAGAAGGAAGAAGGGAGTGGGACGCCAAAGGAGGGAGAGGGAAGAGGAGAGAGTCTCAGGTTGGGGACATAGGCCTGTCTTCCCTCTTATCCAGAAGCTTCCCTGGATATCCCATCTCATAACTAGGCTTCTTTGGCATGAGAATGTCAGCAGGATACAATGGCTGCTGTGGTTTCAATGTGGAATGTCTCCTGTAGGCTCATGTGTTTGAAATCTTACGTCCCAGCGGCTGGTGCTGTTTTGGAAGGTTTTGGAACCTTTACAAAGCAGAGCCTTCCTGGAAGAAGTGTGCTAGCCAGGGTGGGTCTTCAGGTTTTCCTGTTCTTCCTTCCTGCTTCTTCTCTGCTTCCAGATTGTTGAAGGGATGTGAGGAGCTTTACTACCACTCCTGCCCCCATCCCTCCCCCATCCTGAAACTTCTGGAAACAGTAAACCAAGTAAAACCCTTGTCCTTCCTTCAGTGGTTTCCGGTGGGGTATTGTTCACAGCAATGAGAAAGTAACTGAGACGATGGGCTTCTATAGCTTTCAACCAGCAAATCTCACTAACAGCAGATGGAGAATACAAGAAGTGTGGTGAAAGCCAGCAGTGGTGGCTCACCTGTCATCCCAGCACCCTGGAGGCTGAGTGAGGCACGTTGATTGTCAATAGTTCAAGGCCAGCCTAAACTAGGCAACAGAGTAAGATCCAATTTCAAAAAGCAGGGAGAGCCGGGCGTGGTGGCGCATTCCTTTAATCCCAGCACTCAGGAGGCAGAGGTAGGAGGATCACTATGGGTTCAAGGCCACTCTGAGACAACATAGTGAATTTCAGGTCAGCCTGAGCTAGAGGGAAACCCTCCTCGGAAAAAAAAAAAAAAAAAAAAAAAAAACAGGGAGGGGCTGTCAAAAGCGGAAAGGAAAAATGCCCATTGTCCATTCTATGTGAGCCAGAGTCTCTTACTCTTATCAGAGCTTGCTGTGTTTTTTGTTGTTGTTGTTGTTGTTTGGGTTGGAGTTGCAGGTACACAAGGCCATGCCCAGCCATTATATGAAATCTGGAGATTGGGACTTAGCAGGTTTCAAGCCCCGCAGGCCCTCACGCTTGTGAAGAAGCACACTTGACCACTGAACCATCTCTCCAGACCTGTTCCTTTTTGTTTATTTTTAATTGTTAAATATTGCTTTAAATTTTTATTTATTTCTTAGAGAGAGTGAGAAAGAGGCAGATAGAGAATGGGTGCACCAGGGCCTCCAGCCACTGCAAATGAACTCCAGAAACGTGCACCACCTTGTGCACCTGGCTTACTTGAGTCCTGGGGAATTGAACCTGGATCCTCAGGCTTCACAGGCAAGTGCCTTAACCACTAAACCATCGCTCTAGCCCTGTTCTGTTCCTTTATTTTTAACATGTGTATGTGTGTGTGGTGCACGTGCCTGTGTGTATGCTCACTTTTGATTTCTTTTTATAAATTATTATTTATTTATTTGACAGAGAGAAAGAGGGAGAAAGAGACAGAATGGGCGTTCCAGGGTCTCCAGCCACTGTAAACGAACTCCAGATGCATGTGCCACCTTGTGCATTTGGATAATGTAGGTCCTGGAGAATTGAACCTGGGTCCTTTGGCTTTGCAGGCAAATGCCTTAACTGCTAAGCCATCCCTCCAGCCTCACTTTTTATTTCATAAAGTGACATTTTAAAATCAAAGCAGGGCTGGAGAGATGGCTTAGTGGTTAAGGTGCTTTCCTGCAAAGCCAAAAGACCCAGGTTCAGCTCCCCAGAACCCACATAAGCCAGATGCACAAGGTAATGCATGCATACAAGATGGCGCATGAAACTGGAGTTCTTTTGCAGTGTCTAGAGCATGCCACTGGCATGCCAATTCTCTCTCTCTCTCTCTTCTCTCACTCTCTCTGTCTCTCCCATAAATTAAAAAAAATTAAAAATAAAACATAAAGGAAAATCAAACACTTTTAAAATTGACTCATACAGCTGACAAAAACCATTTTGTCACCAGAGAATCTAAGTTTTCTGGTTTTGTGCTTTCCATTATCCTAGTCCCATTTCTTGAACAACATCAAATTAGATGTGTCTTAAAGTTTTCAATGTGCTGTTCAATCCAGTAAAAGCTGCTCCCAAGAATCCCTCGTCTTTGGAGAAGAAGGTTTCTCCTTTCTGAACCAGGGTTCTTACACTGGCCTTGACCTCTACACATAGACCTTGGTGGTTGAGGACACCTGTGGTCTGCAGCAGTGCTAACCACAGAACCCAATCTCCTGAGTGGCTTCAGGCTGGGCGCTTCTGCACAGCTAATGGCATGCTTGCAGTCAGCAATATGCGTTACATGAGCTGTGTTTCCCACTTTCTCGTTGTGAATAAGAAAGTAGGCCAAATGGAAGTATTGCATAATGGGAGAGGGCTCATTATAGAAACTGGAGCTGACAAGGGTAGATGACATGGTCCCAAGTGTTAAAGGAGAAAACACACATGCGTATTCTCCCGTGAAGAGTCTTATTTTGGAACCCCATTATGGAACAACTCTGAAATGATTTGGTATCTGGACTGTTTTCCAGTCATGGGGAGTTGCCGGAAATAGGCCATCGTGTTTTCATAACATGTTGCAAGGAAGGCACTTGGCTAGAAAAATGTCACCGTCCTTGACTCTGCGTGCAAACATTAGGTTAGAGGGAGTGTCGCTGGGGGCATGAAAAGTCGTCAAGTGGAAGTATGCCCCAGTGCTGTGTATCATTTCAAGTCTGTCTAAAGGAGCCCAGTGAGCACTTCCAATAGCAGACAGGCAGACACAAAACAAACATGTATGAAATTGTGGAAAAGCAATGAATGGGGCTGGAGGGATGGCTTAGTGGTTAAGGCATTTGCCTGCAAAGCCAAAGGACCCTGGTTCGATTCTCCAGGATCCACATAAGCCAGGTGGCGCACATGCATCTGGAGTTCATTTGCAGTGGCTGGAGGCCCTGGCATCCCATTCTCTCTCTCTTCCTCTCTCCTTCTTTCTGTCTCTCATATAAATAAATAAATAAATAAATAAATAAATAAATAAATAAATAAATAAATAAAATATATTTTAAAATAGAACAAAAGCAAAACATGATCAAAAAGAAGTATATCATTAAACAAAAACTTTATCTTACATTTTTGAGTGTAAGCATGTGCGTGTAGAGTATGTGTGTGGTGTGGTATGTGTAGCGTGTGGGCTGTGTAGTAGATACACATGGGGGTGTGGATGTGTGCATCACACATGCTTGGCAGAGGACATTGGATGTCCTTTTCTTATTGTTTGCCTGTGAATTACCTTGAGAGAAGGTCCCTTAACCCAGAACAGCTGTTCATCACCATGTCCCCACCACCCCCCTCCCCCAAAACCACCACAGTCTGGGGTTACAAATATGGGTGGCCACAGCCAGCTTTTTACCTGGACTCTAAGTAATCAAACTTGGCTATCTTTGGCCCACAAGGCCTCCATGCTTAAGCAGGAAGCGCACTCTTAACCACTGAGCCATCTCTTCAGCCCTGTTTCAACATTTTTGTTTGTTTGTGTGTTAAATCAAGCTTTATTGATAAAATGGAATCAGAATATCTTACTCAGAACAGCAGCAGGCCCAGCCAATCATGATAGCAAAACTGTGGCAGTCTCCTACCGTATGCTGCTGCTTACCAATTAGTAATTACACGGAAGGACTTGTAACAGAGGTGCAAAGAATCCAGGCATTTCAGCCCCAAGATTGATATTCTTATGAATGTACTGTAGTACCTGCAATATTCATGGCCATAAGAGAACACATCCTAAAAGACAGTTAGATGGAGGGAATGGTTTTATCAACAAAGCCAAGCGCCTGCCAGAACATTAAGATAGTTTTCCATGACTCCCTGGATATAGGGCTTTGTAAGATTTAACAATTATTCTCCATAATCATGTGCACATTTGAGCATCTAGCTATGCAGCCACTGCTCTCCCTGTCCCAACCCCAAGTCCAAACACAACATGACTTGAAAGGGCTATCTATCTGCTTCATCATACAACAAGCCAAACGTTTCCTTTATCATTGATAGTGATTCTAAAGCAGTTCGTAATGAAACAAAAGCATTTTGTACAAGGACAATTACACTTTACAAGAAACAAAGTCATACAACAAAAATTGCTGGAGTCTGATTTACAACATGAATTATGGTCTGGAATCACACTTACATAAGTCTCAATTTTACAAAAAAAAAAAAAAAATCAGTTCTGGGGTAGCTGTTTTACTGCCGAAGTTCTCTGGTGTAATCACTCTCATAGCTGTAACAATACAACGTGTTCCTTTAAAAAAAAAAAAATCCAAGAATAGGCTCCTTGTTACTTCAGGTGTGAGTGTGCCACAATCAACTGGTCTCTTCTGCTGTTTCCATTGCTCCAGTCGCTGTCATTTGCTGTGGGATTCATGTAAAGAGTCAAATGAGAGGTGTCTGTGTGTGTTTGTGTCTGTGTGTGTGTGTGTGGTGCATGCAGGTGTGTTTGGGTGCTCATATGGGTGTGTGATATGCAGACAGGTGTGTTTGTGCTTTCATATGTGTATGTGCACACGTGTGTGGGTGGATGTATGTGTGTGCATGTGCAGCATGCACATTTGGAGGCCAGAGGACAAGCTCTTGTATCTTCCTCAATTGCTCTCCTCCTCATATGTTGAGACAGGGTCTCACTGAAGCTAGAGCTCACTGATTTGGCTAGACTAGCTAACTGGTAAGCGCAAGGATGCTCTGTCTCTGTTTCTCTCTTCCCCATGCTCAGATGACAGGCATGCGTCGCCAGGCATACTAGGGATCCAACTCGGTCCTCATGGTTGGGCATGAGGTAAACACTTTACTGAGTGAGTCATGACCATGGTCCCAAAATATATATTTTTTTTATTTTTGAGAGAGACAGACAGAGACAGAGGGAGAGGGAGACAGAGACAGAGGGAGACAGATAGAGATGGGTGCGCTGTGAACAAAATCCAGATGCATGCGCCCCCTTGTGATCAAGTTCGGCATTGCGCCCTTGCGTCACTTTGCATCTGGCTAAACGTGGGACCTGGAGATTGGAACCAGGTTCTTAGGCTTAGGAGGCAGGCACCTTAACCACTAAGCCATCTCTCCAGCCCGGTCCCAAAATATTTTAAACTAGGAGCTCTTAGATTTTTACTTTTTCTTTAAAAGTAGGATGTAATCTATGAAAAACCAGATTATATCCCTACTATTCATATTAACTTACCCTTCGACATCAATTTCAGGAGGATAAAAGATATGATTTAAGCAATGGTAAAACTGCAAAAGAAAACTTCTACCTGGAGAGAAGGAATTAAAGTGAGGTACAGGAAAAATCCACACAAGACCCACAGCAGATGTGAACATGGCTGTCCTTTAAAGAGCTAGTTTTAAATAATTCATGACAAGCTAATTAATAGTGAATTTTGTGTCTCTTATAATTACTAACATTGGTTAAACTGAACTCTAATAAATATCACATTAGCTATTGAAAAGTTCATTTTGGTCAGTGTCACTAATCTTGCCCTCAAACATCCCTAGATAAATTATTTCATTGGAACTCAAAGATTCTTGCTCCCTTTTGGCCTTTTAAAAGGGGATCTGATGGACTATTAGGGCCAGAAAATTTTAACCTGCTTTTGTAAAGTAACATCGTAAATGGTTCCTTATACTTAAGGTCACATTGTTTCATCATAGTTACATGAATCTAATTACATTGAAAATGACTTTTAAACTATTGTTTTTAAGCTCCCAATTTTAAAAGAATGTGTGTCTAATCACAAAATCATCTTGGAAAAAAGAACAACCACCTAGGAGACACCTGCAATGGAGATAGGTCCCCATCACCTTGTAGATGACAATCAAGTTCAATAATCTATTTGTTACCCCATGGACTGGTGCTGGGGCTCAGTGTTACAGTATTTCAATCCCTAGTGCTGCAAAAAAAAATAAAAATAAAAAATAAATATTTATATATAACTAATTTAAAAAAAAACTGCTGTCTACTCCAGTAGCTCTAATTTTTACCTCAGAAGCAGCTTCCAAGAGTCTGCTGGTAGACAGCCTCATTCCAGCAGCTGGGAATGCTACACAGGTGACACACAGCTTTGGACTCAAACTTGTCCTATGGAGACAGCATGGGCCTCACTATGCCACTTCTGCAGACTAGAGGCTCTGAGTGTGGTAAAATAAAATTACGTCAAACAATTTTGCTATCTCTTATTCCCCTTTGATGATTTCCATAACAAATCTCTTTGGAAAACTACTTCAGAGCCCTGATGAGGCTAATGTAGTTGGTGTGTTTGCCAGTGGAGTGTACCCATAATTCTACCTTGCAGAGATCTCATGTCAATATTTGAGATGGATGTGTTCAAAAAAAGATGACTGATGTCGCAGGACAAGGATACTGGCAGAATGCTTGAAGGCTTTTGAAATGCATCCAGAGTTTTTCTTTGGTACTTTCTTTAGCCATTATGCAAATATTTCAACTCATTAATAATTGAAATAGCAACACATTAATAATTAGAATCTCCATTACAAATCTGACCTTTAATTGAATTCTATAGGAAGGGACTGAAAATGAGCCTCTTGATTTATGCTGAGAATGAAGGTTAAAAACCGTTTTCCCAGTCGATCCGGTTTTTTCACTACTTTCTTGTTAAATCAGAAACATCAAAGGAAGCCTTTTCTCTGGAGCTGCTCTCTCCTGTTCTGCTGCTTGGGATAAAGAGATAAGAACTGTCCAGGATGATCGGGTTCTCGCCCTGTGCTCTGCATAAGTGCTGTTCTGCCAGACACTGGGAAGTTGAGCCTTTCCAAAGGTTCGAGAAACGTATTTGCAGACTCCATCCATGCCGAGCTCTCAGGTGGTCGTTTTAAACGAATGGGGAAGGGTGCCCGGAGATTCCCATCACCAGCAGGATTGAGATCTTTTTCATTCCATTAGTCACTCAGGCACAGTGACTGTCGAGATATTGTGCATGGGCACAGGTGTGGTGACACAGCTTCACGGCTACCCTCTCAGTGGGTGCAAGCTCACCTCTAGGACTCCATGCTTTGTAGACAGCATGCTGACATGATTAAGAGAGGAGCTGTGTTAGGAGACACGTGACACAAGGCCAGGAAGTCTATGTCTCTCATTTGGAGACCCTCTGGCCTCAGTTGTGGGACCACACAGTACCCTCACCCCCAGTCTTGTTCCTGTGGTACCTGCAGGTCGGGGATCAGTGTTGTCCTCATACTTTGCACAGGAGAAAAGTGTATCTTCACACACCTAGAACACACACACACACACAAAGTGTGAACACAACAGTCCAGGAAGAAGGCAGGAAAGTGCACAAGTAGTGGCTAGACTTTTCTAGAAGACACACCCATGCAGCTCCAATGACATTTCTGTCTCCTTCACACTCCATGAGCTACCAGGAGAACAACAAACTGTGCACAAATTTTGTGTTCAGCTCAAAGACTTCTGTTGTAGTCAGCTTCTAGTTGTTGGACAAACACCCAACCAAAAGCAGCTGATGGGAGGAAAGGGTTAATGTCAGGCTTACAGAGCCCAGGGGAAGTTCCATCATGGCAGAAGAAGCTGACTCACTCCTGTAGTTTACAGCAGAGTGACATCACCAAACAGCCAACACCACAAAACAGCCAGAGCTCCAACTGATCTCCTTAAGATCTGCCCCAGTGACATACCTCTTCCCCAGTAAGACTCCACCCACTGGACACTCGGGTTGCAAGTCTGAGTCTTTGGAGTCATAGCGTCAAATCCCCACGTCGTCCATCAGACATAAAACAATACTGGAGGGCAAAACCAAATTTGGCTGAGGTTGTGCTAACAAGCTCTAATTTATGTGTTTAAAGGAATTAGAAAGAGCTTAAAAATTGTTATCTTGGGGCTGGAGAGATGGCTCAGTAGTTAAGGAGCTTGCCTGCAAAGCCTAACGACCAGAGTTTGATTCTCTAGTACCCATGTAAAGCCAGATGTACAAAGTTGCACATGCATCTGGAGATGGTTTGCAGTGGCTAGAGGCCCTGACATGCCCATTCTCTCTCTCTTTCTATCTGCCTCCTTCTCTATCTCTCTCAATAAATAAATGAATAAAATATTTTTAAAATCCAGTGACTTGGGAACAAAAACCCTCATTCTGCTGATAACAGCTGGCTGAGGTTGAGTAACACCAAGGCCCTACAGACATTCACAGTAGCCCTCCTTCCCATCACACCTTCTGTTCCCCCTAGACACAGGTCTCCCAGCACCTGCTGTCACTCACTGTCCAGAGGCAAATAGACCTGCCCTAAACTATACTTGTTGCTGTCTGATATCTTCTCATGTAAAAAGCATGTGGGGAGGGGCTAGAAAGATGGCTTAGTGGTTAAGGTGCTTGCCTGCAAAGCCAAAAGACCCAGGTTCAATTCCCCAGGACCCATGTAAGGCAGATGCACATGGAGGCACACACATCTGGAGTTTGCTTGCAGTGGCTGGAGGCCCTGGCATGCCCATTCTCTCTCTCTCTCTCTGTCTCTCTCTCCCTCTCCCTCTCTGCCTCTATCTCTCTCTCAAATAAATAAATACATTAAAAAATTTTTAAAATAGAAAAGCATGTGGGAGGTGTAATTCTTATATTTCAAAGATGACCTAATGACTTCTGAGATCTAATGGTGACATAGAACGGAATTCCATTTCCTGTCTGGAAGCATCATGCTAAATTAGAAGCAGGAAAATGAAATAAAAGAGTCTTATGAGCACTTGGGTGTGAGGAGTTGGAAAGAATGTGAAGCTGCCATGACTCATAACAGCCAATTCTTACCTCACCTGGGAGAAGAGTCGAGATTTATTTGAGTAAACAGTACAGTGACCTTGCTTTACAAGTGTAAGAGGAGAAAGAACATCTTGGCCATCAGTCTTCTCTTCGTCCACCTGGATATCATTCCCAATTAGAATCCTGATGGTGCTCACAGATTTCCCATCCTCGTCAAAGATCATGTAAAAATGAATATATCCCTAGTTTTACATGCATTCTACAAATACCGCCTTGTTACAAGGCTATTAATATTAATGTGGCATTTATAACACAGGCGTCTGAGGACAAGGCCAACGATCCGCTGCCCCATAATGAACAATAATTTGTGCTGAACAAGTAGATAAGACTGGCACTTCAGTGAAATGAACAGTTTCACTGATGGTATTCCCAGGAGAGCGGGGGGAGGGAAGCACAGAACAGAAATAAACTAAAGGCATGGATCCAGCGCATGGTGGCCTTTCTGAACTACCATGAGACGATGCACACATGAAGTAGGGCAAAGAGAAGGCTCCTGCCCGGGCTCAGGGGACTCCCAGCATTCCTGGGCCTCAGAATTGTGGGCCCTGAGATAATTAAAACAAATGAACTTTTCTTCCCCTTTCCTCATTGCTCATAAGCTCTGTGCAGATAAACAAGGCATCTCTTTATTAGAGGAACTCAAAGGGGCGTCCATAAATGCATACTACACAGCTGATTATGTGGGCCAAGTGTTATGTTTATTTAAAAAGAAGCCACCTCTCATGGCCAGGCCAGAGCAGGCTTGCATGCCCAATGGATCCTGTAAGAGCAAGCCACCTCTTCTGACAAGGCCACTGAAAAGTTATGTGCCCAGGGGACACTGCAGTACTGTGCAAGCCAGGTCCATGTTTCAGGGAGGAGGTAGCAGGTGGACTTCAGGCTTTCAGCCTCCCACATCCTCAGTGGCTGGGCTTCAGAGCCTTGATAAAACCAGAGTCTTGTTCCTGCTCTGGATCTCTCCTCTGCCTGTAGAGACAGTGTCTCACTGGGTTTGCAAGTCAGGCGGGCTAGGATCCCATAAACACATAACAATTTTGCCGCCTTTTCAATAACACATCACTAATGTTCCTCAGGATGAGACTGTGGACCAATTCTGTTATATAATAGCCATAGAATGCTTAAACCTGATTGAAATTTTTTTCCAATTTACTTTATTTTATTTTAATTTACTTGAGAGTGACAGACAGAGAGAGAAAGAGGCACAGAGAGAGAGAGAGAAAGAGAATGGGCACACCAGGGCCTCCAACCACTGCAAAGGAACTCTACATGCATGTGCCCCTTGTGCATCTGGCTTATCTGGGTACTAGGGAATCAAGCCTTGAACCAGGGTCCTTAGGCTTTCCAGGAAAGCGTTTAACAGCTAAGCCATCTTTTCAGCCCCCTGATTGGAATTTTTATCATGTATAAATTTGAGGGATTAGTGAGGTGGTCCAGCTGGTAAAGTGCTTGCCACACAAGCATGAGGACCAGAATTCAGTCCCCCAGTATCCACATAAAAGCCAGGCTTGGTGGCATACACCTCAAATTCTAACAATGGGGAGATGGAGATAGGAGAATGCCTGGGGATTGCTAGCTAGCTGGTCTAGCTGAGACAGTGAACTGTAGAGTCAGTGAGACACCCAGTCTCATGAAAATATGGTAGAGAAGGCAAGGCGTGGTGGCTCACATCTTTAATTCCAGCACTCAGGAGACTGAGGTAGAAGGATCTCTGTGAGTCTGAGGCCAGTCTGAGACTATAGAGTGAGTTCCAGGTCAGTCCAGAATAGAGTGAAATCTCACCTCAAAAAAACTTGTATGGGGCTTAAGGGATGCCTTAGCACTTAAGGCACTTGCCTGAAAAGCCAAAGAACCCAGGTTTGATTGCCCAGGACCCACTTAAGCCAGATTTATAAGGTGGTGCATGCATCTGGAGTTTGTTTGCAGAGGCTGGAGGCCCTAGTGTGCCCATTCTCTCTCTCTCTCTCTCTCTCTCTCAAATTAAAATAGAAATAAAATATATATATTAAAAGAAATATATGGTAGAGAGCAATAGGGGAAGATAGCTGACATCAACCTCTGACATCAACATGCATCACATATACATGTGCTCACACACATAGAAACATTCATACACACATACACTGCACACATGCACACGTAAAAATAATATGGCCTTTAACCACCTTGAACTGCCTAGTACCTAAATATATAATAAGGTGCAATAATGTGTATCTTTATGTTTATTTTATAAAATAAGACTTGGTATTTGAAAATTTTATCAAAGATACCAAAAACAATTTTAAATTATTTTTCTACTAGTTCCCTAATGTCTGGAAACCTGAAGTGTGTATGTGTGTTTTTAAATAAACATACTTGATTCAGGAAAGTTTTTGTGGCACTAAGAATGGAAGTCAGAACCTTGTTCATGCTATACAAGCATTCGATGACTGAGCCACAGCCCCATCCCATTCTGAAAAGTTTTGATTACAAGAATGCATGTGAAGCCGGGCGTGGTGGCGCATGCCTTTAATCCCAGCACTCGGGAGGCAGAGGTAGGAGGATCACCATGAGTTCGAGGCCACCCTGAGAATACAGAGTGAATTCCAGGTCATCCTGGACTAGAGTGAAACCCTATCTCTTAAAAAAAAAAAAAAAGACTGCAAGTGATCCCATCTGAAGAAACATCCTTTAATTCTTTATAAGCGCAGATTGGCATTGCCTATTTATTTATACAGAGAACAAGCTTAGTTCTTTCTTGTAGAGTGTTTGGTTTTATTTTCAAAATATCTGGTCACCAATCCTGCTAAGCTGAGCTGAAAACCTCTTCCATGTAGACCAGCTGACAGAAAGCTGGAAAAAGCTACGCTGCATGCAGTTCAATGGGAGAGAGAAAACACCAGTGGAGATACTCAACAGTGGACACTACAAGCCTTAAATTTGGCCACCCAGGCCAAATGAGCCAAAGGGTGCAATGTAGTGGCTTATATGTTATGGGGAAACCAACCACTCTCTAATTGGATTGGAGGCCTGCTCCATGGGAGGGAATACATCCCTGATACTGAAAACCTACAACAGGGGTAGTCATGAGCCCTAGGGGTGTAACATCTGCTGGTGTCTGGATAAATGTATATACGATATTCACCAAACTGCCCAGTAAGCACGTCTCTTAATGTCTATACCCATATATTAATGTTACTCTCACTTTTGGTTAGAGCAGCTTCTCTTTTCAGATAGCAGTGACCTTGGGATGATTCTGAAGGCACCATGGTGCTGAAAAGAAGTGACAGAGGAGTGCTCAGCACTAAAACATCTCTATCATCTCTTCCAAGGCTCAGGGTCCATTGCAGAAGAGGTGGCAGAAAGAATGTAATAGCCAAAGGAAGAGTAGGGCTTCTTATAACATGTTCCTCCAGACACAAAATGGCCTGGATATCCATGATCTCACAGTGCCTGACACTACCTACACAAGACCATCATAATAGGAGGAAAAGATGATGACATCAAAATAAAAGAGAGACTGATTGAGAGGGGAAGGGAATATGATGGAGAGTGCAGTTTCAAAGGGGAAAGTGAAGGGAGGGAGGGAATTACCATGGGATATTGTCTACAACTATGAAAATTGCCAATAAAAAATAAATTAAATTTAAAAAGCATGGCCGAGGGCATTGTTAAGTCAGGGGAGTGGGGATTAGGCAATATAAACATCTAAAGTTGCATCAGTCAGGCTTCTGTTGTTCTCTTCCTTCACTTTGACTCCATCTTGGGACTCTTGTCCTACCTAACACTTTCCTCCCACCAGCTGCCTCTGGTTGGGTGCCTTGTCCAGCAACTGAAAGTAACTGCAGCATCTGGGCTCAGTAAGAGACCCTGCCTCAAAATAATAACAATAATAATAATAATAATAATAATGTGGAGAATAATTGAGGAAGATGCTGGACACCAATCTCTGGCCTCCGCACACATGCATACAAGCATGCACACACAGTATGCACACATATACAAAAAAGAGAGAAAAGATTTTAAAAAATTAACAAAGAAACCTTCATGACTGTGTTCACTTCAGGACTTAAAAATTCATGAGCAATTTCATAATCTGACTATAAAGGGTTAAATATGCATATTTGCTCCAAATTGAAAGCATAGACGAGTAGACATCTAGTGTCTTTAATAAAAAATCAAATATTTAAAATCCATTTCTGTTGGGTAATTTCTGTAATTCATATTTTCCTATTTTTCGTTATTCATTGAAATTCGATTTTTGTTTCATACCGCCTAGGACTGAACGCAGGGCCTTGCACATGTTAGGCGAGCCCTCTGTCACGAGATGCATTTGCATCCCTGAAATTCTGTAGACCAGTGTATGACCTCAATGGTATTGAACACTAGGCTCACTGTCTTACTAGTGCGGAACTCAACACTTATCCATGACCTTACTTGCAAGGATGTGGGAAAAATTCAAGAAGCTTCAGTGTCAGTATCAGTCAGTGACAGCAAAGTGTGAAAATCCCCAGGTTACACACACATGCTGAAATTACCCATAGGAGGTGTGGGTCTGTGAGAGCCATGTTAACCACAGGCCTGGAAGTAGTTTGGTCTAAGGATTAAAGATAATGTCTTTCTCTTGAGTGATAAGTGCCTTCTTTTACAGTCAAGGAACCTAGTTCCAGGGATCTATACAACATACCCTTCTCATCTCAGTTCAGATTTACCAGCATGTTTTATGATTAAAGCCACTCTCCACTTACACTGTGTCCTGAGAGGAACAGCCTGAGGAAGACTTTTTCCTTCCTAAACACCAGATACAGTATCAGAAATCCCTTTCTGTGACATCACCTTCCCTGACAGGAAATCAGACAAAAGAGAAATGTGCATACAGGCCCCACCCACCTGGCACAATGCCTTGGGGCATCTTCAACAAATTATCATGCAGACTAACATGAAATTGATGGAAGGAGCCTGTAGTTGGCATAAAAATGCCCACCATTATTATGCCCTGTTTTTCTTTCATGATTAAATGTTGGGAAGAAGAAAACGGAGACATAAATCCAATTAAATGGGCCATAGGAATAGTTCCCCTCTTAAGAAATCCTAGAAGGTGGTTATCTTGGGCTCAGAAGTACCAAGGTATTAAGGATAAATTTTAACATAATGATTAAAAAGTTGTGAGTGCAGGCCTTTAATCCCACCACAGGGGAGGCAGAGGTAAGAGGATCTCTGTGAGTTCGAGGCCACCCAGAGAGTACATAGTGAGTTGTTCCAAGTCAGCCTGGGCTAGTGTGAAACTCTACCTTGAAAAACAAACACAAAATAAAACAAAAAAACAGTTGTGACTTGTTGGTAGCTGCAATTTTACACATTTAAAAAATTTATTTGTGGGGCTGGAGAGATGGCTTAGTGGTTAAAGCACTTGCCTGCAAAGCCTAAGGACCCCAGTTCGATTCTCTAGGTCCCACGTAAGCCAGATGCACATGGTGACGCATGAGTCTGGAGCTCATTTGCAGTGGCTAGAGGCCCTGGCCTCACTCTTTCTGTCTCTCCCGCTCTCTGTCTCTAATAAGTAAATAAATAAAAACTTTTTAAAATCTAAAATTTATTTATGTATGTGGGGGTGGGTGTGTCCATGCCAGGGCCTCTTGCTGCTGCAAACAAACACTAGATGTGTGGTTTATGTAGATGGTTTGGTAATTGAACTCTGGCAGGCTGGCTTTGCAAGAAAATGCCTTTAACTGCTAAACCATCTTTTCTGCCCCAGTACATATTTATTGTTTTCTTTAATATTTCATTATTTATTTTTTAGTTAGTATGTAGAGTTTTAATAATCATTCATTTAAAAAAGTAGATTTAATCTTTTAAAAATATCCTTGAACTCTCTTTTTGATTTGTGGTACTGGGTTACTGAAAAATAATTACATATGCAGCCACATAGCAGTTAACAACCTCTCTCTCTCTCTCTCTCTCTCTCTCTCTCTGTCTTTTGCATACTTTGATTCTTCACCCCAAAGCAGCTTGCAGGTCCCTCGCAGAGAACATTCCAGATATGCTATTATCTCCTTTGCATTTTCATATACACCTAATTATCAAAATGTACACTTGTGTTACATCAACTAAATTATGATAGTTGCACCGGTGCACAAACTAGCTTTTGAACTTTATGTAAAATACATGTCAAAGAATTTTTATGGTTTTTACATTTAGAAGTCTTTCAGTTTTATAAGTGGCTAAATCACACTACATGGTATAAGCTTGCTATATATTTTATTATTTTCCAATTTATGAACTTTAGCTACTTTTCTCTCCTTGCAAACAGTCTGCAAATAACTTCATTTCAATTTGTAAAAAAGAAAATCACAAAGAATGTAATCACACTTGAGTTATTCTGCAAACGTGCATGTAGTTTTGCAGAGTGTAAATGTAGAATTGAAATTGATGGGTTGAAAATGACATGAGTTTAAATGTTGATTGATCCTGGCAATTGCCTTCTAAAATTCATCTTAACATAGACCTGCAGACAATTTGTCAGAATGTAAATTTCCCTATGTTCTGTATCAACAACAGGTCTGGATACAAATAGTAACTTTTATTTTCCTAAATAGAATGGAAAAAATATGTATGTCAGTGTTACCTCATTTTCCCTAATCAAAAACCTTAAATAAAATTTTATTTGTAATTATGCATCCATTAAAATGTTATTTTGACTTTTCTCTTGACTTTGTTTCCTTAGTATTCATGAAGAATACTTATCTGTAATGCTAGATTATTCTTTGTCTAGAATAACTAGGTCACTTTCTCTACATCTGTTACTTCTGTTTTAACATTGTTTAATGGTTTTTTTAAGATTTTATTTACTTATTCATTTATTAGAGAGAGAGAGGGAGAGAGAGAGTGAGAATGGGCATGCCAGGGCCTCTAGCCACTGCAAATGAACTCCAGATACATGTGCCACCATGTGCATCTGGCTTGCGTGGGACCTGGAGAATTGAACCCGGGTCCTTAGGCTTTGCAGGCATGCACCTTAACCACTAAGCAATCTCTCTATCCCTTCATAAAATCTTTTAATCCTTTTAATAAAAACACCATTAGGGGCTGGAGAGATGGCTTAGCAGTTGAAGTGCTTACATGCAAAGCCTAAGGACTTAGGTTCAATTCCCCAGTATCCACATAAAAGCCAGATACACAAGGGGGCACATGCATCTGCATTCATTTGCAGTGGCTAGAGGCCCTGGCACACCCATTCTCTCTCCTTCTCTCTCTCTCTTTCTCATAAATAAATAAAATATTTTTTAAATTTATGATATCAAACTTAACATTTTCCTCCTATGATCTCTGTGGTTTTGCAGTCCACACAAAGACTTTCTTCCTATAAAATCAATATGTAACTTGTCTAGTTTGTTTCTCTGTGGTGTTCATAGCTTAAAACACTATATCTATATCTTCGACCTTCCTGGAATTGAATGGATTTAAGTAGCTCATACATTGACCATAGATACTCGGTTTTTCAAGCATTTATTTACAAGGATTCTCTCTTCTATTCATACAAGGATTGATAGCATGCTAAACTTCCTCCTCTCTGGATTGGTGTATAGATAACTTCATGACATGCCTCCATAGGTGTGTCAGAGTCACATTGTTATAACTTTTGGGTAGCAGACAGAAGATTGTGGACTTGTTCCAGAATGGAGGTCCATTGCAGTTACTTGCTGGGACAAAACACCTGGCCAAAAACAGCCTATAGAAGGAACAGGATTGTTTCAGATTACTGTCTCAAGAGGAACCTTCCTCATGGCAGGGCAAGCATGGCAGAGCAGAGGCTGGGCATGGCATCTTGTCACAGCAGCTGGGAGGATGCAGCAAGAGTGAGTTATGAACACCCAGTGGGCTGGACTAATAGACCTCAAGATCTGTCCTCAGTGACACACCTCCTCCAGTAACGTTTCACCTTCCAAGGCTCCACCATCTGGGGACTAAGTAGGATGCTTAATCACAAATGCTTCAGCCTATGAGGGGACGTTTTGTGTTCAAACCATCACATTCTGGGAAGAGAACAGAGCTTGTGGCTCAACCACAGAACTTGTATCTGTATGTATCTTTTTACAGAGATGTGCTCAGAGATGATGACTGCTTCCACAAAGGTCTAGATGAGGACCCTAGAGACTTTCCTGAGCATGGAGACTTCCCTCTTGCTGTGAGTCCCAAGCCTACAGTCTCTGCTGAGCTGAGTCTCCTAACCCTGAGGCTCATCAGCCACCATAGCTCAACAGAGTTTCTACGCCTTGTCTCTAGGAGTCATGCAGAATGGAGGCTCTGATGCCACCATTGCTCAGCTGCATGAGCACCAGGATCAGTGATTCCTAAATGACCTGGCCTCCCGGATGATGCTGCCCGCAAGCCATGAGCTATGTGTCTGAGCAACCAAGTATGATGGTCTTCATGTCTGTGAGGCAGAGAGAGAAGCTTAGGACTGTCAGACATGGGTGTGTGGTGACAAGTGAAAGTGAGATCGGGAAGGAAAGGGCCTCACCACCACTGTGTCCTTATCAAAATGTCCTGCTGACCCTTGTACAGGTTAACTGCTGTTCCAGCATCATAGTCACTTCTCTGATCCCCAGTGTGGTGACTCTGAGGATGTTTAGATTAACTGGGGGCATTCCAAACCTACTGGCATGCTGTCTCCCAGTAGCTGAGGTTGTATGGTCTTCTGCAGGGGGAGACCAAATGAGAACATCCTGGCGCTGGCTGGATTGACTGCTGTCTGCACGATACCTAGTATTAGACATCAGACCCCTTAAGCATATGCCCCAGCCAATACAACTCCCTTCCAGCTACCACTTTGCCTTTAAGACACACATTCTATATACATTAGCCAGCATCCTCTAGAGTAATAGAACCAATAGAATGTGTGTGTGTGTGTGTGTGTGTGTGTGTGTGTGTGTGTGTGTGTATTCAAAGGGGACTGTCTTACAGGATACAAACTAGATAGAGACTGGATAGACTGAGAACCTAGTAGCTTCTCAGTCCCTGAGACTGGATACCTCAGCCATCCTAGTCTAGTGCTAAAGGCCAGGTGGCTTTGGTTCACGTTGGAAGACCAAAGAAGCTAGGCTGCTACGTCCATGACGGGTAGAAGAAACAGAGTAGATGCACACCCCAACAAGAAACAAAGGCAGCCAGGCAAAAGCAGGGCTTCTCCCTTGGATTTCTTTATATGTGGGGTGATACAAGAAGGGCATCCCAATCTTGGGGAACCCTCTTCCTCCCTTTAGTCAATCATTCCTGAAAATGTCCTCCCATACCTGCCCAGAGGCCTGTCTTTGAGTTCATTCCTGAGCCAGTCAAGTTGACAATGGACATGATCCACCATATATCCTCATTCCAGGATTCTGATGGCACTTCAAGTTCCACAGTCATTTCAGGTTTATCTGCCGGTCATTTTATGGTTGTTTTGTTTGGAGGTATGGTGACATAGTTGTGGGCACGTTTCTACCAAGACAGCCCTGATACACATAGATTAGCAGAGAAGGAATGTGTATATAGAATATAGAGGATATACAGACAGATAGACAATAGGTAGACATAGATATATAGAAGATGGATAGATTCTAGATAACTGATAGATGAGTGATTGATAGGTGATAGGCACCCACGCATACATGCATACATACATAGATGATAGATAAATAGATAGTTGATATATAGGTGTAGAGATCTAGATGAAATACAGAAAGATGATAGATGACAGATAGATAGTTGTCAGATAGATGGATGACAGAGATCAATGATAGATGGTTAGACAATAGAGGGATAGATAATACTGAGAGATGGGTGTTGATAGACAGACTCAGTAGATAGAAATTCGTGGATATACAGCAGACATAGGCACCAGAGAGGTGCCAAGAAAATGCAGATGTGGAGAGACAGTGACTGAAGTCCACCTAAGGTGCCACATTTATATTCGAGGGCAGGCTCTTTGATCTTCACCATGGCCTCTTATGGTGAAAAGATGGAATGTTGCTGATCAGAAGCCAAAGTTGCCTTAGGCTAGTCTGAGTCCCTGTCAGCAGCTCTTGGCTATTGCTGACCTTGCACTTTGCACCCACCAGTGAAGATTCCTGGAACAGACACTAAGCTGGAGAAGCCTGTTGCGGCTACCAACCCTGAAGCTAAGAATGTGAAAACCTCAAAACCCTGCAACAAGTTTCCTCACCTCATTAAAGCAATGTCCACATCCTACACAAGACATTTCCTTGTCATCCTACCTACTATCTTTCATGCTATAAAAGCTCAAGTAGGGGCTGGAGAGATAGCTTAGTCGTTAAGGCACTTGCCTACAAAGACAAAGGACCCAAGTTCGATTCTCCATGACCCACTTAAGCCAGATGCACAAGGGGACATACGCATCTGGAGTTCGTTTGTAGTGGCTGGAAGCCCTGGCGCTCCCATTCTCTCTCTCTGTCTCTGTCTCTGTCTCTCTCTCTCTCTCTCTCTGCCTATTTCTCTCTCTCTCTCTCTCTCTTTCAAATAAATAAATAAAAATAAAAATATTTTTTTCAGAGTAAACTCTGTCCACAAAAACAAAGAACCATGTTGTGATAGGCATCTTGTGCTTATGTTCCCATGAAGATATGGTCAGTCATATTGTGGCTCAGAATAAATTCATCTCTCATTTCGGACTTGTTATTGTACAGCCCCAGGATGGGTCAATGATGTATGAATTACTGACAGTCATTCCATGAAGCACCTCACCTCTACAGAGTCCTGTCAACAACCACCCAGTATCCTGTCACCAAACACAGAACACCCAACCAGCCTCTTTCTTTGTGTGGGGTGCACATGCATGTCTGTGGGCACACATGTGTGAGGATATGTGTGTGCATGTGGAAGCCACCTATTGACATCAGATATCTTCTGCAATCTCTTATCTTCCACCTCATGTTGTTGAGAGTGGGGCTCTCAGCTAGACTAGAAAACCCAGTGAACCCTCTTGTCTCCATCTCCTCCTCAGTGCTTGGATTACAGAGGTGTATCACCACAGCTGATACTTTACATGGTGCTGCGGATCAGAACTCAGGTCCTTGTGCTTGCACAGTAAGCACGTTAGCCACTGAGCCATCTCTCCAGCCCTCTCAATAAGCATGTTGTTGGGGTGGCAAGGGTGGGAAATTAAGGCTTATTGATTTTGAGGCCTTTAGGAAAATTGCCATAAGACTTTTCATACAGTCAGAGTGGTCCCTGGAAGGAGGCAGCCACCAAGGATTCCTAGAAATGAACGCTTTGGAGGTTGTTGGAAAAGGAGAGGAAAAACAAAAAACAACAACAACAACAACAAAAGCTAAGAGCTGGAAACCATGGGGGTATCTGAGCCATGGAGGACAAAGCGTGGGGACAGCGGGTCCCAATCACATCAGACCACAGCCTGGGGTGGGTCACACACCCACAGGCTAAAAGATAAATGCCAGAAACATCCATGAAAATAAACCTCGGTCACTTCCTTAGCCACGGCAAGTTCGGTGTTTTGATCTTGGATGTAATAAATGGCCACAATAGCCAGAATGTAAAGAGGAAAGCTAAAACTATAGAGAGAAAAATCGATGGAGTCCCTGGAGCACAGGGAGGGTGATTACTCTTAGACAAAGGGATTGCAGGCCAGCTTGTCGACCACATAATTGATGAACACACCGGGAAATTTAAGGGACAAGAGCTTCAAACAAACAGATTCTGGAGCACATTAAGTGCTGTATTCTAACCCATGCTTATGGACATCTAAAACAGCCTCAGATACAGCACAGGTAATCCATGGGGCAATGCACCTGAGACTTATTTCAGAAGGCCCACGTCTCAATTGGAGGGACCCCCATCCTACGGGAGAAACTTATCTCCCCATCACTGGCACCAGTAGCACCTATGTGCTCTGAGAACCAATCAGCACCCTCTTGAAGGGTTCGCCCTTCCCCCTACCCCACAACTTGTTTAGACATCAAGGAAGGACACAACAAAAGCCTTCCTGGGGATGTAACAAGGAAGCAATTCACATGCATCTGGAGGGGGACTTTTTTTTTGGAAGGGTTTCACACCAATCAGAAGAGAATGAACCTGTAGAGAAACCTTCAACGCTTTGTGATCTTACAGAGAGACGCTGACTCCCTGTCTTCTCCCTTCAAGTCTAAAATGACATCACAGCAGCCCAGCTGACCCCTGAGAGGAGCAAGGCTGAGTATGTGAGAGAAGAAGCGCTCAGAAGGACCAAGCCATGGGAGCACTCAGTGCAGGTCAGGCCAGCTTTTGTTCACATTCTGTTATAAGCAGCCTTGAGAGAGACCTGCACACTTGAACAACACAAGTTTCTTTACAGTGACCTAATGCCAGAGTCCAACCAGCATCAGCCTGTATTAGAACTTGCGTGCATGTCTGCACGTGTGCATAGGGATGCATGTGTGTGCATGGTGTGTGTATACACACTACCCAGTCGTTAGATCAGGACGGGCTCCCAAAATGGAGTCACCAAGGATAGCAGGATGGTGAAAGGCATAAGCATGTGTCACTTTCCTCAAGAAACTGCCCGGCCATTATCCCTTCCTTGCCTAACAATGGCCCCAGGTCATGGTTTCCTGCCCCCTTATCTCCTAAGTCGCCTGGTCACTGTTCTGGTCTCATACCCTAGCTATTTGAAATATAAAGAACAAACACGTTCTTTTCCCTTCCTCACCTTGTCCCAGCTAAAAGCCATATAAAGCCCACTACCTACAAACTCGGGTTGGCTGTGCTCCACTCTTGAGAGTCAGGCCTGACAGCTCGTGCTTTTCCTGAATAAAAGCTTTCCTCTTTGCCTCAGAGTGGTCTGCATGGTCTTGGTCACTCCTGAACTCTTGGTCACTCCCGAACCTTACACCAGTATCCCACACTGACCACAGCATCCCCTGTAGCTGGGACATGGAGCCCACAGTTGGACATAGAGGCTGCCATCCTTCCTAGATGAGAAAATGTATTAGTTAATAATACCACACACTTTTACCAAGAGGTTAAGTTTGTCAAAGAGAATGCTTGCTTTCCACTGCTTTCCTGTGCCTTTGAAATCATTGTCTTCCTCGACGAGGTGGAGAGATTACACAACAAATTTGAGAGTGTGGGAGTCAGGGCCCCCGTTGACTCTATGCAAAAAGACTATGAGGCCCAAGGGTAACATACCCGAAGGAGGCATTGCCCCGCCCCTGCGTTATCCTGTGCTTTACTGCCAAGTCCTTCCACTTAATACAGGAAGAATAAAGTAAAACAATCTAGGGAGCACTTCAATGTCACGTAGCACTGAAGATGTTGAATCCTCTCTGAACACTTGGTCTTTCAGGCAGCAACCATTGCTTCAAAACGTACTATGTCCTTGAC
This sequence comes from Orientallactaga sibirica, assembly GCA_036365145.1. NCBI lineage: Eukaryota > Metazoa > Chordata > Mammalia > Rodentia > Dipodidae > Orientallactaga > Orientallactaga sibirica. Next base: position 6,549,194 of record JAEOAD010000061.1, read on the forward strand.
CCATCTCTAAACATCCAAGCTAAGAAGGAACTTCATTCTGATGCCTCACCCTTCCCTAGGTGTCCTCAATTCCCTGCTAGAATCATATTTAATTTTCTTTAGGAAAACTACGTTGCTTTCTCTGGCAGGAGCTTTGAGCAGTTGAGGAGAGATTTTTGAACATCATGAATGTACGTTAGGCCTCTTGGGGAACTTTAAATCAACAGCTCTCTGTTCCTTCTCTGAGTAGAGCAAAAGTTCATTTTGGAGAACAGTAAACACTTCTAAGAAAACATGGTTTATTGCTCATGAACCTGCCACTTGGCTGTTGCCAGTGGGGGGCTCAACTTTTGCTGTTCACTGATCCACACAGTGCTGGAACTCAGCCCCTAGCAGATGCGGCTACCCCAGGTCTGGCTTGGCAGGTTCCTGTCTCAGTGCAATCACAGGATCACACCTGCTCCCAGATTGCATCTGGGTTTCACACTCGCCTCTCAGGTGCATCTTGCAGTTGCTGAAAACTCCCCTTGGAAGGCTCAAGATGACTCGTGGGTTGCCTTAAGTAAGATATCCTCTTCATGTGGAAAGATACATCAACTTCCAGAATCTGCAAAGCCCGTATGTCCTTCTCAAATCCTTCCTGCCTCAAAAAAAAAAAAAAAAAAAAAAAGTATTTGTTCCTCCTTTACCATTATAGAAGCCCTTATGAGTTATTGTTGAAAAGAGGAATGGAAAAATCATTAATTCTCTTCAGTGAAATTTACATGGCACACAGCTTTGATGGCATAGACAGTATAATGTTCACTTGTAATTTATTTAAACACGTGAAATGTTCCAGGTTTTTCGTGGTATAGAGGGCTGGGGAAAGGACTCAATGGATAAAGCACATGCCCCACAAGCATAAGAACTTTACAATCCAGTCTGTAGAACCACATAAAGCTAGATTCAGTAGTCTGTGTTCCTAGTGCTCCTATAGCAAGATGGGAGGTGGAGGCAGAATACCCAGAAGGTGCAGGTCAACTAGTCTGGCATATTCAGCACCAAACAAAAAAGGGAGATTGCCTCAAAGAAGGTGAAAGATGAGGACCAACACCAGACATGGTCCTCTGATTTCCATGCTCCATGACTCACACACTCCTGTAGTCATAGACACAACATGCACACACACACACACACACACATACACACACACATACACAATAATTTAAAAAGCAATAAATAGTATCATCAAAACAACATAAAAATTAACGTGTCAGGTTGGAAAGATATTAGCAGTTAGGGCACTTGCCTGCAAAGCCAAAGGACCCGGGACCCACCTAAGCCAGATGCACAAGGTGGTGCGTGTGTCTGGAGTTCATTTACAGTGGCTGAAGGCTGAAGGTCCTGGTGTGCCCATTCTCTCTTTCTCTCTCTCTCCCCTTCTTTTTCTCTCAAAGAAATAAAATAAAAATTCAAAAAATTATTTATTTATTTATTTATGAGTGAAGCACATAGAGAGAGAGAGAGGGTATGCCAGGGCCTCTAGCCACTTCAAACAAACTCCAGAACACATGTGCCACCTTGTGCATCGGGCTTTACATGAGTACTGGGGAATCGAACCTGGGTCCTTTGGCTTTGCCAGCAAGCCATCTATCCAGTCCCAAGGTTTCTTTTTATTAATCCCCCGCTAGCTGCACATATGCCATCTGTCCTCTTGGGCCTGCCTTGGGATTAAAATCATGTATCTTCTTTCCAATTCACCTAGTGTCTCAAATTTGATATGCCTTTTCTTCCCTTTTTTCACAAGGTTATTTTTTTTCCAGAAAATATATTATGTAGTTTTGTATAGCTGGGACAAAAATGACTAAGATGACAAATGTAGGGGAGGAAAGTTCAATTTAGGCTCATCGTTTAGAAGGTTCACTCCATAATTGCCTCACCCCTGTGATCTTGGGCAGAACACCATGGCATCACAAGTATGAGGCATAAGGGATCTTTCACCCCATGGCAACAAAGATGCTGAAAGAGGGAATCCTGAAAAGGAGCAGGGCAAGATATACCCATTGAGAACACACAGCTCACCCCCTTCCAGTGACCTACTTCCTTGACCTAGACCCTACCTCAGCTGTTCATCATTATCTCTAACAGCATTGTGATAATTTGAATGTCAGCTGTGGGAGATGGACTCGTGTGTTTTGTGTAACTGGTCCTCAGCTGGTGGCAATTTGAGAAAGTTGTTGAGCCTTCAGGAGGTGGAGCCCTGCTGGAGGAGATGTGTCACTGGGGACATTTATTAGTTCAGCCCTCTCGATGTTTGCTCAAACGACTTTTGGTGTGATTCCCTGGATGTGTGCTCTGCAATGCTGTCCTCCTAGAAACTTCTCAAAACTGTAAGCCAAAAGAGAAACCCTTTCATTCCATTGGCTGATTTTAGCTGGATGTTCTTGTCCCAGCACTGAGGCGGTAACTGCTATAGTCATCATTTTATGAATTCACCAAGTGATCAATTCATTCATAAAGTCAGAGCCCTGGTACTCTAGTAGTTTCTGAAACCACCCTCATAGTCACATCCAGAGTTGTGTTTTATTAACATGCTGGGACATTCGCATTTGCCAATTTGATACCCAAATACATTTTCTTATGGGATAACATCCCACCCTTGGCCTTCCAAAAGCTCACATCATTTTATCATGCAAAATGCATTTAGTCTTAGAAGTTCCAGCATTGTTCAAAAGCCTAAATTCAATGTGTCCTCTGAGATTCAAAGCAATTCATCTATGAGTCCCCGTTAAAAAAAAAAACAAAACAGTTTACATAATTTCAATATAATATGACACAAAGAATAAATATTCCCATGTCGAAGGGGGTAGCAAGAATCTTTCACTGAGTTCTTTGTGTAGCATCTGGGATACATGATGCCACGGTGAGCTCCAACACACTGGAATAGCCTTGCTATTAGAACCTTGTGATTTGCATCTGCCTTGGGATGGCTCCACTCATTGCCTGTACCTTTCTTTCCTCAGTGACATTCCAATTTCTTGGGATTACCAACACCCCGAGGTCTCCATTTCAGATTAGGCTTCACCATTATAGCTTCACACAACATCTTCTCAGGAGCTTCCCTCAGGGATGCTGACTTTTCCACATGTTGTTTGACCTCCTAAGCATTCATTTGCAATCTATGTGGAAGCCCGTACCTCTTCTAACCCACATGCCTACAGAATCAATATTATGTGGGTGATGGCATGTTCTGCCTCCCACTTGAGCAGTAGGTCCTTTCTGGATCACAGCTGCAGTGGCTTCTGAGTGCCTGGGTAGCTGAGCCCAGGAAAAAAAAAATTCCCTTAGGGGCTGAAGAGATGGCTTAGCAGTTAAGTGCTTGCCTGTGAAGTCTACGGACCCCAGTTCAAGGCTCAATTCCCCAGTACCCACGTAAGCCAGATACATAAGGTGGCACATGCATCTGGAGTTTGTTTGCAGTGGCTGGATGCCCTGGTGCACTAGTTTTCTCTCTCTCAGTCTCTTTCTCTCCCTGCCTCTTTCTTTCTCTATCTGTTGCTAATAAATAAAAATAAATAAAAAAAAATTTAAAAAATCCCCTTAGGCAGCCCTGGGAAACACAGGAGTCTCTCTTCTCAAAGGAAATTCTCTCCAATGAGTTTATAATTTGATGCCCTGAAGCCTGTGATGAGCAATGCCTGGTCAATGTCTGAGATGCTGTTGACTAGAAAGTATTTGGTTTGTCTTTAATCCTGCTACCCTCCTTAATAGCAACAATTTGCTTATCCACAAATTTCTACTTACTCCTTTTCTGACCCAACTGCATGTTTGTCAGAACCTTCTACTTTCAGCCCCTGATTCTCACTGTAAATTTGGCTAAAAGCTAACTACAATATCCATACCCATGGTCTGAAGGCTATCACAGCTTGAGATTTCCTCTCACAAATTCATCAGCCATTTCTTTTAAATCCAACTTCACTCAAAGACAAAATTATTCACCAGAATGTAATACAAATGCCCTTGAGTCCAATCTCCAGTGGAGTTCTCATTTCAGTCTGGAAGATCAGGAGCCTGACCCTCCTCATCCTCAATCTTATCGGCATTCTGGTCTTCTAAGCTCCCAGCAGAATCACCCCATTAAGCTCTGCCTGGAGAATCCTAGGTTTTCTCTATCATGCTTCAGCTTTTCCAAATTCTTCCCACAAATCAGTTCCAAAGGATTGAGAACCTTATAGTCATCATCAATCACAACAATGGCTACTTTTCTGGTATCCATTTTTTTTGTGTTGCATAGCTATTCATTGTGACTAAAATGCCTAAGAGAAATTAAAGGAAGAGGGAATTATTTTGGATCCTAGTTTCAGAGATTTCAGTCCATAGTTTCTTAGTATATATATATATATATATATATATATATATATATATATACATACATATATCTGAACCATGTGTTAGCAGAGATTCTTCCTAGAAAACAGGAAGTACAAGAGTGAGGCCAGGGTGAGATATAGTCTCAAGAACATAACCCCAGTGGGGCCTGCTTTCTCCAAGTAGTCCTCACTTTGTACTTTTCACCACCTACCAGAAATTGTGAATCTATCAAGGGATTGACCCACCCATTATGTCAAGGCTATCAGAATGTGACTGTATGTGGAAATATCCTCACAGACATACCCAGAGTTTTACTTCACTCATCTTTTGGGCAATTCTCAGTCCAGTCTCAGGGTGGTGATCAAAATAAACCATCACAACAAGTACAAGAAGAAAAACCTGAGGACCTTCTAGGAAATATAATATACTTAGGAAGGCACTGATCTTCAGTTACTTTGAGAAATAGTGCTTCTCAGGGGAAGTTATTACAGGTGTACAAGAAGACCTTAGTTAGTATCATAAGGTCAAATGGTTCACCTCAGAAACAGTGCTCTGAGCAGCACAGAGGTCAACCATGATGGGGGTGAGGGGGTGGAGAATATGCCATTCACCTGCAGCAATGACGTGCCCAACCTCAAACACAGCAAAAGCACCTGGAGGTGAACGACTCAATCGAGGAGATTTGCTCCTCCTAGAAAAGTGATTGGCATATGGAACCGAGCAGCCTAGTCCTGTATTTAGCTGTTTCACATATTAAAACACACATAGTTGTAAGTAGAGCCACATTGCATCTCAGAATATGAATCCAGATGGTTTGTGTAAACAGTTGAACATTCTTTCATTCTCCTCTGGGAAGTCGTGTATTAGAAAAACAGCACTTCACGTCCATTGCTCTCTGCTTCCTTATTGTGGGTTGAAGGTGACCAGCTCTGCTTCACGCTCCTACTTCCATGACTTCCCTGCCATGATGAACGATGACCGGAAACTGCAGGCTGAAATAAACCATCCCTCAATTTAAAAAAATAAATGTGACTGAGAAGACAGCTCAGTCAGGGAAGTGACTGCTCTAAAAGCATAAGGACTCAAGCTTGACCCCCAAAATTCATGTTCAAAAGAAAAAAAAACTGGGCATGGTGACATGTATTTGTGACCCCCAGCCCCGACTGCGGAATCAAAAGCAGGCAAATCTCTGAGGTTCACTGGACAGCCAGTCTAGCTTGACTGGTGAGCTCCCAGCCAACAGAAAACCCTGTCTCAAATGAGAGACATAGTCCCTGAAGAATGACACCCAAAGCTGTCCCCTGGCCTCCACACTCACATTGTGCATGCATATCTACACACACGGGTACAAGCACACACACATACACCTTTCTTTTTGTGGTAAGCCCAACAGACTGGCCTGTGTGTGTGTGTGTGTGTGTGTGTGTGTGTGTGTGTGTGTTGGTGTATGTGTGAGAGAGAATTGGTACCTCAGGGCCTACAACCACTGCAATCAAACTTTTGACCTTGTGCATGTGCAACCTTCTGCACTTGCATCATTTGGTACATCTGGTTTATGTGGGACCTGGGGAGTCAAACATGAGTCTTTAGGTTTTGCAGGCAAGCGCCAGCCCACAACTTTCTTTTACTGTTGTTTGGTGGTGGTGTTGTTTTGAGGCAGGATCTCAGTCTAGCCCAGGCTGCCCTGGAATTTATCATGTAGTCTCAAGACGAACTCGAACTCACAGCTATCCTCCTACCCAAGTGCTGAAATTAAAGGCATGCACCACTATGGTCAGCTTAACTTTTGTGACATGTAGTGTTGCTATTTATTACAGGTGAAAACGGGAATGACCCAGTAAGGGTGTTCATGAACAGAAGTAGGGAGTGGGAAAAGGAAGCCCTGCCTCCCCTATGGAAGAAGTCAATATAAACTAGCTTTAAAAAAATTTAATATAGCCGGGTGTGGTGGTGCACTCCTTTAATCCCAGCACTCGGGAGGCAGAGGTAGGAGGATTGCCGTGAGTTCGAGGCCACCCTGAGACTACATAGCAAATTCCAGGTCGGCCTCAGCTAGAGACCCAACCTCAAAAAACCAATAACAAAAAAATTAATATAAAAATGTTGATTGCTTAATTCAAAGAAATATAGCTTCACAATTCATGCTTGGCCTGCAGAGCCTCCCATGCTGGTGTTATGCACCTCGCACATGTGTGAGTAACTGAGAAGCAGGTCTGCGCTTTCTTCTCATTGATCTATCAGCTTCACTCCGCTTTGGAGCAGACAGAATGTAAAATAATATTTTAAGGAAATTTGATTCCCGAGGCTGTTGTGTTTCCTTATACATAAATTACCCTTAAACCACAGCGGTTATTGAAATAAAAATTCCATCTCTCTTACATTGACAATCCCCCTGGGAGGGAGGGCACGGAGACTCCCTCCACAACCCGAATGAACAAAATGAGCTGTGACATCAGTGTGATTATTACAGTCATGCTTTTTTATTTTTAATATTTTCCCGTGACAGATTTATTTCTTCTCAAATCAGAAATATTTCTTCTGAGGAAAAAAAATATATAGCCCCCGTATGTTCTTCTGATACAGAAAATTACCAGATGCCAAGCTGTGAACATACGGAAATTGAAGACCCTTGCGGGTGACCTTAAGGACCATGAAGGTGGAGAATTGTGATACAGCAGCTTAGGCAATTTCATTGTGGCTGTTTGGTTCGTGAAAAATGAGAAATAGGTTTTCTATTACTAAATATAATGAATTTCCTTTCTTTCCTGTCACCAATTGTCAAACTTCATTGAGCAAAAGAAGGACCATGCCTAGACAATGATAAGAACGGAGGTCAGATACCCATGTTGCACTAGGGTAAGAGCAGAAAGAGGTGATGTGGCTTTATTTTGGCCTAAAATTTTAAATTGATCTAGTTAGTGGCTAAATCATACTGGACAATCTTTGACCCATGCATAGAATATTTTAAGCGGCATGCAGTAAAGTTGTGCGCACATACCTCTTGTTTGATAGATTAAATATCGTACCCATGGGATTTCATGAAGGGGACAATCACTTTCTAGGAAATCAAAGGTGCATGTTGGGCACCTGTCACACATGTTGTGAAATGACCCTGCGAGTTTGTGTGTCATCACATGGGACCAAGTGATCTGTGGCATGGTGAGGAGTGGAGAAGTGACAGTTCTGAGTGCCTGGATATCAGGTGGTGTCCATCTTCTCACTTGAAGGTCAGAAACATTTGGCATGTTAAAAGTATCTGTCAGGCTGGAGAGATGGCTTAGCAGTTAAGGCGCTTGCCTGCGAAGCTTAAGGACCCAGGTTCGATTCTCCAGTGTCCACGTAAGCCAAATGCACAAGATGGAGCATGTGTCTGGAATTCATTTGCACTGGCTGGAGGCTCTGGCATACTGACTCTCTCTATCTACCTCTTCTTTCTTTCTGTGACTCCGTCTCTCTCAAATAAAAAAAAAATAAAATGTTTCTTTTAAAAAAGAATCTGTCAGCTGGGTGTGGTGGGCCACGCCTTTAATCCCAGACTTGGGAGGCAGAAGTAGGAGGATCGCCATGAGTTCAAGGCCACCCTGAGACTACATAGTGAATTCCAAGTTAGCCTGAGGGAGTGTGAGACCTTACCTCAAAAAACCAAAAAGAAAAAAAAAATATCTGTCACCTTTGTGTCCTCTTCTCTAAGGATGGTTGTTGAACTTAGTAGAAGTACGCAATCGATTTTCTGCCAGACTCTGGAGCTATTATAGGGTCCTGTCGACGCCACTTCCTACCAGGGAAAACCTGGGTTTGGAACTGGATGACTACATTCCTGTCCTAGGTATGTCTACATGCACTCAGGCAAAAGTCGAGATTCCCAGAGACCTCTGTGATGTGTAGGAAGAACTGTATTTATTACTTGTTTAAGGAGGAGAGGCAATTTCTGGACACCCCTCCCCCAAAGTTCCTGGTATGCAAGCAATGCCGTGGGATGCATATGGTTTTCAATTGAGATCAGAAGGAACAGTATGACAGCATTCAAATAGTATTCAACAGCAGACTTGCCCGCACAATAATCAGTAATTCTCAGAAGAAAAAAAAAAACTGTTGCTATTCTAGAATAAATAAGAGCAAAGAGTTGAACCAAACTTTGGAAAACCTTCTTGAAAGAACCCGATATGTCCACCAAGATTATATATAGCAAATGTTTGCAATGTAGATTCGTGTGCATGCGTGTGTGGTGTATGTATATGCCCGTGTGCAAATGTGAGATCCCATGTGCACACATGTGGAGACCAGAGAAGGTTAGGTGTCCTCCTGTATAGCTGAGCAGCATGTTTCTTTGAGATGGAATCTCTCACGAAACCTGCAGCTGGTAAGCCAGTCTGACCAGTAAGCTCTGGTGAGTCTCCTGTCCTGGCCATGCCCCTCAGAGGGAGGAGTTACACAGGCATGTATGACCACCTCTGGCTTGTCACATGGGTGGTGGGGAATCAAACTGAGGTCCTTATGCTTCTGCAACAAGTGCTCTTACCTGCTGAGCCATCTTCCCAGCCTCAACATTTATACCTGCGTGAAGACTGCAGGCAGAGAGTGTAGAGAAAAATGTTGATTTAGCTCCATAGCCACAGGCATCTTCCTGTGTGGTCCCTTAAGCTTCCTGAGTGTATAAAGTTTTTCATTAAGTTTGGAAGGTTTCCAACTAGGAGTTCTTTGCGTATCTTTTCTGTTCATTGCTCTTTGTTCCTGGTCCCCCGTTACGTTGGTATCTCAGTGATATCCCATGATTCTCTGAGTGCCGGGGTTTCCTCTGTTCACTTTTCTTCATTTTTTTCCCCCTCTGTTCTTCAGGGTGTAAACTTTCGGTCTTAAAGTTTGATGATTCTTTCTTTTGATCTCTCAGAACTGACCCTGAGGCCTGTGGTGTCTCTCATTTCCCCTACGCTGCTCTGGGAATCCAGTGTTAAATTAGTGTTGTCTTGCCTACGATGGTTGACTTCCAGAAGTGAGCACACTTCCTGATTTCTTTGCACACATCACAGTTTTATGTTGAAAGCTGGGCATTCTGTAAAATATATTGGCACGTGAATACTGAGTCTGAGTGCCATCTTCACCCTCTACATCATTGTGACATCCACAGTAAAAGTTCAAATTGTTAGCCGGGCATGGTGGGGCACGCCTTTAATCCCAGCACTTGGGAGGCAGAGGTAGGAGGATTGCCGTGAGTTTGAGGCCACCCTGAGACTACGTAGTGAGTTCCAGGTCAGCCTGGACCAGAGTGAGACCCTACCTCAAAAAAAAAAACAAAAAACAAACAAAAAAATAGTTCAAATTGTTTCAAGTACCTGCTTAGAAAACGTTACCATTGGAATTATAATAATATAAGAAGTAAACATTATCACAAATATTGAAGTTCATGTGAACAAATAGATTGCACATAAAAGCCTAAATCTTTTTTGTTTTGTTTTGTTTTGTTTTTCAAGGTAGGGTCCCGCTCTAGCTCAGGCTGACCGGGAATTCACTATGTAGTCTCAGGGTGGCCTCGAACTCATAGCAATCCTCCTACCTCTGCCTCCCAAATGCTGGGATTAAAGGCGTGTGCCACCACGCCCGGCTCAAAGGGCTAAATCTTTTTGCGCTGTGGTACTGTGTTATTTTACCAAGGGATCTTGGAGGAGCATAGATTCCTAAGAGCTGACTTCTGAGTTATCAGTGTAAGCAATGACTCATCATAGGTTTTTTCTGCTTTTGTGTGTAAATGTGTGTATGTGTGTGTGTGTGCGCACATGCGTATAGTGTATGGGTGTGTTTGTTATGCACGTGTATGTGCCCCTGTTGCTCCCCATGCACTCACTCGCCTGCAGCAGGGGGCATGTGCAGGGTGACCTACCCCTCACTCTTCCACTCATCCTTATTTGAGTGAGAGTCTCTTATGGATCGCAGAGCTTTCTGGGTTTGTTTTGTTTCCATGAGCTCAGGTGATTCTTGGGTCTCTGCTCCCCTATGGGGTCTGGAGTTAAAACCTAACTGTGTATGTGTGTTCTGGGGATCAAATGCAAGTGATCTCTCAGGCCTCCTAAGGTCCTCAAGCTTGGTCAAGAAATGCTCTTAACTGCTCAGCTCTCTTTCCAGCCCCTCATCATAAAATTTAATGGTCAGAAATAAGCACCACCTGTATATGGTAGCTATGACTCTCAGCAATGGGGAAAAATGAGATTAATGTAGCATGAAATTTCTCAGCTTATTTCTCTGAATCACTCAGCAAACAAGAATATGTGGAGATATTTATTATACTGCTTCTTGGTCCCACAGAGCCCTCTAGTGGAGAAAAGGCCATCAGAAATAAGAGTGTAGAGAAACAAGCCTCAGAGATTGCCAATTTTGTTCCTATAAAATTTGGGCTTAGAGTTCCTCTCTCAGAGAACTGGCTTTAAATTATTTTCTTACCAATAATTTACCAGCTTAGTAAAATAAATGGTGCTTTGGGGAAACATATGCAAATATATTTCTTTTTGACAAGAAGTTTTTTGGTTTTGTTTGTTTGTTGTATTTTTTCGAGGTAGGGGCTCGCTCTAGCCCAGGCTGACCTGGAATTCACTACGTAGTCTCAGGGTGGCCTCGAACTCATGGTGATCCTCCTACTTCTGCCTCCTGAGTGCTGGGATTAAAGGTGTGCACCACCACGCCTGGCCTAAGAAATTCTTTTGATAAGACACATTAACTTATAATGACAATGTTTATTAACTTTCTAAGAGCTCATTTTTCTTATACATGTATAGGTAGTTTATTATTTTTTTATTTTCAAAAAAGGAAGGAACACATTAATGGTATAAAAGACATGATAAAACACCTCTCCTATATTACTGGCCAATAAACTTGACCTCTGAAATTATTTGACATCAATTTTTCTGCTATAGATGTTTCTGCTAACTTTCTTCATTTGCCCTCTCCTTCTCTCCTTCCTTCCTTCCTTCCTTCCTTCCTTCCTCTTTTCTTGACATGGTCTCACCTTACAGAGCTCAAATTGGCCTGCAACTTACAACATAACACAGGGTGGCCTTGAACTCATGGCAGTTCTCCTGTCTCAATCTCCCTAGTGTCTCATTACTTGTTTTATTTGATTTTTAAATATTTTGCAGTACTGGAGACTAAACCTAGGGTCTTGAAAATGCCAGGCAAGCGCTCCAATGCTGAGATACATTCCCAGCTGTCTTTTAACTTTTTGAGACTGGATCTTACAAATTGCTTGGGTGGGCTGACCTTGGACTCACTCTAAGTCTCAGGCAGGCTGTTAACGTGCAATCCTTCTGCACCAGCCTCCCTAAGCTAGGATGACAGACCTGCACAACCAAGCCTGGAATCTCTTACTATTCTTTTCTTTCTTTCTTTCTTTTTTTCATATTTGAGAGAGAGAAAGAGAGCAAGATGCAGAGAGAATGGCCAGGGCCTCTCAGCTGCTGTGAACCAACTCTAGACGCATATGCCCCCTTGTACGCATGTGTGACACAATGCACTTGAGTCACTTTTGCATCTGGCTAAATGTGAGACCTGGAGATTTGAACAAGTGTTCTTAGACTTCACAGGCAGGCGTCTTAACAGCTAAGCCATCTCTCCCACCCTTTCTTACTATTCTTATGGAAACTTTCTGACCGACAAAGAAATGTACACAACTCCCATGTACCCAGGACTTATCCCCAACAGTGAAGGGTTCACAGTCTGCTTCTTTCATGGAATCCTTCATCCATTCTGTCCTTCCATGACCTGCTGGCATTTCTCCTGAAAGAACTGATAAACAATACCTTCTCTTCTCTTTGCCCATTCTTCACTGATGCGTGAGCCCAAAGTCAGGAAGTAAGCTCACCTGTGCCTTCTCCTTCCCTTCCTGGAGAGATTCTCTTGCTAAACTCTCCAGAGTGTTGCCCTTTCCCCATTCACCTTCCTGCAGCACAGTAATAGTTATTTTCTCAATACTAGGACAAAACGCCTGACCAGAAGCAGCTTACAGAAGGAAAGGGTTGATTTTGGCTTACAAGTTTGACATGTCATCATGGTGGGGAATGCATGACAAGAACACACAACAGGATGTCACATATCATCACATCAGCTGGGAAGAAACATGGGAATGAGGGACCTAGCACTAGCAAGGATGCTTGTGATATGACACCCCAAAACCCATCCCAAGTGACACACCTCCTCCAGTAAGTCCCCACCTTCCAACCCCCCCACAAATTTCCCAAATTGCCACCAGCTGGGGACCAAGTATTCTAAACACATGAGTCTATGGGGGGCATTGTATTCAAAACATGGACATCACGTACTGCTTATTGGCACTACAGAGCGCAAGCATGGGAACAGAGTCCCGGAAAGCCTTGGTCTTAGAGTCACATGCACTTCAAGAAGCTAGTACTTGAATCCTTGTTTGATAGAGATCTCATTGTGAAGAACTAGGTTGTGTGTGATTATATCAGAACCACAAGATCAAGGCTGGGCATGGCAATGTACACCTGTAATCCAATCACTTAGGAGGCCAAGGCAGGAGGATCAAGAGTTCAAAGTCAGTTCTGGCAACAAGACATCAGCCTGGGTTTTGTAGAATTTGTCTCAGAAAGCAACAAACAAACAGACAAACAAACAAAAAAAGCAAACTACAAAGTGAAAACACACTACCCTTAACCTGGTACAGTTCAGAATGATGGATCTGTCTGGCATCTAGAGCCAAGTCATGGTAGGCCCCTGTTTTGTTAGAGTCATTCAGTCTTCTGTATTTACCCAGAAGTCCTCAAAGTCCATGAAGGCGCCTTTCCTATTGACCCTGTGCAAAGTCATTGACTTATTTTTTAAAATATTTATTTATTTATTTATTTGAGAGAGAGAAAGAAGTAGAGAGAGAGAGAGACAAAGGGAGAGAGTGGGCACGCCAGGGCCTCCAGCCACTGCAAACGAACTCCAGATGTATGCACCCCCTTTTGCATCTGGCTTATGTGGGTCCTGGGGAATCAAACCAGGATCCTTTGGCTTTGCAGGCAAAAGCCTTAACTGCTAAGCCATATCTCTAACCCTTGACTTATTTTTAATGGTATTATCCTCCTTATGACACCTTTGTTCAAAGCTGGCTAATATTTGTATGTGTTTATTTTATTTATTTGCAAGGAGGGAGAGAGAAAATGGGTATGCTAGGGCCTCTAGCCATTGCAAATGCACTCCAGATGCATGTGCCACTTTGTGCATTTGGCTTACATGGGTCCTGGAGAATCAAACCCAGGTCATGTAGGCAAGTTCCTTAACCCCTGAACCATCTTTCCAGTGCTCAAACCTGGCTAAAATCAGCCAGAAATAATCACGCCATAGTCTGAATGCTGACCTTCCTTATAGTTTGCTCCAGCCAGTTAATTAGTCCATCCGTGTGGAGTTCAGCCTCACACAAATTTTTCAGGACATGGTCAAAAGTTAGACAAACTATCTGCCAGAATGTAATGTGAATGGTCCTAATCCAGTTTTCTGACACAGTCCTTGTCCCCATCTGCCACCTCATGAGCTCACTGCTTCCTGTCCGCGTTCCTAGTGGCACTTGTGTCTTATGCATCTCCATCAGGGTCACTCAGTAAGCTCTGCTAGTGGTGTTCTGGGGCTTCTCTGGCCTACATCTCCAAACTCTTCAGAATACTTCTCTCAAACCATGTTGAAAGGCCTGAGAACCCACATCTTTAGATTGTCACAGCAATGAACCCTCACTTCTCTGGTGCCAATTTTCTATTTTGATGTGTGTGTGTGTGTGTGTGTGTGTGTGTGTGTGTATGCATTTGTGTTGCTCTAAGCACAATACCTGCTGGAAAACATGGGAGAGGAAAGATTCATTTGCGTTCCTGGTTTCAGAGGACTTCAGTCTATCATTGCAGGGAGGATAAGACAGAACTTCTCAGTTCATGGCGGTGGGTTCAGTGGTAGAGATGTCATAGTGGTCCAAGAAAGGAGAGAGTGAGACAGGAAAGCCCCAGATTTAATATGACCCCTAGGACTCTCTCTCAGTGACCCATAGCAAGGCTCTGCCTCTTAAATTTTCCATAACCTCCCCAGGTCATACCACCATGTAGAGACCAAGAGCTCTAATCGTGAGCCTACAGGAGACATTTCCTATTCAAACCAAAACGCATGGGTTGAGTTCTTCATGTCATGTGGATATTAGCCCTTCCCAGATTTATAAGTTGCAAACATCTTTTCCTATTGCCAAAATTGTCTCCGCACTCTCAATTACGTCTGTGTTTTTGTAAAGCTTTTAGGTTTGGCACAATCTCTCTTGCTTTTGTCACCTATACTGTTGTTGATATAGTCAAGATATCATTTCCTGGACTCATGCCAAGAAGTTCTTCTCACGTGTTTTCTTCTAGAAGCTTTATGATTGCAGGTCTTACTTTTAAGCTTCTCATCTATTTTAATTTCATTTTACATATGGAACAAGGCAAATGTCCAGTTTCATTTTTCTGCTGGTGGCCAGTCCCTGCAGCTCTCATATAGGGGGTAGACCTACGTTGGACTATAGGCAACAGCTTCTTTCAGATGTGTGGATCACAGTTACCATAACACAACCTTAACTTCTGTTCCTAGTCTTTCCAAAAAGCTGGAGAAACTGTTTTTAAGATTTATTTATTTGAAGGCAGAGAGAGAGAGAGAGAAAAGAGAGAGAGAGAGAGAACAGGGGGATACCAGGGTCTCTAGCCACTGCAAATAAATTCCAGATGCACCTGGCTTTATGTGGGTACTAGGGAATCAAACCTGGGTCCATAGGCTTTACAGGCAAGTGCCTTAACTGCTAAGCCATATCTCTAATCCTGGAGAGACTTTAATGCCAGTGTTATATGTTCTTTTTTTTTTTTTTTTTTTTTGAGAGAGAGCGAAAGAGAGAGAGATAGAGAATGGGCACACCAGCAGCCTCTCAGCTGCTGTGAACAAACTCCAGACTCGTCCAGCCCCTTGTGGTCAAGTGAGGCATTGCGCCCTTGCATCACTTTTGCATCTGGCTAAACGTGGGACCTGGAGATTGGAACGGGTGTTCTTAGGCTTTGCAGGCAGGCTCTTTAACCGCTAAGCCATCTCTCCAGCCCCAGTGTTATATGTTTTAAGTGTGGCTTGTTTATGTGTCCTAATATGAATGCTAGCTGAAGCAAAATTGCTCATATTTTCAATTTTTTTTTACGTTTTTGCTTATGTGTAGGTGACATTCATGTGTGCTCATTAGGGTGTGAGTTCATGGGTATGTACAGGTACACATGCACATGCAGGCCACAGGCTGATACCCACTGTCTTCTGCAGTTGTTCTCCACCTTGCTCTTGGAGGCAGGGTCTCTCACGTTGGTAGTCCAAAGGAAACCTTCCCAATAGCCTCATGCATTTTGAATACTTGGTCACCAGCTGGTGGCAATTTGGAAAGTGGAGCTTTGCTAGAGAAGGCATGTCACTGGTGAAAGACCTGGAGGCTCATTAGCTCAGCTCCAAGCTCAGTTCTTAGACTACTTCAAGATTCCTGCTCATGCCAGGCTTTCCCTGCCAAGATGAATTTTCCCTCTGAAACTGAGCTGAAATAAACCCTTTCCTCCCATAAGCTGCTTTTGGTTGGGTGTTTGTCGTAGCAACAAAAATGTCACTGCAATGACTCACTGACCCTGTGGATCACCGATTCAGCTAGACTATTAGCCAGGCAGCCCTAAGGATATATCTTTATCTGCCTTCCCACTGTTGAGATGACAGGCATGTGCCACCATACCCGGCAGTTTTATGTGGTCCTAGGGATTGAACTCAGGTCCACATGCTTACACAGCAGACGCATTAATCCGTGAGCTATCTCCTCAGCCCCAGGTTTGGTTTCATAAAGATAACTATGGCAGCAGAGTGGCATACAGATCAGAAGTGGGTAGGGAGTCCTGGTCACAAGTGTGGACATGGAGTGGAGTGGGTAGAGAGATTTCTGGTCTAGTTGCAGACAGAATTAGCATAACATATCACTGCCCAGATGGGAAATGGTGAAGTGGGGGGAGGTCCCCTGGATGCTTCCTAATGACCTAAATTAACTCCTGACAGGTGATGTGCTTGCCATGGAGGCCAGCTGGAAAGATAATGATTTTGGCCTTAGAGGCATTGAATGGAAGGTCTCTTGGGCCTTGAAAACAGTAATGTCATAAGACAGTGCAATATGCCAATATTTGTGGCTGAGAAAAGTCAATGCCTGATAATCCGAAAGCTGTCAACAGTCAAAGCCGGGCTTAGAGGCAAAGACAAAAGCTGATGGAGAATGGTGGCCAGTGGGCTAGACAGGATTGAGTGGGACCTGTTGCATGGCCCTCGCCTGTCTTTTTAGCCATCATTAGAACACATGGACTGCCGTACTTCCTGAAACTCTGTTCTTCCTCACGCCTCTCCCCACCATTCATGTGCACTGAATGTAAACGTCTTGCTTGCTCACCACAGAAACCTTGACTCCTAAGGGCAGCAGCCTGGGCAAGCCACAGTCTCCGAAAACACCATCTCTCATCCAAGCCAGGCGAGCAGATTCACTGGTGTGGAAAGAGTACACTGGAGAAAGAGTGTACGGAGTCTCCCAATGAGGAGCGGATGGGGGCTTGGTCCAGGCTCTGGCATCCAAGGAGGGACGGGCGGCTTATTTCAGTTTCTGACCCCTGAGGAAAGTTCAGTTGGTTGTTCAAGGTCCTGGCTACTTGGAAGGAACCATGGGAAGGAGAAGTTATTTTAGGTCCCCAGATCTCTAGGAGGGGACAGAGGGTTGGTTACAGCTTAAGGATCTTGAGGACAGGACTATGGAAGTTGGTGCGGGCTCCAGTAGAATTCAAGGAGGAATAGCGTCACACTGTACCAAGTACTTTCAACAGCTGGGGAAGGTCCACACGCGCAAAGGGAACAGGGCTAGAGGGGTAGAGAAGTCATGTGGTTGGGACATTACGAGCCATCCGTGTGGGCAGCCCAGCATCCTTGGCCAGTCCTTCGCTGTCAGCACGGGTGGCCTTGCCTTCTGCTGGTGCTGTGTTAAACTGATTAGGACTAACAAGGAGACCGTGGCTACGGAGACCAGCCCCATGTTTCCTCTATGTCCCCTCTCCTAGGGGCCAGCGACTCTCCTGAGGAGGGAATGGGGGGTTGTTAAAGGAAACAACTTCTCAGTCCCCTCCTTCTGCTGCTCCCAGTCTGGGCATGGCATAATAATCACCTGATGTGCTCCAAAGTGAGCCAGGACTGCCTCTCCCATTGCATCTTTGTAAACATCCTCCTCCTCTTCCATACACCAAACCACCCCACATCCCAGAGATGCGTCCTCTGTGCAAGTCACCCCCCACCACCAAGATTTTCTCTGACCCCAGTGTCTGTATCTTTTAATGAATTCTTTCAGAATCCACTCTGTGGAGCTGGTCAGTGTCCTAGTTTGACCTATGTCCTTGTCACCTCCTTCAGCATCTACAGTGACTCTCCTTGGCCCCTACCTGAACAACCTGCCCATCCTCCATGCTGGCTCAAAGCATCTTCCATATGCATTTAGTGGATGCTACAGCCCCAGCTCCCATTGTCCTCCCTGTGGGTCTTGTACTCTTGATGCTTGAGTTAGAACCTTGTTTATCTTTTTCTTTATTATTTTTTATTGATAATTGATTTATTTTTTATTGAGCTTCTATAATTATAGGCAATAAACAAAGATAATTCCTACCCCACACTTTCCCCTTTGAAACTCCACTCTCCAACATATCCCCTCCCCCTCTCAATCAGTCTCTCTTTCATTTTGATGTCATCATCTTTTCCTCCTATTATGAAGGTCTTGTGTAGGTAGTGTCAGGCACTGTGAGGTCATGGATATCCAGGCCATTTTGTGTCTGGAGGAGCACGTTGTAAGGAGTTGTATGTACCCTTCCTTTGGCTCTTACATTCTTTCTGCCACCTCTTCAGCAATGGACCCTGAGCATTGGAAGGTAGATTTGAGATATTTCAGTGCTGAGCCCTCCTCTGTCTCTTCTTCTCAGCACCATGGTGCCTTCTGAGTCATCCCAAGATTGCCACCATCTGAAAAGAGAAGCTTCTCTAACCGAATGAGAGTAGCGTTAATATACGGGTGTGAACATTAAGAGAGGGAGCCCTAGAAGGCAAAGTGTCTCTCATTTCTCTATTTCCTTCCACTTAGATGGTGGCCTATGTCACAAAAAAATGTTGAATATAGTAGCACAAATGTTGTTCACCAAAACAGGATTTCTGGTTTTCTCACTGAGGATACTGAGTTTGTGAATGGGAAGTTCCCTGTCTGATCCTCAGCTGGGAAGTTTCTGGTAGCTGAATCCTTGGCTTAGGCATTCAGGCTCCTCCGTCTGTTCTCCCATCACACCTTCTGTCTTTATTCCCAACTTGCCATGTAAAGCCCACATTTCAGCTGACTCAAGACCCTTGTTACCCCCACTCTCAAGTCTCAGAGATCTCTTATGTTGTGCAAGTCCCCCTGTTCTCCCCTCCTGTATATTTCCAGCCCAAGTTGAGTGTCCTTTGTCCCTTGAGCCCTGTCTCACCTCCTGCTTATGTGAACCTGCTCTGCTTCAGTAGTAAGGCCCTCTCTTGTGCCTCTCTTCTAAACAACAAGGAGGTTGACTGCTTCTGATGAACTCTGTTATACTTGACAATGTTTAGTCATGATATCTAAAATCGTTCACCAGGGGCCCAGGAAATGGCTCTGTTGGAGAGAGCGTTTGATGCACAAGAGGGGCCTAAGAGGGGCTGAGCTAGCCTCGCCTGAGTTCTATCCCCAATGCCCACATTTAAAAATCGGCATGGCCATGCATGCCTATAACCCAGTGCTGTGTGTAGCAGAGGTAAGGGAAGCGCCAACCAGTCAGACCGAAAATGGCGGCTCAGGTTCAGTGAGAACGTCCATCTCAAGGAAATACTGTAGAAGAGCAATGGAGGACACGCAACATTCTCTCCACATGCATGTACATGGGCTGTCATGCGTGCATACCCACACTACAGCACACATACACACACACACATACCCACACTACAGCACACACACACACACACATGCATACCCACACTACAGTACACACACACATACCCACACTACAGAATACACCCACATACATGCTCACGCTATAGCACACACACACATGCATACCCACACTACAGTACTCACACATATATGCATGCATATCCACACCACTACAACACACACACACACACACACACACACACACACACGCATACCCGCACTACAGAACACACACACATACATGCTCACACTATAGCGCACGCACACACACACACATGCATTCCCACACTACAGTACTCACACACATATGCATGCATATCCACACCACTACAGCACACACACACACACACACACACACACACACACACACATGCATAACCGCACCACAGAACACATACACATACATGCACACACACACATGCATTCCCACACTACAATACACACACACATGCATACCCACACTATAGCACACGCACACATGCATGGATGCCCACACTGCAGCACACACACACACACACACTCACACCCTACCTTGTAGTAGGGTTTCACACAGTCGAGCTGGAGTCCACTGTACAATGTGGAGCAACCCCTCAGTCATTCATGCTTTGTAGCTGCAGTCAGATGGGTGTGGCCTTTAATAAAGTTTTTCAAACAGAAGACATTTACTGTCTTAGAAAAAATCATCAAGGACACATTGTGATTGGGATCAGATTTTTCTGGATTCAGTGACCCTGTCCATTGCTTCAGTGTCTGAGGCCAGCAGATGGCGGTAGATTCATGTGATTCTCGAGTTTGTCATCAAACTGAAGTTGCCTTTTTCCAGAAGCTTCCTTGTTATTCCTAGTGAGCCCAGTCAATCCACCAAATACAGCTGTACATGGGCAGCAGTTAAACCATGGTTGCTTGTTATTTGCTCTGGGGGGGTGGGGAGGGAAGACTGAACTCCACTTATGTTCCGGCCAGACAGTATTTTTTTACACCAGGGTCTGCAGGAAGCAGGGTATCTATTGAAACAAGCTGCCAGGCTTGCACCCAGAAGCATGTGACACTGGGGCTCCAAGTCCACCTTTTCTACGGAGGGGGTTAAATAAGTGAATGTAGAATTTGGAGGACTAGTCATAGAAATATGTGCTGACCATTCCAAGGGAAACACATGATGGTCATGCTATGATCATTTGTCCCCTAAGGACGTCTCAATTCCCAAATAATCCTAACCAAAAGTACACGATGAGAGACAGTAAAAACAATTAGCATGTGATGTACGTGTGTAGTGTATACAGTGGGTGTGCTTGAGAGTAGGTGTGTTCATTTACATGTAGGCTCACATGTGTGTGCAAATGCACACGTGTGGATGTGCCTGTGTATGTGGAGGCCAGATGTCAACATCTGGTGTCCTTCCTCAGTTGCTTTTCCACTTTGTACTTTGAGACAGGGTCTCCCATTACACCAGGGGCTCACCAATTCAGCCAGACTAGCTAGCCAGTGAGCCCCAGGGGTTCCCTGCCTCTGCCTCCCCATCACTGGGATTGCAAGTACAAACCACCATGCCCAGCATTCTATGTGGGTGCAAAGGATCTGAATTCAGGTTCTCATACAAGCTCTTAAGCCACTCAGCCATCTCCCTAGCTCCCACATGTTTTCTTAAATATTTAATAATAACAATACTGTGCTCCATGTTTTAATCAATTTTCATTTCCTTCCTCTGTTTCAAGAGAATCATTTTAAAACAGGTGTCAGAGAGCCCACATTGGTCTTGAACTCCTGATTCTCTTGCATCGATTTCCCGGGTTTTGGGACTGCAGATGTAGACCACCATATCTGGCTTATTCATAAAGAACGTGCCCCAGTCAAGCCATTGGAGCCTTAAGTGAGAGAGTGAATTTCTAATCTTTCATAACAGAAACTCTATGTCTGCTGACAGAATGTCACCTAAGTTCCAAGCATGAGACAGGGACCTATGTGCTCACTGTCTTTTCTTGCTTGTCCAGAATCACAGCCCTCAGTGTTTATACGGCTTCTGCTAAGGGCTCATCCCAGGCTCTGTCCCTGTCTCACCTTGTGTCCTCCCTGGTGGATTTTTTTTTTTTTTTTTTTGAGAGAGGGACACAGAGAGGGGGGACAGGGAGATAGAGAATGGGCACACCAGCAGCCTCTCAGCCACTGTGAACGAACTCCAGAAGCCCCCTTGTAGGCAAGTGTGGAATTGCACCCTTGCATCACTTTTTGTGTCTGGCTAAACGTGGGGCCTGGAGATTGGAAACAGCGTTCTTAGGTTTAGCAAGCAGGCACCTTAACGGCTAAGCCATCTCTCCAGCCCCTCCATGGTGGATTTTACTCACTCTTCTTAACTGGTCCCCAGCTTAGTCTGAACTGGAACAATATTTTATTTAATTTTGGGGGTTTTTTAAATTATTTTTATTTATTTTCAAGACACAGAGAGAAGAAGAGAGAATGGACACACTGGGGCCTCTTGGCCCCTGCAAGTGAACTCCAGACTCATGTACTGCTTTGTGCATGTCAGAATGGAATCTGGGCTGTGAGGTTTTGCAAGCAAGCACCTTAGTGGCTGTGTCATCACTCCAGCTCTAGCTTTAGTTTGTTGTTGTTTGTTTTGTCTTATTTTGTTTTTCCAAGGTAGGGTCTCACACCTCTTGGGAACTGTGTACAGGAAGAGCCTATTCATGCAAATGTTCTCTCTCCCAAATGTAACCCTATTCAGAAAGCTGTGGCCCATAAGCCTAACACAGAGTGTGTGGATGGCAGTCCGAACCCCTATATTTGTCTAATTGTCCAATGTCCCCTCTTCTTTAATTATCTATGCCACTTGGCCCCAACGCTCTATGCACAAAGATTGCTGAGCCCAAACTTCTATTTTTGAGAAACAAAATATGTTTGATTTATTTATTTCAGACAGAGACAGAGAAGCAGAGAGAGAGAGACAGAGACAGAGAGGAAAATATAATGGGTATGCCAGGGCCTACAGCCATGGCAAACAAACTCCAGACACATGCACCACCTTGTGCATCTGGATTTACGTGGATACTGGGGAATCAAACCTGGGTCCTTTAGCCTTGCAGGCAAGCGCCTTAACCACTGAGCAATTTCTCTAGTCCTGAGCCCAAACTTCCGCCACCCTCATATCTGGATTCCATGGCTTTGCATCCAGATACCTAAATTATCTCATTGATTCCTGATACTTTGTACTGCGTTCTGTCCTTCAAGTACCAGAATCCCATCTGTTTTTGTCCTGAGCACTGTATCTAGGCTCTAGTGACCTTGAGCTGTCGCATTTTTGCCCTGGTGAAATGACCATAGCCCTGGTTTTTAAAAGTTCCTGAGTTGGCCAGCCTTAGTGAGCACCAGGAATGTCACAGTCACTCCATGGGGGAATTGAAGGGTAGGGACATCAGGAAACGATGTGAGATGGGATGGACGGCTTTAGGATGGTAAGTCAAGTGGCTCTTGCCGTGTAGCAGTGTTGCTGGGGGGCTGCAGAGTTGTTGGTCACTGTGTATAGGTCTACAGGACCCTCTCTGTTGTCCATCATTCATGGGATGACCTGAATATTGCAAGGCGTGAAAAGGTAGTTTTGTCAGGCACCTTTACAGTCACCGACCTGACAGCAGAGGAAGTGACCTCCTGGCGTCCTTGGCTACAGAACAAACAGAACATGGAACACTGGGAGACAATTGATTAGAATCCCATGTAGGGGCTCAGTATTACCCTTCATACTGATAATGATGTGGTGCTGCTGTGCCTTAGCTAGTGAGGAACATGTGGGAAAATAAGAGAAAAAAGGACGTTTGTTCCGGACCTGGAATCGCTGTTTGCACCCGCGGCACAGACACTGTCAACAAAACAACGGGAGGCCCAAAGAAAAAACTGTACCACTGGGCAGGGTCACATGGATGTGGCCAATGATGCCAGCCAACTAGCAGGAGAGCCTGCCAGTCCTGCAGAAGGCAGGCTGGGCCATGATGACCAACCAGGCCAGGTAACCTATATTCCTGCTATCAAAGCGGGCTCACCAGATATCCCCAGCGCACATGGAGGATCCTATCTATCTCCAAGGAAGACCAATGCCAGGGCACAAATGAAACACATCCTGAGACCTGTGTGAGCTCTGGCCAGCTGGAGGGGGAGGCAGAGGTCAGTTCAGAGGAGGCTGAAGTTCTAGGTTAGACCACCACCGCTTATGAAATTCCCGGGGAGGCATCCCCTGAGGTTAATCTCCAGACGTCCTGGAGCACAGTGGGGATGCTAACTCCAAGGAACACCAGCAGGAGGGTGCGGTGTGACCTCTGGCTGGCTTGTTGAGTAGTCAGCAGTCTGCACAGATAAGGCTGACGTTGGTGGCCAGGACCACACCTACATGGCCCACGTTCAGTGGCGGCTGGCAGAAGAACCTATTCAGGCTGTGAATTACAGGCTGGGCCACGATGAGCCCTCTGGACAGGCCTCTTACACTCTGGCCCCTCTGGGGAAGACTTCCCAGGAAGGCTCTGCAGAGAACCGGGAGCCCACTGGGGATTATGTACCCAAAGAATACCTGTGCCAGGACCACATCCACTTGGCCCATGCTCACTGCCAGCTGTCAGCAGAGCAAACCCAGCCAGAGATTATAGGCTAGGCAGTGATGCCCCCTTGGGGCAGGTAACAAAAGTTCTCCGAGCTGTCTACCAACTTTTGTCCTGCAGGGTGCTGACACTCCTGCCCTTCTTGGGGAGACTTCCAAGGAGGTCTCACCAGAGGACCTGGCACCCAAGTGGGATCATATCACATCAGTTCCAGCCTCCGTGATCTCATTTCCCTCGTTGACCACTCTCTGGGGGCCAGTGAAGTCCAGCCTGATGCTTCCATGATCTCGGGCCCATTTGATGAGGCAGCAAAAGTCCACCTACATGAGGCTGATCTCCGAGAACAGGGGAGCCAAGGAATCCCTTCTGGAGGCCTCTGTGATCTCTGGAACATTTCCCCAGGTGGCAGAGGACAGCCCGGATGAGGCTGGCTCTCAAGGCCAGAGCCCTACTGAATGAGTGTGTAGTCCAAGCTGTGCATCAGTTGAGGCAGACCCATTGGCAGAGGGGTGACCAGGACAAGCTCACACCAAAGACCAAGGCAAGATCACGTGCCCTGAAGTGTCTGCTACCCAGCAAGGTTTCACCCAGCTGTGATGACATAGTAGAAAGGCATCTAAAAGTTGTGATACATACGCTGCAGGGCCAAGATTTCTGCTGTGTCCATTCACTTCTCAGGACTTACCTCTTTTTTTTTTTTGCCATCACCCAACAGGTCTTTGACCTTCTCTTCAATTGTCATGGATTTTTTTTCCAGCTGAGTTCTCAAGAAAACAACAATGAAAAAGATGCCACCAGTACCTTCCTGGACACTTGGATTGACAAGCATCCAGAAGATTTTGTGAAGTCTGGGGACCTGGAAACCATGAATCAGCCCATGGCCTATGTTACAGAAAACCTGGCTGCCTCTAATCTGGTACCACGTGTGCAGTTTCTCTATCCCTGCTTAAGAATCAGGAGTCAGATTCCAGGACCCTCCCAGGTGCATTTCCTGAACTGATGGAATCCAAGCCAGAGTCTGCACTTGAAGCAGATGCAGAGAATGCAGAAGCCACAAGCACCAAACACAGCCCAGCGTGTGCAACCAATGCACCGGCTTAGCCTGGATCCTTAGAGCCCCCTCTTGCCTCTTGGCACAAGCTACATTTTCATAGCCATCATTCTCTTTTACTGAAACACAACATTTTTATTGCATTGTTATCTTTGCTGTGTGTTTTACTTCACTGCAAATGTTGTTTGAAATAAAACCTCACCATTAAAAAAAAAGTATGTGTCACTACACCAGGCTTGGAACAATTTCTTTTAGTTTTCTGTTTATTTCCTAGCAACTTGGAAATCAATGGGCTTCTTTGTACCTTGTCTTATATGAACAGAAACAAAAAAAAAATTGTATCATTTTTTAACCTGCCAGTTGCATCAGAAACACATCTCATGTAATTGTTTTTAAGTTTTCATGTCTCTATCTAATCATGAACTTTTTACCCCATAAAACTGTATGTGTATGTAGTGGGGGAGTGTTTCCATCACAATGAAAAAAAAAATGCATGGGTGAGTTAAACAAGACAGATAGTCTTGAACTGGAAGGAAAACCTGAATGCATTTCCAAGGCTACAGCAAGTGAGTAGAAATAAAGGGACAGGGAATAGGTTTATGCTAATGGGGCTACAAAGATATGGAGGGTCCAGTGTGAAGACCCAACATCTATTTTAGTCACTGAAGGAGCTACTGGAGGAGATGGGAGAGAAGCAGTGGACATAAGCCACCATGGAGACTTGTCATGGAGCACACCAGCCTGAATGAGACAGACAAGACAGCATTCGGGGATGAGCTGAAAACAAGATCAACACATAATTCAAAGTGTGAATCAGAGGGACAATTAGTTTATAAGGAAGGAGGGTATCTCCTTGGATGGAGAGATTTTGTGACAGGGGATCTGTGGTGGTTTGAATCAGGTGTCCCCCATAAACTTAGGTATTATGAATGCTAGGTGATAGAGATTTGAGAATTCACACCTCCTGGAGGCAGTATATTGTTGGGGGTGGGTATAATAGCCAGTGCCTCCTTGCCAGTGTTTGGCACACTCTCCTGTTGTTATTGTCCACCCAATGTTGGCCAGGAGGTGATGTCCAACCTCTGTTCATGCCATTGTTTTCCTCCACCATCATGGATCTTCCCCTTGAGTCTATAAAACAAAATGAACACTTTTTTTTCCCCACAAGCTGCTCGTGGTTGGGTGATTTCTGACAGCAATGTGAATCTGACTGCAACAGTAAAGTTGGTACCAAGAGTGGTGTCATTGCTGCTTGAAACCTGACTGTGTGGCTTTGACCTTTTGGAGCTGATTCAAGAGGAATGAGGAATGTGGAAGGATTTGAAACCTTGGTCTAAGAGAAGCCTTGCAGTGCTGTAAATACAGTTTGATGGACTATTCTGGTCAGAGTTGAAAGACCAGAATGCAGTAAGAACTATGGACTGTGAGGTTTGGTTTGTGAGAGTAAGAAAGAGTTTTGTCTAGACTGGGCTAGAAGCAGTTTGTGTAAGAGGCTTGCTGTTATGCCCATGTCCTGAGCACTTGTGCAGGGTTGCTTTGTATAGAAATGAACTGGGATGAGCAGAGGGATATGGCACAGAAATAAAATTTTGGATCTGAAACTTCACCCAGTCAGCTGCAATTGTATGAGAGATTACAACCTTTGAGATTGGGCCAGCTGACCTGCATTGGGGCAACAGGAAGAATGTAGACTCTTTTGAAGGGGCCTGAATGCTCAAGGAGTGTCCTGATCTTCAATGTTTGCTTTATTCCCCCCTGAATTAAAAAATTGGCACCCCACCTGGTATTATGTAGCATAAGAAATGCAGGAAAGAGAGGGTCATTGAATTTTCAACAGGGTCTTGTGTTTTGGAAACAGCCATGGGCAGTGTGAACACTTTTGCTGGATACCAGCATGGAGACTCAATGGAGCCATGAAGATGGATCGTGGGTAGCAGTGGCAACCTAGTGGAGATGCTGGGACCATGAGACTGCTGCTAAGGAGAGTTACTGGCCCTGGATGAAGTTTTCCAGGACTGTGAGCAGCCTAGCTGGGGGCGGGGGCAGAATTGGAATTCCAGAGACTTGTTGCTGATTAGAATTATTGGAATTGGAGATTTGTCACTGACTAGAGTTGTTGGACTTGGAGCTACAGAGTTTGATGTTTGCCCTGTTTAAATCTTGTATTGGTTGAATTTTTTTCTTATGCCCAATGCCATCTTTTGCAGTATGAGTGTTCATTCTGTGCCATTATGGGTTTTGGGAGGTGGAGTTTGGTATTGTGGCTCAGTTGAAAGACCTTACATTATGGAGATGTTTGAACATCCTTAGGATTGATTAAAAACTATGGACTGAATGCATTGCATTTTACATCATGGATGTTTATCAGTTTATGGGTGCCAGGGGCATAATGTGGTGGTTTGATTCAGGTGCCCTCCATAAACTTAGGTGTTCTGAATTCTAGCTCCCCAGCTGTTGGCAATTTGGAAATTAATGTCACCTAGAAGCAGTGTATTATTGGGGGCAGGCTTATGGGTATTATAGCCAGTTTCCCCTTGCCAGTGTTTGGCACACTCTCCTACTGCTATTGTCCACCTGATGTTGACCAGAGGATGATGTCCACCCCTCTGCTCCTGGCATCATTTTCCCTTAACATCATGGAGCTTTCCCCTCAAGTCTATAAGCCAAAATTAACCTCTTTTTTTCCCCACAAGCTGCTCTTGGTCAGGTGATTTCTGCCAGCAATGTGAACCTGACTGCAAGAGGATCAGTTGCTATGTTTGTAAAACCTCCATCTCTTTATGGCTTAATGCTCACCTCTGCCACAGAAAGGCTTCTAGGCCACGCTTGGGATGATCTGGGTGGATGGGCAGCTGCAGTCAGATGTGTTGGCAGTAGCAACATCTGCCCCATGCTTATGAAACAGTCAAACAGATAGTCTTTGTCTTCAAATCTCTCATCACCTGTGTCTGCCTAATGAATGCCTGTTGTATGCTGCTTGAAGGATTGATGAATGCTGATATTTTTTTTTTTTTTGGAGAGAGACACAGAGAGAGACAAGAGAGAGGGAGAAGAAGACAGATAGAGAATGGACACTCCAGCAGTCTCTCAGCTGCTGTGAACAAACTCCAGATGCATGCGCCCCCTTGTGGGCAAATGTGGCATTGTGCCCTTGTGTCACTTTGCACCTGGCTAAACATGGGACCTGGAGATTGGAACTGGAATTCTTAGGCTTAGCAGGCAGGCCAGCATCTTAACCATCTCTCCAGCCCGATGAGTGCTGTTAATGCCACAGTTCACAACCATGGCTCTTCTTAAACAGGCACATTCTCATGAATAGAAGCCTTTGAGTTCTCAGTAGTGGCTAGACACTGCTTTGTATGTGGAGATTCTAAATATGTATTTTAGAAGCTCACCTGGGTGGAGAATGCTCCTTTTGGCACATTTTTGCTCCACTGAGCGCAATGCTAGACATCTAGAATATATTGAGTGAATGACAGAGTTACTGTGAGTAGGGGATATATGGCTGGGCTATAGTCTCATAAGTTGTCCACACTTCCTTAAAACCACTTACTACTCTAAAGAATGCCAATAGGGCATTTCATATAAAGATGGTGGCAGTGATGAGATGATGGTATCAGGGTGATGAAGCAGAGGATGATGAGGATGGCGAGGAGGAGGAGGATGGTGGTGGTGATGATGATGATGATGATGATGATGATTATGGTGATATTGATAGTAAAGATGAGGAGATGGCAGAGGATGAGGAAGACGGTCTGGAGGGTGATAGAGGTGATCATGGTAACGATGTGGTGATAGTGGTGATCATGGTGGCTATAAGGTGAGGAGGATGCAGATGATGATGGTGACAATGGTGGTCTAAAGAGGAGGATGGGGATGGGGATGATGATGCTCATAAGTGAGGAGGGTGGTAATGTGATGATGGTGATGGTGGAGATGATGGTGGTAAAAAAGATGATGATGATGATGGTGACGGTGATGTAAAGAGGGGGAGGATGGTAATGTGATGATGAGGATGGTGGTGGTGAAATGAGGAGGACAGTGATGAGGAAGGATGATGGTAAGATGGGGAGGAGGATGGTGATGATAATAGGAATGGTGGTGGTGATGTTGACGAGAAGATGATGTTGAGAAAAAAGGAAGGGGATGATGGCAGCCCTCCTGGCGATGGTGGTGCCAATGATGGTAAAACGAGGAGAAATGGTGATGATTGTGGTGATAACGAGGGTGATAAGATGAGAAGGATGGTGATGATGATGATGATGATGATGGTAATGATGAAGATGAGGTGATGATGAGGATGGTGGTGATATTGATGCATCAAAGAAAGAATAGCACCGGCTAGCATTCCTAGCCATTTGGATATTTTTGTATTTTCTTTTTTCATTATTGATTTGAAAGAGAGAGAGAGAGAATGGGCACACCAGGGCCTCCAGCTACTACAAATGAACTCCAGGCGCATGTGCCACCATATGCATCTGGCCACGGGGATACTGGAAAACAGATCATGGGTCCTTTGGCCTCGTGGGCAAGCTCCTTATCCTATATTAAGCTATCTAAGCTCTTGGAGATGTTTATTATGTTGCAGAACTTAGGAGCTCACCATACAACTCTTTTCTTTCTTCACTTCTGCCATGGGGGATCACGACATGAAAGTCTTTGTCAGGTGACTAAACCTTGGTACTGAACTTCCAGTGCTGCAAAACATAAATTTCTTTTTCCAGTTGGTGGTATTCTGACTGACGTCAAAACACAAGCTGGAAGCAGAATGCCACATTTACTCAGGCCATCTCTTCATGGTCTTTTTAATTTTTTTTAAGCTTGGTAATTTTAAGGAAAAATGGTAGAAGTCAGCAGTCTTTCCAGTGTATAACTGTGGATGAAGCTTGACTTTTTGTCTAGCTGAGGTTTCGAATCATTGCCTGTTTCACTTTAGTCTTTTATGCTGCTTAGTCTAATGGTGCCTCAAAGCTACCGTGACAGTCATTTCTGTACGGATGGGAGGGAATCCGATGTTATCCTTTTGCAGATGAGAAAATGACTAGACTAGAAAAAAAAATTGTGACTTGCCTAAGGTCACAAGCCAAACGAGAGCGAAAGTCTGAGAGAGCACACACACATTCTCTTGTCAGAGAACCTGCGTCCACATATCGGAATGTGGGAGGACACACAGGGTTCTTGTAATTACTCAAGAGCACACTCAGACACTAGTGAGATCTGAAGCTGGGGGAATGTGCATGGGGGATCTGAAGGACAACCTGTGACAAGTGTGATGGAGCAAGGAGCTGACACCCTATTTCCTGCGCTTGCAATCCTCCCAGTGTTGAGAGATTACCCAATTTTGAGGTTTCATAGAATCATTCCAGGGTGTTCTTCATTTAGAAAAGAATGAAAAACATGGTGAAAAAAAAAATTCCAAGCCAGGTGTGATGGTGCATGCCTTTAATCCCAGCACTGGCGAGGCAGAGGTAGAAGGATTACTGTGAGTTCAAGGTCACTGTGAGACTACTTAAAGAATTCTAGGTCAGCCTGGGATAGCGTGAGACCCTACCTTGAAAAAAAAAAAAAAAAAAAAATCCAAGATCCCTGGGTTACTAGGCTTGAAAACGACAGACAGAGAAAAAAAAAAATCCAATATCTAATGCTTTAGAAAATGTCTGGGTTAAAGCTTTGCTAGGCTGGAGATTGGAACCGGGTTCTTAGGCTTAGCAGGCAGGCACCTTAACCACTAAGCCATCTCTCCAGCCCTGGGCTGATATTTTAAACAAAAGTTCAGGTTGAACTTTGAAAAAACCTCTCTTTACATCAATCAGGGTTTGATTTGGGGGCTCAGTGGAAAGTGGAATGGCAGCAACTCGTTAGAATGAGAGGACAAGGCCTGAGGGTGTTGCTCAGTGGGAAGAGCATTTACCTAGCATGCACAAAGCCCTGGGCTCAATCCCCTGCACTGCACAAAACCATGCCTGTAATCCTAGAACTCATGAGTTGGAGGCAGGAGGATCATAAGTTCAAGGTCATCCTCTGCTTCATAGGGAGTTGAAGGCTAGGCTAGGATAGAGAGTACTGGGGTGGGACACCTGTGAAAGGGATCCAGAGACAGGCAGAGCATGGAACCAAAGAAGTCCCAGGCATCACAAGCTTATGAGACTACATAGAGAATTCCAGGTCAGCCTGGGCTAGAGTGAGACCCTGCCAAAAAAAAAAAAAAAAAAAAGTAAATAAATAAATTGTGTAAGCCCTATATGAATGAAAGTTTAAAAAATATTTGAAGGAAAGAAAAGTAAATAAGAAGATAGGGAAAGGCAACATCCATGTTTTGGAAATAGTGATGTAAAAAAAAAACAAATCTAAGACAGGTGTGGTGGCACATGCCTTTAATCCCAGCACTTGAGAGGCAGAGGTAGGAGAACTGCCAAGAGTTCAAGGCCACCCTGAGACTACATAGTGAATTCTAGGTCAGCCTGGGCTAGAGCGAGACCCTACCTCAAAAAAACAAAACAAAACAAAAAATATTAAATCTGTTTAAAATAATATAAAATTTAAAGCAATCCCAATGTTCAGGTAAGTCTTTTCCTCTGATATTTGATAAATGGTCAAAGAAATTATGGCTAACAGTAAACAATCGAATGTTATTAGACTAGCCTTGAGGATTCTTCCAAATATTGGTATTTAAAATACCAACTCTCAGAAAACTCTACCAAAGAAATGGATCTTCACAGAAGAAATTTAAAAAAATGTCACCTTAAAGGCTGGAAAGATGGCTTAGCAGTTAAGGAACCTGCCTGCAAAGTCAAAGGACACAGGTTTGATACCCCAGGACCCATGTAAGCCAGATGCACAAGGTGGTGCATGCGTCTGGAATTCGTTTACAGTGGCTGGAGGCCCTAGTGTCCCCATTCTCTCTCTTGCAGGCACGCTCTCTCTCATAAATAAATAAATAAAATTTGAAAAAGAATTACCAGCAAATCAAAACCTCATTCATGTATGAATTCTATTTGGCTACCAAGATGCAAGAACCTTGGTACATTTTCGGTTGGCTAAAGAAGCTTTCTTATCTGCAGTGCCTGCCAAGTGGCCCATCCCTGTTGGATTAGTTTGGCAACAGACAGCAACAGTACAAATGTGTTTAACCTTTCAACCAGTAGAGTCATGTTCACGCATCTATCCAAAATATTCAACTGAAAAAAAAACAGAGAAACAGACTTAAAAAGTGGGTAGAACTTTGCTTTATTTTTTAAATATGTTATTAATTAATTTATTTATTTTTATTTATTTATTTATTTAGGAGAAAGAAAGAGGCAATGAGAGAGAGGAAGAGATAAAATGGGTGCACCAGGGCTTCCAGCCACTGCAAATGAACTCCAGTCGCATACGCCACCTTGTGTATTTGGCTTATATGGGTCTTGGGGAATCCAACCTGGGTTCTTTGGCTTTGTCATCCAAGTCCCTTAACCAGTAAGCCATCTCTTCAACCCCCTTGCTTGATTTTAATAAAGTAATGGAAACTCAGGTTGTGGTGGTATACTGTAAAGTGTCTTCCATAGCCTCACATGTTGGTAATTAAGCTTCCTGCTTAGTCCCCAGCTGGTGGAACTTTGAGGAGGTGGAGCTTTGCGAGAGGAGGTGTGTCCCTGGGGTGGGCCTCAGGCTTAATCAGTCCAGTCTTACTGGGTGTTAGCAGAACTCATTCTTTCTGCATCCTCCCAGCTCATGTGACAAGAAGTGATGCCCTGGCTATCTGTTCTGTCATGCCTTACATGCCATGATGAAATGTCCCCTTGAAACCGTAAGCAGAAATAAACCCGTTCCTTCCATAAGCTGCTTCTGGTCAGGCATTTAGTCCCAGCAATGAGGAGGTAACCGCAACACAGGGGCTCATCTGTAGAGACTAAAGAAATTCATCTGTGAAAAAGGATTGGTGTGATCTCTTGTCACAGACAAGGTGGCCTCTGGGTACGGTGCTAAGAAAATTATTGGGTGGAAGATTGCATCTCTGTCTATCTCTGTGCACTTTTATACACACTGTTATAGTTTGGACCTGGAAAGACCCTCCCATCC
Source organism: Orientallactaga sibirica (assembly GCA_036365145.1). NCBI lineage: Eukaryota > Metazoa > Chordata > Mammalia > Rodentia > Dipodidae > Orientallactaga > Orientallactaga sibirica. The sequence continues at coordinate 6,582,219 of JAEOAD010000061.1, forward strand.
CCAAAGGCTCATGTGATGAAGGCCTGGGGCATTGGATTGGATCGTGAGACCTCTGGCCTAATCCACCAGCGTATACATGGATGGGTTCATAGCTGAATGAACTATTGAGCAGTAAGGGACACTAGAGGAGGTGGGTCTTGTTGGAGGGAGTAAATTATTGGGAGAAAAAGATGAAAGGTATGCCTTGTCTTTCTTTTTCTTTCCCTCTGCTTTCTGGCCGCCATAAGGTGAGCATCCTTGCTCTGTCTTAACACTTGCTCCCTCCCAGAATGTCTGCCTTGCCACAGCCCAGAAGCAACAAAGGAGCTATGGGCTGAATCCTGGGCCAAAACAAATCTTTCCTTTCATTCCTCCTGTAAGTAAGCTAAGCCTTCTCAGATATTTTTTCAGATGGATGGAAAACCAACTCACATACACAAGAAAGTAATTACCTAGATTAAAAAAAAAAAAAAAGGTAAACTGAGAATACAGAATCAGAGAAAAAGACATAGGGAATGAGGGGGGAAAACTTATTTTTCTGTTAAGATGTACATATTTATTTAAGTCTGGATAAAATAAAACACTAGGAAGAAAAGCCATAACTATGCAAATATTTATGATAAGGGAAAGAGAAAGACTAGTTAAAAATCACATAACTTTATATGCCCATTTTAATGTTTAGAAGTACAATATGGATCCATATATTTTTACAAACTATAATTAAAACAAGGCAAAAGTAAGCAAATCCTATAAGAAAATTTTAAATTTAAAAAATTGAGCCAGTCCATCAAGTTGGTTACATAAGCAACAGGAAAAGGAGTGTCCTGATCTTAGCATGTGGAGTGTGGGGTGTGCCTATAAAGGTGAGCTCCCCCAAGACAGACTTAGTGGTGAGTATGCAACCCCCATAGTAGAGCTCATTGTTTATACGAGTGATAGCCTGTTTTCAAGCTCAGATATACATTTTTGAGTAACAAAATGAATATGAAATTATTATATTACACATTGAAACAAAGATTTTTATTTTAGGATGGTAGAGATGGATGTGGTAATGGAAGAGCTCACATTTAAAAATCACATACTAGGGCTGGGGAAATGGCTTAGTGGTTAAGGTGTTTGCCTATGAAGCCTAAGGACCTTGGTTCAATTCTCTAGGACCCACGTAAGCCAGATGCACAAGTGGGTGCATGCGTCTGGAGTTCATTTGCAGTGGTTGGAAGCCCTGGTGTGCCCATCCTCTCTTTCACTCTATCTGCCTCTTCCTCTCTCTCGCTCTGTCCCAAATAAATGAATAAAATAAAATAAATAAAATAAAATAAAATAAAAATCACATACTCAGAGTGTATACCATACACAACAATAGGTAATAGTGAGGCTCAAGGCCTTAACTACTCACTTCAGTCTGTCACAGTGACCCACTGATAAGTACACTTCCCTTTCTGTGTTTTTAGAAGACACAGTCTTGGCCTGAATTCTAAAATAAATACAAAAACCTAATCTTTTACCATCCCACTAGTATTGCCTTTGGAAGGCTGGAAACGTCCAGTGATTGCACCTTTATTTTCTTTGTTAGTGACGGAGGAACCATCCCATTGCCGGGGTGGGTTGTGGGGGTACGGAGGGAACCAGATCCCAGCGTCGCCATTTCCACTGCGACCCCTTCTCTTTTTCTTAGGAGCCTCTTCTCTGTACCGTGGGAAGCCACTCCCGTATTTCTTCTAGTGAACAACCTCTTCCTACGCTCATCACATTCCTCGATGCCTATGTTACGTGTTAAAGGGCTTTAGGAATGATTCATTTATGTGCTTGTGTGTATGTATGATGTATGTGGCTAACGGGCATGCCTGTGCCCACAACATTAGTGTGGAGGTCAGAAGATAACCTCAGAGTGTTAGTTCTCTCCTTCTACCATATTGGAGACAAGGTGTCTCTTGTTTTGCCACTAGAAAAGACAAGACTAGCTGGCCCCAAAACTTCAGGATTTTCCTGGCTCCACCTCCCATTGCTGTGGCCGACTAAAATTACAGATACACATACTACATGTTAAAAATATTTTTATGGGGCCTGGAGAGATGGCTTAGAGGTTAAGGCACATGGCTGCGAAGCCTAAGGACCCCGGTTCAATTCTCCAGGTCCCACGTAAGACAGATGCACAAGGGAGCGCAGGCGTCTGGAGTTTGTTTGCAGTGGCTAGAGGCCCTGGTGCACCCATCCTCGCTCTTCCTCTCTCTTTTTCCCCCTCTCTATCTCTAATAAATAATAAAAATAAAACCTTGTAAAATATTTTTATGGGGCTGGAGAGATGGCTTAGCAGTTAAGGCGCCTTCCTGCTAAGCCTAAGAACCCGGTTCCAATCTCCAGGTCCCACGTTTAGCCAGATGCAAAGTGATGCAAGGGCGCAATGCCGCACTTGACCACAAGGGGGCGCACACATCTGGAGTTCATTCACAGCAGCTGAGAGGCTGCTGCAAGCCCATTCCTCTGTCTTCCTCTCCCTCTCCCTCTCTGTCTCTCTCTCTCAAAAAAAAATATTTTTATGGGCTGAAAAGATGGATCAGTGGTTAAGGCACTTGCCTGCAGTGCCTAATGACCTGGGTTCAATTCCTCAGTATATGCATAAAGCCAGATGCACAAACTGGTGCATGCACCTGGAGTTTGTTTGCAGTGGCTAGAGGCCCTGACACACCCATTCTCTCTCTCTCTCTCTCTCTCTCTCTCTCTCTCTCTCTCTCATTGAAAACAAATAAAATATTTAAAAAATTAAAAATAAAAAAATTATTTATTGTGAAGAGAGAGGGAGAGAGAGGGAGAGAGAGATAGGGAAAGAGTATGGACAAGCCAGGCCCTCCCTCTTGCCACTGTAAATGAAGTCCTGATGCATGCATCACTTTGTGTGTCAGTCTTTACTTGGATAATGGAGAACTGAACCCAGGCTGGCAGGCTTTGCAAGCAAGCTCCTGGGCCACCTCCTCAGTCCAGGCACCACTTTTTAAAGAATCTTTTTTTATTATTATTATTTACGTGCAAAAAGAGAAAGATAGGAGAGAGACAGGCCAATAGAATGCCAGTGCCCTGAGCCACTGAAATGGACTCCAGATGCATGCACCTGGCTTTACATGGGTACTGGGGAATTGAACTCTGGTTGTTAGGCTTTGCAGGCACGAGCCTTAACTGCTGAGCCATTGCTCCAATTTCCAGACAACACTTTTATGTCCAGCTTTAGGGTGCTGGGATCCCAAACTCCAGTTGGCAGGGTTGTGGAGCAAGTACCTTTAACCACTAAATCATCTCCTCAGCACCTAAAGGGTTTTGTTCCTAACAAGATGGAACAAACACTTGAACTGGGCAAAATGGAAAAAGTTACACAGTACTGAGTAATCCCACTGACAAGCCCAACCCATGATCATTATCCCAGGGACTCACGTTGTATTCAATAGTTAGAGTAAAACCAGATCAGGTTAAATCCTAAATGCTGAGTACATGAAGTTAATACAACACATAATTATGCAGTCAAATTCTTAAAATTATTGATAAATAATGTTTTATAAGGTTTCTTTGCTATTTGGATAAATACCAAATATTTGCAATTTTAAATAATCATGTGACACAAGGCATACAGTAAAACATCTATAATTCATCGTGACTTATCTATGCAGATTTTTAAATTGCACTGTGATTTTTTTTTTCTCTTTACTTCTTGGGAGCTGTTCAACCACTCACAAATGAAAATTGAACAGGAATGAATGTTCTCTGGAAAATCAATTTTTTTTTTCAGAATTAAATACCAATTCTTAGTAGTGGTAGGAAAATTGCCAAGTTGGAAGGAAAGTCAGGTGTAGACCAAACGAAATCGATTGAGGGCTGGTGCGTGACGCTCCCTCAGCTGGCCCACTTGGCTGATTCATGGCGGGTGCAGGTCCCAGGCCCTGACAGCTCCCATCAGAGGGTGAGACCACAGGGTGAGATCGGCAAGGCCTGGACATGTGTGTCCTGTGAACATTTCAATTTCCATAGGTGAAGTCAAATTTATAAGTAAGTGTAAATGGGAACAGAAAGATGCACTTCCCTAAGTATCTCAACTTTATTTATATTTCCAATAAATCCACTCTATGGAAAGTGCCCATTAACCATTCATCCTCCACTGAACACTCAGCACAGATGCCAGGCCACCTTGTCTTCTTCCATTACTTTTTAAACAGCATTGAGCCTGTACGTTCTCAGATGTGTCACTAAGCAAAGACAAAGTTGATATACTTTGATTTGTGCAAAACTTATAAACCTCTAACACCAAGGATGACAATTTACTAGCAGACATATCTAGAATGTTGACCACAAAACATCTGATACAGTCAGTGTCTGAGGAAGAATGTATAGATTCGTGTCCTATGGCATTATCCGTGGCAATGTCTCATTAATAGTCAAAAGAACTGCTTCTGTAATAAACAAGTGTGCTGTCACCAATGGGTCTATCTGAACTTGATAAACGTCATCTTTAGAAACATTCTCTGGGCTGGGAGATGGCTCAGTGGATAACACCCTTACTATGCAAGCCTGATGACCTGAGTTAGGATGCACAGAATGCATAGAAAATCCAAACACAAAAGTAGTGCATGTGGGGCTAGAGAGATTGCTCAGTGCTTAAGGCACTAGTCTGCATAGCCTAACAACCCGGGTTCTCTTCCCCAATACCCACATATAGCCAGATGTAGAGTGGTGCATGCATCTGGAGTTCATTTGCAGTGGCTAGCAGCCTAGGTGTGCCCATTCTCTCTTTCTCCCTCTCCTTGCAAATAAATAAATAAATAAGAAGTGGTGCATTTGTCTACAATATCAACATGCCTATGGAGAGATAGGAAGCAGAGACAGGAGAAATCAGAACGAATCTGTAGAAACCTCCCATTGCAGGTCCATCTGTACTGCTTGGCTGAAGTTACTTCTGTGCACGAAGCCTGTCATCCTTCTTACAGGAAGGCCTTGGTCACTCTCTTTCCAGGCAATGACTTTTCTGGCACAGCAGGTGAGAAGGTGTCAAAATTAAAAATAGTTTAATCACTCAGCAAGACAGTCATTCATTCAGCCAATGCTTCATTCAGCCGATCTAGCGACAGTAGCTGTCTGCTGGATTCTGCCTTAGGAGAATAGGATTCGAGGAGAGAATGGTCGGCCTCCTTCCTTCAAAACTGCGGTGTAATGGAGAAGGTTGTGATTTGTGGGAAATTACAACATCATATTTCCTGTACAGGGAGCTACTGTATACACTTGAAAATAGAACATGTTCGGCATGGAAACTCACCATGTCTTTAAAGTGATGCTCTTGATTAGGGAATAATTTGGTCTGAGATTTGTTATCTCATCATATGTATTTTGAGACATGTTAAAATTCTATCTTTTTTGTTGTTCACAACTTCTATACTTACAGTCAATAAACCATGATATTTCCCTCCCCTCCCTCATTCCCCTTTAAAATTCTATCTTGAGGGCTGGAGAGATGGCTTAGTAGTTAAGGTGGTTACTGGCAAAACCGAAGGACCCAGGTTCTGTTCTCCAGTACCCACGTAAAGCCAGATACACAAGGTGGTACATATGTCTGGGCTTCATTTGCAGTGGCTAGGAGGCCCTGGCATGTCCATTCTCTCTATGTCTCTATATGTCTTTGCCTCTCTGTCTGTCTCTCTCTCCCCCTCTTAAATATAACTAAATAAATAAAACATTTTTTTAAAAAAATTTATCTTGATACCAGAATAGTAAAAAAAATAATTCTATCTTGATACTGGAATAGCAGAGGTTGAGAGCTGTGCTTCTAAGCTTCTGCAGGCTCACGTCACACTACAATAAGACGCCACCTCTATTACTGCAAGTGCTCAGTAATTGAGACTAGCAAAACATTTTTTTTTAAACTATTGGAAACGAACATACAAGGAAACCACTTAGCATGATTTTAGTGAAAATTAGCCTAGCAGGGTATTGTGATAAAACCTTTCATTAAAGTTGATTTAGGTATCCCAGCTGACATAGAACCCAATGTCACGTGCCACATTAATAATGAAACAGTAAGTGGAGCTCTGTAAGGAGCCAAGTTGGGCATCTGTCATAATGTAATAACGACTGTTAGCTAACCAGATATTAGGCAATAGCAAAAGGAAACAAGGTAAGAAAAACTGCTAAAAAAAAAAAAAATAATAATTGTTACTCAATAAGATGACAGGGACGGTATTGGTGAGATAGCTTGGCAGATGAAGTGCTGACTGCGCAAGCATAAACCCCCGAGTTCAGATCTCCAGTACTCACATGAAAACTGAGCATGGCAGCATGTGCCTGTAGTCCCAGCGCTGGGGATGTGGAGAAGGAGAACCCACGGGGCCCCCTGATTAGCTACGTTAGCTCAATCAGTGAGCTCGAGGTTCAGTGAGCGACCCTGTTTCTCAGAATGAGATAGAAACCTCTGACGGCTCCCTCTGGCCTTCAAATGTTTGCACACACATGCACATCCACTTGCACACACACACATGTGCACCCACATGCATATGAGCATGCATGCACACATGGACGCCCAGCACATACATACAGAAGAACATGGGGACATACATTCCAAAAGCGCCTTGACCCTCTCAATACAGCTCGCATAGAGACGCTTCTTTTCATTCCTTAGTCACAGAGCAAAAGCAGCCAGCTGTAACACATAGGGAAAGAAGTGGATCTGCAGAGTGGGAAACCACTTGAACTCCTGCCACCACGCCTTTCCTGCCGTGGTGGATTATAATCTGGAACTGTAAACTGATTCAAACCCTTCCTTCCTTGAACTTATTTTTGTCAGGTGTTTTGTCACAGCCATGAGAGATCGCATAGCTAAATCATGTATTGTCAGCATCCCTTGAGCTTGGTAACACGTCAAATGTTGGACTGTGATAACAGTTACCTTGTCAAAACATAAAGGCTGTTTTGGGTATCTGAAGTGGCATGAAAAGGCCTGGTGTGTCTGTGTTCACATCACGTCTGTTGTACTTGTTCTCTTAACCTCTGGGCTCAATTCTCCTCTGTTTTGCATAGACATTGATCAGTCAAGAAATGTCTTACCCAAGACTAGAATATAAGCTGTGTTCGCTCTTAACTGAGCCCATTGCCCATTGGAGTGGTGGGAGTTTTCTTTAATTTATTGATATTTTTTATAAAAGGTTGCACACATAGACACCCCTTCCCCAACCCCAATCCTGCTGAGGGTCTTCAGTGGGGTTATTTGTATTCACTGTGGGGACGAAGAGGCCTCAGTCAGTCTCTGCAGGGATGGGGGAAACATGGTGTCTCAGGCTATTCCTACCCACCCTGAGGATCTTACAGTCTTTCCTCCCCCTCTTCTGCAATACTCCCTGAGCCTTGGTAGGCAAGACAGAGATCTCATTTAGCGTTGCTTTCTCTGTAGAGTCTAGCTCTCTGTTTTTGGAAGGTTTGAGTAACCACAGTGTCTGTTGCCATTTCCCTGGAACTGGAACTGCTAGCTGTGGCAGCAGTATTTGTGAGTTTCTTTGACCTTGGCCTTTCTTATCAACTCAAGCCCTGGAAGTCCTTAGAGCAAACAGCAAGTCCAGGACATTATGTAAGACGGTGGCAGGAGGGACTTAGCAGTTCCTGGATTAAATCACTGCCTCTTAGCCTGCATACCTCAAAGTGAGGATGCCTGTGCACAATACTGTACTGGTGAGCCCAAACAGCCAAACTCTGGTCCATCTCAGTCAATTGGCAAAAGCTTTCTCATTGAGGGGAAAATACCCAACCAGAAGCAGGTTAGGGAAGGAAGGAGTTTATTTCAGCTGACAGTTCTGGAGGATTGAGTCCAACATGGGGAAAGCCTGGTAGGAAGCTCACAGCATCACATCCTCAGGGAGGAAGCAGAGAGGGATGAAGGCTGATGCTTGGCTGCACATCTCCTTTTCGATTCAGTTTAGACCCTCCAGCCCATGGAATGGTGTTGCCCTCTGTTCAGAAGGTTTTCTCCACTTCCATTCATCTAACCTAGAAAATTCCTGGAAGACTTGCCCTGGGAATTGTTTCCATGGTGATTTGAAATGCCTGTCAGGTTGACAACCAGACATCAACCATCACACCAGGATATCCACAATTGTTAAGGCTGCGTTCTTTGCAGGTCTGTGATTTTTATATGGAAGTGGGAATTCAACCTTACAGTGATTGTAAGTGATCACACTTAGACGTAAAAAATATTCTAGTCTTGCATTTCTCTTTGTTGATATACAAAATCCATGTTTCCAAGGTTAATTTCTGTTTTTTTATTATTATTTTAGAGACACATACACACACACACACACACACACACAGAGAGAGAGAGAGAGAGAGAGAGAGAGAGAGAGAGAGAGAGTGAGAGAGAGAAAGAATTGATGCACCAGGGCCTCAGCCAATGCAATCAAACTCTGGATGCTTGTACCACCTAGTCGGCATGTGCAACCTTGTGCCTGCCTCACCTTTGTGCTTTCTGGCTTATGTGGGATCTGGAGACTTGAACATGGGTCCTTATAGGCTTCACAGGCAAGTGCCTTAACTGCTAAGCCATCTGTCTTGCCCAATTTCTGATGCTTCATTTGGGTCCATTAAACCTTTGCATTCTGGTGGCTACTCTGCATTTGTGCTGCTGTATCTTCTAGTCAATCTGATGGCACTTAGGACCACACCAGCACTTACCACTCCTCTCTGGCTTGGCTTCTAGAACATTTTCTCCTCATGTTGCCCTCAGTCTCCATGTCAGCCTGTTTCTCAGCATGTATTTCTGCTCATATTTTGTGGAGGTCTTGTATGCAAAGTGATTGGTGGCATATGTTTAAAGTTTCTTCTGATGAGGGCACTAGGCTGTTTTCTTCTTCCTCATTCCCTCTGAGCATTTAGGACAGTGTCGCCTCCACTCGGTGGCCTGAAGATTGGTGGACAGAGCTTGTCTCAGACTCCTCACAATTGCATGAGGAGAGCTCTCTTCTTGTCCCGGATTTTCTGAGTTAGAAGATCTCCAGCTTGTACTGTCCACCCCATGGGATCCTGTGGTGCTGAGCGAGCCCACAGCATGCCACTGGATGACCAGTGACTTGAGACATACCCCAACTAACTCAATTCCTCTGTTTCCGCTGCGAATTCTACTGTTCCAAGAAGAGATTATCTTATCCTTCCACACTCTGGCTCTTTGTCACTTTGGACAGATGAATGAATTAACAACAAATCTCTCAGAATCAAAGCTAAGCCAGGTTCTCTCCATGGCTGAACCCTGCTGAACCACTTCTGAGCTCTATTTCAATTTGGTCCGACTTGGGACTTCACTACTCATGTCTGTATTGTGCAATTTAAAAAAAAAATATTTTTATTTATTTACTTTCTAGCACAGAGAAATCGAAATGAGACAGAGAGAATGGGTATGCCAGGGCCCCCAACCACTGCAAATGGACTTCAGATGAATGCACCACTTTGTGCATCTGGCTTTACATGGGTCCTGGGGAATCAGACTTGGGTCATTACACTTTGAAGGCAAGTGCCCTAAACCACTGAGCCAATTCTTCAGCCCCTATATTGTCCAGTTTATGCTAAGTCACTTTCGCCAGAACACCTTTCTTGCTCCTCTCCCATCCTTACACAGCCTCTGGATCCACATCTAATTATCCTTCATATTGTCTCAGTTTCCCAACCTCCACCATCCCCTGGGAAATATGGCCACAACTCTCTCACCTTTGATATCTCCTCCCCATAGTGCCTTTCCAGCCTCTGACCTGCCGGGTTCCTTGGCTGCAAAGCCTGGCTTACCCAGGCTGTATCTGGAGTTGGGTTTAACCTCTCTTTCCATGGAAAGGCCCCATTTCAGTGTCCCTTGTACCTATCATGGCAAGGCTCCCTTTTATGGTGTGGTTGTATGGTATTTTTTTCCTCTAGGAGTAAGGAGATGCCATCTTGGAATAGAGAATGCTTTGGGACATGGCAACTTTGGCACAGAATGATGCAGTGTCAGTCAGGACTATGGGCATGGTGATGGAACTATTGATACTCCCTAGCAGATGGAGGAGGGAGGGTCAGGAGATCATGCCAGCTATGGTTCCCTTCTGCCTCACCCCCCTCCCCAATTGCAAGTTATCTTGGGATCTATCAGATTATATAGGAAGGGGAAGGAGAAGTCTGAGATGTTGCTTCCATGAGGGTGTTATCCAAGGTGGGGCAGGATCTTGCAGCGATGCAGTGATGAGCCTTTGAGTCACCCATGCTGCAGAAGTAGCCTCAAACAACTCCTTAGGTCATTGAGATGTACTTTGGCATGACCATGATTTTGTCTGTCATCTGAGCCCTACCTGGGGTGAATAGACGTGTGTTTGTGTCTTTGCATCTCCCTAGAGAAACTGTTCCTCTCTGTCCTTCTTTCTCTCTCTCTCTCTCTCTCCCTCCCTCTCTCTCTCACACACACAGATACACACAGTCTTCCACTCTGTTATTACAAGGCCAGCAGTAATTTTCTCTTCAATTACACCCTGCTACAGAGTGTGACTTAAGGAGACAACAGGTCCCAACAATCAGAGGATGATCCAACCATTTTCCAACCAACTTCCTCTTCTTGGTATCCTAGAGTTGTGATTTTCAGTGGGATTACTTTCTTTTCTTTTGTTGTGAAACAGATCATGACAAATTCATCAGCTTTCCATAGCCAGGAATGAGCTCTCATCTCTGCAGAACAGATGTCCTGCTCCACACAGTTGGAAACCATCAGAGTGTCCCAAGGATGAGCCCCACATTTCTGCTGGGCTGTGCCACTTACGGTTGCTAATTCCCTTAGAGTTCATTTTTTATTAAGTAGAAACTTTGTATGGATACATCAGGTGTTGGTACCATCGTTTCCCTCCTCCCTGCCCCCATCCCACTGATGGCACTTAGGACTATGTCCCCTGACCTCCTCAGCAGGATTGCTGGTATTCCCCATGGGTGGTGAGTTACGAGTTGTGAGAGCAGCAGTCAGTCGTTGTGTGTGGGGGCAATGGATATCCCCTCCTACCCTGTGGCTCTTACGTTCTTTCCAACCCCTCTTCCATACAATTCCCTGGGCCTTGGTGGTTGTGTTTTCGGTCTGCTTGAGTGCTGAGCTCTCAACAGCTTCTGAATTTCTGCTTTGGTCTGTTTGGGGTATCCTCAGTGTCTGCCTTCATCACCTTGGCTCAGGTCATCAGGCTCACTGTGGAAGCAGCACTCTTGCTCATCTCGCCAGTTCCTCTGTGGTTTCACCTGGGTCCTGGCTGCTGTGCTAGGGATGGTTCATCTCCTGGCAGGGAGTCAGCTCTCTTTTCCTGTCTTGTTGATAGATTTTGGTTGTCCTAGATTCTCACTGCTTATTGAAAAAGAAAAGTAGATTCTCCAATGGAGAGTGAGATCAGGATAGGCTAAAGGGGATACACGTTGTTAATTTAGAGAAATTGAGATGGGTGCAGCCTCACTTTTGGCCAAAGTCTAGTGGGAATGTCTCATTGGAGTCCATAATGTTTATCTCCATAGGGTTCTGACTTGCTTCCCAGTTCCAGTTATGGGGTTTTTTCCCACTGAGCAGATTTCTTACCCAATCAAAGTTCCATTGGTTATCCACCTAGGTTGTGTGCCACTATTGCACAGGTGTATACATTTTTGTCAGGCTGGTTGCTTTCATGTAGCAATGTCTCCTGCTTGCTCACAACATTTTTGGCCATTTTCCACCAGCAGCTCATGTAGCACTTTTAGCACTAGATGGCTTCCTTCCAGATCCAGCCAGATCTCTTGATGTTCTATATTGACAGAATATGGTGTCTTCAGCAGTAGGGTCCTACCCTTTAACTCAGGTGGGAAATCAAGTGATTTGCACTTTTGACATCAACAGAATTCATCCTTTCAGGTGCAATAATGCCATCTCTTTCTCAACATCTGCAGGTAATCTATATTCCTTACCTCACCTCCTCCATTTTTGCTCAAGCCCAGGGAATCCATCCTACACTTTTGCATTCCTTAGTGCATGTGCATGTGTGCATATATGCATGCTCACCCCCCCCCCCACACACACACATAGGTTTAGCATAACCTCACTACAATGCACCGGCATTGGCCAGTCCAAAGGCCAAATACAGAACACACAGCATCATGCTCCACAGGGATCCCTCATGGTGCCTTTGTGGCTACACTGACTATGTCCCCTGACCCTAGCAGCCACAAAGACATTTTCCATATTTATAATTTTGCTATCTCATTAATGTGACATGAATGGAAACCTGCAGAATGTGTCATTCTCTCTACATTCACCCAGGCTATTATTTACTCCTGGCCATGCCCAAGCATGGTACAATATATGTTTATTTCTCTATTTCACATGCTTCATTTTAGTCCAACACATGACCATGCATGTTCTAACACCACAGCATTTATCCACAGCCAACAAGGGACCTTAGTCTCTCACCAGTTTCTAAACACAGTGGCACTTTTATTCATGAACTTTGATCGCTCCATGTGAGGACCTCTGACAACCAGAGTTTTGGACAAGGAATATCAACAACCTGACTGGTCATGTTTTGCAAAATGCTGTGTGCACAAACCTGGAGGCAGAAGTACATTGCCTCTGTAAACAGAGTGTACCATGAGACGAGGCACATAAAAGCAGGGTGGGACAGGAAACTGAACCTCAAAATATGATCTTGCCACAGTGGTGTCAAGTAGCTGCCTGTCAAGCTGCAAAGTCCAAGCACAGGCTGGACCACAGAGGCTAGAGAAGGGATGCTGCTGTTGTTCAGGCCTGAAGCATTTGAAACAATCGGAGCTGGTTGGAGGATAGGATCATGAGGTGGGTGCAGCTACACAGGGACCTCATTCTTCCTCCACTATGTGGTCTGAGTTCACCTCTGCACACTAGCATCATCATCAGGTTTTGCCCTGCGGATCATTTCAATTTTTTTCCAGACATATTTTATTTTATTTTATTTTATTTTATTTAAGTTCATTAGTCAATGATAAAAATTGGATATATTTATGATGTATAACATGATGTCTTGATATACATATATATCACATGAAAATGTGATATATGGTATATACATATGCGTATATATATATACATATATAGACATGTGTGTATATACACATGTAGATACGTGTATATATATACATATATAGATACACTTTCTTAGATGATTACTCCAGTTGCATCTTGTTTGAATTTTTTTCCAGCTTTAGTTAAGTTTAATTAACACATAAAATTATATATATTTATGATGTACAACATGATATCTTGATATATATGTATATAATCTGATATTGTTTAATATACACACACATTGTCAAATGGTTACTGCAATCGGGTCTTGTTTGAAATCCTCCCCTTCCTGTGAAAGAGTCCAAGGTCACGTTCCTCATTTTCAAGGGAATCAAATGAGACTTGTCAATTCATCCTATGAGTTTTCCTGAGAGGAGACATGGATGGCATGGTCGATAACACAAATAAATCTTCTGATACTTAGCTTAGTGTTTATTTTTCATTAAAAGTCATTTTCTAAGCCAGGCATGGTGGCACATGCCTTTAATCCCAGCTCTTGGGAGGCAGAGGTAGAAGGATCACCTTGAGTTCAAGGACACCCTGAGACTACATAGTGAATTCCAGGTCAGCCTGAGCTAGAGTGAGACCCTATCTTGAAAAGCCAAACAACAACATCATAAAAAGGTCCTTTTCCGCTAATTTTTCTATCAGCATTCTTCAGGTTAGTAGTTGTCTTTCTGTGGAAGATCAGAGACCAATTACCTGGTATTGTATTCTAAATAAAGAAGAAACAAAGAAACAAGAGTTCTTCCTAACTATAAACAAAGATAGGGGCAAGAGAGATGGCTTAGCAGCTAAGGTGCTTCAGAAAGCCTAACGACCTGGGTTCAATTCCCTAGTACCCACATAAAGCCCGATGCAGTGGAGCACACATTTGGAGTTCATTTGCAGTGGGCAAGAGGCTGTGGCAAACTCCTTCTCTCTCTCTCTCTCTCTCTCTCTCTCTCTCTGTATATGTGTATCTTCTCTCTATCTCTCTCTGCTTGCAAATAAATACATAAAATATTTTTTAAAAAAAAAAACAAAGATAGGGCTGGAAAGATGGCTTAGCAGTTAAGGCGCCTGCCTGCAAAGCCTAAGAATACCCGTTCAACTCTCCAGGTCCCACGTTTAGCCAGACTCAAAAGTAACACAAGGTCACAATGTCGTACATGTGTGCAAGGGGGCACATGCGTCTGGAGTTCGTTCACAGTGGCTGTGAGGCCCTGGCATGTCCATTCTCTCTCTGCCTCTTCCTCTCTCTCTGTTTCTCTCTCTCTCAAATTAAAAAAAAAAAAAAAGATAGTCCAGATGTGGTGGCTCATGCCTTTATCATAACACCCTGGAGGCTGAGGTAGGAGGATGACTGTGAGTTTGAGGCCAGTCTGAAACTACATAGTCAATCCCAGGTCAGCCTGGGCTACAGGGAGACTGTACCACAAAAAACAAAACAAACAAACAAGAAAAAAGAAAGCAGTAAGAAAAATAATTAAGCACGTGTGAACAATCAAGTTCATCTCCATAGGACAGGTGCCCCTATGGTCATTTCTTGACACAATATCCCAAATGCCAGTTAGAGTGTGCATTCAGGTATGCAGGAATGAACCTGGAGCGCTCGGTGGAAGTAGAAGCCAGGTTGACTGAATGGCTGGAGCAAGGGAGAATGTGGTCGATGGTGACTCAGAAAGGTGGGGTGGGACTTCAAACCTTCAGTACTTAGCACTTTATCCTAAAGATGGTGGAAAGTCCGTGGGTTTCTAGAAACTAAGTGGGCAAATGACAGTATCCAGCTACAAACGACAGGTGGCTGTGAGTGAAGATGCGACATGAACAGAGGTGGCGGCCGGTGTGCTCATGGATCTTGGACGTGGGGACTTGAAGGAGTGATGACTACTGCTGTCTCTGAAGGATGAAGACGTGGCATGGGCTCCTCCTGGGATCACAGGGGTCACTTAGGGGCAGGTGACCCACCCAACCACAGCACCTGACCTCCACTGAGGTCAAGTGCATGAGGAAAAAAAGACCATCAGGACCTGTTAAAAATTGGACCCCTGCCTTGCACAGGTGCCAAGACGAGCCCTCTCTGGAAGACAGTGTTTGGAGAGAGGTCTGATATTAAGTCACCAGCGTGAGCAGCAGAAGATTGAACACACCAGGGAAGCACAAGATAAATACACACATTATGTCTCTGGAAAAGCCATCCGACTTGTTGGAGGAAGTAAATGGAAAAACCAATACTTCTTGTAGACAATATACCTGTGAAAAATGGAACACTAAACGGTTTTGGAAAGAAAGTTAATGAAACAGTTTCATTTAATGTGTGAATTTCTCTTTCTCTTTCCATGTGTGTTTGTGTGCATGTGTACATGTGTGTGGTGTATGTATGCATATGCATGGCGTGTTGCGTGTGTGTATGTATGTATGCATGTTCAAATAGATGAGGGTGCACATCTGTGCATGGATGTGGGTGAGCATGGAGGTCAGAGGACAACCTTGAATGTTATTCTTCATATCTGACGTCCATCTCTTTTTATTTATTTGGTTTTTTTTTGGAGACAGTCTTTTATTGGCCTGGAGCTCACCAATTAAGCTAGATTACCTGGCCATTCAGCTCTAGGGATCCTTCTGCCTCCACCTCCCCAGCCCTGGGCTTTAGAAACATGCCACCATGCCCAGAAATTTTACATGAGAACTGGGAATCAAACTCAGATCTTCATGTTTGGATAGTAAGCACTTTACTGACAAAGCCATCTGCCTGGCCCATGTTTGAGTTTCCAGATATGTTTATAGGCCTCCTGGGAGCACTGACCCACACTCACTTCTCCAATAACTAGACCAGAATAGTAGTATTTTTTTCCTGTTTATATCCTTGAGAAAGATACTTGCAAATTGAAGAGAAATTAATATGAGTAATTTTATAAATTGGATTATATTCCATGATTACAGTGGGAACCACTTAAGACTCCATTCTCCCAGTGACACAGACATGGCCTGCTGCTCCACCCTGACATAGCTGCACAGCAGCTCTCGGAGGCCAGTGGTGGCCCCTTCATTATCCATGGCCTTAGTCAGCAGACTATGTGTTTGCTGCTTGTCTTTGATCTCAAGTCTTTTTGTTTCTGCTGCAAGGGTGACTGCATGCTGGGCATCATAAAGCAGAGGAGATTTCATTCATGGTTCTGAGGCCTGAAGTTGAAAATCAAGCCGTCAGAAGGCCAAACTTCCTCCAGAGACAGTCCTTCCTACCTCTTCTTGCGTCTGGAGACCCCAGGAGCTACATTGCCTTTGAGCTGTGTCACTCTGGTGGTCATCGCTCTGTTGTTTCCCAGATTCTCTCCATGTGTCGGCCTCTGTGTCCAAATACTTCCTTATAACAGTTACCCCAAGTCTCGTTGCCAGGACAAAACACCTGACCAGAAGAAGCTTATGGAAGGAAAGGGTTGATTTCAGCTTGAAGTCTTGAGGAGAAGTTTCATTTTGGTGAGGTAAAGCAGGGCAGGAAAGCAGCAAGAGAATGAGGGCCAGACTAAATCCTGAAGTTCCACCCAGGGACATACCTCCGCTACCAAGGCTCTACCTCCTAAAGGCTCCACCGACTGGGGACTGAGTAGGAGGCTCAATCACAAGCACATGAGGCTATGGGGGGCCTGCCACATGCCAGCAACCACATATGTCTGTCTCTGTGTCCAAATGCCCCCTCTTATAAGGACATCATTCAGTGGATTATGGCCTGTCTTAGTGAGGTATGACCTCATTGTACTTATATCTACAAGGACCCTATTTCTTTTCTTTTTTTTTAAAAAAAATATTTTTTATTTATTTATTTGAGAGAGAGAAACACACACACACACAGAGAGAATGGGCACACCACTACATCCAGCCACTGCAAACGAACGCCAGACACTTGTGCCACCTTGTGCATCCAGCTTACATGGGTCCTGGGGAATCGAACCAAGGTCCTTTGGCTTTACAGGCAAACGCCTTAACCACTAAGCCATCCCTCCAGCCCCAAGGACCCTATTTCTAATGAGATCCTATTCCTTAGTGCTGCTGGTAACTGATGGCCTTGCTTTCTGGTGGTGTCTAGCTCCACCCAACATGGTCTGCCCCTGAATTCTTGCCATGTAGATTAACAGGCTGCTAAATTACATTACTGAAGCCACTAAGCAGCTAGTACCTGAACAAAATGGGAAGCATGTGCCATTTCCATCAAACATTTGAGGGTGAAAAGGGCTATGCTGTGAAGACATTTTATGACAAGAACGAGAGAGAAACAATTTTAAGAAGGAAAGATTTATTTGGGTTCACGGTTATAGGGGCTTCAGTCCTTAGACAGCTGACTCCTCCACTGGTTCTGGATCTATGGTGACAAAGAACATTGTGGCAGAATGGAATGGTAGGGCAAGTTGTTCAGTTCATGGTGGCCAGGAAGCTGAGAGAGGAGTAGGGAGGGAAAAAGAGAGAGAGAGAAAGAAAGAAAGGGTCTAGGACACCTTTAGTGACTGACATCCTTCCTCTATCCAAGCTCCACATTCGACTAGCCCATCAATGATGTCGACAAGCTCCTGATCGAATCCCTTCTCCATAGCACCACCCACAGGGGACCAAGCCTTTAGCACATGAGCCTTCTGGGAACATTGTTTTGTATTGTTTTGGTTTTTGTGGGTTTTTTAAAGGTTTTTTTTTTTCCTTTTGTTGTTGTAGTTTGAGGAATGGTTTCTCTGTGCCCAGGCTGACCTGGAATTCACTATGTAGTCACAGGCTGGCCTCAAACTCACAGTACTCTTCCTACCTGTGCCTTCCAAGTGATAAGGCGTACGCCACCACGCCTGGCTCTTGGGACATTTTAAATACAAAACTTAACCAATGCAGACCGGCACTCCCAGGCCCAATGGGACATTTGATCCTCTCAGCTGAGAAGAATCCCGCAGAGTGTCTGAGGTATCCCAGTGTGTGCATGTGGGAAAGTTTGCCCTGCCTTTGTATAGTCCTCCTCATGCTATTACAAGTTGCTTAGGCATTCTGAAGGTCTGTTGCTATAAAACACACCTTCCCTCTGAGTCAAGCGAAGGATGCAGCTTCACATCTGCTATTTATCTCGGGGTCTTGGATATTACTGGGCTCAGCTCGTGGCTTCATGTGCAGAGTTGACATGACTGAATGCCCAGTAATCACCAAGGATTCTCAACCACATGTTCAAAGCCAGGCGAGTCCAACACTGTAGAGGCTGTACAACACACAGCTTTTCTCCTTGTCTCTATCTCTGTTTCTGTCTCCCCCTTCTCTTCCTCTCTCTCTCTATCTCTCCCTCTCTCTCTCTGTGTGTGTGTGTGTATGTATTGCTGCTTATTTTTTCCTCTCTCATTCCCACATGGTTCTTCTATGTGATGAGCTCAAGGAAGCTTACATTCTTAGATTTCCCAACTCCCCCGCCCCAGACTTTTTCAAGACACCCTTTTCTAAGCTGGCTGTTCACTCCTCCACATGGACTCATCAAGCCACTGTGGGTTAAAGACAGGGAGATTTATTAACAAGCAGCACTGTCTCCAGCAAACCAGGAAGGCACAAGAGGTACACACCACTCCACGGGCATGCAGGAGCTGCCTAGGAGGCACACAACTCTTCCCACCACGGGACTTTCCCACTCACAGCTTGAAGTCTGACCGGGTGGGAGTGCTCACACACTGTCATCAGAGCTCTTTGTTCCTGGTGAAGGCAATTTGATCCATGTTTCCTACTCTGGCTTGCCTCATATGGAACCTGAAAGTTTATAAAGGCAGAGCTGAAGTCTAAGCCTGATGGTTGCATTATTGCTTCCATTAACTGAAGCCATTCACGCATAAAGCCTCCAAGGACATCCATTCATCCATGTGTGTGCTTCATCCAGTGAGTGTTTATTTGATGTCTGTCATGTGCCTGGAATGAAGCTATTGGGCAGGTACCTCTAGATAGAGCGGCCATCTACTCAATCATATCATATTGGAAAAGCCAATTATAAACAAAGTATATCATATTACTTCTTAGTCATTGCATAAATGCACCCACATGGGAAATTACAGATGACTTCATCTAAAAGTTACAAATAGTACTTCTGCACAACCAATGGCATTCTAGCCCCTTTACACTTGGTCTTTACACTTATTTACTGCTGGATTTCCTTTTTTAGCACAAAACTCACATACTCGATTTGTCAGCAGTGTTAGTAAGGGCAGAAGGATGGGAGTGTAAGGAGGGGAGAGGAAAACAGGTCTGGGGCTGTAGGCTAATAAGAGAAGGAGGATTGGAGGAATCCAAAATGCCTCCTGGTCCATGTGAAGAAAGATGGACGTGGTCTGGACCTGGGGGAAGGTGGCCAGCCTCATGCTGAAGCACCATGGTGGCTTCAGGGACACCATGGACCAGCCTTCTCCCAGCTAGCCTGCAGAGCTGAGCAGCTCAGCGCAGCTGCTCAAAACTAGGCAGTTACGCATGTCAGCTGGACTCTCTTTTGTGATTCTCATGCCCCTTCCCCTGTTTGTGTCCATGCGGACAGGCACATCGGTTTACGGAAGCATTTCTTCCATCCCTTGTCCCAGGAGCGAGCCATCTCCTAAGTCCTGGCACAACAGGTACTCTTCATTCCCAACAATGGGCATTGGCACTATGGAAACTTCCTTGTGCCAAGCGCTGGGAGCAATGTGGACTCTTCTGCCAATCCCTTATTTCAATTTGTTGGCGTAAATTGCCTGGCTTTGGATGTTTGCCTTCAGAAATTAGAGAGCCTCAGGTGCCTGGTCTCCTTTGCAATTACTCTAGGAGTGAGACTAGCTGTAGTGCCTCCCACCCAAGGTGAGGAGTTGGTCCCAGCTGGAGGTGGGTAACTGCCCCTGTAGGATCACCAGTACCTGTAGGCTTGTCCCAAACCTGCAGTGAAGGACAGTTGCTTCCTTGGCTGCTCAGGACTGTCCCCTTTGCCCTCACCTGTAACCTTTGTCCTCGGGCTCACACTGATGCCTGTTAAGTCTCATAGAAGTCCAGTTCAGTTAGAATATGTAGTTTACCTATTGCTATGAATTTACCATGATTGTAAGATGTATGATCTTCACCTTAAATAAAATATAGGTTGTGGGCCTGGAGAGATGGCTTAGCAGTGAAGCACTTGCCTGTGAAGCCTAAGGACTCTGATTCAAGGCTTGATTCCCCAGGACCCCACATAAGCCAGATGCACAAGGTGGTGCATGCATCTGGAGTTTGTTTTGTGGCTGGAGGCCCTGGCATGCCCATTGTCTATCTATCTGACTCTTTCTTTCTCTGTCTGTCATTCTCAAATAAATAAATAAATAAATAGGGCTGGAGGGATGGCTTAGCAGTTAAGGCATTTGCCTGCAAAGCCAAAGGATCCCAGTTCGACTCTCCAGGACCCACATAAGCCAGATGCACAAGGGGGCGCATGTATCTGGAGTTCATTTGCAGTGGCTAGAGGCCCTGGTGCGCTCATTCTCTCTCTCTCTCTTTCTCTCTCTCTCAAATAAGTAATAAAAAAAATAAATAAATAAATAAATAAAATTTATATATATATATAGGTTGCTTCAGGACAGGAAAGCTCATGAAGGAAAGAATTATTTCTAGACAGGTTTAAGAAAAGGCAGTATTTGAATAAAATCTTATAAAGAAGAAAAATTCAGTGTAATCTTAAGGTACAGCAGGCAGGGCTCCATCTGTTATACAATTTCTCTCCAGGAGGTAGTATATATATTCACTCCAAATTTAAAAAATTCATGAAGAGGAAATTATATTTGCCCAAGGACTTGGCGGAATCCAGAGGATATGTCCATGCTATAAGGGGATGACATAATAATCTCCAGAAACAAAATTACTCATGCTCTGTTTTTATGCTTTGGCTGAGGAGTGTAATATACAGGGAAGTATCTGAATTTCTTTAAACACCATAGTGTGCTTGCCTATGTGTTCCTTACGCCCAGATTCTTACAACACTCCCCACAGACAAGTAAAAGCTCCTACCTCAGGAAGCAGGCAGAATCGTGTCAAGCTTCAGTGAGACAAAGATTCAAAGCAACAGGAAACACAGTCTCGTCTTCTCTCTGCAGCAATCCAGCAATGGTTCCCATGAATGGACAAGGGCTGTGTCTTTGGTTTGGACAGTTTCTTCTCATTTCTTTTTATGGATTTCTCTTGGGACCAAACATGCCAACTCCCATAAAAGATACTCATTAACAATATCTAGTGCAATAGCGAAACCTTACGACTAACTCCATCACAGGTCATGGGAAATGCTCCAAGAGTAAAATCAAATCTATAGTCCTAGAACTGAGCGAGCCTCGGGACTTTTTCTGCACATCCTGGAAAATTATGTACAACCCAGATAGACGAGGTCTTGCTGGGGTTGAGGAGAACTCGACATCTTTTCCAACAAGACATGGGGCAGACTTGAATGACAAGTAAAGTAATCCACACCCAGGGTCACGGGACAGGAAGGGGCAGTGCCAACGTTAGTGTACAGATAAAAATATTCTGATGAGGGTAACGTTCCCTGCTAAACTACTGTGTGCTCATACTGCTTCTACAGCACTATAACACTAGATATTTTGGGACTGGGCTAAAAGAGCTCCTATCTCAGTAAGTAGGCAGAATCGTGTCACACTGTGATGAGACAAAGGCTGAAAGATAACAGGACAGTCTTGTATCCTCTCTCTGGCAATCCAGCAATAATTCCCATGGCTCAGCACTAAAGACACTTGCTTGCAAAGCTTACCAGCCAGAGTTCAATTCTCCAGTGCCCACATAAAGCCAGACCAATAAAATGATGTATGCATCTGGAGTTAATTTGCAGTTGTAGGGAGCCCTGGCATTGCCAGTGCCCATTCTCTCTCTCTCTCTCTCTCTCTCTCTCTCTCTCTCTCTCTCTCTCTCTCTCGTATATCTATCTCTCACTCCTTGAAAATAAATAATTTTTTTAAAAAACTAGATGTTTCCATAGGAAAGACTGATGTCAATGAATTTTATCTAGTTCCTTTCTGAATAACATTGATCACAGTCTTTTCCTGCCTTCCCTTTTCACCTTGTCAACTTAAAACACAGCTCTCACTTCAAAGGGAGTAAGTGATAGTTTAGTCTTGAGCCAAACATGACTGAACATAGACTCTGGTTGCCCCAAATGCTGTATTCCATTATGGTAACAGTTTCATGAGTTTTGGGAGATATTGGGTAGATGGGTTATAGCAAAGCAGATACATCTCAGATGCCATCTGATAGCTTTCTTAGCTTTTTGGTTTCATGAAAGATATAGGTTTTTGTTGTTTTTGTTTGTTTGTTTGTTAAAAAACACATTACAAAAGGGTTTAACTGATGGTCACAAAGCTTTTAGGTCAGACCCACATGGACATTGTATGGCTACTGAAGAGGATTAAAGGTAGCTCAAGATAATTTTGGTTCCAGATCATAATATTCCCAAGTGTCCACAAATCACAGAGTTCTTATCAACCAGCCGTGCACGGCTCTTGCGTGGGTATGGCTTCTTTTGTCTCCACCGCCTAGGAATATTAATACACAACATGCTTATACCAGAATCATTGGTTTTATTTCTCAGAAAAACGTAGCTGCAGGAAGTCCTGTCTCTCTTGGGGAGTACCCAGCACTGCACGCACGGAGCTGGTGAGGGCACCCTAAAATCACGCTCTCTAGAGTCGCCCACCCTCCCTTCAAACCTGCGACAACAGAGACATGGCACGTTGGCTAGAGTGTCGTCTGCATGTCCCTTCTTTTCCACATGAGCTCATCTACAGGGTGGTGAAATGCCATTCACTTCCAGAGCTCCGATTAGAGACCATTATTTATGATGCAGCTATTTAATGTGGTAATTGAAACACGGGTTGGATTTTTCACTCTGTCCGCAGGAAATGGCACTGCCTTAGAGCCCCAGGGCATGCTGAGACAGGGCCACACGTCTTCCTTTTCTTTGGGTATTAATGGAGACCCGGCCTTCTGTTCAAGAATTTCTTCCGAGACTTTGTGTGGGAGAGAACAGACGGAGAGATAAAGCTTTAAAAATGTGCCTGTGAATGCCCAATTATTGCCTCTGATAAAACAGATGAACGCCATCAGGCTCATTATTCTTACTTAAATAGGAAGAAACTGTTGCCATTTTGTTTGGGATGGGAACTGTGACGTTGTATCCATCAGCCACGAGAGCTCACAATAAATGTGAATTAAGATGATTGTTGGCCCTGAGAAGGTCTCTCCTGCAAACTGTTTCCTTGGAAATGTATCTATTACACCTGTTCCACTCTTTGTAAGTAGAAGGTATACTGGGCTTCAGGATTGGCTGTTGTAACGTCTTTCTGCAAGTGTATGTGCGTGTGGCGGGCATGTGTTTATGCATTCATACATGTGTAGGTGCACATGTGCATGCAGATTCTCGTGTATGTACTATGTGGAAAACAAAAGGTCAATCTCAGGTCTCTTCCTCCATTGCTCTCTCCTTTATTTTTAGAGTCAAAGTCTCACTGAACCTAGGACTCAGAAGTTCAGCTAAGCTGGCAAGCCAATGCCAGCAATTCTCCTCTCTCCACCTCCCTGGCACTGAGGTGACAGACATGAGCCACCACAACCAGCTTTTATGTGGATTTGGAGGAATCAAACTCAGGTCATCATGCCTTGTGTGGAAGATATCTTACTCTGCAAACCATCTCCCTCACCCTGCAGTAATTTTTGAGATAGTACTAAATTCTAACATCTCACTGGGCATGGTGGCACACGCCTTTAATCCCAGCACTCGGGAGGCAGAGGCAGGAGGATCGCCGTGAGTTCAAGGCCACCCTGAGACTACATAGAGAATTCCAGGTCAGCCTGAGCTAGAGTGAGAGCCTACCTTGAAAAAAAATCTAACATCTCATCACATATGAGATGACTTTAGGGAGGTGCTTGATTTTTGACTGTTCTGATCTTTAGAGGGGATGACTATTATCTCCAGTGCCAAAGACATACCAGGTACTTCCTATGCACCTTGCTGTTTTTTATTTTATTTTATTTATTTATTTGAGAGAGAGGGAGAGAGAGAGTGAGAATGGGCGCACCAGGGCCACTAGCCACTGCAAACGATCTCCAGATGCACGCGCCACCATTTGCATCTGGCTTTACGTGGGACATGGAGAATTGAACCAGGGTCCTTAGGCTTCGCAGGCATGTACCTTAATTGCTAAGTCATCTCTCCAGTCCACCTCTCATGCTGTTTTGAATGGTATCATGGCTTAATCACATGCCCCCCCCATGGCCTCATGTGTTTTGAATACATAGTCCTCAGCTGGTGGCAATTTGGGAAAGTTGTGGGGTCTTTAGGAGGTGGAAAACCTATTGGACAGTGGATGAGGAGTCACAGAGGGCAAGCCTTGAGGTTTATGAGTCTAACCCTACCGGGTGTTGATCACCTGCTCACTCTTGCGGCACCCTCCCAGCTGATGTGACAAGATACATTGCCCTGCTGTCTGCTCATATCATGCTTTCGCCACCATGAGAAAACTTGTCCTCAAACTGTAAGACAAAACAAACTTTTGCTTCCCTGAGCTGCTTCTGATCAGGTAGGTGTTATATCCCAGCATTGAGAATGGAACTTCTACACATGGCGGCTATTGGCTACTGATAACCATGAGCAATTTACAAGTAAGGGAGTCAAGGGATGGAGACCAAATGATCTGGTCTGTGTGGTTCGGCGGAGAATGACCTCAGACATGTCATCTGCCTCTCCCTTCAGGGCAGCCACTTTCTAGCCATAGCTAGTAGCACCGATATAGATTTGTGAGTGGCAAGACCACTTTGCTCAAGGCTCTTTGAACCATAGCACAACACAAGGCCACTGTGCTGCAAGGATACTGGGAAAAAGAATCTCAGGCTGGAAAGATCTAGTGGGACATCTTTATTTAGATAAGAAGAAGGTGGGCTGGAGGGATGGCTTAGTGGTTAAGGCATTTGCCTGCAAAGCCAACAGACCCAGGTTCAATTCCCCAGCACCCACGTTAGCCAGATGCACAAGGGGGCACACACGTCTAGAGTTCATTTGCTGTGGCTAGAGGCCCTGGCATGCCCATTCTGAGTCTCTCCCCCCACCATCAAATAAATAAATAAATAAATAAATAAATAAATAAATAAATAAAGATAAATAAGAAGAAGGTGGCTATTAAGACATGTTTTATTTCTTCAGCACGCACGCATGGATGCACTGTGGTGCTTTGAATGTAAAATGTCACCCATGGCCTCGCATGTTTTTAATACTGGATTCCCAGCTGTGGTCATTTGAGAACGTGGTAGAGCCTTTGGGTGGTAGAGCCTTGCTGGCGGAGGTGTGTCACTGGACACCGTCCTGGAGGCTTATTACTTCAATCCACTGGGTGTGCAGAGCTGGCGAACGCAGACTACTCCCTCCCTGATGCTCATGTATACAGACGTGAGCTGGCCGTCTGCTCTGCCATGCTTTCTCCACCACAACAAAGTGGCCCCTTGAAACGGTAAACCCAAATAAGCCATTTCCTTTCCATCAGCTGCTTCCGCTCGGGTGTTTTATCACAGCGGTGAGAATGTAACCGCAACACACACCATGGAGGACAGCAAGTTAAAACACTACATGATGTCAAAAATAACGCCCCCCCCAACACACACACACACACACACACACACACACACACAGGGGCTGGAGAGATGACTTAGCACTTAAGGTGCTTGCCTGCAAAGCCAAAGGACCCAGATTCGATTCCCCAGGACCCATGTAAGCCAGATGCACAAGGGAGTGCATGCTGTGGAGTTCACCTGCAGTGGCTAGAGGCCCCGGTGTGCTCATATTCTCTCTCTCTCTCTCTCTCTCTCTCTCTCTCTCTCTCTCTGCTGCTTCTTTCTCAAATAAATAAAATGTTTTAAAAAATAAACCCACAGCTATCATAATTATAAGGGAAATATAAAGTATTTAAGAGGCGAGGGCTTCAGTTGTCACTGAAGGGCCTCTGTGCAGATCCTCTGTTCCCCCCATGCCAGTGTCTCAGAGTCATGTAGCTCACACATGGGACTCTCAGCTTCCCCAACTGCCCAGGGCAGGCAGTAGGACCAGGCCAAGGAAGTGGGGTCGGAGAGTCTTTACAGGAGGCTCTCAGTGATTCCCCCATCTCTATTCCATGCCCAGGTCACTAGGGTGGGTGATTTCCACAAGGGTAGGCAGCCACCATGTGTATTGAACTTGGATCACATCTAATGCTTGCAGCCGAGTATCTTTATCACTTCCTCTATTTGACAATTAGGCACTCTGTCACTTGTCTGAGACATCAATACTCCAACAGTGAGTCAGATCAGAACCACTGGGTTCGTGCTTGGCTCCCATGTCTATAACTATGGTACTACATGGCTTCTTGCAAGATGTTTTTATTGAAGAGGAAAGAAAAAAAAAAGTCAAATTTAAACCAAGCTATTTCCAATAGCCCTTAATAAAAGTTGGAGGGAGGGAGTCCTTCAGTCTCTTCCCGTCTACAACTCTGACTACTGTAAATAACCCTAACCCAAGAGTCCAGGCTTCAGGTGAAAACTGTAAACAGGGCTGTACCTCTGATGGTCAGCAGAGAGCAGTGCTGCCTCACGGTAAGTGACCACTGCTCTCCAGAGGCCCTCCTCCCCAGCACACAGCACCATCAGTGCTGTGAAAGGATGTTTCGAATGCTTCCATGAGAGCATGCAGGAAATAAAGCACACTGGTTAATTGGCAAAAGAAAAGCTTCCTCTTTTTATGGGAGGAAACTTCTGTAGAGGACAGAGACAAGTGACTCCCTTGTGCAAGCTGGCTAGGTAGACTAGCCAAATTGGTGGGCTCTGAGTAGAAGTGAGAGACTCTGAGGCGGAGGAGGATCAAGGAAGGAATCTTAGGCCATCCTTGGCCTCCACATGCATGCACAAAATTGCCCATGCACCTACAAAGATATGAACCCACATATAAGAAGCCACATATACACATGTACACACACTACACACAGACACACACACACACACACTCACGTACATACTAACACAAAAAAATAAATTAAATAAGGTTGAAATGAACAAGTATTTCTTGAGAAATAACCACAAGGGATAAAATAGGAAGAGCAGCACAGGTGTGACATTAATTGCCACTTGGCCTACCTACGCTGGGAGTGTTGCCTTGGAAAATTATGGTTCAGTGAAAATTCAGAAAAATCTCGAGATTTTGTAAATCATAATATGTAACACTGGGTGAATGCAGGTAAATTTTAAAGAAAGGAGTTGTAAAAATAAGTTTCAAAAAATAATTGTTAAAATACTAATATCTTCTTATTTTAGATACAGATGAGAACTTTCTTAAAGGTTTTTTTGAGGTAGGGTCTCACTCTAGCCCAGGCTGAACTGGAACTCACTCTGTAGTCCCAGACTGGCCTCAAACTCAGTGATCCTCCTACCTCTGCATTCCAAGTTTTAGGATTTAAAGCATGGGCCATGGTGCCTGGGGAGAACTTTTTTTTTTTTTTTTTTTTTTTTTTTTTTTATTATTAAATGAAGGATGGAGGGCTCAGAGCTTCTCCTTACTTATTTTGAGTCCATCCCAAGAGAACAGTGTGTCCAGGAAGAATACTGATTGGTCCATGTGGTCCAGAAGAAAGAGCCAATGACTGTGTCTCTCTCTTTGCTGCTGCCTGTTTCTTCACCATTAGATGACTTCTTGAAGAAGTTAGGTGGTGGGTTCCCCTTGATTTTTAGAAGCTTGGGGGTATTATATTGAGGGCTTAGATTTGGAGTGTCTTTAAAAGAAAACCTTGGGTACTTTTGGCTGCTGTTAAAAATTTGACTGTAAGGTTTTGTTTGTTTGTTTGTTTGTTTGTATCATGGTCTTGCTACAAGGATAAACCGTGGCAAGTTCAGCATCATAGGAAGAAAAGGCTTTTGCCAAGACATCAACCTTTGAGAATTGATAGAAATTTTAGTGTATACAATTTATAGTCCTGTCTTAGAAATCTAATAGTGATTCATGTAGTTGCTATTGTTACTGGTTTTGATTTTTAATTTTCTTTTAAAAATTTGATTTGATTTGATTTATTCAGGAGAGAAAGAGGGAGATGATAGGTAGGTAGATAGATTAGATAGATAGATAGATAGATAGATAGATAGATAGATAGATAGATAGATAAAAGAGAAAGAGAGAGAGAGAGAAGGGGTGTGCCAGGGCCTTCAGCCACTGCAAACAAACTCTCAAGATGCACACACCACCTTGTGCATCTGGCTTATCTGGGGAATCAAACCTGGGTCCTTTCTCTTTGCAGGGAAGTGTCTTAACCGCTAAGCCATATCTCCAGCCCTGTTACTGGTTCTGAGAACAACAGACTTTCTTTGCTCTGGATGGGCTTAGCTCAGAGGTTAGAGTGCCCGATGCTCAATGGTCACTAAAACTCCCCAAGCTGGTGCTCTTGAGTTCATTGTCTTGTGGCCAGGGAAGGATGACAACTGAAGGCATGGCAGAAGAGCGAGCTGAAGAAGGGTTTCTTAGGAAGTAAGGTGGGAGGTCAAAGGAAGGCCAAAAGGAAAAGAGAAGCAGGAGAGTTCTCATGCTGGCGAGGAGGTTCTGGGGCAGGTTGCTGCACGGTAACATGGATCTGGGGTTTTTATACCATTGGCGAGATCAATTATCAGCTTGAAGTGGATTTAATTGGTTACTTTGAATGCATGTGGAGGCTTCTGATTGGTTGCTAATTTGAAACCTTTGGATGCAAATTAAGCATCAAGTTGGGGTAGATTAGATTGGTTACTTTGAATTCCTGTGAAGGTTTCTGAGTCTCTGATGATTTGAAACCCTTGGATGTAAATTAGGCAGCAAGTCGGGATGGCTTGGATTGGTTACTTTGAATGTAATATGCAGGGCTCCTGATAGGTTTCATGAATAAGACAAAGGATTGGCTACTTTGTACTTGACGGCCAGCCAACCTCCAAGCGAGTCAGTCTTAAGTCAGGGCTTTTGACTTTTTGGATGTCATGACGTTCAAAACTCACACACACCCACATACACACACACGCACGCACGCGCACACACACGTACATGCACCACAGTATTGCTATGATGAAGCTGATGTTGAAATTTAAAAGAAATACTTTGGCACGTAGATGTGTTTTCTCTTTTTGCTAGTTACCAAACTTCGGATGAGTCAATTTCACAACAATTATTTAGAGCGTTTTTTGAAGATAGGTTCTCTAAACATGGCTGTCGGTTTTACCCATGTTATTTTGGCATTTTTTAATCAACTATTTGACAAATAATATGTCAAAAATTTTCTCCAAGGCAAGTAAATCCCCACAAACGAAATCTTATTAAAACAAGGAGAAACAACTAAAGGAGATTTCCAGGCTAGGATATGACTTCTTCTCTAAATTTTATGAGTATGCATTGGTGCATAGAAGCATAAAAAGAATCCTACTGAAGCTCTCACTTTTAATTAGAAATGTTAAGTTTAGTAGGGATCTATTCCATACCAAATGAGACAAAACCAAGAAGACCTAGATTTTGCAGTCTATAAATATAATGAAATATTTCATAACAAGACAAGTTACTTGATGTATTTTGCCTTGTAAATATCAGTGGCACAAAAAGTACTTTTTTTTTTTTTTTTTGAGGTAGGGTGCCACTGTAGCCCAGGCTGACCTGGAATTCACTCTGTATTCTCAGGGTGGCTTGGAACTCACAGGGATCCTCCTACTTCTGCCTCCCCAGTGCTGTGATTAAAGGCATGCGCCACCACGCCCGGCTTCCAAAAAGTATTTTGTATCAAGTAAATTGGCCACCAAATTTTCGCTATTTTCACATAAAAACATACAGACCTGAGTAATTCTTCCTTTAGATGATCTGTTCTGTTTTTCAACACTTATATCGTATTTTTTAAGGTCTAACAAATTAAAATGTTTCAAAATGTTGAATGTTTTCTATACACAACAAATAACCTTGAAAAGCAATGCAGACATTTTTAAAGAAGTGTGAAAAATATTTTTTACACCTAATATTGTTTTTGTTGCATGACTTTTCCTGGCTAACAGGAACAACTATCTACTCACCCCCAAAATAAATATTGAAACCAAAGAAAGGCTTCTATCCAAGTCCATCTTGGCAAACCAATGAGTCTACTCAGGTTGCTTATGGGCACATGAGTCCCCAACAGGAATATGAGTGATTGAAAGTCAACCCAACCTACAAGCAGCTCCACTGAATGGTCTACTCTCCCCAGCAATCGTTCACTGTTTATAAAACTTGGTGGGTGGGGGGTAGGGGAGGGCAGCTTGTGAGTCTTGAAATTTTCTGAGTTTCCTGTGTCATATGATCCTATCCTCACGCTTCACCCTGGGACACAATTTTCAATACCTTCACAATATCATTAGTTTAAATATAATCGAGAGTTTTTAAAATTCAGTGAATACATAACAAGAATTTTGCTTATGTGTTTAGTATTCAGGGAAGAGAAAGAAGCACTTTAAGATGTTTTCTCTGATGTACTTGGTTACATTTTTGTTTCTTTTTAAAGATAAAAAGTGAAAATTGTGTACTCTGAAGTTACTTATTCCTTTCTTTCACTCTCACTTTTGAAATCAGACTTTGGAAGATAAATTATTTAGTCACCATGGTTATAAGACCCAAGGCATACATCAAATGAGTTCATTGATTTCTTTTAAAATATTTTTGTATATTTATTTGAGATACAGACAAAGAGAAAATGGCAGACAGAAAGTGAGTATGGACACTCCAGGACCTCCTGCCACTACAAACAAACTCCAGACACATGTGCCACTGTGTGCATCTGGCTTTACATAGGTACTGGGGAACCAGCTCTGACCATCAGGCTTTAGGCTTTGCAAGCAAGTATCTTAAATCACTGAGCCATCTCCCCAGCTCATATTTTTTGATTGTTATATTTGCTGTCTCTTGCTTCCCACAAGAAGCCTGACCAGGCTGACTGAAGAGTAATTTGGATGTTCCTAGCTCCGCGATCATAGTACCTTTGGGAATTCTGATTGTTATGAAATAGGAATACAATGTGAAAGAGAAAATTAGAAGGAAGCAATAAAATCTTTTCTCCAAACCAATCATAAGGCAAAGTATTTGATGCATTTTACTTTATAAAACTGAGATGGAGGGCAAGGCATGTAGTTGATAGAGTATTTGCCCAGCCCTCATCTCCAACACCACATAAACTGGGAGTGATGATCAACATCTACAGTCCCAGCACTTGGAAGGCAGAGATAGAAGGATCAGGAAGAGTTTAAGGTTATCCTTGATGAGTTTAAGACCAGCCTGGGCTACAAGAGATGAGATGGAGTATGCATACTTTACCCTTTACTAAATACAAGTACACCACCCCAGTCAGCAGAGGCCAGACAGAAGCCTGCAGTTTATAACAAAGCAGCTCACCACCTGTCTTCTAGCAGAAGAATCTCAAAGGAAGCCAGCTGAAACAGGCTCACACATGAAGTCCACAAGGTCTAAAGTCCTACAGCCTCATACATTAGTCCTCAAATACTCAGCTTTCCCCAGAAGTCACTCTCCAACGCAGAGGGAGGAAAGCCGCAGAGTGAGCAGGAAACACTGGCCGCTACATGACAAGGTCAAGAATCAGGATCTACAGTGAAGTGACCGGTTTCAAAGCAGCTATTGGAGCAAGGCTTCAAGGGACAATCACAAGCTGAAACACAAAACCTCCTCAAAGAAATGAAAATTGTCAGAAGGGCAATGGAAAACAGAGCTGAGTGCACGTTAGAACTGAAAACTTGGACAATTACATTCGCTAGGGTCTCTGAGTGGACTCTCATGATAGTCATACATTGAGGAGTATGCTCTGGGGCCAAAGAACAATCACATTGGCTCAAAAATCTCTCATTCCAGGACTGGAGAGATGGGTCAGTGGTTAGGGCATTTGTCCGCAAATCCTAACAACCCAGTTCGATTCCCCATACACACATCAAGCTAGATGCACAAAATGGCGCATGCTTCTGGAGTTCGTTTGCAGTGACTGGAGGCCTTGGCATGCCAATTCTGCCTTTCTGTCTCTCTTCTCTCTATCTCCCTCTGCTTGCAAATAAATAAATAAAACATTTTTTAAAAATCTCCCCATAAATATAAGTTTCAAGAAAAGCATCTTTAAAATCTAAAATCATCATATTGAGGAAAATGATTTTGAATTATTCCAATAAGAGACGCACTGCCTGGAGAGAGAGGAGGGGTGTTAGAACCGACATTGAGATTCCCTTTCATTTCCTACCCATGCAATCATGAGCTTTCAGAACTACTTTCCCACATCCCACGGCTAATATATCACTCCCAGGTCTTCCATTTTCTCATCGTTGGTTCTTGCAATAACACATTTAGCACTTAGGAGCATACACTGTCGGACTGGAGACGTTTGCATAGCATCTTGTTATGCAATCCTGACTAGGATAACAGCTGCCTCCATCCTTTGGTCCACAAAGAGAACTCCATTGTCTTTGACTCAGCTCTAGTTGAACTTGAGGTTCACCCTTTAAGCACACTGATGTCTCAGCGTCAAAAGATAAGTAAGTCCCATTTGCTGGTGCCCTGTCTTTTAAAGTACCTTCCAAAGGGACTGCCTCACATCCTGGTCACAGGGCCATAGAGTGGGAGACACAGACATCACTGCATAGGTTATGAAGTAAAGATAATGAGATAAAATTTTTAATTAATTTATTTATTAGAGAGAGAAATAACGGACACGCCAGGGCCTCCACCCACTGCAAATGAACCCCAGACGCATGTGCCACCATGTATATCTTGCTTATGTGGGTTCTGGGGAATCAAACCTGGTCCTTAGACTTCACAGGCTAGTGCTTTAACTGCTAAGCCATTTCTCCAGCTAGAGATAGATATTTTTAATTGGCCATGGCTTAACACACAACCCACCAGCATCAGGTCCAGCCCAGAAAGTGGTTGTTTGGAG
Organism: Orientallactaga sibirica; assembly: GCA_036365145.1. Classification (NCBI taxonomy): domain Eukaryota; kingdom Metazoa; phylum Chordata; class Mammalia; order Rodentia; family Dipodidae; genus Orientallactaga; species Orientallactaga sibirica. The sequence goes on from JAEOAD010000061.1 coordinate 6,615,210, forward strand.
TTTGGGGCAATGCTTTTTACTATGTCCACACACTTTTAATGTTTTTACAATCTTTTACTTATTTTATTTTATTTTATTTGCAAGCAGAGAGAGAGAGAGACAGAAGAGACATGGATAGAGAGAGAACGAAAGAAATGGGTGCGTCAGGACATCTAGCCACCACAAACAAGTGACAGATGCACGTGTCATTTTATTCATTTGGCTTTATGTGAGTACTGGGGAATCGAACCTGGGTCATTAGGCTTTGCAGGCAAGCATCTTAACCACTGAGCCATTTCTCCAGCCTCCCCCACACTTTTAACTTTTAAGATAAGCATATAAGTATTCCTATTTTCTGCTCTTAATCCTGGCCATGCAGCAGGACCCACAACAGGATGCACTTTGTGCCCTGCCAATTTGAGTTGATTTATCTTGGCCACCTGTGCACTCCCCGTCTCCTGCCTAAGCTGCTTACTATCTCATATCTGTCTCTTTAACAGCTCTTCAATCCCTGCTTGCTTCTTAAAGCCTTCTGGAGCTGCTCCACATGAACCACTCAAGTATTCGTGGCAAGGAAATTTATCTGGCCATTAGTTTAAAAATGGATGTGGGGGCTGGAGAGATGGCTTAGCGGTTAAGGCGCCTGCCTCCTAAGCCTAAGAATGCCAGTTCCAATCTCAGGTCCCGCGTTTAGCCAGATGCAAAGTGACGCAAGGGCGCAATACCGCACTTGACCAGAAGGGGGCGCACGCATCTGGATTTCGTTCACAGCAGCTGAGAGGCAGCTGGCGTTTCCATCTCTGTCTTCCTCTCCCTCTCTCTCTGTCTCTTTCTGTGTCTCTCTCACAAAAAAATGGATGTGGGGGCTGGAGAGGTGGCTCAGCAGTTAAAGGTTCTTGCTCGTGAAGCCTGTTGACCAGATGTACAAGGTGGTGCATGCATCTGGAGTTTGTTTGCAGTGGCTAGAGGCCCTGGCATGCCCATTCTCTCTCTCTTTCTACCTTCCATTTTCTCTGTTTCCCTCTCCTTCCTCTCTCTCTCAGAAATAAATAAAATATTTTTAAAAAGAAAAGGGATAGACTTTTTAAAAAAAGAGTGGGGGCTGGAGAAATGGCTTAGTGGTTAAGGCGCCTGCCTGCAAAGCCTAAGAACGCCCGTTCGAATCTCCAGGTCCCAGCTTTAGCAAGTTGCAAAAGTGACGCACAGGTACAATATTTCACATGCACACAAGGGGATGCACGTGTGTGGAGTTCGTTCACAGCGGCTGAGAAGCCCTGGAGTACCCATTCACTCTCTGCCTCTTCCTCTCTCTCTCTCTCTGTCTCTCTCTAATTAAAAAAAAATAAAAGAGTGGATCTGAAATGCAAATCTGTTATCTTGTCTGCTGTTTGTATTGCTCATGCTGTGGGTACTGTTAGAAAGGGTCTCAAGCACCACCCATGTTCTGCAGGTTAAGCATTTGTAGCAGTTACTTTCTCATCACTGGGACAAAACACCTGACCGGCAACAGCTTATGGAAGGAAAGGGCTTATTTCTGGCCTACAGTTTCAAGAGGAAGTTTCACCAAGGCAGGAACAGACATTTGGCATCACCCTTTTTCATCAGCACAAGGGAGAATGAGCTCTTTGAGCGGGACAAGCAGGGCAGGACTAAAAACCTCCAAAGGGGCTGGAGAGATTGCTTAACGGTTAAGACGCCTGCCTGCCAAGCCTAAGAACACCCATTCAATTCTCCAGGTCCCACGTTTAGCCAGTGTAATGCCGCACTTGCCCACAAGGGGGCACACACATATGGAGTTCATTCACAGCAGCTGAGAGGCGGCTGGCACAGCCATTCTCTATCTGTCCTTCTATCTCTCTGTCTCTCTCCAAAAATAACCCTCCAATGCCCTCTCCCAGTGACACACTTGCTCTATCAAGGCTCCACCCCCCCCAAAGGCCCCACAACCTTCCCAAACAGCTCCTCCACCTGGGGATTAAGCATTCAGGCACATGAGGCCATGGGGGGAGGACATTTTACATTCACATCACCACAGCATTTAATGATGGGTGGCTTCCCAGCATGGAAATGGTCTGCCGGTAGCTTAAGATGAAGATCACACATCTCAGCTTCCAGTTCTATCACTCAGAAGATATGAGTATGGAACTTAAACGTTTTAGGCCTCATGTTTCTGTAAGTACCGTTGTAAATAACTAGCCATCAGCTAAGAGCACGGCAGTGAGACAGGGACTAACATACGTTGCTGTTTCCTTAACTTCACGGCCTCTCTGGTCCATCAGCACTTTTCAGATGAGGTTCGTCATCAGGGAGTCTCCCTTTGGTTGTAATCACAAGGGGGTCCCATTTAAACCGAAGGGATGGAGAGCTTTATTGTAACAAATTGTAGATTCAGAAAAGTATGCGGAAATGAGGATAACTCGGGATTTACTCTTTTACGGAAGATCACTCATCAGCTGACGCAGAGGAGATACAGTCATCCGAAGGGTCGGTCATGCAGAAATTTTCATCATTATAGATGGTATTTTAGCCATGAAAAACGATCTTTGTGCTTCCATGTGTTTTTAAAAACATGGTCCGCGTGTCCTCGCCACATTCTCTAACTGGTGGCGTGGCAAAGGGCTGGGCCTAAGTGCTCCACGCTGTCAGACACGTCTCTGTGGAAGCCACACTCAATTTGTTTCCTATTTTCAGCGTTCTGTCACGGCGAGTTACACTCATCAATGTTTTACTGATGAAGTCTACTCATGAAGTGTGGACAGTGCCCTACTGTCCATGCCTATCATCACAGAACAGCTTGAAGTGGACAGACTCATCTGTGTCCTGCCTGTCCTCGCATCAGACCCACCCATTGTCCCAGAGTGTTTTCTTGAGAAACAGACTATGGGACACTAATTTGATTTTCACAGTTAAAATAGCACAGTGTGCATGAAAATCTTTACAAGTTCACGCATAATTGGATGAACGGTGCTCTTAATCACCAACATGATAAAAGTAAGTGAAGAGTTATTACAAAGGATACAGGAAAAGAGTCAAGTGTATGGACTGTGTCTTTTTGTTTTGTGCTTCACAAGGGTGTTACCAGTGATTGCTGGGTGCTTCCAGGTCCTTAGGATGAATGGCACACATAAGTAGTTAGGCAGAAACATACTTTCTTTTTAAAATATAATTTATCTGCAGGCACAGAGGAGGGAGGGGGGGATGGGTGTTCCAGAGCCTCAAGCCACAGCAAAGAAAGTCAGATGCATGTACCACTTTGTGCATCTGGCTTTACATGGGTACTGGGGAATCAAACCCAGGTCATTAGACTTTGCAGGCTAGCGCCTTAGCCATGGAGCCATCTCTCTAGCCCCAGAAAGACACTTTATGAGCAAAGCTATGGTAAAGGTTTGAATACACTGCCTAAGGGGAAACTGAGCCACTCAAGTGGAGGCCAGGCTAGGCATGATGGTGCATGCCTTTAATCCCAGCACTCGGGAGACAAAGGTAGGAGGATTGCTGTGAGTTTGAGGCCACCCTGAGATTACACAGTGAACTCCAGGTCAGCCTGAGCTAGAATGAGACCCTACCTCAAAAAAAGAAAGAAAGAAAGAGAGAAAGAAAGAGAGAGAGTGAGAGAGAAGGAAAGAAAGAAAGAAAGAAAGAAAGAAAGAAAGAAAGAAAGAAAGAAAGAAAGAAAGAAAGAAAGAGAGAAAGAGAGAAAAAGAAAAAGAAAAAGAAACTAAAAATCAAGCAGAGAGTATCCAAGGACACCAGGAAGTGACCTGGGGTTTTCCCTGGATTATTAAGAAGATGAGTAATCTGGCCATTCCTTTAGTTGTATTATTGAGTCATATAAATAAAAATAAATAACAACTTATTTACACAAAACTGCCAGAGTGTACAAAGGTCTAAAATGTAAAAAAAAAAAAAAAAAAAAAAAAAAAAAAAAAAGTTCTAAACTGTCAGAGTGCTAATGTACAAAGTGTACAAAAGTGTGTGTGTAATATACAAAGTGTACAAAAGTGTGAGTGTGCAAAGTGTACAGTGGTGTACAAGATTGCCACAGTCTACAAATGTACAACATGTACAGTGTTGTAGCACAGTGCCAGTTTGCAAACACACAAAAGTGTGCAGTGGTGTTCAAAAGTACCAGTGTGCAAATCTACACAGGTGCACTTGCACGCTGAAGTACAAATCTGTATACATCATTCTATAGCATGCTTGCTGTTTGGCCGGTCATGGCAGAAGCAGCCCTAAGTTCAAGAGCAGGTTAAGTGTTCCAAGATCCTGATGATGGTAATTTAATCCTTATTTAGCCAGGGAAATTTGCAAAACAGAGCAGGAAGTCTTTCAAATTAATTTACAAGGAGCTCTGGCTCTCCTCCCCAGAAGCCCAGCGCTGACTTCCAGCTCCTGGCTAAGGATACATTTGAACTCAGAAACCAGCTTTCGACCTGTGGTCAGTAAGAACCCAACGCTGACTTAACCAGAAACCCCGGCTTTTCTCACAGCAATCTGACAGCGAAGCCTGGGATGTCTGTCACAACCAGAATAACTCCAAGGTCCCTTGAGAACTAAGTCTGTATCATATCTGGTCATGCGCTCAGGATTAATTTAAACAACCCTGTGCTCTAGACCTGCATGAAAGTGTGTTTTCTGTGGTTGTGAAGAGGGCGAATATCTACCCAGCTAGTCAGGAGCCTCCAGGTTGAACCCTGAGATGTGGACAATGGCTTGGTGTGTGGCCCCTGTGACTTGCCTTGGAGCCTGTTGGTTCCTTCTCAAGAGAACTCAGTCTCAAGGGGTCCCTGTGTGCTCTCTATTTTAGTACGGATGCCACAGAGGAGGCCAGAATGGGGGAAGTGGCACAGTACTACAGATTCCTGATGGGTGTGATCTTTGTCCCCAAACTGGCTTCTGAAGTCCCCTGTCCCACCTGTCTCCCATCTCACGTTGGGAGACCCAGAGCACCATCTTGTATTCCCTTCCTCCTGTTGACCTGTAGACAAACCCCGAGCTCTCAAACAGCATTCCCTTCATGGGAAAGCAGGGAGAGACTGAACACAACAGCTTATCAACTTCAGTCTGCTTTCACAAATAATTCCACAAATTGAAATGTATATGGAAACCAAATCTATACTCACAGATGTTCTTGCAGAAACTTCTAAATTAAATGGTATGATCCAGCACAGTGGAACTATAGTATACCACGGACACTCTTCTTAAACTCTGGGTCAGGGGTGCAGGGGGTCGGGAGGGGGTGTGCTGTGTTCATTTGTTTGTTTCTGGTTTTATCAAGACAGGGTCTCATGTAGTACATGCTGGTCTTGAAGTCCTTAAGGAGTGGATAATGAACTTGAACGCAGATCCTGATGTGTCTGCCTCTTTTCCTAAGTGTCCTGTTTTTGTTTTTGTCTTTGTTTTTTTAAGACAAAGACTCATGTAGCCCAGACTGGCCTCAGGTTCACTATGTAGCCAAGTATGACCTTGAACTCCTGATCCTCCTGGCTCCACCTACTAAGTGCCAGGATTACCGGCATGTCTCACCATACTTAGCCCTTCCCATACCATTGAAACAGGCCTTCACACGTAAGTGGGCTTCATATTAACATTTGTTGGCCTAAACTTTACTAAAAAGAAATATGACCCAGGCATGGTGGTGCATGCCTTTAATCCTAGCACTCAGGAGGCAGAGCTAGAAGGACTGTCGTGAGTTCAAGGCCAACCTGGGACTAAAGAGTGAGTTTCAGATCTGCCTGAGCTAGAGTGAGACCCCCACCTCAAAAAAAAAAAAAAAAAAAAAAAAGAAAAGAAAAGAAAGAAAAAGAAAAGAAAAGAAAAGAGAAAAGAAAAGAAAAGAAAAGAAATAATGAAATGAAATGAAATGAAATGAAATGAAATGAAATGAAATGAAATGAAATGAAATGAAATGAAATGAAATGAAATGAAATGAAATGAAAAACAGCCTCTCTTTCTTTAGGGGCAAATCTCAGGTATGTATCAGCCTTCAGCTTATATCCACCAAAGCAGAAACCTGTTTCCAGAAAAAGTATCTCACATCTAGACAGCTAGTCATGCTTCTGTAATCCTGCCACTGAGGAGGCTGAGGGTCCAAACACAGGATTCCAAGACCAGGCTGCATCGCGTGAGCTGACAGCTGCCCAAGACAAGCTTATCCTCCATGAAGAGGCTGAATATGTCAGAACTCCTTTCTGACCTTTTGAAACCACACTCTGTCTCCTTGGAAACGTCTTCTGGATTATTCTTTTCATATTTGGTCCCATGCTAAGCTACTGAGGCCAACCTACTCCTACAATCCCATTGAGAGGAGGGGATGAAAGGGGGGTACAGTTAGGGTGACGACCCCTGAAGGTAAAAAAGGCAAGAAAGTCTGCACTTGCTAGAAATGAAAGATGATCTGACTTCTTATCTCTTGCCTAGTTCCCTAGACCTGTTTTTCCACAAATAGCCAGGACCCCTCCTGGGAGGGAGGTCTTTCATAGGATTTAAACATTGTGGTTGGTCAAGTTCAGCCCCAGGAACTTGGTGTCAGGGCTAACCTTTTCCTGAGATAGCCCCTGGCCCTAACCAACCAGCTATCCCTCTGATTCACCTGAGCCAGCCCACCACTAAAATGTTATAAATATTTTTGCAAGGGAAAGGCAGGCTCTCGACCACTTGGGAACACCTGATCAGAATCTGGAAGAGGGTCAGTCCCTAGACAGTTAGCTAGTCTAGTGCCAGAGGGTGCTACACGAGCAACTGGGGGAAAATGGCTGACATCTGCCCAAACAACTCGCAGTCTAAGCTACCCAGCAGGAAACAACCTGACGTAATGCTCAAACAAGTGCAGTAGTGGCAAACAGCCATGGTGGGTAACCAACTGCTCTTGATTTGGCTAATAGATCCACTTAGTGGAATGGAACTCATTGCTGGAACTGGGAAATAAGTCAAAACCATGTACAAAAAATGAGCTCAGTCTCCAAGATCAAGATACCACCAAATGTGGGCTAGAAGAGAGCAAATGCATATAAAATTCCCTCCAACATATCTATGGCCATCCCATCTATCTAGTACTAACTTCTCTCTCCGTTGGAGAATTTGCTTATCTTTTTCAGATGGACAATGAACCTGAAGGGAGGATCAGCCAATCACACTTCACCAGGACCCCAGCTGAAACCGTAGAGCAATGCGGGGGAAGGGCAAGAGTACAGCGTTCTTAGGGATCACGACACCAGAAAAAGGCTGAAGGAGATAAACACAGAGAACATCCAACTCATACTAAGCCAGATATCCAGAGACACAGAGGCTCCCAAAACTTCATTACTGAATTAGAACTAAAATGACCCCAATGTGGTTTAGGGAAATTCGCAGAAGAGGGGGTGAAAAGAATAATGTTAGAGTCACAAGTTGGGGCATTATGCACAGAGACTTGGCCTACCCCCATAAGTCTTGACTACCCCCACAATGCATGACCCACATTCCCCATTGATGAGGGCCCCTTTGGAAGAGGGAGGACAGGGAGGCGGATAATGGAGTCAACATTATGAATGTAAAATTAGAATAATATAAATAAAAAATAAATTATTAATAAAAATAAAAATACATAGAGTTTTTTAAAAAAGATATTGCATAACAAAGGGCGAGTGGGTCCTGCGTGCATTCCCCATCCACTGCTGAGAGGCTGCCCCTGACTATGGTGTTCAGAAAGATCTCCCTACCTGTCCAGGGCCAGAGATGTGAGAGTGTATGGTTCAGATTGTGAAAGGGAGAAAGGATCAAAGGAGGCCAAACTGTGCAAACCAAGTATTTCCCACATGATGAGACTAAGATCTGTCTCATGGATAGCTGCTGGAAATGTCAGTATGTATGACTGTGGTGGTTTGATTCACGTGTCCCCCATAAACTCAAGTATTCTGAATGCTAGTCTCCCCAGCTGATGGCATTTGGAAATTAAAGCCTCCTAGAAGCGATGTATTGTTGGGGGCAGGTTTATGGGTGTAATAGCCAGCTTCCCCTTGCCAGTGTTTGGCACACTCTCCTGTTGCTGTTGTCCACCTTATGTTGTTCAGAGGGTGATGTCCACCCTCTGCTCATGCCATCGTTTTTCCTGCCATCATGGAGCTTCCCCCTCGAGCCTATAAGCCAAAATAAACCTCTTTTTCCCCCCAAGCTGCTCTTATTCAGGTGATTTCTGCCAGCAATGCGAACCTGACTGCAACAATGACATTGTACTGTCAGTTGCTACAATAATTCTAATAAAAATATAGAACAGGGCCTGGGGAGATGGCTCAGTTGGTGAAGTATTTGTCTGGCAAACACGGAGTCCTGAGTCCAATTGCCAAGGCTCACCTACAAAAGCCAGGTATAGTCATGCTTTTGCAATCCTGGCCTAGGGCTTGCTGGCTAGCATAATTAGCAAGCTCCAGGCAGTGAGACATCCTGACTATATAATGAATGGCATTCTTCACGAATGACAACTGAGATTGGCTTCTGATGCACATGCTACACATGAACAGGCACACATATGCGCACTCAAGGAATATAAAATAAGGGCTGGAGAGATGGCTTACCCGTTAAGGCACTTGCTGGCAAAGCCAAAAGATCCAGGATTGATACCCTAGGACCCACATACAGCCAGATGCACAAGGCAGCATATGTGTCTGGAGTTTGTTTGCAGTGGCTAGAGAACCTGGAATACCCATTCTCTCCTCTCTCTCTCTCTCTCTCTCTCTCTTTCTCTCTGCCCCTCTCTCTCTCAAATAAACAAAACACTTTTTAAAACAGAAATATAGGAGGGATGGCTCAGCGGTTAAACACTTGCCTGTGAAACCTAAGGACCCCGGTTCGAGGCTCAATTCTCCAGGACCCACGAAAGCCAGATGCACAAGGGGGCACATGCATCTGGTGTTCATTTGCAGTGGCTGGAGGCCCTGGCACGCCCATTCTCTCTCTCTTTCTCTACCTGCCTATTTCTGTATCTCTCTGTCTCTCATAAATAAATAAATAAATAAATAAATAAATAAATAAATAAATAAAATATTTTTTAAAAAACAGAAATATAGAATACAAATGCTGAGAAACACCAAAGTCATACAATGGTTATTCTATGCTATGTTCAGCCTGCAGTGGGCTCCTCTTAGCAAATGTTTTGTGTAAATGCTATTTATTTTATTTTATTTTTTTCTTTATTTAGTTAAATGAGACCCAGAGAGAGAGAGAGAGAGAGAGAGAGAGAATGGGCATACAGGGACTCAAGCCTCTGTAAATGAACGCCAGACACATGCGCCCCCTTGTACATCTGCTTTACAAGGCGACTGGGGAACCAAACCTGGGTCCTTAGGCTTTGCAGGCAAATACCTTAACCATTAAGCCATCTCTCTAGCCCTGGCTTTTTAAAAATCTAACATGGTAGGGAAGGTGTAGTGGCAGGAGCGTGAGAAGAAGCTGGTCACCCTGTGTCCACTGTCAGGAAACAAAGAGAGACAGATGAATGCTGGTGCCCAGCTGGCTTCCTCTTTTCTTCCTTTTTATTCAGTCTGAGAGCCAGCACATCGGATGGTGCTACCCACATTCAAGATGGTCATCTGTCCTCAGTTCAACCTGTGTGAAACACCCTTATGGACATAGCTAGAGATGGTCTCTTCAGTGATTCTAAATCCAGGTGATAGGAGACAGAAATTGTCTAGGCAGCTTAGGGGTGATAGGCCCCAAAGTGTATAGCTTTCTGGTGACTAAGTGCAGGAATTGCCCTTGGGTCTGTAGGAGAAATCTAGGTCATTACACTTTACTACAGGTCGGAGATGTCAGAAGGACCTGTCCCTTCCTTATCTCTGTTCCCTCAGGGAGTCCTTCCATTCCCTTCCTGGAGAATTAGCATTCTGAGAAGACTGCCTCTATCCAAAATTCCTGGCCCCAGACTCCTGGCATCAGGAATAAACTGGCTAAACCAGCCACCCATCCATGGGGCTTAAAAAAAAAAAACAAAAAACCTGTAAACTTGGTCTTCGTCATGTAGCCATTCCCCATTAAAAACAACAAAAACAACCCAGAACAGAGTCTTGAGATGGATTCTCAAACCCCCTCTGCATCGCTGGGCAAGTGCTCTGCTTTCTTCTCCATGAGCTCCCTCAACCCCCTCTGGCCTCCCTGAGGAAGAGCTCCACCTTGCTTCCTTGTCTTATGTTCTGGGCTTAAGGCCCCTTCTCTTCTCCCTCCTAATGTTTTAAACTATAGAAAAATCTTTCTGAACCATATGCTCTGGTCTGTGCATTTCATTATTTGAATTCATAGGAAAAGGATCCAGGAACACCCCCAAATTATTGGTGCATTGGTATACAAGTAGCCTCCAAATTCCTGTACCACAGGCAAGAAGATGATAAAGATGAGCCCTTACAGTGCAAGACCATTGTTACTATCGGATATAAAGTGAATTTGAAGTCTCATCTCGGTTGGTTTAAAAGATTTTCATGCTAGAAATACAATATGCTTTAAAAATACGGTATGCTTTAAAAACTGATGATGTCACCATGAATTCAAGATTCAGTAATTATGAAAGTCCAATTCTAACACTAAAATCTAAAACATGCAATGAAGTAGTACATGGATTTTACAAAATGAGAACATGCTGTGATTCATAGAATTCTCCAAAGATGAAACTCAGTCACTGCTTATTTTTGTAAAGAAATGGATCATTATGAAAATTTTATATAATTACCAAGGTACTAAATTTTATGCAAGGACTGAACAATGCCTCACTTTCTAATTATGCTCCTTAAAAAAAGCACATAATATCTCCAAAAGAGTACGGCATAAAGCAACATGAAGCTTCCTGCAAACAGTGTTTCTAAAGCAGGGCTCTCCACTTTTCAACTGTAACTCAGAACAGCTTATAAAATACTAGCATGGGGCTGGAGAGAAGTTAAATTGCTTGCCTCTCATTTTCTTCTTCAGGGGGTGCATGTCTGATGTTTGCAGTGGCTGGAGGCCCTGGCGCACCCATTCTCCCTCTTTCTCTCTCTCTCTCTCTACCTGGCTATTTCTGTATCTCTCTCTTTCAAATAAATAAATAAAAAATAAAATATTTTAAAATAACCATCTCATTTTCAATGAGCAGGCAGTTTCTATGAAATGGGTACATGGTCCCAGAGGGAATTCAGTAAGTCCTCCCTCCAGCATGTGCAAATGATTTTCCCTGATGCCTCCACTCCACCTGCTGGAAAGCGGTGTGCAAGATTCACTCACATCTCCATCTCACTGCCAAGACATTCATCCCATTTTGTCCTTCTCCACACATATTGAGTGATTGCTGTGGGCAAGCATGAGACAAGGCGGGGAGGGGCTAGGGAGATGCTCAGTCAGTAAAGCTCTTGCTGTGCTAGAGATCAGATCTCCAGCACCCACAAATGCCAGGTGGGGTGGCATATGTAAGGTTCAGGAGTTTAGGAAATGGTCCATTAACTCACAGTCCCCACCTGTGCTCAGGGAATGGACCATCCAGGAGCCTTTACCTCAGGACTGGAGTTCTCTAGCCATTTAAATGTCAAGTGTTCCCTGCAGCCTCACATATTTGCTATTAAACCTACTACTTAGTCCCCAGTGGGTGGCAGTTTGGGAAGTGGGGCTTTGGTGGAGGAAGTGGGTCACTTGTTATCGCTCAGCTCCCCCTTGCCAGAGCTAGCTCATTCTCCTTCTGTTTCCTGTCAGCTGCTGTGGCAAGAGGCGATGCCCAGCTTCTGCTCTCCCATGCCATGATGAAACATCCTCTCAAGAGTGCCTTTAACCCCAGCACTTGGGAGGCAATAGGAGGAGCGTGAGTTCAAGGCCACCCCCTTCATAGTGAATTCCAGGTCAGCCTGGACCAGGTGAGACCCTACCTCAAAAACCAAAAATAAAAATTTGGTTGTGGTGCTTTTGATTGGGTGTTTTGTCCCAGCAACAAGAAGGTAACTACACAAGGTACTTTGGAGCTGAAGAGATGGCTTAGCAGTTGAAGCGCTTGCCTGTGAAGCCTAAGGACACATGTTCGACTCTCCAGATCACACATAAGCCAGCCACACAAAGGTGAAGCAAGCACAAGGTCACACATGCCCACTAGGTGGAGCAAATGTCTGGAGTTCAATTGCAGTGGCTGAAATCCTGGTGTACCAATTGTCTCTCTCTCTCTCTCTCTCTCCCACTGGATCACTCTCTCTAAAACATACAAAAGTAAAAAGTCTAAATAAAAGGTACTTTGGGGCTGGAGAGATGGCTTAGTGGTTAAGGCGCCTGCCTGCTAAGCCTAAGAACCCGGTTCCAATCTCCAGGTCCCACGTTTAGCCAGATGCAAAGTGACACAAGGGTGCAATGCTGCACTTGCCCATAAGGGGGCGCACACATCTGTATTTCGTTCACAGCAGCTGAGAGACTGCTGGCACACCCATCTCTATCTGTCTCCCTCTCCCTCTCTCTTTGTCTGTTTCTGTCTCTCTCCAAAAATAAAAAAATTAAAAAAAAAAAAAAAGGTACTTTGGAGTATTGGAATTTTACCTATGACAGTGATGTTTGTAAGGATATCCAAGACCTTGAGGAATAAGAATGGCTGGCTGGCTGGAGGGAGGAACCACAGAATTGAGGAAGCTGGGGCTGAGGAAATGGCTTAGTGGTTAAGGCATTTGCCTGCAAAGCCTAAGGATCCTGATTCTATTCCCCAGGACCCACGTAAGCCAGATGCACAAAGGGGCACACATGTCTGGAGTTCGTTTGCAATGGCTGGAGGCCCTGGTGCACCCATTCTCTCTTTCTCTCTACCTGCCTCTCCTTCTCTCTCTCTCTCAAATATATAAATAATAAAATATTTTTTTAAAAAAAGAATTGAGGAACCTTTGGGGATCTCTCTATCCTTGACCATCTCCTAAGTTAATATGGAAGGCATCCCAATGGTGGTGAGATGCTGTTCATAAGCTTTTTTATTTTTTAGCTTTCTACCAATTTGACAATATATTCATTTATTTCATTGAGAGGAGCGCTTGCTATAGACCAGGTACTGTTACAGACCTGAGATGATAGTAGAGAACAAAACTAACCAAGTCTTGCTTCCCCCAAATATCTGCTCATTCCGTTCTCACTCTTAGAGATGCCCCAGCTCTGTGTCCCCATGGGAAAGCACAAGAGAATGGGACTGGTTACGAGGAGTCAAGGAGCCACACTTGTAACCTCATCACATGACTGCCATCCTTCAGGTTAAGTGACGCTTTCTCCGAATAATTCCAATATTATGTTGCATTAATTTTGTTCACATCACACACCACAGTGTGCCAACCTTTGGGTTAGCTTTCAAGAGAAGAGCGGGTTATATATGTATGGACTTAAATACAAATGCTACTACATATTGAAAAACAACTTGTAAAATGAATTCCATGCCATGGGTAAAACACCTCAACTTTAATCACTTATGTTCAACTTGGAGCAGAAATGACTGGTCTGATGTAGTCTGAGAAGCTCATTCAGCCCCTCAGAGAATTATTAGATTAAAAAGAAGAGAAACACTTTAGCCTCCCTGCCTGTAAAGTTGCCTTCAAGTGTTAATAAGGAATTAAAAATTCCATGAAAAGATGTTTGTAATCATTCTGGTTGCTTCATGCTCCAGCTGACAGTCTATGTGCTATTTCCTACACAATTGGACTCCGTGGAGTCCTTCACTGAGAGTAAGTGCTGCCTCTGACATTGCTTGGCATCTTACTGAAATGCCACATCTAATACCCATGCCACAGAGGCCCTTATACAAGGAGCGAAAGTCAAGTGGACGAGTGTGTTACTTCTATGGGAAACCAGCAATGGCTCTATGGGTCCACGTTAGGCCCAAGCTTACTCTGTACATAAAATGTAAGATGTTGGCCTAATCATGGACATATCCTTAAGTTTCATTTCTACTGCAAATGAAAAACCCAAATTCAGCCCCTTCCTGCCATGTTTGTTTAAATCACTTACCTTTGATCTGATCCTTTGGATTCCTGTTTTCATTCACCCAACTTAGGTGCATATCTGTTACATGCTTATTGTATTCCATGTTAGACTAATTTTTTAAAAAATTAAAGGCACATGCCTTTAATCCCATCACTCAAGAGGCAGAAGCAGGAGGATTGCTGTGATTTTGAGGCCACCCTGAGAACACAGAATGAAGTCCAGGTCAACCTGTGCTCAAGTGAGACCCTACCTTGAAAAACCAAACCAAAAAAAGTTGTTTTTATTTATCTGAGAGACGGAGAGAGAGGGAGAAAGAGGCAGGCAGAGAGAGAGAAACAGTATGTGGACATGCCAGGACCTCATACTACTGCAAACAACTCCAAATTCATGCACCACTTTCTGCATCTGGCTTTTGCATGGGTACTTGGGACTCAAACCCAGGCCATCAGGCTTTGCAAGATGTTGCCTTTAACTGCTGAGCCATTTCTCCAGCCCATGTTAGATGAATTCACAGGAAAAATTAACCACCTCTTACCAATTTGGCATCCCATAGAATAATACCCAAAGGGTTCTGAACCTAGCCGACTCTTATTTGACATACGTGTGTAGTGTGTGTGGAATAGAATGTGTATGTGGTGTATGCACATGTATGTGCAGATGCACACGCCTTGTGTGTGCATACAGAGATCAGAGGAGAACATTGGGTGTCCACCCCCCATGACTCACAATGAGTTATCCTTGCAACAGGAAATACATATAGTCTCTGCTCCCTGCAGGACTCACAGGACTGGGGTTACAGACATCCATGGCCAGCTGTTTATGTGGCCCCTTGGAATCAAACTCAGGAGATCTCAGGCCCCCTTGCCCAGGAAATGCTCTTACCCACTAAGCCATGTCTCTAGCCCTCACAACAAATATCATATATATATATACTCGTTTATACTCTTCCCCTGGTGGCCTTCTCAGTGGGGTTATGATACTCACTGTAGGGTTATGAGGGCCTCAGTCAGTCCCTGTGTGCTAATAAGGGGGACCATGCCTACCCACACTGTGGCTCTTACAATCTTTCTGCTCCCTCTTCGGCAATGTTCCCTAAGCCATGACAAGCCTATTGGCAGTCTGATTTAGTTTTGAGTTCTCTAGAACCTCTGGACTTCTGCTTTGATGGCTTTGATTGCTCACCGTGTCTGTCACCATCGCCCTGTAGCTGGTTGTCAGGTTAGCTGTAAGAGCAGTATTCATATCACAGCTTCCTCTGCAATTTTTCCTGGGCTGCAGCAGATGTGGTGAAGGTGGCATGTCTCATGGAAGGCAGTTGGCTCTCTTCCTGCCTTCTCCATGGATCTCGATTCTCCTCCATTTTCTCTGACATTGCTGAGCTTCCCCTGGTTTGTTTGCTTTCAGGAAGCTACCATGGAAATGGGTCTAGGCCTGGCACTCAACCTAGGTGCACAGCAAACTTATCAAGCATTTGTACATACATAAATAACCACATGGGCAAGCAAAATGCTTCTCAGCAAGAGAAGCCCGCACCATCCTCTTCACTCAAAATTGACTCAAATGGCCCGGCATGGTGGTGCACGCCTTTAATACCAGCACTCGGGAGGCAGAGGTAGGAGGTTCGCCATGAGTTCAAGGCCACCCTGAGACTCATAGTTAATTCCAGGTCAGCCTGGACCAGAGTGAGACCCTACCTCGCAAAACCAAAAAAAAAAAAAAAAAAATTGACTCAGATGAAGAGAACCAATGATTATGCGGTCAGCTTTTGGAGCCAGCTACTCAAACAGAGCAAGCTTTTGGTTATAAGTCCTCTAAATACTTATGTTTACACCCATACAGTAATGCTGCTCTCTCTTTTGCTTAGAGAAATTTCTCTTTTCAAGTGGCGGTGACCACTAGGAAGACTTAAAAACTCATCAAGGTACCAAGAAGTGACAGTAGAGTGTTGAGCACTAAATGAGACATCTCTATCAAACACCTTCCACTGACTCAGAGACTATAGCAGAAGAAGTGGTGGAAAGAATGCCGAAGCAAGAGTGAAGTAGTTTATGGGCTGGAGAAATGGTTCAGCAGTTAGCAAAACCTAATGACCCAGGCTCGATTCCTGAGCACCCACATAAAGCCAGATGCACAAAGTGGCATATGAATCCAGAGTCCATGTGCAGTGGCTGGAAGTCCCGGTGTGCCGATTCTCTCTCTGTCTCTCTTCTATTTCTCTCTGCTTGCAAATAAATAATAAAAATAGTTTTAAAGTGAAGCAATTTAGGGGTAATAGGGTCCCCTGAAGGTAAAAGCAAGGCCTAGCCTTAATTAAGCCTGTAGGAGGATAATCTGGGTCATTTTAAACCTCCTTACAGCCTTCTCTTTGTAGAGGTCAGAAATGTCTGAAGCATCTGTTCTTTTCTTATCTCTTCTTTCCTAAAGGAGCTCCCCTTTCTCAGAAGAAATAACGGCCCCTTCTGAGAAGGATGGTTTTAACATTGCTGTGAAGATTGCCTTTCCCAGAAAACTTGACTTTTAATCTAGAAACCTGGCATTGAGGCGGCTGGACAAACCAGTTCAGCTCCTATCCCATAAAAGACTCCCAATCTGGGTCTCTAAGTGGGCATTTTCATTTCCAGAACTCAGCTCCCACCTCCTCTTGGGCAGAAGCTCTGTATTCTTCCCTTCTCTTAAGCTCTATAATAAAATCATTCTAAACTTTATCCTGTGATCTGTAATTTCATTTGTTGGAATTCATAATATGAGAACCCAGAGGCCACTAGTTCCGATGGAAGCTTTGTGTACCTGTGAGTGTACAGCACCATAGCTCCTGAGTCACTACCCACCAAGAGTCAAGGAAGGCTATGTCACACTCAAAGACATCCCAGAGTTCTCAGATCAAAAGTATGGCAATGACTCCTGTAGTACAGTGTCTTTCAGACACAGAGGGGTAGTTGCATTCATGACCTCCCAGTGGCTGTGATTACCTGCACAAGACCTACATGATATTGGACCCATCATATGGTTGTTGTGGATGGTGGCTGAGGGGATTCAAAAGATATCAAAATAGAAGAAGGAACAGTAGGAAAGAAAAGTGGATTCAGTGGCCATTTTTTGAAACTGAAAATAACAAAGAGAAACTTGTGGGTCTCTAATAAGGAATAGAAGATAAGAAGATAGGAGTTATGACTACATAGTCTAATTTCTCACTGAGCTTCAAACTGTGGGGCTTCTCAGTATGTGGCTATGACTGCTTCGTCTCTGGCTGAGCCAGAGTCGAGGGATCAGCAACTCACAGAACTTGCAGCAGGCTGCGAGGGGAGGTCTTAGTTTTAAGAGACTGACAGGAAGCTATTGGCAAATAACAGATTTTCCTTTAAGCATTCTTTGTGTCTCCGCGTATGAAATAAAAACATGATCACGTGTGATGTTCTTATCAATGTTGGATACCTAAAATTGCAGTAATGCAAAAATTAGAACTATTTGGTGTTTGCATGGAGGATTTAATTCTCTGTAATTGGTAAAGTGGTAAGAAGAATAAGATTCAAATGAATCTCCTTTCTATTTCAAATAGTTAAATGTATTCTGAAGAAGACTATGGTATGCATTTTTGAAGGTTAAAATAATAAAGACTTTCAAATTTTCACTAATTAACTGAGCTAGTTTGCAATGATGGGTGAGTATTTCATTTTTGGTACTTACATATGTAAGTATGGGGATGGAATGTGATGGATAGTAACATTGATGTTACAGTCAGGTTCACATTGCTGGCAGAAATCACCTGACCAAGAGCAGCTTTTGGGGAAAAAAAGGTTTATTTTGGCTTAAAGACTTAAGGGGACACTCCACAATGGCAGGGAAAATGATGGCATAAGCAGAGGGTAGACATCATGCCCTGGCCAACATACGGTAGACAATAGCAACAGGAGAGTGTGCCCAAACACTGGCATGGGGAAACTGGCTGTAACACTCAAAAGCCTGCCCCCAATAATACACTGCCTCCAGGAGGCATTAATTCCCAAATTTCCATCAGCTGAGAACCTAGCATTCAGAACACCTAAGTTTAGGGGAGACATCTGAATCAAACCACCACATTCCACCCCTGGCCTCCATAAACTGTTAACTATCCATGATGTAAAATGCAATGCATTCAGTCCAATCATCCCCATAATCCAAGGTCTTTTAACTGAGCCATAATACCAAAAATTCCCCCAAACCCATAATGGCACGGAATAAACACTCATACTGAAAAAGGTAGCATTGAGCATAGCAAAGAAATATTCAACCAATACAAGATTTAAAACAACCAGGGCAAACATCAAATTCTGTAGTTACAAGTCCATAAACTCTAGCCAGTGACAAATCTCCAAGTCTGATAATTCTTTTTTTTTAATTTTTTAAAAATTATTTTATTTATTTTTGGAGAGAGAGACACAGAGAGAGACAGACAGAGAGGGAGAGGGAGACAGAGAGAGATGGGCACGCCAGCAGTCTCTCAGCTGCTGTGAATGAAATCCAGATGCGTGCGCTCCCTTGTGGGAAAGTGTGGCATTGCACCCTTGTGTCACTTTGCATCTGGCTAAACGTGGGACTGGAGATTGGAACAGGGTTCTTAGGCTTAGCAGGCGGGTGCCTTAACCGCTAATCCATCTCTCCAGCCCTCCAAGTCTGATAATTCTGACCAGCAACAAGTCTCTGAAGTTCCAATTCTTCCTCTCCAGCTAGGCTACTCACAGTGCTAGAAAACATCATCTGGGCCAGAAACTCTCCTTAGCAGACATCTCATGGTCCTGGCATCTCCACCGGGTCTCCATTGCAACCCTTAGTTCATCTTCACAGCTCCATTGGGTCTCCATGCAGGCATCCAGCAAACCTGCTTCACACTGCCCATGGCTGTTTCTAAAACACAAGACCACATTGAAAACTCAATGACCCTCTCTTTCCTGCATTTCTTGCACTCCACAATACCAAACAGGGTGCCAATTTGTTAATCCAGGGGGGAATAAAGCAGACTTTGAAGAACAGGATACTCCTTGAGCACTCAGGCCCCTTCAAAAGAGTCTACATTCTTCCTGTTGCCCCAGTGCAGGTTAGCTGGCCCAATCTCATATAATTGCAGCTGAACAAGCAGAAGTTTCAGCCCAAAGATTTCATTTCTGTGCCATATCCCTCTACTCACAGCCATTCCATTTCTATGCAAAGCAACCCTGCACAAATTCTCAGGACAGGGGCATAACAGCAAGCCCCTCACACAAACTGCTTCTAGCCCAGTCCAGGCAAAGCTCTTTCTCACCCTCATAAGCCAAACCTCACAGTCCATGGTTCTTATTGAAATCAGGTCTTTCAACTCTGACCAGAATAGTTCATCAAGCTGTACTTACAGCACTGCAAGGCATCTCTTAGGCCAAGGTTTCAAATCCTTTACATTCCTCTTGAAAATCAGCTTGAAAAGGCCAAAGCCACACAGTCAGTTGTCTAGCAGCAACCCCACTTCTGGTACCAACTTTACTGTTACAGTCAGGTTCACATTGCTGGCAGAAATCTCCTGACCAAGAGCAGCTTGTGGGAAAAAAGGGGTTTATTTTGGCTTGCAGACTCAAGTGGAAACTCCATGATGGCAGGAGTAAATGATGGCATGAGCAGAGGGTGCATACCACCTTCTGGCCAACATCATGTAGACAACAGGAACAGGAGAGTGTGCCAAACACTATTGCTATAATACCAATAAACCCCACATCCAGCAATACACTGCCTCTAGGAGGCATAAATGCCACTGTAGGGACATATCTTTCACTGTCCAAAGTTATGGGATCTCAGTAGATACTCATTAGGGTGGTGACTGAATAATGAAGTATTGTATTTGCAAAGACACAAAATACTTGTCAGACTTACAGAAGGAATGGATGCAATTGGCCAATGTGTTAATCAGTGTTCCATAGCTGCGACAGATCAACTAAAAAGAGAAAAGATTACTTTTAGATTCAGTGTTTTCAGTCCATGGTCAGCTGGCTCCATTTGATGGTCCTGTGTTGTGGCAGAGCATCATGGTGGCAGGAAGCATGACAGAAGAGATTGGCCACTCATGAGGGCTGGGAACAGAATTTAAAAGGGACCAGGGTAACATCTACCATTCCAAGTTATTTTCAGTTGATCTACTTCCTCCATTCCCATCTCCTCACAGCTGACTCACCTATGAACTATCAATGGGTTGGTCTATTTTCATGATCCAATCACCTCTTCATAGCACTACCTTGGTGACTCAAGCCTTTAGTAATTGACCCTTTGGAGCAATGTATCTCCAAAAAGCATCAGCTGTATTAGAAATAGCTTGATTTGTTCTTAAATGATTTTTTAAAATAATTTACTTATTTATTTGACAGAGAGAGAGAGAAAGAAGTGTGTAGGGAGGGATTTAGCAAGAGAGATGGGCACACCAAGGCTTCCTGCCTCTGCAAACAAACTCCAGATGCATGTGCCACTTTGTGCATCTGGCTTTATGGCTTTCATGTGGATACTGGGTGTCGAACCCAGGCCTGCAGGCTTTGCAAGCAAGTGCCTTTAATCACTGAACCATCTCTCCAGCCCCTTAAATGATATTTTTATTAGATTCTACTCGAGATTATGTTGACTTTAATATTTGTTCAGAAAAAGCAGAAGTAATATCCATCTATTTATGGAAAGCTTCCTAGTGCTTTATTATTACTTACTTTTCTCACTCTTGGAAAATAAGACAATGTTCTATGAATACTTATCTTCAGATAATCAGGGTGCATTGGTTCCATGAATGTTATGAATCAAGAATGACTTTAGGGCTGGAGAGATGGTTAGTGGTCAGTGCCTACAAAACCTAGGGACCCAGGTTGGATTCCCCAGTACTTAAGTAGGCCAGATTCACATGGTGGCCCATGCACTTGGAGTTCATTTGCAGTGGCTAAAGGTCCTGGCATGCTCTTAGTCTCCCCTATTTCTCTCTTAAATAAGTAAATAAAAATTTAAAACAACTTTTAAAAAAAAGAATCTCTTTATACTCAACGTGAGTCAGTCCAAAGAATACTGAGTTACTCAATTTTTCTCCCTAAATAAATTAAAGTAGTTTATCCCAGAGTAATCATATTTTCATATTTTTATTAGGTCTTAGGAGAATGTGAGATAATAAGAGATAAGTATTTGCCTTCTGCAGTGACCTTCTCGGAAGAAAGGAAAGAGTAGGACCCAGGAGGGGGCACAGGACTCAGGGCCTTGGCCATGAGCACAACAGGTGCACATGGAAAAAAATAAAGCAGATGGTTAGACATGCAGACACAGCTGTGGGCAAGTTCTGATCTGAGAAGAGAGGCTGATATTCCAATTGTCTACACAATATTCCTGATCTGGTGAACCTGCCATGGGCCAAAGATGGATGTGTTGGTTAAGGAGGCAGACAATGAGCTTCATGTCCAGCCACTTTTTCCCTTCACACCTCTCTGATAAAGTGTAGTCAGTCTTAAAATTCCCTTTACCTTGCACAACCCAGCTAGACCTCCCCCTTTCATCTCTGTTCTGTCTCCTCTAGACTCCTGTCAAATTTCTCCTCAGCTTTCCACAGCAACCCTCCTGGGATGGTTCACCACAGAATTTACAGTCACTTAGGAGAGACATCTCTGAACATGTCTGTGAGGCCATTTGAAGAGAGGTTTGACTGAGGGGGGAAGACCTACACTAAATGTGGGACTGGACTGAAGTTAACAAAAGAGAAAGTGAGCCCAGCACAACTTTCATCTCTCTCTGCTTCCTGACTGTGGATGTGATGTGACGGGCTGCTTCATGACTTTTCCACCATCATGGAGTTTGTTCACAGTGGTTGAAAAGGCCCTAGAGTGCCCATTCTCTCTCTGCTTCTTCCTCTCTCTTTGTCTCTCTCTCTCTCAAAAAAATGTGTTTTCAAGCATAAAGATATGTGTAAATGTGTGCAGGTGTGTAGGTGTGCAAATGAGTGTGTCATAGCATTAATGTATAAACAAAATTATATGCAAGAATGTGAGTGTGCAAACATAAATATCCACATGGATGCATAAGTATGCAGGTGTGTGTGCAAGAGTGTAAATATGACTGTAAAATTATGAGTGTGTGTGTGATGTATGGCTATAACACCCCTAAGCCTGCCCCCAGCAACACACCTCCTCCAGTAAGGCTCCACTCCCTGAATTTCCACCAGCTGGGGACCAGGCATTCTGAACCAATGAGTGTGTAGGGGACATCTGACTCAGACCACCACAGCTTAGAACAGTCGACACCCGAGCCACTCTCATGTGATCACCACATGTGAAGTACAATGTTATCCTTCAGTTTTTAGGAACAAATGATGCCTAATTCTAAGAACTTCCAATTTTATTTATTTATTATTTATTTATTTTGGTTTTTTGGTTTTTCAAGGTAGGGTTTCACTCTAGCTCAGGCTGACCTGGAATTCACTATGTAGTCTCAGGGCGGCCTTGAACTTGTGGCGATCCTCCCACCTCTGCCTCCCAAGTGCTGGGATTAAAGGCGTGCACCACCATGCCTGGCTAGAGCTTCCAATTTTAGATTTGATAAAGTCTTCCTATGAGTTAAACCAGAAATTTAGGATTCATAAGGCAATGGGTCTCTTTGAAAGCAACGGAGTTTTACCTTAGCTCTTGGGTGGGCTTCACTCTGGAACTAGGGTGCCAGACTCTCAATGGTCACCAAAACTTTGCCATGTCAATGGCTCCAGGTTGTTTGTATCATGGAAATTGCAGACTGGATCTCACAGACAATGAAAGATGAGTTTAAAGGAGAAACTTTGTTACAGAGAAGAAGCAAATTTGAATCTTTCTTTCTTCCTTCCTTCCTTCCTTTCTTTCTTTCTTCCTTTCTTTCTTTCTTTCTTTCTTTCTTTCTCTCTCTTTCTTTCCTTCCTTCCTTCCTTCCTTCCTTCCTTCCTTCCTTCCTTCCTTCCTTCCTTCCTTCTTCCTTCCTTCCTTCCTTCCTTCCTTCCTTCCTTCCTTCCTTCCTTCCTATTTCTCTCCCTTTTTCTTTCTTTCTTTGAGAGAGAGGGAGGAGGAGAAAGAAAGATGCAGATAGATAGAGCAAATGGACATGCCAGGATCCCCAGCCACCACAGTTGAACTCCAGCTGCATGCACCACCTTCTGCATATGGCTAATATGGATACTGGGGAATCTAACATGGGTCCTTAGGATTTTCGGGCAAGTGCCTTCACTTCTAAGCCATCTCTACAGCCTGTAATCAAGCATAGAGAGGGGTAAAAAGCTTACTGTGGAGAAGAAACAAACTTTATTGCAAAAAGGGGCAGAAAAGGCTAGGGAGATGGTTAAGTGGTAAAAGGCCCATGCTTGTAAATCCCATCACCCAGGGTTCAATCTCCCTCTACCCATGTAAGCCAGACACACAGTGATGCATGTGTCACATGATGAGACACTCCCCTCTGAAAAAAAAAAAAAAAAAAAAAAGGAAACAAATACACTATCCAAATGTGGGTCTGCTGGGCTGCTGTGAGGTTTGAAACTGGCTACAATATCCATTTCAGCCCAGAGGAGAACGCGTGTGCATCTTCATTTGAACAGGAATGATCAAATTTGCCTGAATCCAACAGAGGACCATTCCTCTGGTACGTTCTGTAAAGCAAAGCAGCAACAGGATGGGGACGTCTCAGCAGTGACGAGCGGCTTTTGCCGAGAGTTACTCGCCAGCCGGAGGCTGTGCTCGCTGAGAACCACAGCACAGTGTTTTCAGAGTTCATGCACCTTGGGCCAGGGGTGGGGTGGGGGGCGTCAAAGAGCAGATGTAGGTTCTGGGTCTGAAGATGGCATCCTGTAATGTCAGCACACCCAGGCCATTCTCAAAATGCCTGCATGAAAAGGAAGATGCTGATGGGAGAGTAAACGAGTTGCTGCTTTTCTAAAGGAGGGAGCTACTTGTTCAAGCAGGTCGTGAAAGGAAATGAGGAGAAATGATGCACCAAAGACTATTGCTATGCAAATAAATGTAAATAGGTAATTAGCATCAATTTATTTATATTGATGTCTCTCCAGTTTGTTCCATCTTGGAGTGAGTCCCATGTTAAAATATAATGGACTTAACATTAGTACACACAACCTTTCTCTAGGGAAAAAAGAAATGAGTTCATTTTAAGCCAAACACATTGTAATTCTATGAAGAGAACATGCCCTGGAAACCCACTCTATCTGAACAGAATGAAAGCTTCAGGCCAATGTGACATCTAAAGAAACATTTGTGGCATTAATTTTTCACTAAAATACTAAAGCAAGGCTCATGCCAGAGCTACATAAGGGACATATCACAAAACAGACAAGGAAACTGCTGGACTCTACTGGAAGTACATGAGGAGTCAGCACGTTAACATTTTCATAGCTTGGTACATAAAATACATAACAGTGTTGAGAGAAATATTTGTTTTCTTTTGTTTTGAGGAAGGATCTCGCTCTAGCCCAGGCTGGTCCTGAACTCACTGCGATCCTTCTACCTCTGCCTCCTGACTGCTGGAACTAAAGGCGTGCACCATCAGATCTGGATTAGAAGTTAATGTTTCTGCCAAAAGAGAAGTCTGCAGAATTGAAGAGTTCTATCGTAGAAATGACAGTTATCTTTGTGTGTCTGCATGTGTGTGGTATGTCATGTGTGCATGTGCCTGTATGGTGTATGCATGTGTGCGTACACACATGCAAAGGCCAAAGAAGAATTTGGGTGTCCCTCCTCTGTTGCTCGTTTATGTGTTTCCTTGAGATGGAATCTCACACAGATTCCAGAGCTTGACATTTTCATAGGACAAGCAATTCTGTCACCACTCCCTACAGGACTGGGGTTACAGACTACATGGCCACACCCAGCTATTTATGTGAATGCTAGGGAACCAAACTCAGCAGACTCAGGCCCCCCTCCACGCAGGCTCTCATGCTTGTGCCTAAAGCACTCATAACTGCTGAACCTTCTCTCCAGCCCCAGAAGTGTACGTATAAGGAGAAAAAGTTAGTTGAACTAGGATATCTTAATGAGAACTTTCATGATTGTTTTTTTTTTTTTTTGGTAATTATTTATTTATTTGCAAGCAGAGAAAGACAGAGAGAGAGAGAGAGAGAAAGAGATATAGGGGAGAGAGAGAGAATGGGCACACCAGGGCCTCTCGACACTGCATATGAACCTCAGATGCATGGGCTACTTTGTGCAACTGGCTTTATGTGGGTACTGAAGAATCAAACCCAGGTCGTTAGGCTTTGCAGGCAAGCACCTTAACCTCTGAGTCATCTCTCCAGCCCTCATAGTTGTTTGAAATGAGCATATAGGTACATGTTAGATGTAAACATTTTCCATGAAGAATGTAGTTATGCACAGAGAAAGCAACTTCAGTTTGTAGAATTTTCAATCTATAGATATGGGTCCAGAAGTCTCTTTCATCTTAGAGGATGTCAAAATGCAAAACATCACTCAGTGTTCAGCCTGGACAATAAAGGTCTTGCTATGGTCACTGGCAGCTTCCTTATGAAGTCATTTCTCATGTCACTAGTACCTCTGCTGTGAGTGGCCTTCCTTCTTTCATCTCTAGGCACCACCAGCAGGTCCAAGGCCCACAGAGTCACCTTTCATTAAGAAGATTGGCATATCAAGCTGGAGAGATGGCTTAGGAGTTAAGGCATCGGCCTCCTAAGCCTAAGAACACCCATTTGATTCTCCAGGTCCCATGTTTAGCCAGGCACAAAGTGATGCAAGGGCGCAATGCTGTACTTGCCCACAAGGGGGCACATGCATCTGGAATTCATTCACAGCTGCTGAGAGGCTGTTGGTATGCCCATTCTCTCTCTCTCTCTCTCCCTGTCTCTCTCTCTCTCTCTGACTCTCTCCCCCCCAAAAAAAAACAAAAGAAGAAGATTGGCATATCAAGATATGAATATGTTTGGAAATTTTAAATATTCTTGAGCTGAGGTGATGGTTCAGTCATTAAGGTGCTTTCCTGCAAAGTCTAACGACCCTGGTTCAATCCCTGGTACCCAGGTAAAACCAGATGCAGGGGCTGGAGAGATGGCTTAGTGGTTAAGGTGTTTGCCTGCAAAGCCAAAGGATCCTGGTTCGATTCTCCAGGATCCTCATAAACCAGATGCATAAGGGGGCGCATGTATCTGGAGTTTGTTTGCAGTGGCAGGAGGCCCTAGCCCACTCATTTTCTCTCTATCTGCCTCTTTCTCTCTCAGTCTGTCTATCTCTCTTAAATAAATAAATAGAAATAAAAACAAATTTTTTAAAAAAAATCTTTTAAAAAACAGATGCATAGAGTGGCACATGCATCTGGAGTTCATTTACAATGACAAGAGGCCCTGGCACACCCATTTCCCCCCCCTATATCTCTCTGCTTGCAAATAAATAAATAATCTTCAAAATATTCTTAACATGTTATGTGGGATGGAAAAAAATATAAAACTGTTTTCTCCAAAATTTGTTGCACCTATAAGAATTGGCTAAAGGGAGCTTATACTATTTCAAGTTTGAGGTAAGAGGTACTAGTTGTTTCTCTTTTTTTTTTAATTTAGTAATTTAGTAATCAGAAAAATTGAGTCGTTCTACCAACGGGGAGTTTCAAATAAACCACAACAAACATCAGGACTTCTGAAATGAAGATTCTGAAAATGTGCTAAGTTAAATGAACAGAACCAACAAGTCTGTTTGAGCAACCCACTGGACTGGAAAAGAAGGAAAAGCTCCCCACCCCACGGAGGTGTGTGTTTCATTTGGATAATCAAGTGAGAAATTGCTTTGGTGTATCGCAAAATAATACCTCATTATAGACAAGCCATTCAATGCGCAAAGAATTTCAGAAACTCAGAAAGCTATAGGAAAATCTGACTAAATTGCCTACTAGCTAAATATTTAAAAACGTTTTTATTTTGTTTATCTGCAAACAAATAGAGAGAGAGAGAGAGAGAGAGAGAGAGAGAGAGAGGAGAGAAAAGGGCACACCAGAGCATCTTGGCATGCAAACTCCAGATGCATGCACCACTTTGTGCATCTGTCTTTATGGGGGTACTGGGAAATTGAACCTGGGCCATCAGGCTTTGCAAGCAAGTACCTTTAATCACTAAGCCATCTCTCCAGTCCTAAAGAACCAATGTCAAGCACCTAAAATACCAGTTCAACTGTTGAAAAACATCACTTTTTATAAAGTAAGCATTTGATCACATGGGTACAATGATACATGCACACATGTATAAAATATAAGTGCACACATATGACTGTAAACACAGGATGTGTGAACACACACAGATACACACATACATGCACACATATATATGGTGCACCCAAAACTCACATGCACACTGACAGCAACTATATGACACAGAGAAAAAATTTTCAAATTCTGGCAAGAAGCTTGCAGCCCTGTTTGTGGTATCTTGTCACTCTAGTAGCAAGAGGAAATGTTTGAGCATATACCTTTTTGTGTGATTATTTTGAGAGACAGAAAGAGAATTGGCACACCACTACAATCAGACTCCAGATACATGCACCACCTTGTGCGCATGTGCGACCTTGCACACTCACATCACCTTGCATGTTTGGTTTATATGGGATCTGGAGAGTTGAACATGGGTCCCTAGGATTCACAGGCCAGTGCTTTAACCAGTAAGCTATCTCTCCAGCCTGAGCATATAACTTTTTAACCAGCTTTGTTGAGAGAGAATTATAAGCCACCATGTTCATTTATCTAAAGTATAAAGTTCATATCATCATGTTAAAAGGTTGGCATCCTGGCAGACCTGGGCAAAGATTAAGAACATGGAGTTACTCTTGTCCTTCAAGTCCTGTAGGGGGCGCTGTCTCCTCCTCCCTTTTGTTTGCAGCCCTGCTAGGTGGTCATGGCGTCAACCCTCAGGTGGAGGTCTAGGCAAGGCCTCTGAGGTACTCAGAAGAGCCAGGGGAGGAAAATGCCTTGGGTGACATCCTTCAGTTTTGCCTGAAAAGACTCAACAGCTCTCTGAATAAGAAACTGCTTCTGGAAGGGATGGAGGAGTGCCCAACACTGAAACACCTCGGTCACACCCTACTAGGCTCAGGGACCATTGAGGAAGAGGGGGCGGATAGAATGGAAGAGCCAAAGGAAGGGTATAACCTCTTACAATGCAACTGTCCAGACAGAAACTGGCCTTGATATCCATGACCTTGCAGTGCCTAGCAATACCTTTGCAAAACCCTCAAAATAGGAGAAAAAGATGATGACATCAAATTAAAAGAGAGACTAATGGAGAGAGGGAGGGGATATGATGGAGACTTGAGTTCTAAAGGGGAATGGGGGGAGGGAAGGGAAATATCACGTGGGTTTTTTCTTTGTATGTGAGTATAAAAGTCAATAAAAAACAATAATAAAAAAAATCAATGTTAAAAAAAAAAGAAAGAAACTGCTTCTGTTATGTTCATCTTTGTTTCCTTTGAAGCTGTTAGTTCTTATCTAGTGATGTATTTTATTTTATTTTTTTTTTATTTTGAAACAAGATTTCATGTAGCCCAGACTAGCCTTGAACTTGCTATGCATCTGAGGAAGATCTTGAATAACAGACCCTCTTGTCTCTACCTCCCAAGTGCTGGGGTTTCAAGCATGTGTCTCCTCAGCCTGATTTTCTGTTTTATAGATCCCTTTTGTGTCATAAAAGAGCAGCTGTTCTCTTTCTTTCTCTTTCTTTCTTCCTTCCTTTCTTTCTTTCATTATTCCTTCCTTCCTTCCTTCCTTCCTACCTTTCTTTTTAAAAATATTTTATTTATTTATTTGCAAAGAGAGAGATAGAAAAGAGAGAGAGAGAATCAGAGAACCAGGGCATCTAGCCCCTACAAACTAACTCCATGTGCAATTTTGTGCATCTTGCTTTACATGAGTACTGGGGAATTAAACCTGGGTCCTTTGACTTTACTAGCAAGCACCTTAACCATTAAGCCATCTCTCTAGCCCTCTTTGTATTTTTTATTTTTTTGAAGCAGGGTCTCACTGTTGCCTAGTCTGACCTGGAACTGACTCTGTAGTCCTAGGCTGACCTCAAACTCACTTCATGACGTCTTGTGTCTAAGGTATGGAATCTTTTCCAACAGTGATGTCACCTAAGATTTAAAATAATTCATCTCTAACCTGTCATCCAGAACTCAATTTCATCTCATCTCTGTTCCCCTTACCAGGATCCACATGTGTCCTCCACATCATTATTAAGACCTGGGCAATAAAGAAAGGAGATGGAACACAGCCAAAATGTGTGCATGTGTGTATGTGTGGTTAGTATTTGTATGCACCTGTGTCAATATATGTGTGCACAAATACCTTATACATGTGTGAATATGTATCATTGTGGATGCACATGCATGGTGCACAGATGTGTTTCTCTGCATGTGTGTCTGTGATTACATGTGTGTGCATGTCCATATATGTGGAAAATGAGTGTCCCTTTCACTCATATGTCTTCTTTAAGAGTTCAAAGTGACCATTGTGGACCAGTGTTCCTTCAGAAAACTAACAGGATGATAGGAAGAAGAAAATTCCTTTTCTTGCTAGAAGAATAAAAGCAGCATAGCCCCAAACCATGACATAGCCACAAATGGCTTTTCTGTTCAGTGGGATAGGTCATATATAAGATGGTTCTCTTCAAGATTCTATTCTTTTTATTCCAGACTCAACTGAAATTTAATTTAAAACAACAAGAAGGGCTGGAGAGATGGCTTAGAGGTTAAGGTGCTTGCCTGTTAAGCCTAAGGGCCCAGGTTCAACTCTCCAGATCCCATGTAAGCCAGACACACAAAGGTAAGGCAAGCACAAGGTTGCACAAGTCCACTAGGTGGTGCAAGCATCTGGAGTTTGATTGTAGAGGCTGAAGCTTTGGTGTACCAATTCTCTCTCTCTCTTTCTAAAATAAAATAATAAAAATAATAAAGTAAAAAAAATTTTAAAGAAGACAAAGAATAGCTGTCCCTTCCATCTGAAAAAAAAAAAAAAATAATTTCTGCAGTAGCTCCTATCAGCTATGAAATGAGAAAAGTTAAATTCCAAGTTAGTTTCAATTTTCTACACTCAAATGACTACATTTAAGGGTATTGAACTCAGAGGCTCATAGCATCTCACTAAGTGCTTTGCTTATAACCTGCACCAGATGGTCATACAGGAAGGTTCCCAGCTGAGACAGCCATCACCGGTGAGTAGAACTGACTTGGTATTCACCAAGACTCAGTGCAGTGTCAGGCACACTTGCCTCACGTGTCTGCCCACTCAGAGGCGCCATTCTAACACCCCTGTGCTCTTCTGCCCCAGGAATTCCCCACCATGCAGAGTTTCAGGACAGGTATCAACATTCCACAGAGTTTTTATTCAAGGTATTTATGTTTTAGCCACTGCAGAGCCAGCCAAAGGGACGAAGAACTGTGAAGATTTAAGTAGCCTTTTGTTGTGTGATGGTTAACCTTCATTGTCAAATAGATTGGATAAAGAAACGCCCAGTTAGTGAGTCACGTGGTGAGCTTGTTGGGGAGGGTGTTAGGTGTTTTCCAAGAGGTGTTAACTTGGGGAAAGAGCACTTGCTTTGAGTATTCCATCACCAGCCTATGGGCTGGGGTCACTTCATAGAATAAAAGCAACAGAAGGTGGCTTTCCACAATAACAAAATTCCAAGAGTTTTCAATAGATTCTCAAAGTCTTCTAAAAGATGTCCCATGGGAGGAAAAATGAAAATATTATCTAGAAAAGCTCAGAGTTACAAGGAGGAACTGAAAGAAAATCAGCGGGTAGGCATGTGACTAAGTCTGTGCTCACACTGACTTTAAAATAGGACCATGTATTTTGTTTGGAGATTTAAGAAAGTTAGAGCTCAACATATTATGAGACAGAGAGGAGATGAATTAAGCTCTTGAAGCCCTTTCAACATTCACAATCATAGACTGTAGAGATGCCAGACAATGGCCTTGATATGTGTGTTAATGCATAACCGTAACAAAAGTGGAAATGTCACCAATGGACATGCATTAAGTTGATTCTTACAGATAAAAGAGGGAGTTTTAGACTGGAGAGATGATTTAGTGGTTAAGGCACTTGCCTGCAAAACCTAAGGACCCATGTTCAACTCTCCCGATCCCACAGAAGCCAGACGCACAAGGTGATGCAAGCGTGTGAGGTTGCACATGCACATAAGATGGTGCACACAGCTGGAGTTTGATGTGTGCTGGAGGCTCTACACCAATTATCTCTCTCTCTCATTCTTATAAGAAAATTTAGCCGGGCATGGTGGCACACACCTTTAATCACAGCACTTGGGAGATAGAGGTAGGAGAATCATCATGAGTTCAAGGTCACCCTGAGACTCCATAGTGAATTCCAGATCAGCCTGAGCTAGAGTGAGACCCTACCTTGAAAAACCTAAATAAATAAATAAAATAAAATAAAATAAAAAATTTAAAAAAATTTATGGATGTGTGAGTATTTGGGTATGATATGCATCTGAATACATTTGCATTTTGGAATAACGCAGTATTAGCCTATCAAATTACCATGGACTCAATGAAAACTCAAGAATTTTGACCACTGCAGGACATGAAGTCATACAAGACCATGGTCAATGTTGATCTGCTCCTCCATCTTGTGCCATCATATATTTTTGAGTCCTGAGTGAAACAATACCTTTACTCTTGGCGTCAGTATCTCCATATGTAGATATGTAGATATCTTTGCATGGGAAGTAGATTAGCCCGAGGAAGGAGAGAAGAAAACTATGATGAAGCAGGAGTAAGAGGGAGCTATGTTCTGAGGATCTGCTCTGTTTTCTGTTGGGAGAGATGGGAAACTTCAGACACCGCTGATGAATCCAGACGGTCCACAGAGTCAGGGAGGCTTTCCTAAAGACATCTTGCCGGGGGCAGTAAATACTGTTTATTTAAGACCAAAATGGTCCAGAATCTTGGGTCTTCAGCAATCTATCTCATTCTTAGGTCTGGACGGTACCCTACATAATTCCATCTTAAAACTCTGTGTACTGAAAGAAAATCTTTAACTTTTAATCTTTTTTTTTTTTTTTGAGGCAAGTCCAATAAACTAGCTTTTTTATGAGAGAGAGAGAGAGAATTGGCATGCCAGGGCCTCTAGACACTATAATTAAACTCCAGATTTGTGCTACCTTGTGCGCATATGCAACCTTGTGTGTTTGCGTCACCTTGCATGTCTGGCTTATGTGGAATCTGGAGAGTCACACATGGGTCCTTAGGCTTCACAGGAAAGTGCCTCAAGCACTAATCCATCTCTCCAGCCCTGACTTTTTTTTTTAAGATTTTATTTTTATTTATTTATTTATTTGAGACAGAGAGAGGGAAAGAAAGAGAGGGAGAGTGAGAATGGGCACACCAGGGCCTCTAGCCATTGCAAACGAACTTCAGACTCTTTGCCCCTTGTGAATCTGGCTTACTTGGGACCTGGAGAATTGAACAGGGGTCCTTAGGCTTTGCAGACAAACACATTAACCGCTAAGCCATCTCTCTGGCCCAGCCTTGACTTTTTCATCTTGTTAGAGATTGCTCTCTTGGGGAAATGCTAGAAGCTAGCATTTACTTTTTAGAGATGTAACTCGAAAGCCACCAGGCTCCTGTTTATACCTATGACAAAGATACTGACTTGCAACTCCCCTTTGAGAAACCCACACTCATCCTATGGAGTATTCGTTCCTCTCTCTCGGAGCA
This sequence comes from Orientallactaga sibirica, assembly GCA_036365145.1. NCBI lineage: Eukaryota > Metazoa > Chordata > Mammalia > Rodentia > Dipodidae > Orientallactaga > Orientallactaga sibirica. Next base: position 6,647,807 of record JAEOAD010000061.1, read on the forward strand.
GCCTTTCTTTCTGCTTTTAAGAAATCCAACCTTGCATCATGTTTGGCTTCCCTTGGAATTCATTTCTTCATCAAATTGGTGAATCTTGGTGTTGCCGGGTGGAGGTTTCTGAGAAGAACTCGTCAGTTAGCTGCTGGTGTGGTGTGGAGCCGTATTCCCCCCACTGACAGAGAGAGGTACCCTCCCTTTGCATGTGGTCACTTAGAGACACAGGACCGGAATATAGAACACAGATGCTTCCCTGCCCTCACCCAAACAGTCTCCAAGACGGTAATAAAGATCTGAATCTTGGATCTTCCTCTTTGTCTATTCCCAGCCTTGTCCCCACTGTTGGTGGGGTTCTTTCTGAATCTGCGCTCTCCTCCTGGGCCACCAACCTATCAAGGTCCTTCATAGGCATTTGAACTTGGCAATGAGACCCATCTAATTGAATACCTCATTCCTAAAAAGACCAGATCCAAGTCTCCATGTGGATTTCCCCTCTTGGGACCCATCCCAACTTGGGGGGGGGGTTCCCCTCTCAGTTTAAGAGCTTTTATGTTTCTTTGTTCTCTTCTTTGTACTCTCTTGTAAAATAGATCTCTTATAATTTACCCTTCTTCCTGTCTGCATCTGTCAACTCTATGCTAATCTTAGACAAGAATTTGAAAGCCTCCAGCTTGTTCAGTTCTAAGCTCATTCAGTGCCCCGAGGGGCTTCAGCACACCACTAGGGACAAGCTGATCTCTGGTAGTAAGGGTTTCATAAGATACTGTCATGTGACAGGTTAGTCAGCTCCTTGCCCCGTGTTAGCCTATCAAAGTCTTTTTGTTGTTGTTGTTGGGCAAGCCCAACAGACTAGCCTTTTTTTATGAGACAGACAGAGAAAGAGAGAGACAGAGAGAGACAGAGAACTGGCATGCCAGGGTTTTCAGCCACTATAATTGAACTCCAAATGCATGCACCACCTTGTGCACATATATGACCTTGTGTATCTGGCTTATGTAGGATCTGGAGAGTCAAACATGGGTCCTTAGACTTCGCAGGCAAGCGCCTTAACTGCTAATCCATCTCTCCAGCCCCAAAGTCTTTTTAAAAACATATTTTCTTTACTCATTTGCAAGCAGAGATAGAAAGGAGGAGAGAGAGGATGCCAGGGCCTGCAGTCACTGCAAATGAATTCCAGATGCATGTACCACTGTGCATCTGGCTTTATGTGGGTACCGAGGCCTCAAACTCTGGTCATGAAGCTCTGCAAGCAAGCACCTTTAATTGCTAAGCCTTTTCTCCAGTCCAAGATCAAAGTCTTTTAAAGCAATGCCTTTGCTTGAGGCTATAAGCCATTTTTTTTTTTAGCACCAGTCACGTGGGCAAAAGGCCTGCAGTTGAATCTTTAAGCTGTCTTTTATTCAGAGAGCTAGCAATCTGGAGAAACATCCCAAAGGTCTGTCTCCCTGGTCTCTTTCTCATTAGGGTTTCCTAGGGAACCAGAGTAAAGGCAAAGTGCAGTCTTATCTTTCTGGCCAGGTTTCTCAGACTGTGCATATGCCCTGAGGGCTTATCTTTCTTTTAGCAGAGGAAGATTCTACTTTTCCTTCATGAGAGCCTCTCTTGTTGGTGCAAGACAGGGTGTGTATCCAAGGCCATTGAGTTCTGTGTTTTTGTTTTTGTTTTCCAGAGTCTCCAATTGGATGGCATCTAAACCATGGGTAAACTCACCACAAGCAAACAATGAGCAGTATGTGATGGTTTGAATCACGTACCCCATACACTCATGTGTTATGAACACATGGTCCCTAGCTGGTGGCCATTTGGGAAGGGGGGCTTTCCAAAGCAGGTGTGTCATTGAAGGCACCAGGGTTAATTCACTCTCTTGCTACTGACGCCTCCCTGATGTGGCAGAAGCGATGTCCAGCTTATACCATGCTTTCCCCTGCCATCATGAAGCTTCTCCTGCAGACCATACGGTGAAATAAACCTTTTCCTTCCATCAACTGCTTCTGCTCAAGTGTTTTATCCCAGCCACATAAAGGTACACAGTGTATACAATCTGGGCTGCTCTCATAATACTGTGGTGCTTTGAATGTCAAATAACCGCCCCCCCCCAGTAGCCTCATGTGTTTGTGATTGAGCTTCATGATTAACCCACAGTTGATGGAACTTTAGGGAGATGGAGGCTTGCTGTAGGAAGTATGTCACTAGGAGTGGGCAATCGACCGTTAGAGCACAGGCCCTCCTGCCACGCTTAGCGCTCACTCTGGTTGCACCTCTCTGCTGTTAGGAAGATGTGAAGCCCATATGTCTGCTCCTGCTATGCTTGCCCACACCATGATGAAATTCCTCTCAACCCTGTAAGCCCATTGGAGAGGTTGCTCAGCAGTAAAGGCACTTGCCTACAAAGTCTAATGGCATGAGTTCAGTTCCCCAGTATCTAAGTGAAGCCAGATACACAAAGTGGCACATGCATCCCAGTTTGTTTGCAGTGGCAGGAAGCCCTGGTGTACCCAATCTCTCCTCTCTCTCTCTCTCTCTCTCTCTCTCTCTCTCTCTCATGTACGCTACCTCTTTCCCTCTCAAATAAATAAATAAATAAATAAATAAATAAATAAATAAATAAATAATAGTTTTTATAAAGCTCTGTAAGCTGAAATAAATCCTTTCCTCCAGTAACCTGCCTCTGGTCCAGTGTTTTATCCCAATAATAAGGAGGTAACTGCTACAAACACAGAATAGAAAAATCCCCAACTATTGTGGACCTGTCAGAGCTTCATCTAAACTTTCACCGAAACCTCAGGCTGTCCCCTGGGGGCGTGTTCAGCGCTTGCCTTTGATGCTGCCCCTGAACCACCTTGTCTGGATACGTTCAGGCTCATGGCTCCATTCTTATTTCTTTCTCTCACTTTTTGACAAAACCAGTGCCATGCCTTCATGACTTTGCTACCAGTACTATTGGGCCACTGGATTTCATCTCTAGTTTCCAAAGCTCCAAGTTCTAAAATGGCTCCTTCCACTCTTCACTGACTTACCCATGGACCAAGCCCATTTGCTAGCTCCACGTGCTGCTGTTATGCTGCCTTGTTTTATTTGTATTTGCTTCTGCTTCTAATGTGTATTTGTCCCTGTTTCTAATACGTAAGACAGACAAAATTGGTTTTGTAATCAAAAAACTTCAAATGAAGATCCCCTGTAGTCATGAAGAAAATAAACATTTCCCTGAAGCATGAATTATTCAATTTATAATTTAAAATTCATAAAGTCTACTCCAAGATCAGAGGCTTCCTCCCAATAAAGTCAACTTGTCTTGGTGACACAATGTGGGGAAACTATAAACACTGGTGTCTATTAGTCACCCATTTCTTCTTTAGCATCAAAGATAGAATTTTCACCAAGTTTATTTTTCTTCCCATTTCTCTTTTTCAATGCATAAGGAGTGAGGACTTGGTCGTGTACTCTACTTTCTTTGAAATGTGTCCTTGTGTTTGTCTTAAAACTCAATCATCTAGAAACAACGAATGCAAAGCAATATCAGCTCCCCAACAATCAACATTTAAATTACCTCCTAGGTCACTACGTATTATTAGTGTTCCTCAGTATCGTGAACGCTGCATATCTTTAAGTCTCTATTCACTCTTCCTTGGGTGTCACCCCAAAATCACACACCATGGTGGTAACAAAGCTCATTCATGTCCAGGGGTGACAAAGCTCACATGAGTCCAATAATAATGAACTTTATTGGTATCTAATAGTAATGAAGCCCACCTGTGCACAATAGAAACAGAACTCATTACTGCCCAGTAGTAATGAAATTCATTAGTTTCTAATAGTGATGAAGCCTGTCCCTGTCCAATAGTAATCAAGCTCACACATGTACAGTAATAACAAAGCTCATTGCTGTCTAAAAGCAACCAAGCTCATACACGGTCAGTAGCAATGAAGCTTATTGATGTCCAATAATAAAGACACTGATCCATGTCCATTAGTGAAGGAGCTTCTCGACGCCCAAGAGTAATGAAATTCATTAGTGCTCAATAGTAATAAAACTCATCAATATCCAATAGCAACAACACTCAATAGTGTCCCATAGTAACAAAGCACATCTGAGTCCCTTGTTTTTCACTCAGGACTCTGAACTACACAGAACAGTCCATAGTTGTTGGTCATAATAAGGTCTCAGGTGAAAATTCTACTCGCATATTTTCCACACATTTTGCCATTATTTTAAGTTGGTTTACTAATCACCCTATTTTCTTTTTATAACTATTTTTATGTATGTATTTTCAAGCAGAGAGATACAGAGAAAGAGAGAAAGAAGAGAGAATGGATATGCCAGGTCTTCCAACCACTGCAAGCATACTCCAGATGCATGCATATGCCACCTTGTGCATCTGACTTTACATGGGTACTGGAGAATCAAACCTAGGTCATTAGGCTTTGTAGGCAAGTGCCTTAACTGCTGAGCCATCTCTCTAGTCCTACTCCCTATTTTCGAACATTTTCCATAGGTAAAGATCTTCTCTCTCTTAAATTAATATACCCAAACATCAAGTAAACTCAGCCAGTGTGTAAATAAAATACTTATTTCAATGTCTGAAAAGTTTTGGTTGGCTTTTTCAAATCCAAGGTTTGTAGGTACTGTACAGCCTTTGGCTTAGTGAAATTTATATAGATTTTTAAGAAACTGATCCAAATTCTGTTTGATTTAAAAAATGCATTGATTTTTTTTCCAGCAGAAGTATTTACTGACATCTATTTATTTATATCTTGTGTTTGAACAGTCTGTGCTGGTCTACAATGCCTGCTTGTGTCCATGTATACATTCCTCCCAGGACAACAGCACACCACCCTGATAGCCACGGGCCCTGTAAGGGTAAGTGAAGCCGCTATGACAAGCACACAAGTCATATGATTGCAAAAGAACAAACCCTTTCATGCAATCAGATCATCAGGAAGGAGGAAGGAAAACCCACGGAATCAGAAAATGACGAATGGCACTGAGCATCTTCCCACGTGCTATGAGTGCTGGAACCAGAGAGAGAAACTGAAAATTAAAATATGACCACATTGTCATGGCAGAACTGAAACAGGCACTCACGTTGCTGCTTGAAATACAAATTGTCCCAACACCCACAGAGGAATGTGACAATCACTAACAGAGCTACAAATGAATTCTTGCTTGATTCAACGTTTCCTGTTCTAGGAATGTATGCTAGAGTGACTTAACAATGCGCACAAAATGTCTCATGGCAGAATTTTTTTGTAAATGTAAAATATTTTAAAACATGAATGTCCAGATTCAGAGTTATAGATTCAATTTCATGATGTCTGTGCCAAAGGGAATACTGTGCTACACTGAGAAAGAGTGGGTAGTGCCTCTGAGCAGATATATGGAGCCATTTTTAGTACATGTTGTCACGCCCAGACATACATGCAAACCTGAAACCATTAGGAAGTTTGTGGTCACGGGAGAAATGTAACTACTCTCCATTCCAGTGATGCACAGAAAATGCATGTCGTGTGACAGAAAATGATCCAACTACTTCTTGTTGTCTTTTACACACACTAGTTAATTCAGTGTGTCATTGTAGTGATACCAGATTTAAGGGGGACGGAGCCATTCTTGGCTCTGGATGGGCTTAAGCTGAGGACTTTTATAAAGCCCCAGATTTCAACTGTGACTGCAACTTCCTAAGCCCGTGGCTCTCCAGTTCTTGTCTTGTAACCTGTAAAGAATGATGAGAGGAGAGACAGTAGAAAGGTAGGTTAAACAAGGGTTGATTAGAGCAGAAAGTGAAAGTCAGGAGAAAATGAAAGTGAAGCAGAAGAGGGGTCCCCAGCAGGTAGTCTGGGACTGCTGCATTCTCCTTTTTAACAGTACAATGTAGTCCCTAGCAATGGCCTTTACTCCTATGTAGTGATAGGGAAATGCATTTTATTTAGCAATCCACAAGTTGTAATGCTAACAAAGTGCTTCTGTTTTATCTAACACTTTAGGTTTAGGCATCTTAGGAAATAGTTTCATTGTTGGACAAATACACATTCGGGCTTCTTTGTCTGAGACAAAGTCACATAAGAAATTCTTTCGACCAGGTGACATTCTGTTGAGGAGAACAGAAAGGGCTCCATGACATACAGTGTTCAGGATTTTGCTGATTTCGCCTCAAACGTGCCCAGTACCCAAAACAGACATGGGTATCACCATCATACAGGTACACCACCAAAAATACAACTTAGACACTGGCAGACAATGTACATTTGATCAACTGAATTACAACCTCATAACACGTGCCATCTTACCTCCCCAGCCTCCCCCACCTAAAGTGGCCATCATTTGGAATTCAGAGTTTATCACTACCTTACTGTGAGCTATGTAAGTTGTCATCAGTGTTGCATGGTTATTTCCTTTGAATGGAAACATTCCTTCCAGGAGGGAGCCTCATTAAGGCTCGGGAAGTAAATGAAACTCAGAAGCCTTGGGAAGCTCCTAAAATAAACAGAATTTGGGCCTGGAGAGATGGCTTAGCAGATAAGCCCTTGTCTGTGAAGTCTAAGGACCCCTGTTCAAGGCTCGATTCCCCAGGTCCCACGTAAGCCAGATGCACAAGGTGGCGTATGCATCTGGAATTTGTTTGCAGTAGCTAGAGGCCCTGGTGTGCCCATTCTCTTTCTCTCTCTTTCTCTCTGCCTCTTTCTCTGTCTGTCACTCTCAAATAAATAAATAAAAATAAAATAAATTTTAAAAAAAGAAACAGAATTTACAAGTCCCCTCCCTAAGGTTATAAAAACAACAACCAACCTCCTCTGAGGAGAGAAGACTCACCCACAAACCTACAGAGGGTGCTCCTCCAGGGATGGGACTTTCATGAGTTAATGCAAATGCTCTGAATTCATCCATGTTCCTTCAAGTGATTGCCGATTCATTCAGCCAGACTTCACTGCAATTGTTTCTTTGGTCCATCATGGGTATCACTATCTAGGATGAATAGAAATTTTGTCCAAGTCTCCCCAGGAAAAGCTACACAACACAATGTATTTTTTTTTTTCATTTATTACCTTTGGCAAGACACTAAATAAAAAAATCAGAGCCACATACTGAAACCGGGCCTTATATTTTTCTCCTTATTTTGCACATGTTACATTCATTAGTTTTGCACATCTGCAGCTATGGATGATGGTTATTGAAACAGGAATAGAGTTGGTTCTCTCTGAACAAACATCTAACTGAAGGAGAAGATTAGGTTTATATTAAGACGCTGGAACTGAATTCCAAAACAATAATCAAGGAGCCAATAGCCACGCATACTGTTGTAGTCAGTTGCCATGTTGCTGGGTGAACATCGAAGCCAAGCACAGTTTATGAGAGGGAGGGATTGATTTGCACAGGAGGATCCATCAAATGGCAGAAGAGGAGGCTGGTTCCTATTCATAACTGCAAACACAGAGGTATCCCCAAACAGTCAGCACCACAAGCAAAAGCATAGTCAGGCCTCAAACGAGGCTGCAATTAAGATCCACCCACAAACGCACCCTTTGAGAAGAACTCCACAGTTACACCTCTCCCAGCCTTGGAGGTCCAAGTTACAAGCTTTAATAACACACCTGAGTCTCTGGAGGACGTACATTCAAACTACCACACATACAAAAGAGAGGGGGTGAGGGAGTCAGCAAACAGGCCCTGGACAGATGCCAGGGAACTTGTCCGGAGATGGCCGACTTGCACACAAACTCGAGCCATGGTCTGCCCTGAGATAATCAGCTGCTTCCCTCTGTCTTGGGCAAATGAAGCTTGTTGGCTTGCCTCCCTGGAAAACTAAAGTAGCTGTTCAGGCAGCTTGCAGTTTCCACGTCCTCACCTCCCCTTCATAACATCCCTACCTCCACCCTAAGGCTAATAAACCCCTCCAGCCATATATTATCCAGTGTACACTCTTGTTTCCAGGGTCATAGCGCCTTTGGAACCCGACGAGTCAATGTCATTGGCCCTCCACTCCGAATAAAGCCTGCTCTTTGCTGTCGAGATCCCTAGCAAGTTTTCTCTTCCAAACTCACCTCAGAACTTTTCCTTGCAGGAGAAAATTTATTTTAGAAAAAAGGGCCATTATGAAGATTAGTCAGATAATTTGTAGAGGAATTAATTTATTACCAGGGCTTTTGGGGTTCATACTAAATTTAAGTATTATGAGAATGAGTGCCAGTTTCAGCTGGAGGCAGCGAAGCAAGAAGAGGCCAACATATGTGCAAGTACGTAAGAATATGGGCATGCACACCCAGGAAGTGACTTAGATAGGGAAACCAAGATCCAAGCCAAGAAAGTGTTAGTGCTACTGTAGAAGAAAATAGTCATAAAAGAAAAACTTGTGCTGGGTTACAGAAACCCCCTCCCACCCAAGCAGGTCCGAAGTTACCCACAAAGAGCAGAGATAAGATCTGGTAACCCACAGGGAGAGACCAGAGAACAGAGAGATAAACTTCCTTCCACAAGCCTTCACAGGGGAGACCAAAGACCAGAGAGACAAGTTCCCTGCTCATGTTGTGAGTTACTGGTAGTTTTGGGATGACTGGAGCAGAAATTACAAGAAATTTAAACTATGTAGCTGCCTGCTCACGCCATGTACGCTTCTGTAACCTTGCTTGCTTGTAGGAAGAAAGATATAAAAAGCCCCTCTTGCCTAAGCTCTAGGCTGATGATATTACAGAGTGATTTGGGTGTCAGTCTGCTAGCGTGAAGAAATCTTCCCCTCCTCTGTGCACACAGCTCTGAGTCTCCTTCAGGAAATCCCTGCAACACAACCACCAACAGCGCATGTATTGTCTGAGTATCTGATAATGAGAAGTAGATCCATCCCACAAGACAGAGAAAGCAATGTGTTTGGGTAACACCCCAAGAGTAGTGGATGTGTCTTAGAAGATGAATGGGAAGGCTGGGCGGGTGAGCAGGATCATACCGTGGAGAGGGTGACCAAGGAGAAGGGGGCCCAATAGGAGCTGCATGCAACAACTTCAAGAAAGAAGGACTAGCAGAGTGAATCCTTGGGGAAAGCCCAGCTCGGAGGGAACTCACACAATAAAGATGCTCAGTTATTACTGACAGAGTGTGTTTGCCAGAGTGCCACCGAGTTTCCTTCATGGAATCTGTTGTGGTAGATAATACAACGGGAAGACCTGCATTTCTGGGCTCCACTCAGAAGTTGTTATAGTGACGACAGTGCACGCTGGTGACAAGGCCCTTCATAATAACACAAGTGAACATTTGAGAGCAGCACATTATCTATTCAATTAAAACTCCCCTCACAGAGTATAACAAGACAGCTCACAGAGGCCAAATGTATCGGTTACTTTTCTAATTTTTTTTTTAATTTGAGAGAGACAGAGAAAGAGAGAGAAAAGAGAATGAGAAAGAGAATGGGAGCTCCTGCAGCCCCTCAGCCGCTGTGAACAAACTCCAGATGCATGCGCCCCCTTGTGGGCAAGTGTGGCATTGCGCCCTTGCATCACTTCTGGCTAAACGTGGGACCTGGAGAATCAAACGGGCATTCTTAGGCTTCACAGGCAGGCGCCTTAGCTGCTAAGCCATCTCTCCAGCCCTACTTTTCTAATTTTTGTGGCCAGAAGCAACTTATGGGTGGAAGGGTTCATTTGGGCTCACAGTTTAATGGGAATGCTGTCAATCATGGTGAGGGAAGGCATGGGGGTAAGACTTTGCATCTGTAGTCTGGAAGCACACACAGAGAGATGAATATGGGTGCCCGGCTTGCTTTCTCCTTTTGATTCTGTCTGGAACACCAGCCCATGGCTTGGTGCTTCCCAGATTCAGGGTGGGTCTTCCCATTCTCCCTGGTTAAACCTTTCTGGAAACACCTAACCGGTGCACTCAGAGGTGTGTGTTTCCATGACAATTCGAAATCCAGTCAAATGGACAATGAACATTTGCTTTCACACCAAGAGAACTCTGAGCAAGTAAGCTATAGTCGGCTTTTGATGAGTGGAAGGACTCTGAGAGACCAGTAGACTAATTCAGGGCTTGACTTGTTTTTGTGTTTCCAAGGGCCCAATGTTCATTGTGAAGTTATTTATTAGCGAGCTCTCTGATATTTTAATGTAGGCACTTGTTTGTGGCTATAAACTTCCCTCTTAGGACTGCATTCATAGCCTCCCATAGGTCTTGGTATGTTGTGTTTTCATTTTCATTCAATTCTAGGATTTTATTTCCTTTCCATTCATCAGTCAATAGTGTGCTTAGTCTCCATGAGTTTATGTAAGCGCCATAGTTTCTCTGGCTGCTGATTGCCGGCTTTATTCCACTGTGGTCAGACAGAATGTGAGGAGTAATTTCAATTTTTTCTGTATTAGACATAACTTGCTTCATGGGCTGCTGAGAAGAATACGTCCACAGCATTTGGATGTAATGTTCTGTAGATGTCTGTTTGATCCTTTGCTCTATGATGTCATTTAACTCAGACATTTCTTTGTGTTTTTTTTTTTTTTTTATGGGGATGACCTGTGTATCAGTAAACAGCCATGACAAATTGGGAAAGGGCATTTTTAATCTAAGTAACACAATCTCAGAAAGACAAATATTGTATGCTTTATTTCTTTCATTTGTGGTTTCTAGACTTTAGGTAGAGGCATAATGTCACATATGTGTATATGACGTGAAAGTAAACTTGAAACAGACAAGGGGAACAAAGAGGAAAAGTGAAAGAGATAAGAAAAGGGAAGGTAGGGGAGTGCAGTAGATACTTCTACATTGCTGGGATGAATATCCAACCAGTTTTAGGAGAAGAATGGATTTATTTCAAGCTTACAGATCCAGGGGAAGTTCCATTTCTTTGGCAGATGAAGCTGCCTCCCATTCATAAATCCAAGGAGAGAGAGAGAGAAATGACCACAAGACATCAAACAACAAAAAAAATGGCAAAAACACAAACTTGCAGCAAGCAGCAGAACCCCCAGAACTCAAACCTCTCTATACACATTTAGGCTAGAATCTAGCTGCTCCCCCAAACACACTTTTGAGCAGAACTCCAAGATCTGCCCCATGTGACACCTCTTCCAGTTAGGCTGCTAGAGACCTAGGTTCCAAGCTGTAATAAAACACCCAAGTCGGGGGCATGCAATACATTCAAACTACCACAGGGAGTCTGGGGTTATGCTCAAAGTATATAATGCACTTGTATTAACATGGCCTTCCTTATATAACACAGTGCCATGTACCATGAATATATATATATGAAGAAAATGAAAAATAATAATACATAGAACATATGTCCCGGATCAGTCATTTCCACAGCCTTCTTCAGTTCTGTCACGTTCTGCCTGGAGGTGGACTGTGAAAAGAGGGCTGCCCATGTCCCACCCTTTCAGTGAAGGCTTTTGTCTCTAAAGGTCACATCTTTACAAAATAAATAATCTTCCCTTATCTATTTAGCAACAAAATTGATAGCAAAATGACATTTGGAAGTTTCTAGAAACTCAATGTATGCTTGAATATAACTGGTCCCCCATAAGCTGCCATAGACAACCAATTTGCTCATAGCTCTCCATTAGCCTTTTCAAAATCTGAGGCCTTTGGGGCTGGAGAGATGGCTTAGAAGTTAAGCACTTGCTTGTGAAGCCTAAGGACCCTGGTTCGAGGCTCGATTCCCCAGTACCCATGTAAGCCAGATGCACAAGGTGGTACATGCATCTAGAGTTTGTTTATAGTGGCTGGAGGCCCTGGTGTGCCCATTCTCTCTCTCTCTCTCTCTCTCTCCCTCTGCCTCTTTCTCTCTCTATCTGTTGCTCTCAAATAAATAAATAAAAATTTAAAAAATTTGAGGCCTTTAAAAATCATGGGAATTGCAAGTATTACTTCTCAGAATTTTTATTATTGAGAGAAATATGGCAGCATCATATCAATGTGAAGCAGATAGCATATGGTTTTAAAAATATTTTTATTTATTAATTTATTTGAGTGATAGAGAGAGAGAAAGAGGCACAAAGAGATTGAAATGCCTCCAGCCACTGCAAACGAACTCCAGATGCATGCAACACCTTGTGCATCTGGCTTACATGGATACTGGGGAATTGAACCTAGGTCCTTTGGCTTTGCAGGCAAGCGCCTTAACCACTAAACCATCTCTCTAGCACTAGCATATTATTTTGATCAAGTGTTATAATATTTCATTTGAATCTACATAAAGACTTTTCATAATTCATTTTCTCTTAAGAATACCTTTGTATTTAACTTGTCACAATTTACATTAGTAATTAATTATCACAATTCATTTAAATTTTGTAGCTTAGACAAAAAAGGTTTAATTTTTTTTTAATATTTCATTTATTTATCTATTCAAGAGAGGGAGGGAGAGAAAGAGACACAGAGGAAGAGGCAGGTAGAGGAAATGGGTACATCAGGGCTTACAGGTACTGTAAACAAACTCCAGTCACATGCACCACCTGTGCATCTGGCTTTACGTGGGTACTGAGGAATTGAATCTGGGTGTATAGGCTTTGCAGGCAAGCACCTTAACTGTGCTAGCCCCAAGAAGGGTTTTTTATTATTGTTATTTGTTTTCTAAGATAGAGTTCCATGTAACTCAAACTAGCCTCAAACTCACCATATAGTTCAGGCTGATCATGAAGCCTCTACCTCCCAAGTGTTGGGGTTGCAGGTATGCGTCACCACACCTTAGGAAGAGAAGCGGGTTTTAGACTAGAAGCTAATCTTGGGGTAATATGCGTCTTCAGAAAGTTTGAAAACTTTGCTAATTTTCCAGAAGGGCAATAATACGAACTTAGCAATAGACGATGCATAAATTACTCACTGATCACTTTTAAATCTTTAAATTTCTTCTTTAATATATTTTTTAAATTTTTTAAAATTTATTTTTATTTGAGACAGAGAGAGAGGGAGAGAGAAACAGAGAAGAGAATAGGCATCCAGGGCCTCTAGCCACTGCAAATGAATTTCAGACGCATGCACCACCTCGTGTATCTGGCTTATATGGGACCTGCAGAATCAAACCTGGGTCCTTAGGCTTCACAGGCAAGCGCCTTAATGGCTAAGCCATCTCTCCAGCCCAAATCTTTGAATATCATAATTGCTAAAAAATGAACTGAGGAGGCATTCCTGCTTTACCACAGTCATACTTTTTTATTTTTTATTGTGAGCCTCCCTGAAGACTGATTAAATAAGATAATCACCTAACTCTTCTACACCAAATGAAAAGTCAGCTTACAATGAGAGGTAACATTTTCACGAAATAACAAAAACAAAACAGAAATAAATCCTTGGCATTAAGAAGAGAATGACATTTTAGGGAGTTTTGTGGTCATAACTCACTGATTTGGCACTGGTGATGAAAATGGTATTATTTTTCTTATACACATATAACAAATGTGTGGGGAAATCTTCTCCTGTGAGGATTATTTTTCTTCAAAGCTTCACTGCAGATAAGCAAAGAGTGCAAAGCCTTGGCTCATACACTGCTGTGAGCTCACAGCCATCCGGTGAGCAGCAGTTAGGCACACAGCATTCACACTTTGCAGGTTAAAAGTCCCATGAAGCTGGGTGTGGTGGTGCACGCCTTTAATCCCAGCACTTGGGAGGCAGAGGTAGGAGGATCGCTGTAAGTTCAAGGCCACCCAGAGACTACACAGTGAATTCCAGGTCAGCCTGAGCTAGAGTGAGAACCGACTTCAAAAAAACAGAAGAAAAAAAAAAGTCACATAAAGTGTGGTTTGCAAGGAGATGGATAAGAAAAGAGAATCTAAACCTAATTGGCAGTGCTGCAAATGAAGTGCTGTGACAACACATTAGCAGTCAGTCAAAGTGCAACTAATATGTGCCAAACAGGATGCGATCTAAATGCCCCTGGCATTGGCACACTCCAATTGGATTGGGTGGAACAAGATGAACAGAATGTGTGTGCAATAAACAATACAAGCTAAGCTTAAAAATGAATAAGCGTGCCAAGTGTGGTGGAGCACGCCTTTAATCCCAGCACTCGGGAGGCAGAGGTAGGAGAGTCGCTGTGAGTTTGAGGCCAGCCCTAGTCTGCATAGTGAATTCCAGGTCAGTCTGGGCTGGAGTGAGATCCTACCTCGAAAGAAAAATGAACAAGGGAAAGAAATTGAGAAAGATGTGAGTATATGCTTTAGTTAAGATCAGCAACATTACATATGAAGAAAGATTGCAATGAGAAGATGACATGCGCATGAATTTCCAGAGAAAATGCCCTATATGAGCAAAAAGAAGCAGACAAGAGTCCCGAGAGGCACACTAGTGGACTGTCAAAGGACAGTGAGGCTTTGACTGGATGGAGGAGATGGAGCGCTAGACACAGTGCTTTCTGCAAAAGGGTGGGGACTGGTGTTTGGGTAGGTATGGCAGCTGGCTAAAGGGAGGGAGGAGGGAAGGAGGGAGGGAGGGAGGGAGGGAGGGAGGGAAGGAGGGAAGAAGGAAGGAAGGAAGGAAGGAAGGAAGGAAGGAAGGAAGGAAGGAAGGAAGGAAGGAAGGAAGGAGGGAAGGAGGAAAGGAAAGGAAGGAAAAAGGAAGGGAGGAAGGAAGGAAGGAAGAAAGGAGGAGGAGGGAAGGAAGGAAGGAAGAAGGGAGGGAAGGAGGGAGGGAAGGAAGAAAGGAAGGAAGGAAGGAAGGAAGGAAGGAAGGAAGGAAGGAAGGAAGGAAGGCAGGCAGATGGGAGGGGGGAGGGAGGGAAGGAAAAAGGAAGGAAGGAAGGAAGGAAAGGAAGGAGGAAAGGAAAGGAAAAAAAGGAAGGGAGGAAGGAAGGAAGGAAGAAAGGAGGGAGGGAAGGAAGGAAGAAGGAGGGAGGAGGAGGGAGGGAAGGAAGGAAGGAAGGAAGGAAGGAAGGAAGGAAGGAAGGAAGGAAGGAAGGAAGGAAGGAAGGCAGATGGGAGGGAGGGAGGGAAGGAAAAAGGAAGGAAGGAAGGAAGGAGGGAAGGAGGAAAGGAAGGAAAAAGGAAGGGAGGAAGGAAGGAAGGAAGAAAGGAGGGAGGGAAGGAAGGAAGAAGGGAGGGAAGGAGGGAGGGAAGGAAGAAAGGAAGGAAGGAAGGAAGGAAGGAAGGAAGGAAGGAAGGAAGGAAGGAAGGAAGAAGGGAGGGAAGGAGGGAGGGAAGGAAGAAAGGAAGGAAGGAAGGAAGGAAGGAAGGAAGGAAGGAAGGAGGAAGGGAGGGAAGGAGGGAGGGCGGGAGAGAGGGAAGGAAAAAGGAAAGAAGGAAGGAATGAAGGAGGGAGGGATGGAAAAAGGAAGGAAGGGAGGAAGGAAGGGAGGAAGTTTTTCATCATTGG
This sequence comes from Orientallactaga sibirica, assembly GCA_036365145.1. Classification (NCBI taxonomy): domain Eukaryota; kingdom Metazoa; phylum Chordata; class Mammalia; order Rodentia; family Dipodidae; genus Orientallactaga; species Orientallactaga sibirica. Next base: position 6,663,072 of record JAEOAD010000061.1, read on the forward strand.
AGGCTGTCTGGGACAAGCTCAGTGACATTTGGGAAAAGCTATCGTACAGATGACTGGGCACCTTCTCTTCCCTGTGTGGCCTTTCTACAAACTCAGAGGCACAGGGCTCGGACTCAAGCAGACAGCATCAAGAAGCCCATTTACCCAGGACCTACCTCAAACCCAGTTTGATGCTCAGCTCCTACTCAGTTCATTTCCCTCCTGTATTCTGCCCCTCAAGTGGTTTAGAATCAGGGAAAGAATGGATGGAGGAGGCCACGAATTGTCAATTCTTTCCTGCTGCAACTTCTGGAAGGTCATGTTGAGGGATTGGTAGACCAAGATTGGGAACTGGGGAGCAGCGTTCCATGCAGAGGATTTTAGGAGCAAAGTTTCATTCCGCACCTTGGATGTGGTAGTGGTGTGTCCTGAGTCATATAAAGTATAAAGTAAGAATAAAAAAAACAAAACCAAATCTTCACAATCCTTTGCTCGTTTGGTGCATTGGTTTGGAAATGATTCTGGCATATTCTCCATCCCTGCTACAAGCAGCAGGTCTTCCTCCACTCTTGTTTCTTGGCTATGCTTGTGTTGGTGTTGCCCTCATTAATGTGAGCTCATTGTGTTCACTTACACGAGGAGGCAACCACAGTGGATTTGTAAGTTTTATTTAAAGTAACAGCACAAGCAAAGAAAGAAGACAGCATGTCAACCTGTTAAACTGGATAGTGGGATAGATGGAATGAAATCTTACAAAATTCACTTGCACTTGGAATCTCAGCAGTCCGTCTTATTTGTAAGTGGTATTCGTGTAGGTGCATCTGGTTAGGGAATCTCAAAATGAAATCATTCATGTCTAGGAGAGTCTGAAAGCCAATGATGGGGTGTGAGGTTATTTCCTCTGAAGGAAAGACGGAGGCGCCTAAGACTCAGGAAGAAAGTGAAACTTACAAGACAGAAAACTCCTGAAACTTAAACGATCACAAGGGGCTGGAGAGATGGCTTAGCGGTTAAGGTGTTTGCCTGCAAAGCCAGAGGACCCAGGTTCGACTCCCCAGGACTCATGTGAGCCAGATGCACAAGGGGGGGCACATGCATCTGGAGTTCATTTGCAGTGGCTGGAAGCCCTGGCTCACCCATTCTCTCTCTCTAGCTGCCTATTTCTGTATCTCTCCCTGTCAAATAAATAAAAAAAATAAAATATAGAACTAAAATGAACCCAACATGGCTCAGGGAAATTCGCGGAAGAGGGGGCGGAAAGAGTATTAGAGCCACAAGTTGAGTCATTATGCACAGAACGTTGTCTCTTCCCCATAACTGTAGGCCATCCCCACAATGCACTACCCACATTCCCTTGTGGAGAGTCCCTTTGGAAGGGGGAGGACAGGGAGGAGGCTATTGAAGGCACCAACATGAATGTAAAATTAAAACCAATTTTAAAAATTTAACAAAATAAACTGTATATACTTTTTTTTTTTTTTTCACAAGGACCCTGGCCAAGGTTCTAAAAGCAGTAAACAACCTCTTTGGAGAGGGTTCCTCCCACCAGCCAAGCTGCCTATAGCTCCAGGAATGCAGTTTTCATTAGTTGTCACCCTGCTGGGGTGGGTTTTGGGGGGTGATGTAGCTGTCTGAGTCATCCCTCACCCATACTCCCATATGTAACCCCAATAAACTCAGAGGTTCGCTAAGCTAGACTTGAGTAGAACTGTGTAGTTGGACTGTCGTCACTACCCTGTCTGGAGTGAGAAGACATCTCTGTTCAATTGCAGGAGGAAAGAACACTCAGAAACAAACATGCCAAGAGACCATGTGAAGACATTCATGTGGAGGTAAGAGGTCAGAGTGATATGAATGCCAACCCAGGAATGCCCAAGACCACTGGTCACTGGAAGAAATGTAGGAGGCCAGACGACTCCCTGGAGGCTATGGAGTAAGTGTGGCTCTGCCAACATACATTAAGAGACTTGACGTGCTTCTGAACAGCAGATGGCTGGACCACAGGACCCCCTCACGAAGCCCCAGTGGGCCACAGCCTCCGAAGTGACCACTAGACTTAAGGACCCTGCTAACCAAGCATGGGCTCCCTGCCCACCCTCCCAGCTCAGCTGTTTCCTCCTCAGATGACTACTCATGTCTGATAGGAGTTAGGGCTGTCATAGACCTTTGAAATCACTAAGAACACTAAATCTTCTTAGCATAGATTAGTTTTGGAGAGCTACTCTGTAGAACCACATTTGTTTGTCTCTGTAGATCTTGACGTGGAAGCCAGGGCTGGGCTGGTCTTCAATAAGATCCTCTGAGCATGGAAGGGCAGGCATGACTGATCCTGTGGACCAGCACTGCCCGAGAGCCCCAGGGTGAATTCCCATCTGTCCAGGGAAGAGTGAGAAACGGAGGAGAGAAACGGAGACTTTCATTTCTTTTGCTGTTTAACCTGGAAAGACTGGGAAGAGTTGTATCATTTGGAACTGATTTTTTTTTTTTAATCAGGCTTGATCTTGGTCCCCAAGTTTCCCACAGGACTTTTGTGATGGGAGTTCATAACCAAAGCGGGGACACCGTGTCTGGAATTGCACCATTGGGAATAAATAAAACCATTCTCTTCTGCTGTTATGTGTCACTTGCCACTTTGTCCTCTGAGAGCCATTGATGCGCTTAGATGACATGATGGTCCCCAGATGTATTTGAAAAGGGAAATACAATAATGTGTGTCAGTATGTGTGTGTGACTGTATGCGCACCTTTGGAAGAGCATGGCCTTGTATTTAGCATGCTATTTTAACTTCATTTTGTGTCTCCTGAGGGCATAACGACCTTGTTTCCAGAAACAATCATGGGTAGGAGTCACACCTCTGTGAAGGTTAAAACCTAAAGGATAGGAACGCTAACACACTGGTCCTTTCCCATGTCCCATAGGGACGCGCCCAGGGGGTTGGGGGAGACACACCGGTAAATTCCCCAGAGCTCCCCATCTCCCAGTCCTTGCCCAGGACATTGGAAAAGACCTGTGAGGCCTCTGCCTCCCTCTTCAGCATCCTCCCCTCTTACACGACGTTCCTGTGCATCCAACATGTGGAGAGAAGACTGCCACCAGCGTGGCAATCCACTACTGCGAGGGTAGCTTCAACTTAGGCTATAGTACAAGGACCACTGGCCGTAGAGAAGCCAGATTGTCATGAGAGCGCTATGTCAGAAACAGACAAGCACACTTGTGTCTCTTCACAGTGTCAGAAGTTATTGAATAACAATAAATCCACAAGAATCAGCAGTTTCAAAGGTAGCAATTTGCCAGATACTCCCAATTTTCTTGCTAGTCTTGGCTGGGGCAAGCACAAGTCTCACAAGTCTTAGATTCCTATCTAAATTACTAATATTAGCTTTCACATCACACATTACACTTCATACTGTGTGTGTGTGTGTGTGTGTGTGTCTGTGTGCACACCTTTGGAAGAGCACGGCCTTGTGCTTGGCATTCCATTTTATCTTAGTTTTGTGTCTTCTGAGGGCAAAACTATCAAATTCCCAGGATTTTTTTTTTTTTTTTTTGGTTTTTTCATTTTTCGGTTTTTCAAGGTAAGGTCTCACTCTAACCCAGGCTGACCTGGAATTCTCTATGTATTCTCAGGGTGGCCTTGAACTCTCGGCGATCCTCCTACCTCTGCCTCCCGAGTGCTGGGATTAAAGGTGTGTGCCACCACACCTGGCCCTAGAGTCATTAATACTTAATTAATGAAAACCTCTTCACATGTAGTTTACAGAATAGTTACACAGGCTTAAAGAAGACACACCAAAGAGTTTCAAAGTTAACTGAAAAGCAGGAGCTGGGAATTTAGAGGAATGCAAACAAGAGTGTGGGAATAGGATAGGAACCCCGCTGGAGATGGCAGTAGATTTAGCTGGGAGTCAGGCCTCTATGGGGTCATGGGTTGGAGCTGAGGCTCATGGTCCGATTCAGCTGCAGCAGTGAAGTGGGAACATGTGGGAACATGGAGGCTGTAAGAGCAAAGGGTGGTCCTGGGTCCAGATTAAGTCATGGATTATTAGATGGACTTTAGGTCCAGATGGACGAACACACAGACAGATATATGGTAATTCTACGCTACGTCAACAGTGGGGACCAAGACAAGCTGAGGCCCCTGGGACAGCTGGAGAGTTCTTTTCCTGTCAGTCCCTGACACACACACCAGAAGGCAGATGATAGACCGGCGAGGTCCAAGGCCATTGAAGTGTCAGGTGGCCTCCCCTTCATAGATCAGGTGAGGAAATTGTACCCTTTTTTCAGTCTGGTGCGTCAGATAAGTTCTCGGGCCTCATTTTCCTGATAAGATTTTAATACACCCACACGTTCTTGCAGCTCAAATTTACTTTGATACATTTACAGGCTGATGCCCTTTGTACATTGGGGAGCCACTTAGTCCTTGGACTGGGCCTTGTGGGTGGTGCTGAACAGATAGTGATGTTTACATGTCTACCAGGGGGCAGAGTCAATCTCTACCGTCAAAATGGAGTCAAAGCTGCTGGGGGTAAATTGGAGTTTCTCAACAAGGGTCCATTGCAGAAGAGGTGGCGGAAAGAATGTAAGAGCCAAAGGAAGAGTAGGAGACCTTACAATGTGCTCCTCCATACACAAAATGGCCTGGATATCCATGACCTCACAGTGCCTGACACTACCTACACAAGACCTTCATAATAGGAGGAGAAGATCATGACATCAAACTGAAAAGAGAGACTGATTGAGAGGGGGAGGGGATATGATGGAGAGGGAAGTTTCAAAGGGAAAGTGGGGGGAGGGAGGGAAGGACCATGGGATATTGTCCACAATTAAGGAAGTTGTAAAAAAAAAAAAAGTTAAATGACAAATTTTATGTAATATATCTTACTTCAATAAAAATGTCTAAAAATAAAAAATATGGAGTTTCTCAATGGCAAGGCAGAATTTGAAAAAAAAAAAAAAAAAGCAGTTTTACACAATATGGAATACCTTAGGACTGGAACAACCTAATCTTAACAGCTATCCTTAAAACTTTCATTCTACAAATGAGGGCACCATTGTGCTTTCTGGCTGTGTGTCTCCCTACCTTACTGTTCTGCTGGTTCAAAACTCAGCAGAGATACAGAGTGGTCAATGAAAATCTCTTTAAAATTCTGGTAGGCAGAGAATCTCTGATGAAGGCGATGGACCGGGGACGGGGCTGAGTGGAAACGTTGAGCCCATGGGATCACAAGAAGCAGCATGAGGACAGAGACTGTCATCAATGCTGATAATTCAAATTGACCTGAGATCTGAATATGAGCACTTTGCAAATTAAGGCCACTGGGGGCACACATCAGAGGTAGGACAGGCCTGGTTCACAGCTGAAGAAAAAAGACGGTAGAAGGTGGGCTTAGTGGTTAAGGTGTTTGCCTGCAAAGCTAAAGGATCCTGGTTCGATTACCCAGGACCTACCGATGCACAAGGGGGCACATGCATCTGGAGTTCATTTACAGTGGCATACCTATTCTCTCCCACCCCCAGCCTCTTTCGCAAATAAATTATATATACACACACACACACACACACACACACACACACACATACAGAGAGAGAGAGAGTAGAAGGAGGGAAAAAAAGAAAGTGAACAGAAATGGTTCTTTCCAGAGTTCCACTGTTGACTATCAGGGAACACGAGGCAGCTCCCTTCTAAGAAGTCTAGTATAGTTTCTTCCTGAAGGAGTGACATAAGCATTCATCAATCCGTAATAGATCCATCTGAAGTGTTCAAGGATATCCTAATTAGTCGTGACTCAGCAGGTGAAAATGGGGATAGATACCAGGGAGACAGAATACAGCCAGAGACCCAAAAGCGTATTTGAAGATCTGAAAGTCCACTGTGAAGACTCTTAAACATATGCTGTATTCACAAGTGCATTGAAAGACAAAATAGACTTACAGGAAACAGTGAAGCACTGCGTGGCGCTCCTGTCTGTTTCTTGGGTGTGTAAATTGACATCACAAGCACTGTGGTGGCTTGAATGTAAAACGTCCTCCATAGCCTCGTGTATTTGTGATTGAGCCTTGTACTAGAGTTCCAGCTGGTGGAGTCTTCGGGAGGTGGAGCCTTGCTGAAGGAGGTGTGTCACCGGGGGTGGGACTTGGGACTTTGTAATCCAGCGCCACTTGCCAAAGCTAGTAAACTCACTTTTGCTGCCTGCTGTCAGCTGATGTTACAAGAAGTGATGCTCAGCTATCTGCTCGTGTCATGCTCCTTTCCATGATAAAACGTCCTCTCTAGACTGTTAGCTGAAATAAATCCTGTCCTTCCGTAAGCCACTTTGGGTCTGGTATTTTGTCCCAGCAACGTTAAGTGCTGTAGCCATCAAAGGAAAGGTAATACTTACTAAATGTAATAAGCTCTTCCAATCCTATCTCACAAACCAGGGAATGTTATGTGATCAGGGATAAGATCCCTAAACCAACTGGTTCAGGTGGAGCTGAAGACATAAATTCAGACCAGGGTGTGAAGGGTCTTACAGGAAGTAGCCAACAGAGGCTTAGAAACAGGGCAGCGAGGTATTGACTGGGTTCCAGCACTAATCCACAGAGGGCTTTGTTTACACCTCCTGGTTGTATGAAATCTGGACGTGTCCTCAGCTTTTTTTTTTTTTCCCCAGGGCTCTGATTGTCCTGACAATGAGCCAATTGCAATGGCTTGAGTTAGGCCACTTGTCGACCACTCCGAGCTGCTCAATCATCGCACTTACCTCCCATCAAGCATTTAGATTTCACTCCTGAGACGGAGGCTCACACAGGTAAGGAGTGCTCATAATACCCAAGTGTTTTCAGCTGGTCCTTCTAAAAGGCGGTGCAGTGCTGCCAATTTCCAGACACTCCACTCCCATTAACACGCCTGTCAGACAACTGCTGAGAGCTGTGCTTGTGAGGAAGATAAGGGGCAGCTTTCAATGCCCAGTGACTCTGGGAAATGCACATCCACTTCCCAGGGGGCCACAGGTCCCGATCATACCAGCCTCATGAGAAGCAAAGACGTCTCTGCTTCTCACCTCGGAATTCCCACAAGATAGAAATGGCCTTTGCAGAGAATCATCTTGAACCAATCTTGAATTATCTCCTCTCACCCACCAAGCAGACCTTCTCATGACACTGTTAGGACTTGTTCCCAGCCCAGATCTCCACAGCAGAACACGCCTGGCTCTTGTACTCTTTCTGACTCCTCTTCCATGAGATTCCCTGAGCCTGTAGGAAGTGGTCTAGATGTCCTAGTTGAAGCTGAACACATTGTAGTCACCTATCCTCAGTAATTTTGCCGGTTCTTCACCTCTTCATGAAGCACTGCCCATTGTAGTAAGAGACTTCTGTGATCAAGTCCTGGTCTCCAAGGGAAAACTACAGATGTTTAGAAGGCAGTCTGACATGCTGTTTGTTTGGCATAACCATCAAGAAGCTTTCCCCTCAAGGGCCTATGCCCCTCGCCATAAGCTTTTGGCCAGGTTTACAGTACCAGGTATGTCTGCTTTCCAGTAGAGTGGGCCTCGAATCCAACCAGAAAGTAGTAAGGTTTTTTACATTTAATTTTTATTTTCTTGACAATTTCATGCATGTATATATTATATATATATATTTATATAATATTTATATTTATTTTTATATATTATATGTAAATATATATTAATATATATTTATTTATAATATATAATATTTATATAATAAACAATATATTATATGTTTGTATATATAATATCACTCCTATTATACTCTCATTCCCCTTCCACTCCTAGCAAATCCCTTCTTCTTCCCATGTAATCTCATTCCTATGTGCACGCTTTCTCTCTCTTTCTATGTAAGAGAGAGGAATGTTTTATTTAGGATTTTTTTTGCATAAGTATTGGATGGGAGGTTATTTGCTGGAACATGGACAATTTACCAGTGGCCACACCCCTGAAGAACATGACTCCCACCTCCCCACCAACTATTATCTTCCAATAACACCTCTGGAATGGGTGGGGCCTCATGAGCCCCTCCCCCACCCATGATGGAATGTTGACAGCCTCAGTCTTGTGCCAGGAAACCACAGCTTCTGTAAACTGAAATCTTTTTGAAATGGCCTTTCACTTCTGCTATTGGATTATCTGTGCCAAGAACACCCAGGGAGCATGGTTTCCCAGCTTCTCCTTCGGCTCTTGCTGCTGCCACCCCTGGGTGTGCCCTTTGTTTCCTCAGGTGATTTAAGTGTCTGTTGCTTTTATTTTTTTTTTTTCCTTTGGGTATTTTGAGAGTCTTGCACTAGCCCATGCTGACCTAGAATTCAATATGTAGTCTCAGAGTGGCCTTGAACTTGCTGGATCTTCCTACCTCTGCCTCCCGAGTGCTCGAATTAAGCGTGTGGCACCATACCTGGCTGTTGCTTTTTTGATAGCTGTTTTTCACCTTTCCCCAGAGTGTTCCCTGGAGACTCTAGCTGATGGTGCCATCTTGGGTCTCCTAAGGATGGTTTAACAGGGTCAGAGATGAAGGCTCTCAGTTTCATGCACTATCTGAGAAGTGCCTGAGGAAGGTGAATGTGAACCTTGGCTCTGAGGGTCCATCAACAGCAGCAGGAGTTCAATCAACAGGGAACAGGCCTGTTTCTGATTAATACAGAGATGTTGATAGACACGCATGGACTTTTTCATGTCTCTTACCAGTTTTGTGAATTGTCTGAGCTTCCTATTTCTTTATCTGCAATATGCATCTAAAAACATTTTTTTTTTCAGGGCTGGAGAGATGGCTTAGTGGTTTAAGGCATTTGCCTGCAAAGCCAATGGATCCAGTTCAATTCTCCAGGACCCACATAAGCCAGATGCACAAGGGGGCGCATGCATCTGGAGTTTGTTTGCAGTGGCTGGAGGCCCTGGCATGCCCATTCTCTCTCTCTCTCTGCCTCTTTCTATCAAATGAATAAATAAAATATATTTTTAAAAAAGTTTTAAAAGAACATGTTTTCAGTTATCTTAATTATGATTAACATAAGCCCAGAGATCACATAAATTCATGACCCATGTTACATGGAAAAGCAGCAATAAATGAGATCCTGTTGAAATTTTAGAAAGATGCTTCCCAACCCTGAGCTCCTGCTAAAGCCGTGAACTGTAAGGAATACACAGAAGGAAAAACAAAAAGCCAGCAGCTAGTAGGAGCAAACATGAACCTTGGGGTGTGTTAGCCACTGCCCAGCACCTCTGATATGGCACCTTTCAAAATAGCTGCGCTGGGGACATATTTTTCAACTTTAAAAAGCAGTGAGGATACTAAGATGAACTCTAACACCCAGCTCCATTTCAAGCCAGTATCAGTTAAGGTACCATTTCCTTCATAAATATTGCAGCACGTATCCTTAAAGTATAAATTTTTAATCATAACCACTGAAACATTACCAATGCTGAGGCGATGGATAATTCCTTACCATCCTCTAAATCTCTGATTTTTGCTCTGTTGGTCTCATAGACATTTCTGTTCTTCTGTGAGGTACCTCGGCTCCTGACAGAATCCAAACATGCTGCACAGGCAACCTTTGTAAGGTTCGGGAGTGACCACGACCGTGCAAACCACTCTGAGACAAAGATGAAAGCTTTGATTTGGAAAAAGCACGTGCTGCCACGGCTGGCTCACAAGAGAGGAGCACAGCCCACCTGAGTTCCTCAAGTAGTGGGCTTTATAGGGTCAGTTGAGGAAGGTGAGGAAAGGAAGAACTGAACAAGAAAGGCTTCTTCGGGGAAAATCTAAGATAGCAGGGTGTGACACCAGAACATCAACCAGTCCAGGTGGTTTACAAAATAAGGGGGGCAGGAAACCATGACCTGGGGGCATTGTAGGCAAGGAGGGGATAATGGCTGGGCAGTTTCTTGAAGAACATGGATATCCATTTTGTTGTCTCTGTCACCATCCTGTTGTACTTAGTAACTCCATTTTGGGACCTTGATTTGGCTGTGTGCCTCTGTCAGTTTCTAACCATCCTTCCAGTTTTATGACCTTGCCACTTATTTGCTGGAGTAACTAGGTGACTGACATTTGAACTTCCCATGGACATATGGCCAAAAATAATGTCTTTGATGTCATTTCCCATCTCTATCATTTCCCATCAAAAGACCCTTGGGGAATGGAGAGATTGCTTAGTGGTTAAACGCTTGCCTGTGAAGTCCAAGGACCCTAGTTTGAGGCTCAATTCCCCAGGACCCACATAAGCCAGATGCATAAGGGGGCGCATGAATCTGGAGTTCATTTGCAGTGGCTGGAGGCCCTGGTGTACCCATTCTCTCTCTCCCTCCCTCCCCTCTCTGTCTGTCTGTTGCTAATAAATAAAACTAAACAAATTAAAAAAAAAAAAAAAAAAAAAGACCCTTGGATGTTAAGACTTGATGCATGTGGCTCACATTGGCGGGTGAGCCCTCTTGTGTCACCGTACTGCGACTACTCCATGCAGCCCCCCACACCACCACATGCTCACTCAATGTGAGGACAGGTGACTGGGAACTCTCACTAACCTCGCCCACCCCTTTATGAATCCCTGCACCAGCCACTACTAGCCTGGGCTCCAGCCCCTGTAGATGGGTCTGGTCCAGGTACACTGCTCCATTGGGGGCAGGGACATGGTGATGTTCTCATTCGCTGCAGACATTGGCCTGAGTAACTCTACTCAGAAGAGTATCAGCCATCTCTCCACCCTCTGGACACACCATGCAGCTGTCCAGGGGAGGTAGACTCAGTGTTTCCTCTTTGCCTTCCTTCATCAGTTTTCTGAGAGGTGTGGTACTCTCGTAGTCTCCAGCAATGACCTGGGAGGTCACTTTTTTATGAATCATGAAGTTTTGCTATTTCTGTTCAGTCACTCTATTTAGGTATCTCAATTGTCTTCTGGGTATTTAAATAGTCTCAAATTTTGATTCTATTTGGCTTAATATCATTTTGATATATTTTTATATTTTTCATTTATTTGAAAAAATATCTGTCATAAGGAATGTATTGCTTTGAGATACATCTACTTGTGGATGGTTAGATGGAGTCAATTAACAGATGGCTCCCTTGCTTCTTGGTGTGACTGACTCGCAGCCCCTGCCAGATTTTTTTCCAGTTCCTTGTACGTCTGCGTGTAGGAAGGAAGTGCTTGGGAAGACTTTCTGGAATCATCGAGACATCATAAAAGATGCCTTTCTTCACCGTAGACATCCTTCCTGTATTGTGACCCACTTTTCCTCCTCTTCGTCTCCTTTTCTGTCCCATAACTTCATGCAAGCAGCTGCTTGACTTCCCATCGTCCAGCAGCGCTGAGCCTGTTCCCTCCGCAGCCTCCTCCTGCTCTCGCGAGAAGAAAGGAAATGAAACTCCAGCTCTCCCCCCCCACCTCCGCCCACCACCACACACAGATCCACAGCCAGCCGGTGGCTTGTCTTGTCCTTCTCAACTTCTCTGTTCAGGGGGAGACTCTGAAGCCTCATGTACATCTACCTACCTGCTTATCTGTCATTGATGTCTATCTGCGTACCTACCAACCAAACACCCATCTAGCCACCAGATATAATCTATCTACTTGCTTATCTATCACTTCTCTGTTATTTATCTGTCTATCTCTGTCTACTTACCAAACATCCATGTATCTGTCCACCATCCATATAATCTATCTACCTGCTTATCTATCGTTTATAGTATTATCTATGTCTGTCTACTTACAACAAATATCTGTCTACCCACCATCCATCTATTGATGGACTTATCATCTATCTATATGCATGTCTCTATTAATCTACGTGTCTATCCATCCACCCACCCATCTGTATATCATCTATAAATACCTGTTATCTGGCGGTATCTCTTGTATATCATGCCAATCATATATACATGATTGTACATATGATTGACACGATATCTGTATCTATTTATACACTCACACACATATATGTCTTCAGTTGTCTCCTCTGAATACAAAGTAACGTGTGTCATTTTTTCTTCCCATCCTTTAAACTTAATGCTTTCTTTGCGAGCATGCCAATACTACACCCCGAACCAAATTCACAATCTGACCCCATTCTTGCCAAGGAAAGCAAATCTCTAAATTGCCTTTCAGTGTTTCTTTTCCCCCCAGAGTGAAAATGAGAAAATAACGTTAGCAAGTTCCACAATGCAGACGCAGAGGCTCCACCCTCACATCACCCTCTCGGCACTGCTACTGAATCCTTGGTGTGTTTTAATGACTAAATACACAACCCATCCTGCCTCCAAGTTCCACATACCCTTTTTGCAAGCCATTTTGTACTTTATAGATAGAGCAAGCTTTTCCAAATGTACTCTGAAAAATAAACATCACAGGCTTTAAAAGTTAAATTTATACCATTTTGTGTTAGGATAAAAACATGGTCCATGATAGCCAGTTTTCTCTGTCACAGTTTGTGCTGTTCTTTAGTGCTGTATGCACCTTACCTTCAGGATGCTGCACAGGATGCCCACCCCCGCCCATCTCTCTTACGTCCACTAAGAAGCTTCCGGTTCTCCTCTAGGAACAGCACTAAATTAGTGCCACCTTCAAGTTTGGCCACCATGGCCTCCTGTGTTCACTACCCCAGTCTGGGTAGCATGCACCTGTGTGATTGCCTTGCTAATGGCTTTTGTTTTCTTTTGGTTTTTTGAGGTGGAGCCTCACTCTAGCCCAGGCTGACCTGGAACTCACTCTGTAGTGCCAGGGTGGACTTGAACTCACAGTTCCTACCTCTGCCTCCCGAGTGCTGGGATGAAAGGTGTGTGCCATGGCGCCTGGCCACCTTTCTTTCTTGCCAAATCACCAGCTCCATGAAGTCAAGAACTCTGCATTCAACAGGGAGAAGAAAAAAAATTCTCCTGGCTCTGTGATCCTCATCACATATGCAGAGGTATGTACAATACTTGGTCCGGATAATTTAATTTTTATTTGTTTTTTTTCCATTTTTGACATTTTTGTAAATGTATATAATGTATTCTGATCTTATGTCCCCCAGTTGCCCTCTCTTATCCCCTTCTTTCCCATTAACACTCTTCTTCCTCATTAAACCCCCATCTTACTTTCTTGCCTTTCTCTAACCCATTGAGTTACATGAGAGTGGCATGCATGGTCATTGGGGGGGGGGGTATTTCCTGTGAATGATTAGCTGACCGAGGCATTGTATGCTCTTGATCTTTTACTGAATGGATGGATAAAAATTCTATTATTTAAACCCTCCTAAATATCAAAATAAATTCTCTAGCCTTCTCATATTTCCTTTTTTATCCCTCTTGAATAAATATATGTATCCTGTCAAGAACAGCAAAAAAATACCCCAAAAGCCATACATGTTTTTGTCAGATGTCACCTCTTTCCAATGCCTCATAGTATTCATCACCGCCAGCATGTTCAGTGCAATCTACACGTTTGGTCGTTCTGAAGTTCTCAGGACCAAAATTTACCTGAATTTTAGATATGATTTCTTCTGGGGAGAAAAGACATTCTAACAGAGGCCCGGGAAACTATAGCTGGGAAAACTCGGGACTCCGTAGGCTTATTCTAATGCATCTAGCTATTGCTTATGTATGTGCATACACAGATTTCTTTGTGTAAATAACAGGTTATTCTGAGGCATTTTATTAAACTAGATGCTGACTTAATGCTCAGGGAAAGAAAGGCAAGTTTAAGAGCCCCTCACTGTCGTAGGATCATAGTCAGCTTCTTGACACTGGGACAAAACACCTGACCAGAAGCAGCTTATGGGAGGAGAGGGTTTATTTTCAGGCTTACAGTGTTGAGGAGGAGTTTCAGCATGGCAGAGGAAGCATGAGCGAGCAGGAATCTGGCTCCCACCTTCATACACGAGCAGCAGACAAGAGAGCAGCAAGAACGAGTCAGCTCTGGACACGCAGCGAGCTGGACTAGAAAACCTCAAGGCTAACTCCCAGTGACAGACCTTCTCCAGTGAAGCTCCACCCCTGTCCCCTCACTCCAGAATACTCCACAGGCTGGTGACTAAGTAGGAGGCTTAATCTTAACTCTTGAGGCCACGGGAGACAGTGTACATTCAAACAACCACAAGTATTTTCTCTCTAGGCTACAATGTTAGGCTCCACATGGGCAACCTTGACCCTCAAGAGTCATAACATTAATATGTTGTACAGAACAAAGAACATGGGGCTTGGAGTGGGCCACTAGCCAAGGGCTCTTAGACCTTCTGACTCCATCTCACAGCATACCAAGCCCAGCAATGAGCATGTCTTCAGAGCCGGTGATGAGTCAGTCATGGTAAACACATGCTGCTAAGTCAGCTCCTCATATCAATGAACTCAGGCCTCCCTCAGTGGTTTGTGGCTCACAGGTGCCGAACACTGGTTCTGGGAGAAGACTGAGCCTTCAGAGATAAGAAGTTCATCGAAAGAACTGCCATTCTATCATGACACACCCTGGAGCTGAAGCCCTAGGACCAGCCGTGCACACCTGTGGCATACAAGGAGATGTGGGAGCTCAAGGGCAACACTGGCTTCTCTATCTGAGTCCAAGCTGCTGACCAGAGACCAGCCCACCATTAACAAGTATCCACCACCCCGGGCGAGGAGCAGATGGAATTTCTGAAAGTAAAAGCTGAGATTTCTGTTCCATGGGTATGACTCCAGACAATGACGTCTGTAGCACCTTGGAAGAATATGGAATCGTGGTCCAGAAGCTGCTTTCTGCGAGACCCCACATGGAGAAGGTGTCAGCTTGCTCCATCACTGATAGGGCACGATGGAGGTGGCCGGATCAGCTGGACCAGAGGATCGCCCTTGAGGACTCCCTAAAGATCCCTATCAACACTGAGACCAAAGTGCACAGCCACTTCTTTGACATGGAGACCAACCAGCTCCCTCTGCCCCTGATCTGTCACTACTCCCGTGGAAAAAGCACACTGTTCCATGGCTGCTACAACTACTTGAAGCTTGCCCATTCATCTTGTGTCCCATAAGCTATGGTATGTGAGACTTTGCTGGGTCTTCTTTTTAATCTCTAATAAAGACAATAAAGGTTTCTTTTTTAATATTTTATTTACTTATTTATTGGAGAGAGAGAGAGAATATGAATGGGCATGCCAGAGCCTCCAGCCACTGCAAATGAACTCCAGATGCATGTACCACCTTGTGTATCTGGCTTATATGGGTCCTGGAGAATTGAACCTGGATCCTTTTTGCAGGCAAGTGCCTTAACTGCTAAGTCATCCTCCAGCCCAATAAAGGTTTCTTAATGGAAATAAAAAGGAGAAGGAGGTTTCCCTATCCCCAACACCAGTGGCACCTCCCCTTTCCCTAGATCCCCCTAAAAGCCCAACAGGCTCTTCCCCATGTCACCTGATGACTCCTGCCCTTCAGGCCACTGTCTTAGCTCCAGACTTCAGCATCCTGTAGAAATGAGGACGTTTCATGGTCTTTAGCTCCCCTCACATGTAAGAAATAATAAATGCAGCATACTCACTGCACATTCTGTGATCTCCTTTCCTCTGATTTCTAGTTGCCAGTGTCCCCTCACAACATCCTAGCCTGCCCTGTTCTTACCTTGTTTCAACTGTACTGCCCCACTGAGGCTCCTTGATTTCTATATGGGCCAGTGAGTGCTGTCTGCTATCATTTTCTTTGCCTTTGACCAGACATGGTAGCCCTCGACCCCTCAAAGGATTGTTTTCACAACGCTGGGCAGATTAAATAAATGTGGTTTCCTTAAGCATCATTTCTGCTTTTAAAAACAAAAAAATTGGGGGTTTGTGTTTGTTTGTCTTGACACATTGTTTTTTTTTTAATTTATTTATTTACTATTGACAACTTCCTTAATTGTAGACAATATCCATGGTACTTTCCCTCCCTTCCCCCCACTTTCCATCATCTCCCCTCCCCCTCACAATCAGTCTCTCTTTTCATTTTGATGTCATGATCTTTTCCTCCTTTTATGATGTTGACACATTGTTTTGTCTCATGTAGCTCAGCCTGGCCTCAAATTCCTCCAATCCTCCTGCCCTCAACTTCCTAGTGCTAAGATTACATGTGTGTGCCACTACACCCATTTTATCTGGTGCTGGGGACCAAACCCAGGGTTTCATGCATGCTAGGCAAGCACTTTGCTAACTGAGCAATAGCACCAACCCCTAATTTTTTGGTCTTCTGGGGCAAGGATTCACTTATCTAGCTCAGGCTGGCCTTGAACTCATGACAAATCTTTACATTAGTTAGCCTCCCCAATGCTGAGATTGCAGGGTGGATAAACCACCCCTTCCAACTCTTTCTGTCTCTTTCTTTTTATTTTTTAATTTATTTTATTTATTCAAGAGAGAGAGAAAGAGGCAGATAGAGAAAGAATTGGCATGCCAGAGCCTTTAGCCACTGCAAACAAACTCTAGAAGCATGTGCCCCTTGTGCATCTTGCTTACATGGGTCTTGGGGAATTGAACCTGGGTTCTTTGGCTTTGCAGGCAAGCACCGTAACTGTTAAGCCATCCCCCTGGCCCCTCTTTCCGTATTTATTTAATTTATTTTTTAAGATTTATTCTTAGGGAGAGAGAGAGAGGAAGAGAGAATTAGTGCATCCGGGCCTCAGCCACTGCAATCAAACTCCAAATGCTTGTGTTACCTAGTGGGTATGTGTGACCTTGCACCTGCCTCACCTTTGTGTATCTGGCTTACTGGGATCTGGAGAACATGGGTCCTTAGGCTTCACAGGCAAGTGCCTTAACTGCTAAGCTATCTCCTGTCTCTTTCTAAGAGCAATCCCACAAGATACATTCACCGAGAGTAAGAAAATGGCCAGCTCTGGCCATGCCGGTCATCACTGGAGCATACAGGCAACCAAGGAGAAGCCAGTGCAGCAAGTTCTGGTGTGGCTTACCAAATGCCTGACACCTACTTTCACATCCAGGTATGGGTAGGAAATCCTGGCTGCAAGGACACCTTCTCACTGGGATCATGCAACTTGTCCTGGGAATTAAAACAGACTTCAGACTCATCACAGTCAATTTTCTAAAGAGAATCCGCTTCTCCCCTTTGTACTGTGTGCACTCTTATATACATATTTCTATGCGTGTGTAGTGTGCATGTGTGTATGTATGTTCATATGTGCATGTGGAAGCACGTATGTATGTGTGTGCACATGGGTGTGATTGGCAAAGGTTGACATCAGGGTCTTTCTCAATCACTCTCCACTTTTTTATTTTTGTTTTGAGATGGGTGTCATGTAGAACTTTGAGCTCACCAATTCAACTAGATTAGCTAGCCAGTCTCCTGCCTCTACCTCCCCAGGGCTGGCATTACAGGTATGTGCCATCATGCCTAGCATTTTCTATGGGTGCTGGGAATCCAATCCACTCAGGTCCTCATGCTTGCACAGCAAGCACACTAACCATTGATCCATCCACACAGTTCATTTTATAGACGTCCTAGCTTCCAACAAAGCTATGAGCTTTTTGAAGGCTGGGAGCATGTTGCACTCAGCTTCATGTTTTGGGCAGAAAATATCCAACCAAGAACAGCTTGTGGGAAGAAAAGGTTTATTTTGGCTTACAGACTTGAGGGGAAGCTCCACGATGGCAGGGGAAAATGATGGCATGAGCAGAGGTGGGCATCACCTCCTGGCCAACATCAGATGGACAACAGCAACAGGAGAGTGTGCCAAACACTGGCAAGGGAAACTGGCTATAACACCCATAAGCACACCCCCAAACAATACACTGAGTCCAGGAGGATCCAATTCCCAAACTGCCACCAGTTGGGTACCTAGCATTCAGAACACATAAGTTTATGGGGGACGCCTGAAATCAAACCACCACAAAGCATAGCTCATTCACTTGACTACCAAATACCCTAGCCAGAGCACTGGTGACAGAAATGCTTGCTGAAATAATCCTCATTTTAATATGAATTTTGAGTAATAGACTTGTTTATCATCCAGTTCCCTGGAGGAGACATAGATCTGTCTATGTACCTTGACTTCTCCAGGCCATATGAAATGTGTGCAGACAGAAATGAATAGACATGTTCATAAAAAACCAAGCATGAAAGTGTGGATGCAGCCATGCATCTTGGCTGTATTTATTATGGACGTTTCTGCCTGTGGCTTGATTGTCTTAAACAAATTTCTTACCTCAAAGAAATTCCTTTGTGAGTACCCATAATTCTTTCTCTTAGGAATGCAAGCGTCTTATCCTTAATTCTATAAGGAAGGATTTAAGCAGTTCCCCTTCTCCACAATAATTTTTTTTGCTCCGAATTCACTTCCAGGAAAAATCTATCAAACTATTATAAATGCTGGTTTGTTTGTTTTTTTAAGTTCATTTTCTGGCTTATGTGGTTTAGATATTAAAACGTTGGATTGTTCATATAAGCAGGAAAGCAGATGGCAGGATGCTGCCCCTGCATCTGCAGGATTAAGGGTTTGTTTTGAATTGGAAATTTTTTTAAAAAACAGGGTCCCAGGAGCTTCCATCCCTCCTTCCTCTCAGCCTGGTTGGCTCTCTGTAACATGTGAGTGTGACAAGCTTTCTGTCAACTTCAGAGGCTCAGCTGGACAATGTCACCTGGCGTTTTTCTAGCTGGAATGTAGTGATCATGAAACTAGCGAAGTTAGTTTAGTCAAGCTGTGTGGAGTTCGTAAAAATAGAGTCGCTTGCTGTTACATAGAGGACAAAAATGTAGCACCTACCTTGTCATTGCTGAGACAAAACAGCCGACCGCAAGCACATGCTGGAAGGCACGGGTTTATGTCAAGCTTATAGCTTTTAGGAGGAGTTTCTTCATGGTGGGGAAAACCATGCCAGACCTGAGCAGGGAGCCTGGGTCACACCTCCACGTCAGCAGGAAGAGAGAAGTTTAAGTCCTTGGCTTGAAGCTGGGCTATAAGACCCCACCTGCCCCGCCTCCTGCTGTTGTTCACCTTCGCCAGCAAGGCTTCACCTTCCAAAGACCCCGCAACATTCCCAAAGTTTCCATAGCTGGAAACCAAGAATTCAAAACACATGAGCCGATGGAGGACACTTCATTCAAACGCCCACACTAAGTAAAATGACTTCTGTATTGCCAGCTGGCTTTGACCCTTGAAACACTGCCTCCCAGTATTGGGATTATAGGTATGAGCCACCATACCTGGCTTAGCCTGTGCTTGCGTGTGCTTATGTGTGCTGGTGTGAATGAACACTAGTGCATGTCTCTCTCTTTCTGTGTGTGTGAGAGAGAGAGAAAGGGAGAGAGGGAATTTATACATGTGGAGGCCAGAGAAGTACCTCAGATATTGAGGTTGTTCTCAGGCTCCCACCCATCATCTTTGTTTATTTATTTTATTTATTTACTTCAGAGCGACAGAGAGAGAGAGTGAGTGAGAGAATGGGCACACCAGGACCTCCTGCCACTGCAAATGAACTCCAGATACATGTGCCACCTTGTGCATTTGACTTATGTGGGTACTGAGGAATCAAGCCTCGAACTGGGGTCTTTAGGATTCACAGGCAAGCGCTTAACCCCTAAGCCATCTCTCTAGCCCCCATCCACCATTTTTTGAGACATGATTTCTCATTGGCCTCGAGCTCACTGATTAGTCTAGAACTGGCCAGCGAGTCCCAGGAATCTTTCTGTCTCTGCCTCCCCAGTGCTGGGATTAGAAGTGCTCACCACCTCATCTGGCATTTACTTGGGTGCTGGAGATTAAACTCAGGCCTTCATGCTTGTGAAGTGAGCACTTTATTGATGGAGTTATCACACCAACTCATAATGTGTATTATTACAGGTGTGCTTTTATGTGGTTCATCCTGGCATGAGAGGAAAGGCATGTGTCACAGGGCAGGAATGGACAGTGAGCAGCTGAAGTCCCTCATAGGCTCAGGGTCACTCACAAGAGTAGGAACTTCACTGTGTAGAAACTGGCTTCATGTTGGACCAAATCCCATCGATCTTTTTCTTCTGTTTTTTTTCTTTCATGTATGCACATGTATGTGTCTTTGCAGTGTCCCATACACTCACCTGCTTAGGGGGGTGTTGGCCTGTGGTGGCCAGAGTAGAATGTTGGGTGTCCTGCTCATCACTCTTCTGCTCGTTCTTATTTTAAGCCAGAGTCTGTTAATGATCCTGGAGCTTGCTGTTTTTCATGAGCCCAGGTAATTCCTTGGTCTCTGCTGTCCTTTGCAGGCCTGAGGTTTCAGACACACAAGGGAAGTAGAGATTCGAGCTGGGGCAGATTCAGGCCCTGAGAGAGGGAAGTATACTTAACCACTGAGCCATTTCTCCAGCTCCTACTGATTTTCATTTCTTTTTAGAGAAAGAGAGACAGACAAAGAGAATTGGCACGACAGGGCCTCAGCCACTGCAGTTGTACTCTTGAACTCCAGATGCTTGCGCCACCTAGTGGGCATGTGTGACCTTGAGCTTGCCTCACCATTGTGAGTCTGGCTAGCATGGGATCTGGAGAGTCAAACATGGGTCCTTAGGCTTCGCAGGAAAGCGCCTTAACTGCTAAGCCATCTCTCCAGCCCATCCCCTACTGATTTTCTTAACAATGTCCTGCCTGCAAGAGCTTTGGGAAGAGCAGTGAGTCAGCAAACAAAGAAAACCCCAGTTCCCAGAAATTTGTCAGTGTTGTGCCTCTTCCTAATGTCACTACTATCTTGTTCACTGTTTTTTTTCCTTTTGTGTTTTCTCTCTTCATGATCCTTTGTGTGTGTGTGTCTTTCTTTCCTGACAGCTGGACACTCTGTACTAGACCACATGGGGTTTTCACATGCAGGGACATGGGTAGGTTCTCAGGCAACTCTTGCTTCTAAGTTGGACCAGAGTAGCTGCCCACTCTGCTCAGGCCCAGAGTCATACCGCAGCCTCCAATTCCAGTCCTGGGTGACTGCACACTGTACCACACCCAGAGCAGTCACTCAGCATGGGCTCACATTGGAGGGAGCACTGAGGCCATGGGAAGGCCGTGTCATCATCAATAAATGCATTGGAACACTGGGCAACCATGTGGCCATATGCTAGGATTCATTCTGGATGTGGGAACAAGAAAACCCAGGCCCCTCATGCCGTGCAGAGAGACAGGAAACAGCTAATTTCATTACCAAGTTCAGAGAATGGATCAACCGAGGAAGTGTTATGGATGGAGCCGTACCACCACCACCGAAGAGTTCAATGGTAATGATTTGGAAATAGGAGAAGCAGTGAGTGCAGCAGACCCCCAAGGGCATGTCTAGGAGGGAGGGACTCTACTGGGGCTTGGAGTAGTGGGTCCAAGTTGGAGGAGGTAATGGCAACAGTGAAAAGCAGAATGTGTCCAACTGAAAATGGGGGGTTTGGGTCATTCTCTGCATTGTCCTCGGATTTCTGGAGAGATTTTCACTGATGCAGAGACATGGTAAATGTGCAACAAAGAGTGTCTTTGTGAGATCAGCAGGTGAGAGCCAGGGAGATCGGAAAGGGCAGATGGAGGGCAGCCCATGCTCAGTGTTTCCAGGTTCTCACCACTGGCAGAGAGAGCCTTCAACAAGGAGACAAAGGAAACGGATGGATGGGATGTAGTGCCATACTCTTTTGCACTTATAAAAAGACCCTTGCACTGGGCAGAGCCACAGTCACGAGGCACCTTTCACATAGGCCCAGCCATGCCTGTCCTCAGATGAAGTTGGCAGTCGCCAGCTGGCCTGGAGCAAGGCACAGTCTCCTTTATTTCTCCTCTTGGATTGTTTGCTCAGACCTGGCCTTGCACAGAGCGCAGTACTTACAGGAAAACAGTCCACAGCTGCCTCATTCCTGCATCTCCTGACCTTGTCCCCTGTTGATGAAATCTGCTCATGTGTAAAACAAACGCTGGTTAGGTGGTGCTGCCATGTCTCCATCGGAGCGTGCAGACCACTTGTGTCTTTCTTTCTTTCTTTCTTTCTTTCCTTCTTTTCTTTCCTTCCTTCCTTCCTTCCTTCCTTCCTTCCTTCCTTCCTTCCTTCCTTTCTTTTGTTCTCTCTCTCTCTCTCTCTCTCCCTCTTCTTCTTCTCCTCCTTCTTCTTTTTTTTTTTTTTTTTTTTTT
Organism: Orientallactaga sibirica; assembly: GCA_036365145.1. NCBI lineage: Eukaryota > Metazoa > Chordata > Mammalia > Rodentia > Dipodidae > Orientallactaga > Orientallactaga sibirica. The sequence goes on from JAEOAD010000061.1 coordinate 6,685,087, forward strand.
TTAATTATTGAGGTCTCACTCTAGCCCAGGCTGACCTGAAATTCACTGTATTATCTCAAACTCACAGCAGACCTCCTGCCTCAGCCTCCCAAGTGCTGGAACTAAATGGCATGCACCACCATGCCCAGCTGTTTTTTTCTTTCTTTCTAATCCTCTTGTCACTCTGACAGGTTGTGGCTGCGTGGGTCATGGTAGAAGGAAGTTTTATAAGGAAGACGTGTGGACTTCTCTGGATAGATTTACATCCGTGGAGTTTTAGCTCATTTTATGGAAGAGTGATAATGGGAGAGAAGATTATTCCTAAATTAAGGTGGGAGGTGGGAATTCCAGAAATAGGTTGAGATTTTGCCAGACAGTATTTACTCCCCCACCTGGGGGGATTTTCCAGATTGCTCATGGTGTCAGATTCATGATGAAAACAGGCTGGTTTTTAAGGCTAATGACATGGAGATCCAGTCGCAATGACGCTTGTGGTCATCTCCGTCAGTTGTCCATGTTGGCCCCAGCTGGTGTTGGGTAGTGGTCTTGCATCTTTACTGTCTGAGTGGTCACACGATGCCCTGCTATGACAACTGCGTGGTTGCATCAGCCTCTAGTTGCCATGGGGTCTGCCTCTTTCTTCCCAATTCCTGTCTAGCCTGCCTCATCCTTCAAACCCAGGAAGAGAGCTGCTTCATTCCAGCGGAGGAAGCAGAGACCTCATGAGCAGTCTGGAACTGGGGTAATGGCTGCAACTTTAATCCACTGCCCTCTCTTGGAATAAAGTCACAATTGATGTGACAAATGTGAGCTTTCACTAGTAGCTAACATTTTTTTAAAAATATTAATTTTTAAGCAAAGAAATACAGACAGAAAAAGATACACAGAGAGACACAGAGGATAGGCTCACCAGGGCCTCTAGCCACTGCAAATGAATCTACTACTTTGTGCATCTGGCTTATGTGGGTACTGGGGAACTGAACCTGGGTCATTGGGCTTTGTACACAAGCGCCTTAACTGCTGAGCCATCTCTCCAGCCCAGAGCTAACAATTTTTTGTTTGTTTGTTTGTTTGGTTGGTTGGTTTTTCAAGGTAGGGTTTCACTCTAGTTCAGGCTCGCTATGTAGTCACAGGGTGGCCTCAAACTCATGGTGATCCTCCTACCTCTGCATCCCGAGTGGTGGGATTAAAGGCGTGAGCCACCACACCTGGCTCAAGAGCTACCTTTTTTTTTTTGGTTTTTGCAAGGTAGGGTCTCACTCTGACCCAGGCTGACCTGGAATTAACTATGTAGTCTCAGGGTGGCCTCGAACTCTCAGCGATCCTCCTACCTCTGCCTCCCGAGTGCTGGGATTAAAGGCGTGCGCCACATGCTCAGCCCAAGAGCTAACATTTTTAAATGGCTAGAATGACTTCTTCTAAAATTTGCTAAATGACTGTCTGTTTTAAATGTTTTATTGGGCCCTAAGTATTTTTTATCTGTCACAGAAACTCATAGCTCTTTATGTTCCCATGCAGATACAGTTAAAACTGAGTCATTTGCAGTTACATGTACATTAAATTGTGTTTCTTTCTGGTTTGTAGGACAGGCACACTAGCCTTGAAGTGGTAAAATCTAAGTCTGAAAGTCATCTCTGCAAATTGTCATTTATCAAAGTCTATGGATTCTGGACTCCTTGTGCTGCACATGGGGAGAGTGAAGTCTGCCTGGCCCTTCTAACTGCTGTGGAGATCAAAGCAGGAAACCTGTGAAAATCCTTTGGAAACAACAAAGGTCTACAAAGACAAGGTATTCCTACCATGATTACAACATGAAAATCTTATTGATTCTTTTCTTTGTGGAGTACCATTTCCAAATACTTTTAGAGAGCTATCAGAGGAAAAACAAGAACTGTAAGAAACCACATCTGATAAAAAGGAAAGCAACATACTAGTATTTTTTAAGAGGAAAAAAAAGTTATCTGTGAACTTTAGCAGAAATATAAGCCTTGGAAGATTGGGGCATGGATGAATATCATCCTTTGAAATACTGAGAATAAGCTTGATATGGCTAATTGCCACCCATATTAACAAGTATGCTTACTTATTAACACATAAAAAGCCATTTGTTCATTTTTTTTCATTTTTCTTCTCTGCATGAAATCGTGTTTATGATGGGACCTCAGCCAAAGACACAGCCGCGGTCACAGTAATACACAGGTTTGTGTTGACCTGCTCCATCCACTGGGGTTCAGCATCATTCAGGCACTGAATAAACACCCAGCTATTTCTCATAGATATAAACATATATGTTACTGAGGCAGTGAATCCTCCAGTTATAAAAAAAAATTGTGATAGGTGCTTGTCTCTTGTACAATAGCCCTAAAAAGAAAACACCTTCGTATGAACAAACGGCCTAGGGCCTGGGGAGATGGCTGCGTCAGTGAAGTGCTTGCCTTGCATGTGTGAGGATCTGAGTTCTGCCCTCAGAACCCATGTAAAAAAGCCAGGCATGGTGGAAAGCCCTTGTAATCCCAACACTGGGGAGACAGAAAGAGGCAGATCCCTGGAGATCACCGTCTAGTCAGCTGAAGAGTTCTAAGCAATCAGGGACCCTGGCTCTCAAAAGGGTGGATGACATTCCTGAGGAAGAAGGACACCTAAGTCTGTCCTTTGGCCTCCACATGCACACACACACACACGCACGCACGCACGCACACCCTAGACCACACTCTTCAGGGTCTGTAAATGCCCTGCTAAATATAAAGGCTTCGAAACAGATGACACAGAAATTATTATGACCATATCCTGTTGATAGTCTACTCAAGGTTAGAAAAGTTTCACATGAATCCAAAGCTCCCTAACAAACTAAAAATAGTCCCTAGGAAATCAGAGTGTGAGGGAGGGGCAGAATCCTTCCCCTCTGCCACTTGGCCTCCCTCCATCCACCCATACAAACCCATCATCCCAGAATAGCAAGTCAACAAGATCTTTATTTTAAAACAATATTTATTTAATTATTTGAGAGAGAGAAAGGGGGGAGAGAGAGAAAGAGAGAGATGGAGGGAGGGAAGATATCAGCCATTGCAAAGGAGCTCCAGATGCATGCACCACCTTGTGCATCTGGCTTACGTGGGTAGTGGGGAATCGAACCTCATTTCTTAGTCTTCACAGGCAAGTTCCTTAATCACTAAGTCCAGCCCAGGTTTTTTTTGTGTGTGTGTGTGTGTGATAAAAATATTGGCGGTAGCCAGGCGTGGTGGCGCACGCCTTTAATCCCAGCACTTGCGAGGCAGAGATAAGAGGATTGCCGTGAGTTCGAGGCCACCCTGAGAATACATAGTGAATTCCAGGTCAGCCTGAGCTGGAGTGAGACCCTACCTCGAAAAACCAAAAAAAAAAAAAAAAAAAAAAAAAAAAGGAAAAAAATATTGGTGGTGGAGTTGTTGCAAAACCAGAGGTAAGTATTGATGGAAGTTTTAGTTTAAAACAGTCTCCTGAGCTGGAGAGATGGCTTAGTGGTTAAGGTGCCTGCCTGTGAAGCCTAAGGACCCATGTTCAACGCACAAAGGTGAGGCAAGCACAAGGTCACACATGCCCACTAGGTGGTCCAAGCATCTGGAGTTCTTTTTCTTTCTTTTTTTTTTTGTTTGTTTGTTTTTTGAGGTAGGGTTTCACTCTAGTTCAGGCTGACCTAGAATTAACTATGTAGTTTCAGGGTGGCCTCAAACTCATGGTGATCCTCCTACCTCTGCCTCCCGAGTGCTGGGATTAAAGATGTGCACCACCACGCCTGGCCATCTGGAGTTCAGTTGCAGTGACTGAGGCCCTGGTGCACCAATTCTCTCTCTCTCTTCCTCTGTCTCATGCTTGCACTTTCTAAAAATAAATAAATAAATAAATAAATAAATAAATAAATAAATAAATAAATAAATCTGTCTCCTTAAAAGACCTATGGACAAGCCGGGTATGATGGCACATTCCTTTAATCCCAGCACTCGGGAGGCAGAGGTAGGAGGATCATCGTGAGTTAGAGGCCACCCTGAGACTACAGAGTGAATTCCAGGTCAGCCTGGACTAGAATGAGACCCCACCTCGAAAATCAAAAAATAAAAATAAAAAATAAAAAACCTGTGGGCAATAAGAACATCCTTAGAACATTGTGGTTGAATATGTCCTTTGAAACTGTTACCTGTGGCATGGCTTTGCAAGAGGTTTTCTCATTCATAAAATGATTCAATGGAATATGTGTCCTGCTGTGACATCCCTTGAAGAATCAAATGCTCCCGTTCAAGTTTCCTTGGAGATAATTCTCTAGCCACATGGACAGATTCCTTACTTACTATCACACGTTAATCCAGGGTCACTGGCTCTATGGGCACCCAGGCTGTGCAGGAAGCCCTTCTGAGGGCTCTCCTAGCAAGTGGGCACTGTGTACTCCCATCTAACATCTACCCAGCCCTCTGCCACACAGAGAAGGGGCTGATGGCCTGAGTTTCTAGCACACTAAGGCCAGAGTTCTCTACACCTCACTGAATTTCAGTTTATTTAAAACTGCAAAGAAAAGCAAAGATTTCACATCAGAATCAACTCATTTCTGGATTCTTTTCAGTCTAAAAGTGTCAACCTCATGCACCCTGAATGTTAGTGGACTTGACAGCTTAGAATGGTCCTACAATTTACAAAATAAAGCAAAAGGTTCACCATGCTGTAGGTAAACAGAGAAGGGAAGGACACAGCTCTTCCCTCCATCTGAATTTCCTAAAGAATGTGGGAAATACTTTTTCCTCCCTCTCAATTTGTTTCATGTATGCCTTCGGGTTATGAAGATCAAATCACAGATAGAGGTGTGGACAGAGTATGTAGCAAATAGGCGTTTATAACAATGTTAATGTAGGTGGCACTTTTGCCAACGTGTTAACTGACCCCAGGTGTCTTGATATTAACAGCTTTTTCTTCCCAAGAACAAACAGACCAGCCGCAGCCTGGAGATGAAGGCTGACTAAGAAAGAACCTGAAGAGGTTAAATTTGAATTTCAGATGAGTAGTGACTAAGTTTTAGAATAATAATAAACTGATGCTAAATATTTGGGGCATCTTTCACTCAAGTGATTGTTTTATTATCCGAACTGTCAGTTTAGCTAGAATCCTATATTTCATGTGGTTGCGCTGTCTAACTGCACACCATGATAAACTTTAGCTAAATTGTACACCCCTCGGATTTATCTTAACCACGTTACAATCTCAGACACATTTTCATTTCTTCTCCACAATAAGTTGTGCTATAGTGCTGGCATACATAAGCTGTAGGAGAAGAGCCTGCCTCTGAAATCAGAGGAAATGATCCGGTGTGAATGCAGGCATGTAATAAAGGGAAACTTGACTCGCCCTAGTGCAGCTGTTTGAATGCAGGCAAACTGGCTCAACTTCTCAATTTCTAGTTTCCACATCTTCAGATGAAGGGATTTGGATAAGCTGCTATCATTATATCAGCTAGCTAAGTCTTGCAGGAAAGAGTGTACAGTTCCGTTGTGCAGGATTATCATTTCTGATTGAATTTGGCAGGGCTGAGAAGGATGCTGGGCAGATAGTTCTCAGGGGGCACCAGCAACCTTCTGTCCATCCTGTAGGTGGCACAAATCTGCGGAAACCACTCTCCCATGATCCCTTACTGCCGGGCTCAAGTAATATTTTTGTTTTTGTTGCTGTTTGCTTGAATTTTAGCTGTAATTTTTTTTCAATTCTTTTGGTCAATTTTTAAAGGTGTTTTTGAGGTAGGGTCTTGTTCTAGCCCAGGCGGACATGGAACTCACTCTGTAGTCCCAGGCTGGCCTTGAACTCACAGCAATCCTCCTACCTCTGCCTCCAGAGTACTGGGATGAAAGGCATGTGCCACCACACCCAGCTCTTCTGGTCATTTTTAAACCTCTCTTCCTTTTCTAATATAATCGATTTTTGCTTGTTCCAGAGGAATTCATGATTAATTACTGAGAATTGCTGAAGACACAGTTTTGAAATCCTTACCAGATAAACTTAGCATCTGGTTTTCCCTGGTTTTGTTTCAGTTGGTTACAGCCTTAAGGAGACAGAGGTCACTGGCCTGTCTTCATCTTGTCCCTCTCTGGCTGAGTTTTCCTTCTTAACCTTTCCTCTTGAATCACTGGATTCTACCCAGGAACAGGACTGATTAATGAATGTTGCCTCCAAGCCCCAGGGATCCTACAGGACAGACACACCCAAATGTAGTCAATTATTCATAATGGCAAGACTCCACCCTGGAGCAGAAATATGATCTCCTGAGCACCCGCATCTCCCAACAGATAACAGCTATGACAACTTCTCAGCAGCACCTTGCAGAACCAGAACTAAGCCCACGACCAGTGCTCCAGTACTTGGGAGTCACTGGACTCCTTTATCTGTGGCCACATTAGTACATCTCCTCTTTTTGTTTTTCACAATTATACTTCTGGAGTGGCCTGTTGGGGCTATTTGAGCCAGGGCTTGTGCCCCTAAAAACTCTGGTTATAATTTCTCAGCCCTGCCTCTTGGTAAGTAGAATGGGCTTGGCTATTGCCATGGTTTGAATGTCAAATGTTCCCCCATAGACTCATGTGTTGGAATACTTAGGGCCCAGTTGGTGGCGCTGTTGAGAAACCTTCAAGAGGTGGAGGCCTTGCTGGAGGAAAGGTGTCACTAGGGGCCCGCCCTGAAGTGTTTACTGCCCATTCCTGCTGGGTTTCCCTACTTCCTCCCTGCCAATGTGATGATGTGGCACCACCTTTAGGCTCCTGCCATGCTAACCCCACTCTGATAGACTTCCCCCTTCAAACTGCAACCACTTTCCACTTTCTTCCACCACCTTTGATCACTGGACTTTTTAAGAAATATATTTTATTTATTTACTTGAAAGAGAGAGAGAGAGAGAATGGGCTCGCCAGGGCCTCCAGCCAGTGCACATGAACTCCAGATGCGTGTGCCCCCTTGTGCATTTGGCTTATGTGGGTCCTGGAGATGCAGAGATGACCTCTGGCCTTCACACATATATGATATGCACATGTGTGTACATGCACCCACACATAAACATGCATATGCACATGTACACATCATGTGCATGCAAAATAAGAAAGATGAAAATATAAATAAATTAACATATGATTAAAATTGTGGCAGAGCTTAAGTCTGTATAAAAATTTTTGTTTGGGTTTTTTTTTGTTGTTATTGTTGTTGTTTGTTTGTTTAAGGTAGGGTGTCACTCTAGCCCAGGCTGACCTGGAATTCACTTTGTAGTCTCAGGGTGGCCTTGAACTCACGGTGATCCTCTTACCTCTGCCTTCCAAGTGCTGGGATTAAAGGCGTGCGTCACCACGCTTGGCTTGTATAAAAGTTCTTGATTTCTTGTGCACTCTATACCCATTTTTTCTCTAGATGATACGCTAGAATTCATACCTTTTTGATGAGTAGACAGAGGACAGACTGATGATTACTCACCTTTTGCTTTTTGGTTTGAATGCAATTTTCTTCCAATTGCAAAATAAAGCTGTATCAGGTTGAAATTTGTTTTATCTGGAGACTCCATTTGCAGCACTCCCAGACAGTCAGAGATTACCCACGAAGTCGTGTAGGTCGTGACAAAAAGGGACAGGGCACAGCAAGACAAGCACCTGCACGCGTTCGTTTCTCAAAGCCCAGGACAAGCAGCAAGATTCCCTGCTCTCCTGCGGGATAAAAGATGCAGCTGCAAGTTAACATTGGCTGACGTGTCATCTTCTTTCCAAGTGTTATTTCATCTGTCTCTGACCTCTCACTCAAATCTTCATCCCATGTGTTTTCTTTCTTCCATTTCATTCTGGACAGATAAAATAGGTTTATGAGTGACCTAGTTCCATTCTCAACTCACTCCTGGCACATTCTGAAACATCTGCCAAAAAGGTCCATTCGAACAACTGTGCCATACTCTTGCTCAAAATTTCTGAGTTGCTCCAAATGTACGTTGCCTCCCCCTCCTTCCCCTAGGCCCCACCTCCACAATGGTTAAGTGGTCGGAGCAACTAATCAAGAATCTCCCACCAGAGAAAACTCTAGGGCAGAAAGCTGCTCTGCTGAATTCTACCGCATGTTACAGAATCAACACTAATTACTCCCAGCTTATTTCAAGGATGGAATTGTTCCAAGAAGAAAACAACAGGCCAATATCCTCCTTGAATGTGATGCAAAAACCCTCAACAAAAGAATAGCAAATCAAAATCCATCAACCCACAAGAAATTATTCATGCCATGCCTTGGGGGTATAGGCCTGTAATCCCAGCTACTTATGAGGCTGAGGCAGGACTGCAAGTTCAAGACTTGCCTGGGTTACATAGTGTTCCAGGCTAGTCTGGTGAACTGAATGAGACATAGTCTTAAAGTAAATACATAAAACGTAGGACTAGGGGTTATGTAGATCAGTAGTGGATTCAGAATTACCATGGGGCTGGAGAGATGGCTTAGCAGTTAAGGCATTTACCTGCAAAGCCAGAGGATCCTGGTCCGACTCTCCAGGACCCATGTAAGCCAGATACACAAGGGGGTGCATGCATCTGGAGTTCTTTTGCAGTGGCTGGAGGCCATGGCTTGCCCATTCTCTCTCTCTCTCTCTCTCTCTCTCTCCTTCTTTCTCTCTTTCAAATAAGTAAATAAACAAAAATACATTTAAAAAGAGATGCCTGCTCTCCCATGTTGATTGCAGCTCTAGTCACAGTAGCTAAGAGATGGGACTAGCATCCATCAGTTGATGGATAAAGAAACAGTGATGCATGTACGCCATGGGATGTTATTCAGCCACAAAGAAGATCGAGTCCTGTCACGTGCAACACATTAAGTGAAATAACCGGAGCACAGGAAGCCTGCTCTCCTGTGTGGAATCTGAAAGTGATGATCTCTGAGCAGGTATCAGGTGAATGGTGGGTCACCAAGGGCTGAAGAAGTGAGGGCTGGGCTGGGGCAGGTAGGTCAGTGGGCAGAAAGGCACAGCTGAATAGGATCAAGAAATTAATAGGATTGGAAGGGAATATGATTTCCCCATTTGGGTTATGAACTAGGGTGACTATTTCTAAGACAGCTTCATCTCTTTAAAAACAGGCCTATTTATGACATTTCTATCACAGATACACATGCCATTGTACCATGGTAACTGTAGATAACATAATTTCAAAAGAAAGAATTTGGAATATTTTTACTGCCAAATATAACAAATGCCTAAGGAGATACATGTGTTTACCATACTCCATACTGCATAATGTATCCATCTTTCAAAACATCACATTGCCATATATATCCAATTATTGTTTCATTAAAAAATAAATTTCAAACCATACATGGAAGAATTTGTCAGGAAATTTTGAGGCAGGGTCTTGCTCTAGCCCAGGCTGACCTGGAATTCACTATGTAGTCTCAGGCTGGTCTCAAACTCGCAGTGACCCTCCTACCTCTGCCTCCTGAGAGCTGGTATTAAAGGTGTACACCACCAAACCCAGGAGAGAGAGAGAGAGAGAGAGAGAGAGAATGGCTGGGCCAGGGCCTCTAGTCACTGCAAACAAAATCCAGACACATGCGTTACTTTTGGCATCTGGCTTTGCGTGGGTATAGGGAATCAAACTCAGGTCATTAGACTCTGCAGGCAAACACCTTAACCACTAAGCCATCTCTCCAACCCCTAGAAACCATAATTTTAAAAGTACGGTTTTGTATGTTGAAATACATTGATCTTGTGGTCTAAAGATCAAGTTTTAATCAACAAGGAGACCCAGAGTGAGAAAAAGGAAGAAAAATATAAACAGAACATTTAAATATCCAAGGCCTTTGTCCAAAGCAAAATCTCTATGGCTGGTGTGAGACGTGACCATATGGTGTTAATTGAAGATGGTAATATAATTTAATAACCAAGAGAGATACTGAGCCTGGGCTCCATGGCAACAGGCCATTGCTAGCAACAGAGTCTCTTTCTCGGCAGCATGGGCATCTTATGGGCTTCATTCTTATGGCATGGGCATGGTCCGTTTAGTGGGGGATTTCACACTGCTTCTAAAAGGAAAGGATTTAGTTCTGAAGGGGAAGTGCTAATACACAATTGTTCTCCACAGTAACACGATTGGCGGACATGTGATTTCCCCAGTTAGGGTATCCACTAGCTGGGCTCCTCTCAGACAGCGTCACACCACTTAGACAGGCCTGTGGTGAAGCATTTCTATCACTGATGCACGTGCAAGGTCAGGTGGTAAAACACACATTCCAGTTGTCAATCTCTGAAGCTTATTTAAAGGGTTTGATTTCAATTCAATCCAAAATGCCTCAACACCTGAAGAAATGAAAAGTCAGGCTAGATCAGACACTGGTATTCTTTCTGCTTAACTTAAAAACATTTCTTTTTTTTTTTTTAATGAAACTTAATTCTTACATTTTTTATCCCTTTATCTCTTGATGGACACTTCCATTGTTTTATATTTTGGCTGTTGTAAATAATGCTATAGTGTCCAGTGGATAACATTTTTAGATCCTGATTTGATTTTATTAATTTGTTTGATTTTATTAATTGTGTGTGTGTGTGTTGTGCATATGTGTGTGTTCATATGTGTGAGTGCAGGTGTGTGCATGCCAAGCAGCGTGTGAAGGTCCGAGGACAACCTCTAGGTCAGTCTTCACCTTCCATATCTGTTGCCAGGTTAGCTGGCCCATAACTTAGCTTCTAGAAAATTCTCCTGCCGCTCCTTCCCTTCTCACCCTAGTCCTGCCAGGATTCCAGACACTGGTGCTGCAGCATCCAGTTTTACATGGGCTCTGGGGACTTGAACTCAGATACTTGAGCTTGTGTAGCAAGCATTCTACCCACTGAGACATGTGACGTGTCGATTTTATATTTACTGACACCTTTCTAGAGCTAGAGGTTAGAGGAGTGGTACAGTATGCGCATCACAAGTGGTCTCTAAGGAGTTCTCAGTCAGATTTCCAAAGCAGAAGCCTGGCTCACGTCCCTCTGCTGCTGGTGACTGATGTAGGATTGCCCATTTAACAATCCCAGGCATCGGACTTCACAGGAACCGTTTCCTCAAAGGAATAGATGGTGAAAAGAAAGCCCCGCAAAAAAAAAAAGTTGTGGATTTTTATTACCATGGAAACCAGTGTGTGTGTGTGTGTGTGTGTGTGTGTATCCCCTACTTGCGCGCACACACACACACACACACACACACACACCCAGAGTCACTCACTCACTGTAGACCTCTCCTCTGAGGTCCTTAGAGAACTGCTCTCACAGATGAGTTTTCTAGCTAAAGCAATGAATAAATCGACTCCATCCAGAGGTCTACACCTGAAATGTAAGGAAGACAGCGCCATTGCTGCTGAACTTGAATTTTTGTCCTGGAGGACTTGGGAGTCTTTCTTCAGAAAGCAAGCACAGTAGCAAATAGATTAGTGGGTTTAAAACTACACAGGGTGGGCTGGAGAGATGGCTTAGCAGTTAAGGCGTTTGCCTTCAAAGCCAAAGGACCTTGGTTCGATTCCCCAGGACCCACGTAAGCCAGATGCACAAGGGGGTGCATGCATCTGGAGTTCGTTTGCAGTGGCTGGAAGCCCTGGCGCGCCCATTCTCTCTCTATCTTACTCTGCCTCTTTCCCTCTCTCAAATAGCTAAATAAAAAATTAAAAATATTAAAAAAAAAAAAAAAAGGAAAACTACACAGGGTTTGTCCTCTGGGTGCGTGGAGTGTCGTGGACAGAGGGAAGGGTGACTCATCATCCCTGGCACTGGGCTCTGTCCATGGCCACTACTGGTGCTGATCATCCCTTGCCATCTGCATTTTGGGGGTTTCTATATTCCCAACAGGGCACCCCAATACAGGTTACAGTACCAATGGATAGAGAATTGTATGATAGTGACATGTAAGTTGTAGTATACATTGACTGCAGGGTGTTTCATGCCTGGCAGGAGCTGCTACTGTTGGCATTACTGTTTTGAGTAAGTGGGGGCAGAACTGAGAGGCGGCTGCCCTTTGAGGAACAGCTGGGTCGGGAAGGGGAATCCCGAGCTATCCTCAGGACAACTTCCTAAGCTTTGTTAAGTAATAAAAGCCCTGCTTAAAGCTGGGCATGGTGGTGCACGCCTTTAATCCCAGCACTCGGGAGGCAGAGGTAGGAGGATCGCCATGAGTTCGAGGCCACCCTGAGACTACATAGTGAATTCCAGGTCAGCCTGGACCAGAGTGAGACCCTATCTCAAAAAAAAAAAAAAGCCCTGCTTAGTTACTCTCTCCTTTTTATTTAGTCCACAAATGGTGTTGTCCACATTAATGAATTTGGGTCATCCCACCTCAAATAACCTGATCCTGAAAACCCCTTCCAGACTAACCTGGAGATTTGCTTCCTTGGTGATGCGAAACCCTATCAACCTGACAGAAATTAACCATCACAAGGAGGTGCCCAGGCTTCTGGCATGCAGACAAGGCCATCTCTGGCTTCAGGGACTGTCTTGTCCATCAGGTGAACAGACCCAAGCTGGGACAGGGAGTCAGTGAAGGAGAAATTAGAAAGGGATGACTTGGGCAGAAATCAGATGTGGAGTGACAGGGATGTTTCTATCAGCCAGATCATCCCAGTCTTTGATTTTCTCCATGGAGAAGCCTGGCTACTATTTATGCCAATGATGGGATGGAGCAGCCAACTGAACTTAGAAGCAGGCAGGATATCCGGTGTATCCGTGTGTGAGGTCCCTGCAGGCAGGCCTGGGGGGCCCTTTACCACTAATGAGAGGAGACCTAAAGACCGGCAGAGTCTTAGCCCACAACACAGATCACTGCCAACTTATTAGGGTTTTCTTCTTTGCCTTACATTCATTAAAAGAAATTTTACTTTGAATGTTAAGATGGTTTTTTTTTTTTTTGTTTTTTTTTTTTTTTTTTTTACCAAAAAGAATTTCAGCTTTTATAGTCTATATCACCATAGGAAAAGAAAATGTGAATTATGTCAAATGACTTCCAGGAGTGTAGCAAACCTTCATGAACTGAGGACACAGGATAACCCATTTAACCCTCCATGAAAAATCCTCAGGGCTAAAGGATTGCTTAGGGGTTAAGGTGATTGCCTGTGAAGTCTAAGGACCCTGGTTCAATCCCCGAGAACCCACATAAGCTAGATGCACAAGGTGGCACATATGTCTGGAATTTGTTTGCAGTGGCTAGAGGCCCTGACACATCCTTTCTCCCTCCATCTGCCTCTCTATCTATCTATCATCTATCTATCTCAAATAAATGAATGAATAAATAAATAAATAAATAAATAAATAAATAAAATTTTTTTTAATTAATTAATTTATTTATTTATTTTTGGTTTTTTGAGGTAGGGTCTCACTTTACCTCAGGATGACCTGGAATTCACTATGTAGTCTCAGGGTGGCCTTGAACTCACGGCAATCCTCCTACCTCTGCCTCCCAAGTGCTGGGATTAAAGGCGTGTGCCACCACGCCCGGCTTAAAATATTTTTTAAGAAGACTCTCAGACATTGTAGTCACCCTTGTTAGGTGACTAAGAGCTTTGGTATTGTGCCATTTTATCCTAAAAATTGCCTGATGGATTTTATCATGACACTCAAGAACATTTCAAAAACAAAGGCCATTTAGAGTTAATTGCTTTTAAGTTATAACATACTTTCCGATGTATTTTTATCTGAAAAGGTACTCTGGTTTGAGTCATATGGTACAGAATGAAGTAACCCAAGGGCTTTGGAAACTTGTGAAGTTATCTTTGTTGCTGGACATAACAGTAACACCATCAACAGGAAACCAAACCAATAAATTTAGCCAGAACTTAGAAATTTAATATGAACTAAAGAGTTGTTTTGAATTCAGTGAGATGATCAGCCTCCTGTTTGTATTTGATATTAAAACAGGTGCTCCAGCTGGAGTGAGGGTGGTGCAACCTTTAATCCCAGCACTTGAGATGCCAAGGTAGGAGAATGGCTGTGAGTTCAATGGCAGGATTTGAGTAAATTCTAGGATAGAAGACCTCCCTCCCAGGAGGGGCTCAAGTTGTTTGTGGAAAACCAGATCTAGGTAACTCCTTTCGGCAAGAGATAAGTTAGATCATCCTTTGATCTCTAGCAACATGGAGATTGCAAAGGGCAGACTTAAAGACATTTCTGCCTTTGCTTTCAGGGGCCCAGTCACTCTAACTGCCTCAATCTCCTCTCTGAAGAAGAAACGCTCACTGTCATTAGGGAATCAGGGTAGACACCATTCTAGCTTCTTTAAGCCGAGTGGGGTCTTTGGGTGTGGCAGTTGGGAAACTTCTTCAGTGGGACAACCCAAGGGACCCCCAAAGTGTATTGGTGGAATGCAGGATGATAGTTCTGGAAGAAAACACTGGGGAGAAAGGAAAAAGGCAAGGCGTTAATGGGAAGTGGGCACACAGCAAACTGGACGACTTTAGGATCTCCATTCTTATAGATTTCTAGGTCTTGGAGAGCATTTGAGGGAACCTGTGTCACATCCTTTATGGTCCCATCAGCAGGCCTCTTCCTGAGACAAATGAGAACAGCTCTAGCTTGTGATGACTGTTCCCTTTCAACACCCCCCCCCCAGGGAATAATGACTCTAAGCTACAATGGCAGCTAGAATACTCAGACTTGAAATAAATTATGAGGCTATAAAGGTTCTTCCAGCAAAAGAGCTGGGAGAGTGTGTCCACACCACCATCCACTTGACAGGCAGGAGCCATGCGTGTCCTCTGTGTATGTGGAGCGTGCATGGCTCACGCTGCTCATCCTGACATTCCACATTCATTTGTCTTTGTTATGTGTATATACGTACTCATGGTTTCTTTCTTTCTTTCTTTCTTTTTTTCACTGTAGCCCAGGCTGACCTGGAATTCACTATGTTGTCTCAGGGTGGCCTCGAACTCACAGCGATCCTCCTACCTCTGCCTCCTAAGTGCTGGGATGAAAGGTGTGCACCACCACGCCCAACTTCATGGTTTCTTTACCAATGGGATACCGAGAAATTAAGGATTGACATGGGAATATGAATTTTCCTGAACAGTCAGGGTTAACACACTATAGCATAAAAGATTCTCAGTAAATGCCTGGTAAAATAAACGTTATTGACCAAAGTAATATCCTTAACAAAGAACAGCATGAAGAGTTATGTGATGACTTAAAATAGAATATCCTGAAGTGGAATAGGATTGCAGTCGGTTCTGGGATGGAGACTGTGTTTTGTGTACATGCACTACCATGTTCAACATGGATCCTATTAACAGTGAGAAAGAAACCTTTGAGAAGCTGTAGCTTCTTAATTTTTTTAATTTTTGATTTTAATGTTTTAAAATATATTTTATTTATTTATTTATTTGAGCAAGAGAAAGAGGCAGAAAGAATGGGCATGCCAGGGCCTCCAGCTACTGCAAACTAAGTCCAGATGCATGTGCCCCTTTGTGTCTCTGGCTTACGTGGGTCCTGGAGAATCGAACCAGGATCCTTTGGCTTTGCAGGCAAATGCCTTAACCACTAAGGAGTCTCTCCAGGCCTAATTTTATTTTATTTTTTTATTTTAGAGAGAGCAAGAGAGAGACAAACAGAGAGAGAGAGAATTGGCGCACTGGGCCTCAGCCATTGCAATCGAACTCCAGATGCTTGTGCCACCTAGTGGGCATGTGTGACCTTGCACTTGCCCCACCTTTGTGCATCTGGCTTATGTGGGGTCTGGAGAGTAGAACATGGATATTTAGGCTTTGCAGGCAGGCACCTTAACTACCAAGCCATCTCTCCATCCCAGAGGCTGTAGCTTTAAAGAAAACCACTGGGGGACTGGGGAGCTGGATTAGTTGGCAAAGTGCTTGCCTCACAAGCATGAAGACCTGTGTTTGATCCCCAGAACCTACATAAAATGCCCAGCACGGGAGTGCATGCCTGTAATCCCAGCACTGGGGAGGCAGAGACAGGAAGATTCATGGAGCTCACTGGCGAGCTGTCCTAAACTACTTGGTGACCTCCAGGCCAATGATAGATTTTGTCTCCAAAAAAAGGTGGACAGTTTTCTCTGCTCTTCACATGGCTATACATGCACATGAACTCCACACACATATGAATATGCAAATTCACATGTGCACAGCATACACACCATACACATGTACAAAAATAAATGAATGATGGGGCTGAAGAGATGGCTCAGAGGATAAAAGCACTTGTTAGTAAATTCTGATGACCTGGGTTCAATTCCTCAGTACCCACATAAAGCCAGATGCACAAAGTGGTGCATGCATTTGGAGTTTGTTTACAATGGCAAGAGGCCCTGGCATGCCATTTCCTCTCTCATTCACATTCTGTGTGTCCCTGAAAATAAATAAATAAAATTTTTTTTAAATGAATGAATAAAGCTAATAAGACAAGGGAACACAATGTCTAAGTTATACTTGGTGCAGGGAAGGTGGGTGGTGCAAATTCACAAATATAGCACATGGGTTCTGCAGTCAGTTTCCTTGGAAAATAAGTATTGACCATTTCTAGACGAATTTTAACTCTTAACTTCTTTTCCTGGCATGTCACCCACACTCCTTGATATTAAGGTATGGTCTCTGAACCAGCACCATGGCCAGTTATGAAGGAGGAGATGTCAAACCTCATACCCCAGCCTGGTGAATGCAATCGCACATCCCATGTGACATTCTTGTAAACCTCAGATGTATGAGCTAGATCTTAGTTTTAAGTATGTATCTAAACTTGCTCTGGCATTCTTCTGATCACGTGCTAATAAAAGACATGAGGCTGGAGAGATGGCTTAGCGGTTAAGGCACCTGCCTGCGAAGCCTAAGAACACTTGTTCAAATCTCCAGGTCCCACATTTGACCAAAAGTGATGCAAGCACGCAATGTTGCACATGCGCACAAGGGGGTGCATGCATCTGGAGTTCATTCATAGCAGCTGAGAGGCCCTGGCACACCCATTCTCTCTCTGCCTCTTCCTCTCTCGCTCTCTCTCTCTCAAATAATAAATAATAAAAAATAAGTTAAGGAATATATGAACATCTATGATAGCTACCAGGTAGAAGTAAAATGATCTTCAATCAAATACATTGAAAAAGCAAACAAACAAGCAAAAAATACCCATATCCTTTGTTAAGCTAACACAACTCAACTGCTTTGGTGAATCTCCATTCCCACCCTGTAAAAGATAGCGTCATCTTGTCTTTTCAAAGCATTCTGGCTGCACTAAATTCACTTGGGGTCCTTTCCAGCAAATACTCATTCAATGAGTATTCAATGAGGTGGCTCCTGGCTTGCCCCTCCCTGGTGGGATACTCACTCTCTGCCCAGGACTCCACAGCAGCCTAGGAGCCCAGAGTGCGGCCTAATTATGGAGAGGACCACCATGTGGATCCAGGGCTCTCTGCACGTGCTTTCTCAGTACCTGATGAATGGAAAAGGAGAAGCAGTTTTGGGGGTAAGGGGAAGAGCTTGAGGAAAGCTTTTGAGCAGCCTATGGGGTCACTGTCTTCTCACCTGCTGCCTGACACGGAGTACGTGAGGCACCTGAGTAATATCCTTCCCAAGAGGAGGAAGTCTGGACGCAGAGCTCCCACCTCCAACAAGAACTTGTTTGCCAAAGACACAGGTACAAGGCAGAGCCGGACCTGGACAGCAGAGCCCACGTAAAGTAGAGTCTCCTGTAGGAGGGGATGGCCAGGCTGCGGCATCCTGACCATGCAGGATCCCAGAGCCGAGTGCCAGGCATCCAATGGAACCCCAAAGTCCTTGTGGAGTATGGGGTGCACCCTGGGGAGGGGAGCACAGGGGAAGAGCCATCTGAAAGAGGCCTCTCTGATGTGGGAGATCAAAAGGTCAGGTACAACATAGCAGAGCTAAGACATCACAAGGGAAACCATTCCAGGTCAGAGCCTGTGTGCATAAACCAGCCTGTCACTCATGGAGAAGGTGCTGAACGGAGGATTACACAATTTGTAAATTGAAACAGTGTGAAATGCAGGGAAATGGCTCCCAGCCCTGTCTATAGAAGCAGAGCAGGCCGTTGACCATGAGTCACAGTGCTGAGCTTGGTACCATGCAGCATGTATTTGTGAATTAAACTGGGGCAGCCATCATCTTCCCTGCAAATAGCATCTGAGCATCATCAAAAGGGGCTTGTAATCTTTCTTGGTTGATTTCATCAGAAATAAGTAGATTGCTTAGAATAAGACTTGTCCAAACTGCTTCTTTTTCTTTTTGATTTCCATGAGAAATGCCTTCAAGTGTGAGATCCTACTTCACCAGGAAATTACATTCCAATAAAAATCCCCAAATTTAAGTTGTAAAAGATTCTTGAACAACTGTGACCAGAGTGAACTGTCATCATCTCTCTCATCCCATGAGGAGTGAAAGAGCTTTCTAATTTGAATTACTTCCTAGTGAAGTTTCCTAACTGCTGTGTGATAAGAAGGGGATTTTCCTACAACAACAACAACAACAAACCTTTAAGCTTCTACAATTGTAAGAAAACTTGAGCCAGGTATGATGTTGCATTTCAATAATCTCAGAACTCAAGAGGCAGAGGCATGAGGATCCCCACAAGTCTGAGGCTAGCCTGGGCTATATAGTGAGTTCCAAGCCAATCAGGACTACACAGCAAGAACTTACAAAACAAAAACAAAAAAGAAAAAAGAATACTAAAATACATCTGTCCCTGTTAAAACTATATTTTGGAGCCCAGGAATTCCTGCACCTTCATGTCAACATGAACATGGGACAGAGTAGATTTTGGAATGCAGTAAGACCCACCTGCCCCCCACACTGTCTGGTTTACTTTCTTCATGAATGGCTATGGATTGCTGGCCCACAGTCCTTAATCTGAAAAATGAGCAGCAACAGCATGACCATAGCTGTCTGCATGAAATGAGCATGACATAATCATGAAAGTGGTACAATTTGAACACTGCTGATACAAACGGACGCATGATGGAAGCTGGGCCCCCTTCTCTGGAAACAAAGCCTGACACCACACACAGCAGGAGAATGACCCGCCTCCCCGGTCTGAAGAGCCTCGGGTCACCAGTTCAAGGGCAAGGAAAGAGGACTTTATTTTTCAAAGCTTACTTATTGAAGAAAAAGGACAAATTTGTTATAGCCAAAGACATTTGATTGGTTCAAAATCAGAAACTATGCAAGCTTAGAATTCATCACGCTTTGAAATTAATAAATAAATCATGGTATTATGAAGACTATAAAAGAGAGATCATGGTCCTTATAGATTCAATGGCCATTTCAGAGGAAAATGATTCTCCAGATCAAATATCTGAAATCTCATTGTGGGGCAAAAACGTCACTGTGTTTACTTCCACAAAACATAGGTGTGATTAAGATAAGAAACAGATGTGATAATATGTGGAGAAGAGCTTAAAAAAATAACCTTTGGAGGTATTTGAATAATTTTGGGTTCAGAAATGGTGAAGTGGGTTAGCTACTCGAGAACTAGGGGTTGCCATCAGTGAGGGAAAGAGTAAAACCAAGGGGGAAATTTCTTAGAATGTGTAAGAGCCTGGATGGATCCACCAAACTTGGAAGAGCCTGGATGGTTCTACTAAAGTTGCCAGTACATTTTATACCCTAGAACTATTTATCCACAAGGAAAATTTTCCCTAGTTCTTTCATTTTTCTATAAACAATAACAGACATAAAAAAAAACTACACTATAAACCCTTAAAATGAAATGAGAACTGCAGAGATGACTCAAAGGTAAAGACACTTACCTGCAAGGCCTAATGACCTGGGTTTGATTCTACAGTACCCACATAAAACCAGATTCACAAAGTGGCACATGCATCTGAAGTTCGTTTGCAGTGGCTAGAGGCCTTGGCTTGCCCATACCCACTTTCTCTCCCACTTTCTGTCTCTGTTTGTATCTCTGCTTGCAAATAAATAAATAAAATATTTTTTAAATGACATGAGTTATGTTTTTAAGAGTATATGAAAAGTTTAATGCCCAGCCAGACTATCACTTGGTACAAAGTTAAGTTTAGACATAAGGTCCCCAATTCCCACTCAATTCATTTGAAAAAAAAATTAATACTTACTAAGAACTTTCCTCAAAAATATTTTAAAATGTGAATATGAAATCACAGAAGTAGTAGAATTCATTGGAACAAAGAAAACTCTAAAATACATCTTGGAACCACCATTTGGTAATGCTTTCCACACTAAATCACAAAATCACAATAGAATGATTTTAAAGAGTGGATAATCTTATCCCCATTTTGATTCAAATGTTTAGAAAGGTGAAAATTTTTAGGTGAAAATTGTGACCCATGAGCAAAAAGCCGTGTGAACTATCCTAAAATGTGGAGTATTGACAGAAGTTAGTGCCAAAGTCTGGATGTCAGATGCTCATGTGTTAAGGCTCAGTCCAGGGTGGTGCTACTGGGAGGTAGTGTGATTTTTAGCAGTAGGGAAATGTTTTGAGTGTGTGTT
Source organism: Orientallactaga sibirica (assembly GCA_036365145.1). Classification (NCBI taxonomy): domain Eukaryota; kingdom Metazoa; phylum Chordata; class Mammalia; order Rodentia; family Dipodidae; genus Orientallactaga; species Orientallactaga sibirica. Next base: position 6,705,523 of record JAEOAD010000061.1, read on the forward strand.
TGAAGGCAACTATAGGGCCCAGGGCCCCTGCCTGCCTCACTTCTTAGTAGTTCATAATGCACGTGGCTTGCTCTACTGCACACTCTGCCATGATGTGCTAACTCTGACCAAGACACAAAGCGTTGGGTTATCCAGTGTCAGATGGGAAGCTGCAGAACCATGAGTCAGAGTAACCCTTTCTCTATATAAGTTAACTGCCTCTGGCATTTCATCACAGTAACAGGAAGTCTACCCTCCTTTCTGTTTAATGAGCATAAGTTTGTGATGCTCAAAGTCTGTTCGCGTATCGCAGGTCTACAATCTAATTAGTCCAAGTACTGAATCTCTCGGGCTCTGATACGCTTTTGCCATTAAGATTTGCCACATTATTAAAGATCTCAAGCAAGGTCTGAAAGAGTGCTTCATTATTAAGTGCTCTGCGGGGCGGGATGGGAGGGGAATACAGATTGCGACCAGCCTGAATACATTCAGGGAATATTTCACAGTATGAGATTTATGTATAGGGCTGGAGAGATGGCTTAGCAGTTAAGTGCACTTCCTGTATAAGCATGAGGGACTGAGGGGGCTTGAACCCATATAAACGGCTGGACATGGTCTCCTATGTTTGTAACCCCAGTCCCACAAAGGGGAACAAACAAATGACCCAGGAAATTACGAAAAGCAGCAAGTTCTGGGATCGGTAAGAGACTCCAGCTCAAAATAAGAATTAGTAGAAGGGTTGGAAGAGAGATGGCTTAGTGGTTAAGGCACTTGCCTGTGAAGTCTAAGGACCCAGGTTCGATCCCCCAGAACCCATGTAAGCCAGATGCACAAGGTGGTGCATGCATCTGGAGTTCATTTTCAGTGGCTGGAGGCCCTGGTGGACCCATTCTTTCTCTTCTCTCTCTCTCTCATAAATAAATAAAATTAAAATTAAAAATGGGCAGAAGAGCTATGGAGTGAGACACCTGACATTGTTCTGCTCATGAGCACCCGCCCCTCTCCCTACCACAGGTGAGCTCATGGGGTGCTTCAAGGGCACAATACATGCAAACACCACACGCCACACCCACACACACACCACCATACATAACACACACACCACAATATACACATCACATTACATACAAGCAAAAAAAATTTACATATGAACTTTTATTTCTCAGAGATTCAGCTTTTGCAATTGCAGATAAGGAATTGTGGGCCTGCATTAATCAGCACAGTGAGACACACACACACACACACACACACATCTCTTAGTTTCTGAGGCAGGATCAAAGTGAAGCTCACATGATCTACCCTCCTTTTAACCAACTGACATCTTCCTTTCTGGGAGACTGGCAAAGCATGTCGACCGAAAGTAATTTTCCTTTGGAAAGAAGGAAATACATGTATTCATGTTTCGGTAACTACAGTGTTGAAATGCTACAGTGATTTTTTGAGAGAACATTTGGTCACAGTCACAATAAAGGCTCAGTTTGAATTTGGATGGAAGTATTCTGTAAGAGGGCAGCTAAGAACGCAGGATGTCAGGCACATTCCAATAGCAATTTGAGCCGAAAAGAGTTTCTTTGTACTTCATAAATCTTCCACTCTGCTTTTTTTTTGGTCATGTTTTTTCATCAAGGATCACATTTTTTTAAATATTTAATGAATTTATTTACTTGAGAGACACAGAGAAAGAGGCAGATGAGAGAAAGGAGAAAATGGGTGTGCAGGCCTCTAGACACTGCAAACAAACTCCACATGCATGTGCCACCTTGTGCATCTGGCTTTCCATGGGTTCTGGGGAATCAAACCCGGGCCCTTAGGCTTTACAGACAAGTACCTTAACTGCTAAACCATCTCTCCAGCCCGGATCTTTTTTTTTTTTTTTTTTTTTTTTTTTTTTTTAACTTCTGAAAAACAGAAGGAAAAGATCCTATTCCAGGTGAGCAAAAAAGGAGATCTCCAAAGCAGGCAGTTCCGCTGAGGCAAAGGCCAGAGGAAGTCATCAAGGCTGCAGGAGGGAAAGACGTGTCATGCCAAGGTTGGAAGATGTAATATCAGTGAAGGTATCCTTGAGCTTGGAGCTACTGAATCAAGAACGAATAACTTGGTGCACAGTGAAAAGAAGACAGTATCACAATGGTGGGAGTCCAAGAATGTCTGTACAAGCAGGCTACAGACATGTGGTGGGAAAGTCTGGTTACCAAGAGATGACAACCTCCGTAATGGTTAGATATCTGTGCTGATGGGCAGGCACAGCAAGTACTGATTAAGAGGAAAGGAAGGGATGGCGAGATGGTTCAGCAGTTAAGGTGCTTGCCTGCAAAGCCTAAGGATCCAGCTTCGAGTCTACAGTACCCATGTAAAGCCAGATGCACAAGGTGGCTCATATAACTGGAGTTTTATTTTTTGCAGTGGTTAGAGACTCTGTCACACCCATTCTTTCTTTCTCTGTCTTTCTCTCTCTCTCTCTCTCTCTCTCTCTCTCTCTATATATATATATATATATATATATATATATATATATATATATATATATATATATATATATATATATATTGCAAATAAATAAAATGTTTTTAAAAAAGAAAAATCACTCTGGGCAGAAACACTGGGACTATCAGTGGAAGTTTAAGAGACTAGAGAATTAGACTGTTGTGGGGACTTGGACGATAAATGACACCACACGAGAGAGACACAAGAGAGAGTACCTCACACAGTGCCATCCTGGTCACCAGGAACGTGACTCTTCAGAGTCTTTGTGGGCTTTCAAGCTTGGAGACAGAGACGTGGCCAACAGTTAATGCAATGTGCATTTTAAGCATGAGGCCAGCACGGTGTGTCCACACAGGAGTGCTTAGCGGGGTGTGGGAAAATGGGGTAGGCTGGGTGGGAGTCCACATCCAGAATCCAGATACATACCAAGGAAAACAAATGATCTAGCTTGGCTCAGGGGAAGACCAGGCTACCTCTGTGTATGTGCATGTACGTGTGTGTGTGTAGTATGTGTGGAGGTGATAGAGGTATGTATATATGTATATGTGGTGGGAAAGTCTGGTTACCAAGAGACAACAACCTCCATAATGGTTAGATATCTGTGCTGATGGGCAAGCACAGCAAGTACTGATTAAGAGTAAAGGAAGGGGCTGGAGAGATGGTTCAGCAGTTAAGGTGCTTGCCTGCAAAGGTGTGTATATGTGTGTGTGGTATATGTGGTGGTGGTAGTGTGTGTGTGTCTGTGTGTGTGTATGTGGTAGTGTGTGTATGTGTGTGTAGTATGTGTGGTGGTGGTACTGTGTGTATATGTGTGTTTAGTATGTGTGGGGCAGCAGTGGTATGTGTATGTGTGTGTGCGTGTCCTCTTTTGATGCTCTACCATGTATTTCTAAACCTAAGCTGCAGTTTTCCTGCTCCAGAGACTCTTCCTGCATGTCGGCTCCGTAGCACCAGGGTAACAGACATGCGTGGCCACACCCATTTGTTAAGTGGATGTTGAGGAATCGAACTCAAGCCGTCTCAGGCCCTCTCAAGTGTTCATGGCTGCGGCAAGTGCTCTTACCCACTGAGCCATCTCCCCAACATTTCAGACAGGAATCCAAATTGAGCTTCATTTCCCTTGTACAGGTGCCCTTGTTTGGATGATAGATTAAATGCTTGTCCACCTATGAAAATTTTCCAAGATCTATTTCTACATTGTAATGTGTAAACATTTATAAACTATACCCAGGAAACCCAGGTATTGAAGACTCAGGTACCAAACTCCAAGCCTCTGCAATGCCCAGCCCAGGGAACGACTCAGATGCTTGCCAGGAATGTTTCAGAACATTCTATCCTTTGGCTTGTACAGAAATCCCCTCTTAATCCCTTCTCTTGCACCACATCTCTCAAGTTTGTATCATATGATCAGAACACTTATAAATTTGTGAAACATGATATAAATAATGGATTGGTTCAATTTAGCAGTTAAATTATGCTCTGAACAGAGTCCTGGTGTCCTAGGTGTGGCCATACATACCTGTAATCCTACTATTCAGGAGATACAGGCAGGGGGATCAAGGCTTCAAGGTCATCCTCACCTATATAGTAAGTTCAAGGCCAGCCTGGGATACATAAGACTCTTTCTCTAAAATAAATAAATAGGGGCTGGGGAGATGGCTCAGTAGTTACAATGCTCACTTGCAAAACCTGTCAGCCCAAGTTTTATTCCCTAATACCCCGTAAACCATGTACACAAAGTGGGGCATACATCTGGAGTTCGTTTCAAGTGATAGAAGGCCCTGGTGCACCCATACTCTTTCTCTCTTTCAAATAAATGATAGATAGATAGAAGATAGATAGATAGATAGATAGATAGATAGATAGATAGATAGATAGACAGATAGATAGATGGTGTTGTTGCAGTCAGGTTCACATTGCTTGTAGAAATCACCCAACCGAGAGCAGCTTGTGGGAAAAAAGAGGTATATTTTGGCTTATGGGCTCAAGGGGGAAGTGCCATGATGGCAGGGAAAATGATGGCATGAGCAGAGAGTGAACATCACCCCCTGGCCAACATAAGGTGAACAATAGCCACAGGAAAGTGTGCCAGCAAGGGGAAATTGGCTATAATACCCATAAGCCTGCCTTCAACAATACACTGCCTTCAGGAGGCTTTAATTTCCAATTGATATCAGCTGGGGAACCTAGCGTCCAGAACGCCTAAATTTATGGGGGACACCTGAATTAAACTACCACAGATAGATAGATAGATAGATAGATAGATAGATAGATAGATGATAGATAGATAGATATATAGATAGACAGATAGATAGATAACAAGACAATGGCTACAAATTCAAGAACAGCGACATAAGTCAAATTTGAGATATTCACTGTAGTGATTTCCAAGCTATCAAGTATGTTTGAAAAGTTGATGCAGCATCTCATATGAGGAATACAGACATGTTACCTGAATAGAAGTTTTATTGCTTCAAGAATGGCTCTGTCAGGCTGGAGTGATGATAAATCAGAGGCTAAAGGCACTTGTTTGCAAAGCCTGATGGCCTGAGTTTGATTCCCCAGTATCCACATAAAGCCAGATGCACAAAGTGGCACATATATCTGGAGTTTGTTTGCAGTGGCAGGAGGCCCTGATGCATCCATTCTCTCTTTCTTTCTTTCTTTCTTTCTTTCTTTCTTTCTTTCTCTCTCTCTCTCTCTCTCTCTCTTTCTCTCTCTCATAACTAACTACATAAATAATTTTTTTTTTTAAAAAAGAGAATGACCTTGTCTAGCAGGATGCTGGAATTGATGTATTTCCATATCAGCTCAGTTGAAAGTTTGATTGGCAGAATCTCTGTGTATGTGTGTGTGTGTATGTATATGTATCATATATATATATATATATATATATATATATATATATATATATATATATATATTACAGCACAGATGTTGACAAGTGCAAGGATTGCTGGCCATGCCTAGCCCATCACCTGCTTTAAAAATAAAGTTTATTAGAAGGCTGCTATGCCAGTCACATATATTGGCCCTGGATGCTGGGGATAGGTAGTTGCTATGACAACCCAATGGCCTGCAAACATTAAAGCATAGACTGTTTGTCTCTCTTTTCAAAAACAGTTACCCAGGAGCTGACATAGGATGGGGTGTCCAAGGATTTTTTTTTTTTTTTGGATGACTAAAGGACTCATTTTCTGGAATGATAATGAGAAAGATGAAGCAAAATGAAGAGTGTGGATCTATTCCATTTCCCTGACCTGAAATCCACTATGGTCATCATTCTAGCAGAATTGTGGTTATCTGACTTAAAACCATCAGGCACCAAGGGCTGGGGCCACAGCTCAGTGGGTAAAGTGCCTGCTATGCAAGCATGAGGACCCGAGTCCAGGTCCCAGCACCGCATAAAAGCTGGACTTGGTGCTGTGCAACTGTAAAGGCACAGATAGGAAGATCCTTCAGGCTTGCTGGCCAGCCAGTCTAGCTGGATAGGTGGGCTTCATATCTAATGAGACACTTTGTCTCAAGCAGAGGAGAGAGAGAGAGACAGAGAGAGAGAGAGAGGGAGAGAGAGAAAGGGAGAGAGAGAGGAGACACAGAGAGAGAATGAATGAGTGTGCCAGGGCTTCTATAAGTGCACTCCAGATGCAAATGATTCTTTGTAATCTGGCTTTATGTGGGCAACTGGGGAAATGAACCTGGGTCCCTTGGCTGTGTTGGAATGTTTCTTAACCACTGAGCAGTCTCTCCAGCCCCCAAAAGACTTTTATCAGCTCCCTTATCACAGAGCCAAATCCCAGTAGTGTGAATTGTGCAGAGCATCACGTTGTTTGTATTGCAATAAGCATTGCAGAACAGCTGACAGACTTTGTGGGAGTTTGAATAGATGGCCCCCAATATATTCAGTGTTTTATTAGTTTATAGTTTGCATCTGCAGCCACCTGGCTGGAGGCAGAGTCGCTGGGCGGATCTTTAAGGTGTGGTGGTGGGTTTGAGATTTCAATCTAAAGACATGCAAAGTGTGCCTAGCTGGAGTTCCTGAAGTGTTCTGTGCTGTGTGTGTGTTTGGTCCTATGAAAGCAGGCCAGCTTCTTTTGCTATTATGCAACTTCCCCTGGATCTTTAAGCTTCCATAAATATCCCTTCCTCCATCACTGTGCCTGGTCTGGAAGTTTATCTCAGCGAACCTGAAGCTGTCTGCTACAGACATGATTGCGTTTTGTCTCTACCAAGGGTGAGCAAGGCAGGTCCAGGTCCCTGGAGATCCATACAGAACTAACAAGGGCAGCTACAGGTTCACCCCCATCTCACACAGAGCTGCTCCTCATGGAGGAGCTTATCCAAACATGGCCCCGACATAGTGGATAATGCAGGGCAGCCATATTCAATACAGAAGTTCAGAGGTTATTCAATACAGAAGTTCAGAGGTAAGGACAGGTAATGTCAGTACATATGGTCGTGCACTCGAATGTAAGGCATTCACCACAAAGAGCAACTCAAGCACAAGAAGAAGCGAGCCAATGTGTGAAGCGCTGGAGATATGGAGCCAAGAGGATCCCTGGGGCTCACTGGCTAGCTTATCTAGCTGAATAGATGAGCCCCAAGTCCAGTGAGAGACCTCATCTCAAAAAAAAAGAAAAGAAAAGAAAAGAAAAGAAAAAAGAAAGCTGGGCGTGACAGCGCACGCCTTTAATCCCAGCACTTGGGAGGCAGAGGTAAGAGCATCGCCATGAGTTCGAGGCCACCCTGAGATTACATAGTGACTTCCAGGTCAGCCTGAGCTAGAGTGAGACCCTAACTTGAAAAACCAAAAAGAAAAAGAAAAAAAACACAGTGAATTAGATTGATGAGAACACCCAGAATTGACCTCTGGCCTCCATATAAGCATATGCGTGTATACATTCACACACATGTGAACCCACACACATATGAATATGCATATACGCATATGCATGCCACACTCAAATACGAGCTGCAGATAAAGTCAGGACTCAGTAGTGGCTGGATGTACTGTGCCCAGAACACTACCTCTGGTTACTGAAGTCACATCCTTGCATTGCTAATAATGTGGGTCTACTTTCTGCATGTGGGAGAAGGGGCTGAGTGGGGAAAATAGTGAGTCCAGTTCTAGCACGTCCACTTGGATATCCTCATGACATAGGCAATGGCAAGACCCAGGAAAGCATTGGTGGATTTGAGCTGAATCTCCCCCAAGCTACTAAAGCTGAAAACCACGAGTTCAAGGTTAATTGGCATGCACATGGTGACTGAAATCACACAATGACATGTGACAACCTGAGCACCCCACCCTTTCTGCTCAATCCTTGAGGAAGATGATCTCAAAATGAACACAGACGCTGACCAGAGCCAGGCAGACCCTGAAAACCAAGGCTCACCTCAGCACCACTTTCTGACCCCATGGTGGGGGTACTGTCTAGCCCTACATGTAGCCACATCAATAACACATGAGATTTTTCTCTTGCCTATATACATTAAAGATACTCATCCAGGACTAGAGAGATGGCTTAGTAGTTAAGCGCTTGCCTGCAAAGCCTAAGAACTCATGTTCGAATCTCCAGGTCCCACGTAAGCCAAACGTGATATTGCACATGCGCACGGGGGGGGGTCACGTGTCTGGAGTTTGTTGGCAGTGGCTGAAGGCCCTGGAGTGCCCATTCTCTCTAAAGAAAGTAAGAAAGAAAGAAAGAAAGAAAGAAAGAAAGAAAGAAAGAAAGAAAGAAAGAAAGAGAAAGAAAGAAAGAAACTCATCCAACAAGAACATATTCTGTATACTTCTTGTCATTTATTACATCCAGACTTATTCAGAAACATAATTGTCAGCTTTTGCATGCATCCTACCTCCTACAATGACCAACTCACTTCTTCCCTTCCTAAGTGGCTGAGTGAGAATATTAATGATCTCCAGCACACTCTGAACATTGGTGAGTGCCACCCACACCGATACCATCCTCTTCTAAACCTCTGTAATCGCTACTTCCTTGCCAAGATCCCATTAGAATCTAAAAACCTACAGTGCGGCTGGAAGGATGCATGCCCAAGAACAAGGCTCCTGTCACCTAGTCTAAATATGCCCTTGCCTGGAAATTGGGTCTTTTCAGATGTCACCAAGTTGAGTTGAGGCCTGCTGTATCATGGGTGACCATAGCGCCAGTAGCTGCAGTTCTTATAAAGAGAGGAAGAAGGGATGGGAGATTAGTTCAGTGAGCAAAATGTTTAACCTTGCAAACGTGAGGATCTGAACTGGATCCTCAGAACCTACATGAAACACCAACATGCCTATGATCCCAGCACTGGTGAGATGGAGACAGGTGGATCCCTGGGCCTTGCTGGTCAGCCTGCCTAGCCTAATTACTGAATTCCAGACCATGTCTTCATTTAGATGGTCTGTCATTAGACCTTGCCTCAAAGCATCTAGACATTATTCCTATGTATGGCACCCAAAATTATCTACTGGCCTTTACAAGCACATGCACACACATGCCTGTGCACCACACACCCTCACACACACATACATGTTCAATAATAAATAAATAAATAATGATACAATTCTCTTTTTTGGAGAGAGACAGAGAGAGAGACAGAGAGAGTGAGAGAGAGAGAGAGAATGGGTGCACCAGCAGCCTCTCAGCCACTGCAAACAAACTCCAGATGTGTGTGCCCCCTTGTGGGCAAGTGCAGCATTGTGCCCTTGAGTCACTTTGCATCTGGCTAAACGTGGGACCTGGAGATTGGAACTGACGTTCTTAGGTTTAGCAGACAGGTGCCTTAACCACTAAGCCATCTCCCCAGCCCTGATACAATTTTTTAAAAAAGAACTCTGGATGTGGTAGCTCACATCTGTAACCCCAGTAGTCAGGAGGCTAAGGTAAGAGGATCACCATGAATTCAGAGCCAGCCTGGGCTAGAATGAGTTCTAGGCGAGCCTCAGCTAAAGTGAAACCCTGCCTCTCCCTCACACCCCCCCCCAAAAAAAGAGGGGAAGATTTGGAGCCACACAGATGGGAAAGAAGACCAAATACAAGAGGAGGCAGGACTTACAGGGATGTAGTCAGCAGCTGGGAAGTCCCAAGAGACACCAGCTTTGGGACTGAGAGGGAAAGTGCCTGATCCTGACCTACAGAACATTGAGCTTGCCATCTCCTGATCCCTGCAACTCCTGGTCTCCAGCAGTCTAAGAAAGAAGCATTGTCACCAGCCTCCTAATGTGTGTTCTTACATCCACCCCAGGACACTCATCCAACCCTCATGTTTCTTTACAAACCATGAAAGCTGAAGAGCTTCTAAGGAGTTTCTCTCTTCCCTGGAAATTCTGGGTGAAGAGATCTTGGAAGATGCTAGTATCTGCAATAGTGTCACAACTAAGGACAGCAGGAAGTCAGAACAACTTCATTCTGAGTCATCACATTTGGAAAACCCCAAGACTAACAGTGCCGGGCCTTTGTGCCTGCCCATGAAGTGCCTGAAACATGTCTTCATTTAAATGGAGGACAAGGACATCCAGCCCGTGATGTACCCAAGTACGACATAGATGGCCTGGAGTGATGGACAGGCGTGGGACATGCTTACTATAGACACTTCCTATACGTTCAGACTGCTGCTGAGTTTTTATTTTGCTGCCCAACTCAGACTCACTGCCCTCTAACCATTTCTATAACCACTGGATATTGGGGGACTAGGCAGATTTGGCCAGCTGTGAGTCCATCTAGCTGAAAAAGCCTTCAGTAATGTCTTAACATTCTGGGATTTCTTAATTTCTTATTCCTTTTACATATGAATAGCCCAGCAGGCACTCCACAGTATTATGGAAGGCATGGACTAATGTTTTGAAAGGTATTTTTTTCCCACAAATGCCTTTTCTCTTAGCATTCCTTTGGCTTTCAAAAAAATTACTGTTCCTATGGAAACAAAAATGATACCAAAATGCCCTTGGTTACATTGCATAAGAAATGTATGATGTCCAGCAAAACAATCTTCTAGTCTTATGGTCTTTTGTTATCAAAATACCTATAAATACTTATCCAATATTATATCAATAAATTTAAAATATAGAAATTATAAAGCAGGGCTGGAGAGACAGCTAAGTGGTTAGGGCACTTGCCAGCAATGCCTAGTATTCACGTCAGCCAGATGCACAAAGTGGCACATGTATCTGGAGTTCATTTGCAGTGGCTGGAGGCTCTGGCGCCCCAATTCTGTCTGTCTCTCTTCTCTCTCTCTCTCTCTCTGTCTCCTTACAAATAAATAAGTAAAATAAATTTTTAAAGAAATTATGAAGTAATCTTATTTAAATTAGATTCATCATATTCCTCAAAGTTCTTAGAAATGTTGAGCTTTTTATCATTTCTTTATTCATTTTTTTGTGTCCATAAATATTCATTAGTGCCTACCCTGAACAAAGACAGGTAATTTATCATTATGAATTTATAGTCTGTTAGATATGATGTCACTCTGACAAGAATTATTAAACGCGTGACTTAGGAAGCTTTTGTTATTAAGAAATCAAAATGGAACCAGGGAGATGGCTCAGGAGATGAAGTGCTAGTTACACAAACATGAAGAACAGTGATCAGGTCTCTGGCAGCCATATAAAATGCTGGCCATAATGACACATGCCTATTACCCCAGCACTGGGGAGGCAGTAACAGGCTCCCTGGGGTTCACTGACTCCCTTTCTAGCTGATCTGATGAGCTCAAGGTTTAGTGAGAGACTCTGTCTCAAAGAATAAGGCAGAGAGTGGTTGATTGAGGAAGACATTTGACACTGACCTTAGCCTCCACACACATGGGCAAACATATGCACATCACCCACACATGTGTATGAGCATACATACATATGCACCGCACACCACATACACATGTGAATAAAGAAATCGGACCCAAAGCATATCTTTTAAAATTTACATTTTCAGGATGATCTAAAAAGCTTAATCTCCAAAAGAATGAAGCAAATGATTGTAGTGAAACATTTGTTTTTGTTTAAATTTATTTTGAGAGACAGAGAGAGAATGGGTGCAACAGGGCCTTCAGCCACTGCAAATGAACTCCAGACATGTGTGACCCCTTGTGCACACATGCAACATTGTGCACTTGTGTCACTGTGAGTCTAGCTTACATGGGACCTGGAGATTTGAACATGAGTTCTTAGGCTTCTCAGTCAAGTGCTTTAACTGCTAAGCCATCTGTCTATCCAGAAACATGTACTTTTTTTGGAGAGAGAAAAAGAGAGAGGGAGAGGAAGACAGAGAATGGGCACACCAGCAGCCTCTCAGCTGCTGTGAAGGAACTCCAGATGCGTGCGCCCCCTTGTGGGCAAGTGCAGCATTGTGCCTTTGCGTCATTTTGCATCTGGCTAAATGTGGGACCTGGAGATTGGAACTGGAATTCTTAGGCTTAGTGGGCAGGTGCCTTAACCGCTAAGCCATCTCTCCAGCCCCAGAAACATTTACTTTTGTCAGTTACTTTCACGTCTCACTCGTTCTTGTTGCTTAGTTGTCTTTCATCAGCAGGACCCAAGGTGAAGAAATCCTGACATATCTAGTAATGGAGGCATTCGTTCTGGATTTGTTCAGAGAAGCCTCATGGCTGAGAGAGTCTGAGGAACAGGGCAATGGTATGCCACACCTTCAGAACAGTATAGATCCTAACCCAGCCTGACTCAGTAAGAAGTCAGTCACAGGATGCACAGTTGGCAGGGGAATGACTCATTATCTGCTTATTTACAAATTGGATGTTTTTTTCTCCTTCAAATAATTTGTGCTTGTTTTAATAAAAAGCTACCATTCAGACCAAACAAAAGACATTCATTTGAATGAAGGTCATTTCCAATCTGATGCGAACAATTATTTTACTTATTTGTTTATGAGAAAAAGAGAGAGACAAATAGAGAAAGAATGGGCACTCCAGGACCTCTAGCCACTGCAAACCAACTCCAGATGCATGTGCCCCCTAGTGCATCTGGGTTTACATGAGTACTGGGAATTGAACCTGGGTCCTTAGGTTTATCAGGCAAGCATCTTAACCACTGAGCAATCTCTTCAGCCTCTGATGCAAACAATTTTTAATCACATGTTAAAAGATGTGTTCTTTAGGATCAGGTGATCATTCACGAAACAAGGGCTAGAATGTTCATTTGCAGAGAAAGTGGGAAGGGAGCAGAGGAAGCAGCTTAAACAAGTTTCCATGGGAAATCGCTCATTCAAATAAATCATGCACAGAACACAAGGCTTGAAAATCATGTAGTATGATGGAGCTGTACTGCACCAAGTCCTGCCTCGCTGTGCACAACTTAAAATATTGCAAAAGCAAACCTTGACATGGGTGTTTCCAATTCCCCTTGAGAAATATTTACTCTGGCCCAGCATAATAGTGCAGGACTGAGGCAGGAGGATTGTGAACTTAATGTCAACTTATACAACTCAGCAAGAGCTTGTCTTGACAAAAAGAAGCAAAGCAAATTTATTTTGCAATGAGGACATCTTCCGCATTTAGTTTTGTCTTCTAAATTTGCAAGTGTGCAAATATATATATAGTCAGTACACAAATACTGATGGTAGGCTGATCTTTCCTTATGAATTACCAACAGGGAGCAATTAGAAGCCAGGATCTGAAGGCGGGAAGTCTTGAGTTAGTTATCAGAACAAAGAGAGCAAAAATGCTAATTAGAATTGTGCATAATACTAATAGCCAAGTCCTATGTTACTGGCTTTTCTCTCTCTCTCTCTCTCTTTCTCTTTTTCTCAGCCTGCCACTATGCCAAGGGTACCCAGAAAAAGGCAGAGGAGAAGGTTGACCAGGAATATGGAAAGAGAAGATTAGGTCTGGAAAGACAGCACAGTGCAATGAAAAGATACCAAACTTTGGAGTGAGGCTTCCCTCCTCCATTCCTTCTCTCGGGTCTCATGAGCTAAAGGATATGCAAATTTTTATGATGATAATTGCATTTCATTCAGTGTTTTGAGGATTAAAATCTGAGAAAAATGCTTGTCAATTGCTTAGCAACGATGTGCATATAAAGGAACTTTGAAACATTTTGCATGCGGATTATTCTGCTTCTAAGAATGCATTTTACCCCTGCCTGTTAAGGACAAAAATGTTTTAAATGGTGAGGACAAGTGATCATTTGCACATCTCTGTAGTTTGCAGAGTCTGAGTGGGCTGACAGCTTTACACAAGCATACCTGAACTTCAGAAGGAGAAGGAGAAATATCAGTTTAAGAAAGTCCTCTGCCCCAGTGCAGAGCCCAGAGGGCACTGGGAAAATCAGCAGTTTATGGCTGCATGGTGAGTGGACAGGTGGACAAACACAGTCACAGAAGAGAGATGTCACTCTCATCCCACCCCCTGCTCTTCCTCAGTGAAGCCCAGTGCCAACACTTCACCTCTGAGAGATCAAGATCAGCTCTTAGTGCCCAGGCCAGGGCCTCCTCCTGCTTCAGAACTCACCCTCCTAAACTGGTGCCCTCTCCTGACCTGGCAGCCACGCTCATCTTACCAATGCTTCCCACGTTAGCTCTGCTCCCTTTCCATTTCCTCCTGTGCCCTCAGGGTCACTGTTCTAGAAACAGGGCTCCTCAGTCTTTCTCCACTCATGGCCTCTTTCACTAGAAAATGGGTCAAATAGGTAAATCAAAAATTTGGTTACTTTAACACATTAGGAAACTTATTTTAAAACAGTTCTTTGGTATACCCAGAATTTTATCATTTATTAAGACTAAAGTAGGGCTGGAGAGATGGCTTAGCAGTTAAGGAACCTGCCTGCAAAGCCTAAGAATGCTTGCTCAAATCTCCAGGTCCCACGTTTAGCCAGACACAAAAGTGACACAAGTGTGCAATGTCGCACATGTACACAAGGGAGTACACATGTCTGGAGTTCATTCAAAGCAGCTGAGAGACCATGGTGAGCCCATTCTCTCCCTCCCTCTCTCTCTCTCTGTCTCTGTCTCTCTCTCTCTCTGTCTTTCTCTCTATCTCTCTCAAAATAAAAAAAGACTAAAGTAAATTTCATATAAATGATATGAATGTGTTTATTTCATAGTATTTATTTTTATTGAGAACTTAAATGTACAGATATATAGTAATTTGAGGGTGGTCCTATCCCTTTATCCTTTTTGGTTTTTTGGTCCCTTCTCCCTCATTCCCAAAGGACCCTCCCCTCTCAAGATAGCCCCCTTCCTCTGTTTTCTTGTCTCCTTCCTGTTGTCCTCCTCCACCCTCTATGTCAAAATGTGGATGAGCTCAGAATCATGCTGGTGTCATGGGTATATCAGTAACCACTGTGGTATCATGAAGGAACCAGTGAGTTCATGTCAGGAGAACAGCACCCTAAAGTATGCCCATCGCAGCCTGGAGCTCTTACCTCTTTTTCTGCCCCTCTCTTTGTTGTTGTTTCCTGGGTCTTGGTGGGCTTGGCAGAAATCTCCCTTAGACTTTGGATCTTGACATCCTCTTATATTCTACATTGATGCATTTTGAGTCATCTCAGCACCTAACACTCTCTCCATAGGGTCAGTTCTGTGGCTCGCAGTGAAAATAGCTCTCATATTCTTTCCATGACTCCCTCTGCAATGTTCCCTGAGCCCTGGCAGCTGTGATGGAGATGACGCCTCCAGGGCTAAGTACTAAGCTTTCTCTTCCTCTTGTAATTTTGATGAATCTTGTGTCTGCCCAATATTTGCATCCAATTGTAAAAAGAAGGTTTTTCTAACCAAAAGAGAACAGCGTTAAGTGAAAGGCTTGAACATACGCATTTAGAAGGTTGTTTGATGGGCATCGCATCTCTGTTTAACTAAAGGCCCGTGGAAGCTTCCCTCTGGGGTCTATGACCTTCCAAGCCATAAGTTTTGATTCAATGCTCCATACCAGGTATGAATTCCTTTTCACTGAGCAGGGCCTCTTATCCAATCAGAGAGCAGTTGATTACCCCCATAACTGATGTGCCATTATTGCACTGTTGGCTACATTGTGCCTGGCTGGTTGGTTTTACAGCAGGAAAGATCCACTGCTTATTTAGACTGTAGATGACTTTTCTTCCTCAGCAGCTTACAGGGCTCCTTCTAGCACAGTGACAGTTCTCTGCTAAGGAGTGGCTTCCATGTTCAACTCATCCTGATTTCTCAGTGTCCTGCAGCTGAAAGATGTGCTTATTTTCACATAAGAAATTAGATTGTGGCTGAAAATGTGAAACTGCAGAAAGAAGCACATCTTTAATGTTCTCCAGTTGATTGCTTCTTGGATTTCATAATTGTCAGCGCTAAGGATACCACTTGGTATAAATGGTAGTGGAAAAAAATGGATGAAGTATTCTCAGGATTGTTTCAGAAACTGTTTAGAATTCTAATTCATTTACCTTGCCTCCCTGTTGCTGCTGTCTCAAGAGGCAGGGTGCAGAACCAAATGAAAAGTGGCTAACTGGCATCCATCAGTGCGTGAAGCTGCCGCTGCTAATGGTTGCTTGCTTTATCAACTGTCTCCTCTCCAGCAAATAGAAATCTACCAGGATTGTGTCTTACTGAGTTTTGTATACAGTCAACTGCTTTCTACAAGGAGGAGCCCACATAAATAACCACTAGTGGTGCATGAGTGAGTGAGCGAGCCCATGAGAGGGAAAGTGGGCTGTGGTTTTCCCAGATGGCTTTAGGGTGGATCATGAACTTCAGGGAAGTTTTAACCATTTCCCTGGTCCACTGGCTCCTTCAGCCTGCATCCGACCCATTGACAGCTTTCTCCTTAGTCTGTTCATGGACAAACAGTCATGCACGCATGTATACCAGAGCCAGAAACATAGGTTCATATTCCGTATCTGGCTTAACCTCCTATGTCAGCAAAAACACATAATCCTCAAGGGATCTCAGAGGAAGTATTCAGCCATATGTTTGCCTTTCACTCCTACTTAAACCGCACAAGAGAAGAGAAAGTGCAAACATTTCATGATCGCGCCAGCAGAGAGTTCGTGAAAATGTAATCCACAGGCTTAGGTTGGAATTCTCTAAATCCTTAATAACTTTAATTAAAAATATCAATCACTCATTTTTTTGTTCTCAAAGGGGTATGAATCTAATATTAATGGGAAAATTAGAGTATTTTACTTTCCTATCTCTGAGTTTTGTTAAATTAATATAGTCAATTTTTTTATATAGGAGATTACTGAAAGCCTCAAAGAGATTATAGCTTATAAAGTAAATCATTATCCTTCCAAGAAGTATTATAAAGATAAGCCTCAAGTTAGAACTAGATGTGAATACCATAATGTACTTTTTCATTCAACCATCCTTGATAATGAGTTATCCCTCAAGACCAGATGAGCTCCACATCTGGCCTCTCCAATGGCTGTGTTAATAAGATCTGGGGACATTAAGCATCAAGAAGCAGTTAGAATAATTTTAATGTTCCAGAATTCAACATTACACCTCATTGTGACAGTTCTTTGTAGGTTTTTCCAGGCATATTATTGCATATACTCATAAAATTTAAAGTTAAATCTATCTTGGAGCTGGAGAGGTGGCTTAGTGGTTAAGGCACTTGCCTGTGAAGCCTAAGGACCTAGGTTTGACTCCCCAGAACCCACATAAGCCAGATACACAAAGTGCGCATGTTCACAAGATCACACATGGACACAAGGTGGCACATGCATGTGGAGTTCGACTACAGTGGCTAGAGGTCCTGGTACACCAATTCTTTCTTTCTTTCCTTCTTTCTTTCTCTCTTTCTCATAAGAAATTAAAAAATAAAGTTAAATGGATCTCTGCTGAGCAGAAATAACAGCTTCTGATAAATTCCACATGCCTGGCAATTTAAAGAAATGTCCTGCTGCAAGCCTCTGATGATATTGATTGAATAGGTTCATTCAGTGAAAGGTGAGAGAGAATGAGTGTTTCTAAAGAGTTAAATACAAATGATTCATTTATTAACTTAACACAATCTGGTAAAAAAAAAAAAATCTGGCCTGGAGAGATGGCTTAGCAATAAGGCGCCTGCCTGCAAAGCCTAAGAATGCTTGTTCGACTCTCCAGGTCCCACCTTTAGCCAGACACAAAAGTGACACAAGCACTCAATGTCGCACATGGGGACAAGGAGGCACACACGTCTGGAGTTCATTCACAGCGGCTGAAAAGGCCCTGGAGTGCCCATTCTCTCTCTGCCTCTTCTCTCTCTCTCTCTTTCTGTCTGTCTCTCTCAAATAAAAAAATAAAAAATGATCTGAAAACTGAAGCATACCCCAAAACCATCCTCAGAAAGACTCTGGCCCATGCACATTCATGTAAACCGTCTTCCCTTAACTTCCTTACCTGCAGCAAGGAAGCAGTAGTTGAGTGGCATTCTCATCAAAGTCAGATGAGGTGAGAGATAGCGCATCATTGCATGGATGAGTCAAGTCTGGGTACAGTCATTGAAGACACTCACCAAGTTCCTGTAGCAGTCACCTTCCCATTGCTTGAACAAAACGCAGCTTATGGGAGGAAAGGGTTTATGTCTGCTTACCATTCCCAAGGGAAGAGTCGGCATCATGAGGACAGTGTGGCATGAGCAGGAAGCTGGCTTCCATCATCACACACCAACAAGAAGGAAGCAGCCAGAGTGCACTAGCCCCGAACACCCAGTGGGTTAGACTGTGAAACCCCAGTGACACATCTCCCCCAGCAAGACTCCACCTCTCTGAGGCTCCACCACATTCCCAAACTGCTCCGCGCGGAGGACTGAGTATTCAAAATACACGCGCCGAGGGTGGATGTTTCATTCAAACCACCAGCCTCTTTCATCTCACCCACCCCGCAGCCACATATCAGTTCATTCTCTTTTTGCCTCCTGACCATCTAGCCTTCTCTGCCTTCCCTACCCTCCATGAGGCGGTGAGGACAGAGGACACACATCCCGTTAGTCCCTTAGCTAAAGTCACAGTGTGACTCACCCTTGGGCTAAGTCCTAGCCATGTGCAGATGCCATAGACACAGAGGTGAAGGTGATCTCCAGACTTGTCTATGGCGTCAAGGAGACTGTGGCTCAGAGTGGCCTTTTGCCCTTGGTGTGAGTGTGGTGATGGCAGTGACAGCATTTCTGACCACAAAAGCGCTGACAGTTTCATAAGAAACCCAGGAGCTTGGCTTTCCTCTAAGAAGAGCCACCTTCAAGGCCAAGTGAGGCAAGGGGAAGACAGAGGCATCAGGATCGACCTGCAGCCTGGGTGAGCAGCAGGGGACCTCAAAGCCCACGCTCATGGTTACTCGATTGCTGTATCTTTCCTTCGCTTGTTCTTCTTATTTCTAACGTTCACCTTGCCTTCTTCAGGGGTTTGATGGATGTCTACTTGAAGCCCTTTAGAACCTCTATCTGTGTGTCAGATCTGGGACACAGCATCTTCTTGATGGGCCCTGTGCATGTGCTCTGTGTTCAGGTGCCTTCTCACTGTTCCTGTGGGAGGCGAGCTCCGTGCCCAGGGTGCTGCTCACCTGGGTCATTATTGTTCCACCAACTTTCTGCGCAAACTTGGTACTAGGCCATAGCATGTCCCCTCATGTTGTTGAAGATGGTGTTTCACTTTTGTGCTGTGGGTTCTTTCCTGCTGGCAGTTGGAAGAGAGCTATGTAGGGTTTAACTTTATTCTCTAGAAGCAAACAGCCCACTTTCATCTTCTAATGGGAACCTAGTGTTGGGAGGTATTTGGGAATTTGCAACAGTCCCCTGACTGTCTATCAGCTTGGTGCATTTTTAATCAGTTCAACATTTTCTGTGCGGCCCACACTAGACTGATTATGCTATAACTTCCCGTTATAGTCCCTGGCTGTGAGATGGAGGTAGCTCTACAGCCATAGATGAACCTGGGCTTTAAGAACAGAGCACATAGGAACACTTAAACACTGATAAAGGCCTTATCAGTATCCCAGAAGACGTCTGATCTACACAGATATAAAAGATACATTTGGGTCGTTTTTAAGCCTCTAGGTTTGTGGTAATTTGCTGTTGCAGCCCACAGCACACTCCATTTTTTAACGACCCAAAATCCTTACCCCAAATTCACAAGGGAAATGCCTCAAATCACTGCCTACTTAGATGTCTTTCCCATCAACGAGCAGTTATTCTAATTAATGTCCCAAGCTCATAATTGCTAATATTCATTTCCTCGCAATGACGACAGTGAGTATTTGATATAGGAGAAAGAGAGAGAGAGAGAGCGCTTTGTGCCAAACCTGAAAGACTCCCCACCTTCTGCTGCTCTTCTTTGCCAGCTGCTCTTCAGTAATTTCCTGTTTTCACACATTCAAGCATCAGGGTCTCTCTGTGAGCAAAGAGGCCTCACTGTGGCTAAAGGAGTCTGTTAGGAAGAGCAGGTTGAGGCTGTTGAGGCTTCTTACATTCATAACTTTAGTTGACTTCAAACCGAGTGCTCTACACAGCTCCTCTGATCCTGACATATCTCACTGCAGGATGCATCAAAGGTTGGAGAGATGGCTTAGCAGCTAAGGCGCCTGCCTGCTAAGCCTAAGAAAGCTGGTTCCAATGTCCAGCGGTTCCAATCTCCAGGTCCCACGTTTAGCCAGATGCAAAGTGAGGCAAGGGCACAATGCCACACTTGCCCACAAGGGGGTGCCCACATCTGGATTTCGTTCACAGCAGCTGAAAGACTGCTGGCGCGCCCATTTCTGTCTCCCTCTACCTCTCTGTCAATCTCTCTCTGTCTCTCTCTCTCTAAAAATAAAATAAATAATAAAAAAGTCTGAATTAAACCGGCTTTGATTGCCTGAGGTGTTGGGTGTGAGAGGCAGGTGTCCTGCTTAACAGAGATAGGCAGGGAGTGGGTGAATTGAAGGGACTCATGGGCTTGGGGTCAACAGGCTCAGGAATTTCTCAGCCTACTGCTTCTATTTGCTCTGTGTAGCCATATGCATAGATGGAAGGAAGAGTGTGTTAAGGACCTGAAGGTTTGGGAGGTGGACATAGATGTGGTTCTTACACACCGTCTTCCAGGGAGTTCATCATAGACTCTAGTAAGGTGATCAGGTAGTCCTGAGCACACAGGTGAAGTTGTAGCTATCTGGTCCAGTTCCACTGCTGGGCAGTCCGACCTGAGCTGTGGGGCTCACTGGTAATGGCTATAACTTCTGTCCCTTGAAGAATCACATTTAGTCAGCAGGAGCCACCTCACCCTAGATGCATGCCTAAGATTTGCCTTCCCCAACTTGGGAGCCCTTGGCCAACCACAGCTATCACAGGGAAGCAGAGAATGACATATCTTCTCCCCTACAGCAAAACTCCTGCCAAGTCACACCATAGTGCTCCCAGGAGCTAGGCTTAGGAGAGACAAGAGCAAAAGCCAGACTTGGCTTCTAGCAGCTTTCCTGCCCAGCCTGAGTATACCCTGGAGATAAATCACTTGCAAAGATATTCAGTCTTACCATCTGCTTCCAGGGAACCCAGACTAAGTAAGCCGTGGTCCCAAAAGTTTCCAGTGATCCTAATGGCAGGCAGGGGAATTATCCCATTGAAAGTTAAGGTTGAGCTGTAGAGACAGCTTAGCAGGTAAGGCACTTGCCTGTGAAGCTAAAGGACCCAGGTTCGATTCTTCAGTGCTCAACATAAGTCAGATGCACAAGGTGGTGCATGTGTCTAGAGTTTGTTTTCAGTGGCTTGAGGCCCTGGCACACCCATATCTCTATCTGCTTCTCTCTCTCAAATAAATAAATAAAATAAACATTTAAAAAAATTTTAAAGCAGCCGGGCGTGGTGGCGCATGCCTTTAATCCCAGCACTCAGGAGGCAGAGGTAGGAGGATCGCCGAGAGTTCAAGGCCACCCTGAGACTACATAGTTAATTCCAGGTCAGCCTGGACTAGAGTGAAACCCTACCTTGAAAAAACAAAAAAAAAAAAAAAAAAATTTTAAAGCAACAATACAGGATAAAAAAACCTATATATTATTCTACAGTTTGAATCCCAAATGTCCCCAATGTGAGAGTGTGGAGTGGTGGCACCTTTAGGGTACAGAGTTGAGTGAGAGGTCTGTAAGTTATTGAGTCTTGCCCTGAAGGCATTTTGGGGACCCCATTTTTATTTCTCTGTCTTTTCCTCAGGTTTGCTAGGCATGGGGTGAAGTTTTCTCTGTCACACACCCCTGTCATAATGTCTCACCAACAAGCTCAAAAGCACTGACTGGGACACATCCGTCAATCATCAACTGGAATGTAGAGCCACAACACATCTTCTCTCGTATTTTATTTTTATTTATTTGACAGAGAGAGAGGGAGAGGGTGAGAATGGGCATGCTAAGGCCTCCAGCCACTGCAAATGAACTCCAGACTCATGTGCCTCCTTGTGCATTTGGTTAAGATGGGTCCTGGGGAATTGAACCTGGATCCTTTGGCTTTGCAGGCAAATGCCTTAACCACTAAGGCATTCCTCCATTCCACACCTTTTCCCTTTATAAGCTGATTTTGACAGTCATTATAGTGACTGGCAATTGCCAAGGAAATGTTGGATTTGATGCTCTGTGGAAGGAAATCATTGAGGCAGGCAAATATGGAGGAAAAATAAATACAGGCAGAAGTGTCAAATTTAGGTCCAAATAAGGTAAAAGAACAGCTCAACAGGCCATGCATAATTTGGGCAATCCTAAATAGTGCTGGCATGATTAGAGTAGTACACCTGTGCTTTCACGTTTAGGGGTGGGACGATTTCAAAGACGTCAAAAGTCTATGACGTTAGGGACACAGTGCTACCAAATGCTCTGTCTGATCGCAAAGGCCATCAGTGCATTAGAAAAATAACTTTCAGCAAGTGGGGATTGGTGGTGGTTTGAAGGAAGATCTTTCAAAACATGTGTTTTGAATACTTAGTTCCCAGCTAGTGTCAATTTGGGAATCTGGCAGAGCCTTGCTGGAGGAGGTGTGCCCACTGGGTGTCCTGAGCTAGCTCGCTCTAACTGCTCTCTGATGTGGCCATGTGACTGCAGGATTCATGGTCAGGCCCATCTCGCTTTCCTTACTGCGATGAGACTTTCCATCAAAGTTGTCAGCTGAAATAACCCCTCCTGACCATAAGCCGCATTGAGTTTGGTGCTTTGTCCTATTATTTAGGTAATTAGTATTACTCAGTGAAGGTAAGTGCAACAGGGTGTCCACTGCTCTCACCTGCATTTAAGTCTGTATAGCTGACATGGTGAGGTGGACTCCTCAAGTTTGCATAGGCTGCTGAAGAACACCCATGTTTTAAGAGGAAAACTCTCTTCCAGGATTGTTCCCTGGCTCTATGACCTCCCTTCAACTTGTCATCTTTTCCTGGACACACTCCTGTTCTGTCCCGCACCCTAAAAGGATGGATTCATGTTCCAGCTTGACTTTCTTCCAATCTCTTTCCATTTTGCAGAAATAGTGGACCCTAAATGCAAATATCATCACATTACATTCCCGCCCAAACAACACCAATTATCTATAAAATAAGTTCCAGAATCTTCCTCCCAAGCCACTAAGCCAGTCACCTGAACAGCATCCTCCAAGGCTCCATTGTCTCATGCCTCAGTGACACATTACATTATATTTATGCAAGTGGTGTATGCTTCCCTGGGTGTCTTGCCCTTTACCACATGTCTATAGTATCTGTGACTCTGACAAGTCAGAGTCCAGGATCACCTCTTCCTTTTAATCACATGGACTGTTTTTCCCTCCAGCCATGCCACGCAGTGTTGGTACCTACCCTGGTACCTGTCCGTATCTCATGAGTATTCTCCATTGAAACTGAAAGTTTAGGAACCTAGAAGAATATTGGCTTCACTTTAGAAGGAGGAGAGACTGAGGCTACTAACTTCTCAGACACCGATAGAGAAGAGCAGAAACAGCTGGAGTCAGCTGCCTAGGGGAGCTGGTGAAGCAGAAACACAGAATCATGGCGGCCACAGTGTGATCACAGCTTCCATTTCCCTCTCTCCGCTCTTCCAGGTGAATAGGAAGCAAAGGGCAAGCATAGGAAGGCCAGCCCAGCATTTTACCAAGAAACTCATTTGACTCCTGAAAACCCAGCTTTTGTGGTCCTACTCAAAGCATAGTGAGAGAACCTTGATATCCTATATCTAAAGCTCAACAGAGGTAATGGGGGGGGGGCTGGAGAGATGGCTTAGCAGTTAAGGTGCCTGCCTGCTAAGCCTAAGAACCCAGTTCCAATCTCCAGTTCCCACATTTAGCCAGATGCAAAGTGATGCAAGGCTGCAATGCCTCACTTGACCACAAGGGTGTGAACGCATATAGAGTTTGTTCACAGCAGCTGAGAGACTGCTGGCATGCCCATCTCTGTCTGTCTCCCTTTCTCTCTCTCTCTCTCTTTCTCTCTCTGTATGTCTCTCTCTGTGTCTCTCTCCAAAAATAAATAAATAAATAAAATAAATAAATGAATAAATAAAATATAAAAAAATTAAAGGGGGGGTGCAAGTGGTCATTTGCTTGTGTGTTTGTGGCATTGAGGGACAAATGTAGTTCAAGAACGAATTACAGTGAGGAACCTTTACATATGAAAAACATCTTCCTCCACAAGTCATTGGAAGTGATGGCATAGGAACACTAAATGCAAATTTTGGCATGTCATGAAGGCTTTCAAGGCATGTTTTATTCTTGTCTTGTGTTCTTACCAATGTGTTGGTAATTATTCTCTTCCATTCCTCCCATAATGGGAGTCTGTGGTATACTGGGTGAGGCATATTATGTACTGCACCGCAGTGACAGGCTTCTAACTTTCAGAATCATTCTTTTTAAAAAAGATTTTATTTTTATTTACTTATTAGAGTCAGAGAGAGCAGGAGAGAGAGAGAGAGAGAGGGAGAGAGAGGGGGGGAGAGAGAGAAAGAGAATGGACATGCCAGGTCCTGTAGCCACAGCAAACAAACTCCAAATGCATGTGCCACCATGTGCATCTGGCTTAGGTGGGACCTGGAGAATTGAACCTGGGTCCTTAGGCTTCATAGGCATGCACCTTAACCACTAAGCAATCTCTCCAGCCCAGAATCGTTCTTTTCATCAAGAACACTTCAACATCCTGCTGGATTTTACTATCACTCAACAATTGGCCTGAGCAGAGCCAAGAGCTCAGAACTATATCAGGAAGTTGAACATTCTCTAATTGCAGGCACAATGCATCCTAACATGTTAAATGAGTAAAATCAAAAGTGAAGCCAAGAGGCAGGTTGATTACTATCACTGTAGAAGGATTTGTATCTATCCTTCACACATGGCCTCACATACAGTCACGTTCATGTATCCGACTTCACACATGGCCTCATGTACAGTCACGTTCATTCATGACTTCAGAGCACATTATCCCTAAGGTATCAATGGAAACTCAATGAACAGTCAGGAAATTCTTCCATAGTACCCAACAGTGACATAGAGCAGACAGTGTGACACCAAAGTTTACCCCAATGTAGAGGTGTAGCAGTTACTTTCTTGTTGTTAGGGGGAAAATATACCCTACCAGGGGCTGGAGAGATGGCTTAGTGGTTCAGGCACATGTGTCTAAAGTTTGTTTGCAGTGGCTAGAGGCCCTGGCTTGCCTATTCTGTCTCTCTCTCTCTCAAATAAATAAATGAATAAAAATAAAATATTAAAAATATTCAACACAGATCATACAATTATATAGACTAATTTGAGCATTCAGACTTCACACCAAGAAAATGTTACATCAAGAAAAATTAGGTAAATGTCCCAAGCTTACAGCTGATGAATTAGAATCCATCAAATTATTTTTTTTCCTCTGAGTAAAGCATAAAAATTTTATCTGTGAGGAGGATGAAAAACTAAGATACAGACAGGAGGAAATATCTGTAGGTTACAAAGCCAGGAAGAAGCAATGGTAAAATAAATACAGATCCCTCAGCAATCAATATCAACTATGAATGGGGAAAACATGAAGAGACATTTTATCCAAAAAGGATGTATAAAGAGCAAATAAGTGTATGAAACACTTTTGAAAACTTTAATACATGAACATAGTATTATTTGATCACACTGCCATCCATTACCCTCTTTTGCCCCATCCCCCAACTCCATTCCACAGAGCCCTCTTCTTTCAAGTAGTACTTCCTCTCTTTTTTAAAGATCTTTTTTTTATTTTGAGAGAGAGAGAGGGAAAAAGAAAGAGATGCCAGGGCCTCCAGTGGCTATGAACAAACTCCAGGCATGTGTGCCCCCTTATGGAGCATGTATGTCATTGCAGGCTTGCATCACTGCATCTGGCTACAGGGGACTTGGAAATTCAAACATGAGTTCTTAGGCTTTGCAGGCAAGCGCCTTAACCATCTCTCCAGCCCCCTTCCTCTATTTTTAAGTCTCATTCCTTTTTTCTTTGTCTGTGCTCCAAAAACATGGAGTTCTTTACCGAAATCTGAGTCAAGAACAGTAAACAAAGACAGCTAGAATAAATAAATAAAAAGATGTTCAGAACAAAGAGAAGTCAATGTCTAGAGTGAGGCCATGGTATTTGCAGGGACATGCTCTGGGGAATACACAAACCCATCACTTTCTCAAAGAATGGGGAGTAAACAATTTGCAAGTTCAAAAACTGCTCTTGAGACAATGCTTCCACATGTCCTTTCAGATTTTTAAACATTATAAATGAAAGAAAGAATTAAAAATAAAGACATAATAAGACAAGTGTATCATTAGTACTTATTCCACATCAAATCAATTATTTTGTTCTCATGTTTTTCTCATGAACAATAGAAGCTATTAGCATCATCATACATAATTATTTATTTTTCCCTTCTGGGCTTCCAGATGAACTTAGTATTTTTGCAATGGAATAAACTATAGCACACCCCACTTCTGTGTTCTCCTCTGCAGGGATTCGTGAATAGCAGCCAGAAGGAAATTCTCTCCCTGTCTGAACTGCCCTGCAGACATTCTCATGTGCTTTTCTCCTTGCTAACTCTAGGGAAGATGTATTTGCAAAGACAGATTTATTAAGCCATGCAACTGGACTCAACACAATGACTAGCGCTGGTAAAGAAGGCTGATTTCTGGTGCCTTGTTCTGTGTTGGTGATGTGGTATATGCATGTTCAGACTGAGTGTCCTAGTGACGTAATCTCTCATTAAACCTTGGACTGCCGTTTTCAGTCAGATTGGCTGACCAGCAAGTTTGCAGTTTCCCCAGTCTCACAGGACTACACCACATGCACCGTGAGTGTTAGGAATGCAACTTAGGGTGATGTCAAGTCCAGTAGACAACCATGTTCCCAGCTGTTCTTGTCTGAATTTCCCATGTTATTTTACTTCCCTATTCCACTGTTTCTTTTTGTCTGCAGTGTACTTTTTTTTTTTTTTTATCAATATATATTTTTTATTTATATTATTGCACATTCACAGTATTGGTTCCATTGTCCTCCCCTAGTGATCAATGGGGAATGTTTAATCATTGTGAGTTTCTCATTAAACCTTGGACTGCCGTTTTCAGTCAGATTGGCTGACCAGCAAGCCCTAAGGATTCTCCTGTTTCCCCAGTCTCACAGGACTAGGATGACAGCCAGGGTGGTTAGCTGATCCTCCCTAGATGCATGGCTTTCTTACTAGATGAGTGTTAGGAATGCAACTTAGGGTGAGTCATTTTTTTGGCCCTGGTTTTGACTTATTTGCTGCCACTCCACAGTAAGTGAACAGTTGGTTACCCCTCTGAACCATGTTCCCAGCTGTTCTTGATTTTTTTCTCTTCCCCTTTCAGCAGCCTGAATTTCCCCATGTTATTTTACTTCCCCATTCCACTGTTTCTTTTTGTCTGCAGGTGTTTCAGTCAACAGTCATTGTGGAAGTTAATTCTTATCTGAAAAAGCAATGTAAAAGAGAAAGTAGAGAGAGGAGAGAGAGAGAGAGAGAGAGAGAGAGAGAGAGAGGGAGAGAGAAGAGAAAGAGAAGCAGGGGTCATCTGCTGAAGGATCACTGTTTTAGCCTGTTGTCCTTTAGGGTTTTGAACTTTTGGGTATTTGAGTATTGACATCATCACAAAACATCCAAATTAATGTCACTGCTGATATCTGCTACAGTGTGAGGAGGATGATCTGTTCCATGTTTATTTTTTCTTTATCATTTTTGTTTTGTTTTGATATACCACATCTTTTTTGGTTTTGATTCCAGTTTTTGAGGTATGGTTGGGTTTCACACTAGTGCCCAGGCTGACCTGGAACTCACTATGTATTCTCAGTGGTGGCCCACCAACAGTGAAGACTTGTTCCTATTTCTCAGCCATGGTGATCCTCCTGGAACTCTCTGCCTCCCTGATGATTGCTGGGATTAAATGTGTGGCATATGCCACTGAGAACGCCTGGATTGATTGGTGATTTATTGTTTTTTTAGTTCTTTGTAGATTCTAGAAATTCTTTAGCTTATTAGGTATTCTGCTGGCTTTGGTTATTATATTTTGGTCAGTGAAAAGGAAAATTCCAATGGTTGACAATAATGTATTAAACATTTCAAAACCTAAAATTTGGACTTAATTTTTTGCATGGAGAGATGTGTTTTCACCATAAAGAAATGATGAATTTTTGAGGACATAAATGTGTTCTTTTAAAATACTTTTATTTATTTATTAAAGACAGAGAGAGAGAGAGAATGAGGAATGGGTATTCCAGGGCCTCTGGGATTTTTATCGGCATTGCATTGTCACTGTAAACCAACTGCAGATGTCTTTCCATTTTGCAACAATTTTTGTATTTTATGTGGGGCACTGTATTGAATCAAACCAAATTAATGTCAGGATATCTGCCGTCAGTTTTTGAGGTAGGGTTTCACACTAGTCCAAGCAAATGCTTTTAACTGGGATTAAAGGCGGAGCCATCTTTCCAGCCCAATACTGATGGTTTAACTTGCTTTGAAGATTACACAATGGGTAGCGGTATCAAAACATCATATTGTATCTCAGAAGCATAAACAAAATATTCAGGTGAGAAGCATTTAATTTGACTTTAATGAAGTTCTTGAATTAAATCCAGGCCAATGGTCTATGACAGATATGTCGATTGAGACAACAAAGGGTTGAAGGGTTGGAGCATGGAACCAGTACTAACCACCAAATCTCTCTCCTTTTAAATAAGGTTATTCATTTTTACTGTTTTTTATTTTTATTTTGTTTTTTTATTATTATTATTTTTGTTGTTGTTGTTTTTTGTTTTTTTGAGGTAGTGTCTTGCTCTAGCCAAGACTGACCTGGAATTCACTATGTAGTCTCAGGGTGGCCTGGAACTCACAGCAATCCTTCCACTTCTGTCTCCTGAGTGCTGGGATTAAAGGCGTGTACCACCAGGCCTGGCTAAGGTTACTTTTAAACAAGGCACCTGCTCAGGTACACGTTCATGGATGCCCAGCCAGGATCAACACACCTTGCTTGTATTCCTGGTGACAGTTCCTCAGTGAAACCTGGTCCTTCTAATTCATTCCCTGAGTCCTGTCTCGTGGCCTGGATCATTTTCTGCTTGCCTCTTCTTTGTACTTTGGGATAATTTCTCACTTTAATTGTATGTATGATTTTTGTCTGGTCTCTGAATCCACCACTTGTGTATTTCCCTTACACTCTACATATAACATGTGCGGCTTTTCTCTAAACTCTAGTCCTGCTACCTGTGAAGCTTCTCTAAATTCTGGCTAACCAGTTAATTTTCCCAGCCCAAGATTGTGCCAAGAATCTCTGGATGTAAGCATGAAGCAAAGATGTCAGACTTCATGTCTTCTGTTGGAATAAAACACTCATTTTTTTAGTTTCTATTTTTATTGTACATTTAAGATATATGATGTCATGCTTGGATAGGCACATGAATACTGGATTGGGTTCTAGAGTCACTGCATATAACTTCTCATGTTGTTACTTTCTTGGACATATGGTAGAACGCTAGAAATATGCTCTCAAAAGTTCTGGGCTAGAGGGATGGCTTAGCATTTAAGGCGCTTGCCTGCAAAGCCAAAGGACCCAGGTTCAATTCCCCAGGACCCATGTAAACTATATGCACAAGGTAGAGCATGCATCTGGAGTTCGTTTGCCATGGCTGGAGGCCTAGGTGCACCCATTCTCTCTCTGTGTGTGTCAAATAAATAAAATATTTTTTAAAGTTATGTACATTGTATGACTATGAAAGGAAGGAGGCAGGACAAAACTCCGAGTCAAATTGCGGCAAGGAGTGCTTCCCGGAAGTGACAGGAAAGAGGAAGAGGAGAATCTTGCCACACCAACAGAGCTGAGCAGGATGGGAAGAAACAGGAGTGACACAGGAGAATGTGTAGGGAAGCCAAGAGAAGTTTGGAGTGATCCGAGCTCAGTCTGGGAGGGGGCAGAATATGATTTCAGTCATATCTAGACCTCTCTAGCTCAACTTGATACTTTTTTATTTACTTTGGTCCTGGAGTTGAAGCAGGGCCCCACATGCTAAGCATGTTAGCATTATTCTTCAAAGCCGCATGGATGGAGCAGAGAGCAGGCATTGTGCAGGAAAATACATGATTGTCCCTAACTTCATGGATTTCCCCAAAGTCCAGTATGTCAAAAGCAACAGTGAAAGCTTACATGTATACGATCAGTGAGGGTGATAGTAGCCGGGTAGATGTTGCAGGCTTTTCTTTTGTTATCTCACGGATTATGGTCTTCTCAGGGAGCTTAGGCCTGCTCTCTCAGCCATTAGCACCCAGCATAGTCACTGCAGCCTTCTTTTTTGTCATTTGAGGACTTGTCTTCTTTTCTGGAAGCTGTGGACCAGGGCTAGGGCAGAAAGTGTCTGAAGCAGTAATGGGGCAAAGACATTTGGGGCTTAGGGTGACAGTGGGCCACTTCTTGGGGCAAGACAGGTGTGTGTTAGGTAACTGACCCTATTGCAAACCTTGTGCTCTGCCTGCTGGCCGCTCCTGCACTTTGAAGCTTGAAGACAAGGTCTGAAAGGAAGGAACGAACATAGTGTTTCCTTTTGGGGGCAGAGGGAAAGCAGTAGGATAGGGGTTTGGGGAAAGGTATTGGACATACAGACTTGTCTTCGGCCCTGTCCTCCATCCTACTCTGTGCCTGGTATTGCAGTAGGTGGTACGTTGCCACGAATCTGTTAAATTTACCTTACTAAGGCCGGGCGTGGTGGCACATGCCTTTAATCCCAGCACTCGGGAGGCAGAGGTAGGAGGATCGCCGTGAGTTTGAGGCCACCCTGAGACTACACAGTGAATTCCAGGTCAGCCTGGACTAGAGTGAGATTCTACTTCAAAAAATCAAAAAAAATTTTTTTTACCTTGCTGAATTGATGCAACACTGTTGCCTAGGTCAAACTGCATAAACTCCATTGCTGACAGGATGTCAATGTCCAGCTGCCTGGGGAGCAGCTCATGATGACCTGATCATCCTTGGCTTTGCTGGAACCAAGGGTGCTCCATAATGTCCATTGCTGTGGGCCTCAGTTCTGGGTCCACAATCAGTAACTGTCCTCAGATAGGTGTTCAGGTTCACTGTAATTCCCCTTTAAAATGTTCTGAGTTCCCAAATTGCCTTAGATTCAAAAGGATGGGTCCTGGTGACCACAAAGTAGAGAAGGACATCCAAAACCACATGTCCTTTAGGAGCCATGACGTACTTGGTAGTGGATAACTTCTGGAGATATACATGCAGAAGCCCCGCAATACCTGCAGAACATCTGGCCTGGCATAAGTCCAGTAGTCAGGCCAAAGTCAATGATGATGATCTTGCCCCTTCCATCCAGCATGATATCATCTGGCTTGATGTCACAGTGTGCTATCCTTGGTTGTGGCAGTAACTGATGGCATACAAAACTTGACAAAACATTTTGTGGGCCTCAAGCTGATTTTCAAGAGGAATGTGGAAGGATTTGAAACCTTGGCCTAAGAGATGTCTTGCAGTGCTGAAAGCAAAGCTTGATGGACTGTTCTGATCAGAGTTGATGAAAGATGTGAATGCAGTAAGAACTATGGACTATGAGGTTTGGCTTATGATGGTGAGAAAGAGCTTTGCCTGGACTGGGCTGGAAGCAGTTGGCATGAGAGGCTTGCTGTTATGCCCATGTTCTGAGAAGTTGTGCAGGATTGCATTGCATAGAAATGGGCCAGTGTGGGCAGAGAGATATGGCACAATAAAAATAAATGAAGTCTTTGGGCCAGCTGACCTGCAATGGGATAACAGGAAGAATGCAGACTCTTTGGAAGGGGTCTGAATGCTGACAGAGTGTCCCATTCATCAAAGTCTGCTTTATTCCCCCCCGGATTAACAAATTGGTAGCCCACCTGGGATTACAGAGTATAACAAATGCAGGAAAGAGGGTCATGATTTTTTATTTTGGAAATGGCCATGGGCATTGTGAAGCAGGCTTGCTGGATAATCTATGTGGAAATCCAGTGGAGCCATGAGGATGAACCACTGGTTGTAGCAGAGACCCAATAGAGATGCCAGGACCATGAGACAGCTGCCAAGGAGAGCTGCCGGCATCAGATGAAGGTTTCCAGGATTGAGTAGCCCAGCTGGAGGGGCGGTATTGGAACTTGAGAGATTTGTTGCTGGTTAGAATTATCAATCTTGGAGACTTGTTACTGGCCAGAGTTGTTGGACTTGGAGCTACAGAGTTTGATGTTTGCCCTGGTTGTTTTAAATCTTGTATTGGTTGAATATGTCTTTGCTATGCCCAATGCCATATTTTACAGTATGAATGTTTATTCTGTGTTATTATGGTTTTTTGTTTTGTTTTGTTTTGTTTTGGTATTATGACTCAGTTAAAAGATCTTGGACTATGGGAATGTTTGAATATCATTGCAATGGATAAAAAACTGGGAATTTTTAAAGGGTGGATGAATGCATTGCATTTTACATCATGTATAGTTATCAATTTGTGGGGGTCAGGGGTAGAATGTGGTAGTTTGATTCAGATGTCCCCCATAACTTAGTTATTCTGCATTCTAGGTTCCCAGTTGATGGCAATTTGGGAATTAATGCCTCCTGGAGGCAGTATTGTTGGGGGCGATCTTATGGGTTGTATTAATCAGAGTTGTCTAGAGGAAGAGAACTGCTAGAATAAATTATATTTAAAAGGGAATTTATTGGATTAG
This sequence comes from Orientallactaga sibirica, assembly GCA_036365145.1. Lineage (NCBI taxonomy): Eukaryota > Metazoa > Chordata > Mammalia > Rodentia > Dipodidae > Orientallactaga > Orientallactaga sibirica. Next base: position 6,738,042 of record JAEOAD010000061.1, read on the forward strand.
CTTACTGTAGTCCAATAGCAGCTGCAGGCCCGAGAATCAAGGAACCCGGTAGCTGCTCAATCCACGTGGCCAGATGCCTCAGCAGTCCCAATCCGGCACCAAAGGCCTGGAGGTGTCCTGAGGAGCTGCTGGTTTTCAATCCACATGGATCTTCAGTCCACGCTGGTCTTCAGTCCACACTGGTCTTCAGTCCATGCTGGAAGGCAGCAAGTAGTTCCAGCAGCCAAGTGGAAGGAAGGGGCTCTTTTAACCCAGAGCTTCCTTATATAAAGTTCACATCTGAAAGGGGCCACCACCCGCTCTAGGGGAAGGACTTCCTCCTTCACTTAATCCTTCCTCAGGATTCTGAAGAAAGCTCAGAGACCCACCCAAAAGGGATTTCTGTGGATTACTAACAATATCAAGTTAACAACACCTTAACCATCACAAGTCCACCCCTTGTCAACTTGACACCAAACCATATCTCCTGTTGAAGAGCCTTCTCTTGTTCTGGGCCCCACTGAAAACTAGTAGTTTTCTGAGTCACTTGATATATAGAACAGAGTAACACACCCAAGAGAGGAATGTGCTGTCTCCAAAATCCAAGTAGGCCCACTAGATGTTGTGTTTCCTTCTTAGTGGTAGGAGGGGCCAGGTACAACAACTTATCCTTCACCTTAGAAGGAAAATCCCTGCATGCCCCACACATCGAACTCCTAGAAATTTCATGGAGGTGGAAAGTCCTTGAATTTTGGATGGATTTATTTCCCATCCTCTGATGCACATACTCTGATGCTGTACCACTGCAGAGTGGCTGCCACCTCCTGCTCATTTGATCCAATCAGCATAATGTCACTGATATAATGGACAACGTGACACCTTGTGGAAGGCACAGGCAATCAAGATCCCAGCAAACTAAGCCATGACAGAGGAGAGTCATATATAATATAACCTTGAGGTAACATAGTAAAGATGTACTGATGACCTCGCCAGTTGAAGGCAAATTGCTTCTGGTGGTCCTTATGGACAGGTATGGAGAAGAAGGCATTCACAAGATCAATAGCTGCATTCCAGGTACCAGGAGATGTGTTAATCTGCTCAAGTAAAGAAACCACATCTGGTACAGCAGCTGCAGTTGGCGTCACCACCTGATTCAACTTCGATAATCCACTGTCATTCTCCAAGATCTGTCTGTCTTCTGAACAGGCCAAATAGAGTTTAAGGGAGACATGGTGGGAACCACCACCCCTGCATCCCCCAGGTCCTTTATAGTGGCATTAATTTCCGCAGACCCTCCAGAGATGCAATACAGTTTTGGATTCACTATTTTCTCTGGTGGTGGGACCCTCAATGGCTTTTATTTGACCTTTCCAACCATAAAAGCCCTCACTCCACAAGTCAGGGAACTAGTGTGGGGGTTTTGCCAACTCCTAAGTATATCTATCCCAATTATGCATTCTGGGACTGGGGAAATAAGCACAGGGTGAGTTCAGGGACCCACTGGACCCACTGTCAGTCTAACATCTGCCAAAACTCCATTGATCACCTGACCTCCATAAGCACCTACTTTAACTGGGGGCCATGATGCCATTTGGGGTCTCCTGGAATCAATGTCAATTCAGAGTCAGTGTCCAGTAGGCCCCAGAAGGTCTGATTATTTCCTTTTCCCCAGTGTACAGTTACCCTAGCAAAAGGGAGCAGGTCCCTCTGAGAAAGGATAGTAGGAAGCTTAATACAGAAACTTTTGGGGGTTGTAAGAGAGTCCTTCCTTGAGGGGACCTGAACACCCCTTCAATCAAGGGGCTCAGGATCTGTAAACAGGCTCAAGTCTGGACACTGGTTAAGAGGCCTTGATTCTCTGTTGCTATAATTCAAAGTGGCCTTTTGTTCCTTTGCTCTGGAACTTTTCTGCTTATACAGATCAAGTGGGAACTTGGTAGGCTTCTTATCTATTTCACTTCTGGGAACATCATGATTAATCATCTGGTCCATATGAGTCATATCTTTATGTACATAATTTCGCCTATGTTGTCTATTATGCAAAACATGCTCACCTCACCTTTGGTGATTCAGTGTTGCCATTTGGCCCTTGTTGCCCCAAGATCCAGTTAGACCCATTGCATCTTAGTCACCTAATGCACCAACTGCAGCTCCCACTGTGATGTCTTCTTCACATAAAAGACCAATGATTGGGGACTTTAAATGTGCTGGTGCTCCCCTCACAAATCTGTTTCTTACAGACTTAGTGAAGGGCACATCTTCTGGACACTTCCATTGTGGGAGCAAAGATGAGTTTACATGGCAAATCCACCCCAGCATTCCAAGTTCTCTGAGCCTTTTCATCCCTTCATCAACATTAAGCAAAGGGATATCAGGCAGCTTGAGCTCATTCACAGTAGGCCATCTTTGGATCCATACTTCAGCCAACCAATCCAATCAACTCTTGGCAGCTGCAGTGTTAAATCTAAAATCTCTGCTCAATGGGCCCATTTCAGCAAATTCAGCCTGATCTAATCTTATGTTCCTTCCTCCATCATCCCACACCCTTAAAATCCATCCCCACACATATTCCCCATGCTTCTGCCTGTACAAGTTAGAAAGCTCCCAAAGTTCTTTAGGGGTGGACCTCCCTCCTCTTGTGTCACACTTTCTATCTCACCATTAGGGGCATGCCTAGCTTTATGTCTGGTTACAGGCCTAGAAGAGAATATGGGTGGGCACTGAGGACCATCAGCAGCTCCTGTTGATTCCTTAAACAAAGAAAGATTAATTCCCTCAGGCAGGGGTGGGGAGGGTGATACTTCAGGATATGGGGGTGGGGCTACAACTGCTGCTAAGGGAGGGGAGGTCACATTCTCATGCAAAACAACTTCTTCAGAATCTGAGAGTTCACTGTCCTCAGATTCTTCAGGGTCTTCCCATACATCACCACCTCCAGTCACAGGATCCCACTCTTTTCCCATCAGTGCCCTCACTTTAACTTCTGATAGCTAGTGAGGCTGGGATTTGAGTTCACGTTCCAAATTAGCTCATCTTTACAATGAGAGCTTGGGTTTGGTGTTTTGCAATTTGAGCCCTGTTCTGGTTAGAGGAGACTCTCTTCCAAGGCACCCTTGAAAACCTTCAGATCATGTATGTGTGTCTTAAACTTGGAATTTTCCTTTCTGAGCTTATGCTATTCCCTCAACAGTTTTTCCAGAGATGCCAGAAGCAACCAACCAGCCTCACCATTTGTCTTTCTTTTCCTCAAATATTCAAATGTTTTAAATCCAGAGTCACTAAAGTCCTTGCTATTCACAAGACATGACTCAGGATCACCAAATACATCTATTTCATGGAGTTCTTTAAATAGTTCACAGCATGGATTATTAATGCCCTCCTTATTTCCAGTAAAAGTGCTCTCCTTATTACCAGTAGGGACTTTAGTGGCACTGAAGTTAGAGAAACAACTCCAGAGAGCACCAAGCCCACTAGAGAAATCCATCCTTACAATTCTGTTTCTCTAGAACCACTCCTGGTACCAAAATCTGTATGTCAGGGTTCTCTAGAGGAACAGGATGAATTACATTAAACAGGGAATTTATTGGATTAGCTTACAACAGTCCAATAGCACTTGCAGGCCCAAGAATCAAGGAACCTGGCAGCTGCTCAGTCCATATGGCCAGATGCATCAGCAGTCCCAATCCGGCACTGAAGGCCTGGAGGCGTCCTGAGGAGCTGCTGGTTTTCAATCCACATGGGTCTTCAGTTGACGCTGGCCTTCAGTCCACGCTGGAAGGCAGCAAGGAGCTCCGGCAGCCAAGAGGAAGGAAGGGGCTCTTTGCACCCAGAGCTTCCTTATATAAAATCCCCCTCTGAGAGGGACCACCTGCTCTGGGGGAAAAGCTCACTCTGGGGGGGAGGATTTCCTCCTTCAGTTAATCCTTCCTGGAAGCAACCTCCTCGGAGACCCAGCTGAAATGGATTTCTGTGGATTACTAAACAGATCAAGTTGACACACCTTAACCATTACATGGGTGTTATAGCCAGTTTCCCCTTGCCAGTGTTTGGCACACTCTCCTGTTCCTATTGTCCACCTGATGTTGGTGAGGAGGTAATGTCCACTTTCTGCTCATGCCATCAATTTTCGCTGCCACCATGGAGCTTCCCCTTGAGCATGTAAGCCAAAATAAACCATTTTTTCCCCACAAGCTGCTCTTGGTCGGATCTTTTCTGCCAGCAATGCAAACCTGACTGTGACAGTCCTCATTCGGCACCATTCACATCTGCCCATGACCATTAGTCATAGAAGGGAACGTGACAGTGTCTGGCTCAGGTGGGCCACAGAGGGTCACATGTAGGCTTTTGGAAATCAAAGCCCAAAGGATGCTTCATGTCCTTTGGGCTCCTCTTTGACAGTCTGTAATCCCTTCTGTTTCAAAGCCCTCTTGGTTTCTCCACTCGCTGTGTTACTTCCCTCTCATTCTCAATGATGTTCTCAATCAAGCACGTGCTGCCCCATCACTGATGCTCTAAGGCTTGTTCTGCTTATAAAACCCAACCTTAACCCTATTAACATGCAGGAATTTGATGTGAAGATCCCTTTCCTGGATTTGATTTTCAGGGTATTTTTATTAAAATCCCCTAATAGTGCCCATTCAATGTACTATCTTGATGGTGTCACTTTGGGCATCTATAAAGGGATCCAGCTTACCATGACCATGCCCATTTTGGCTGTGGCCAACATGGCCTGCTAGTTGACCCCGGTATATATTGGTAGCCTTGTAGGACAGAGTCTTCCGGCTTATCAGCAGAACATGCAGAGTCGTATAATGAAATCTAAATATTGTCTTGACAACTCTGACAGAGCAAGTGGTATGTGGGAAAAGCTAATGAGGGTATTTGGTACTTTTTACATGGTAGACAAGCTCTTATCACTTTCTGTTTTCTACCAGTTCTGGTGGTGCAACTGGACAGAGGAAGTTTTCATCTTTTAAGCCAACAAGACGTGACTGTGATAACCTGAGTTAGGACTGATGGTGAGGAAAAGCGCCTTCCAACCATGTGCTAACTCCACACACAGCAGAGATATTAAAACACATGGAAAAAAAAAATCACCTCATGCTGGATGGTTTGAATCAACACAAATCTATTCTCCCACGGCTCCGGGAGGAGGAGGGAGCGGGGATGCTACAGAAGGAGTAGCAGGGAGGGAGCTTGCAGCAGAGGTGTCCCATGAAGACTGCTCGGGAGGGTCTTTTCTTCACTTTCCTGCCACAACCACAGGTGTATACATGGCAATATCTTCTAGATTACCAGGGGATTCATGATCTTCATGGATGTCCACTGCTTTTACTAGGGACACAGCGTTCCTGAACAGGTGGTTGTTCTGGGAAGGCCTGTGGTGAAACAGTCTCCTCAGGCAGTTTTGGATTCTTCCCCCCATGGCCTTCCAGCACCTGTGCAGACCCCGGTTAGAGGTTTCAGAGTCCTCTTCAGAGATGCCCTCCGGGGTGGCCATCTTCTCTGGAGCTCCAGGCCTGCTCCCTTGGCCGTGGAAACCTTGGGTAGATAGATGCAGGTTGCTCTTCTTTCGTTTGAGGACTTGCCTTCTCTGCAAGAGGTGGAGCCAGGCTGGGGCAGAGGAAACCTGGAATAGTCCTGGGGTGAAGACATTGGGGGCTGGATGTGACAGTGGGCCTCTTCTTTGGGCAGGACAGGCATAGGTTGGGTAAACTGGCATTCCAGAAACTCTCGTGCTCTGCCTGCTGGCTGTCCTCAGGCTGTTCCTGCACTTCTAAGTGTGAAGACAAGGTCTGAATGGCAGGTACATAATGTTTCCTCTTTGGGAGCAGAGGGAAGGCAGTAGGATCAGTGCGGGTGGGAAAAGGCGTCTTCCCTGGACACACAGGCTGGTCTTGGGCCTTGTCTGCCATCCTACTCTGTGCCGGGTATTGCAGTAGGTGGTATGTTGCCCTGAATCTGTTAAACTTACCTTGCTGGATGGACTCAACTGTGCCGCCTAGGCCAAACCGCATAAACTCCATCACTGACAACATGTCAGTTCCAGCTGCCTGGGCAGCAGCTCATGATGACCTGATCACCCTTGGCCAAGGGTGTTCCATAACGTCCATCTCTGTGGGCCTCAGTTTCAGGTCCACAGTATTAATTATCTGATTAGTGACCTTTCTGTATGTAGGTGTTCTGGTACTGTGTAATTCTCGGTAATAACCTTCTGTCTGAGTTCCCAAATTGTTTTTGATTTCAAAGGGCAGGTCCTGGGGACCATAAAGTAGATAAGGATACATATCCTTTTGGGGGCCATCATATGGTTGGAACCTCATAACGTCTGGAGACACATATGTGTAAGCCCCACAGTACTGGCAAAAATCTGGTGGCCAGGCAGAAATCTGTGATGATGGCTACGCCTGCCCCTGACATCCACATGAAGACCTTGTACTGAGACTGCGGGGTCTCATCACTCCAAGACATCATAGCAAGGCTATGAATGCCAAATAAAATGAAATATGTAACTAACAAAAGAAAATAAAATTTAAAAAACATCAAAATCAAAATGAAAACTTAAAAACCAAGCCAGAAGAACACAGAAATCCCACACCAAAACTACCCAAAGAAAAAAAAATCCAGAAAGTAAATTGCAAAGATCACCCCCCAAAAAAGTTCAAAGGCAAAAAGCCAAAACCAAAAAATAAAGATAGAAGTAAAAAGCAAGAAATGAAAGATGTAGTTAACAAAAGAAAACAAAATAAATATCAAAACTAAAAATCAAACCAGAATAAAAGAGAAATACCACACCAAAGACTACCCAAAGAAAATGAACCAGAAAGTAAATCCCTAAGAGCCAAAAAAAAGTTAAATGGCAAAAGCCAAAAGCAACTCTTTCTTTCCTCTCCTCTCCTCTCCTCTCCTCTCCTCTCCTCTCCTCTCCTCTCTCTCTCCCTCCTCCTCTCATCTCTTCTCTCCTCTCCTCTGTTCCCTCCCCTCCTCTCTCCTCTCCTCTCCTCTCCCCTTTCTCCTGTCTCTTCCCCTCCCCTCTTCTCTCCTCTCCTTCTCCTCCTCTCCTCTCTGTCCTCCCTCCTCTCTCTCCTTCTCTCAATAACTTGTAAAAATCTCCATACCAACTCTCCTAAGTCCATGTCCACTCTCTCCTCTCTATTGGCCGGAACAAATCCAGGGCCTTCCAGGCCTCCTTATATCTGCTGGGGGGGGGGACTTCCTCACAATGGCCCCACCTATCTGAGCTCATAGAGAACATAGACCAATCACAACTGACCATGACCAAAAGTCACAGAAGGGATTGTGACAGTGTCTGGTTCAGGAGGGCCACAGGGGTGACCATTTAAGCTTCTGGAAATTAAAGCCTGGAGGATGCTTCACGTCCTCTGGGTTCTTTTTTGACAGTGTGTAATCCCTTCTGATTCAAAGCGCTCTTGCTTTCTCCCCTAGCCATGTCACTTTCCTCTCATTCTCAGTGATGGTCTCAAGCACGTGCTGCCCCGTCGCTAACACTGTAAGGCTTGTTCTGCTCATAAAATCTACCCCAGTGTCTATTAACATCTAAGAAGTTGATGTGAAGATCCCTTCCTGGTTTTGATTTTTCAGGACTTTTATTTATTTATTTATTTATTTTTTTATTTATTTATTTATTTTATTTATTTATTTTGGTTTTTTGAGGTAGAGTTTCACTCTAGCCCAGGCTGACCTGGAATTCACTACGTACTCTCAGGATGGCCTCCAACTCAGTGATCCTCCTACCTCTACCTTCCAAGTGCTGGGATTAAAGACTGTACCACCACGGTCAGGTGCTTATCAAGATTTTTTTTTTATTATTTAACACCTGAATATTTCCCATTTGATGAACTAACTTTTTAAAAAATTATTTATTTATTTGCAAGCAGGAGGGGAGAGACAGAGATAGAATGGGAACTCCAGCGCCTCTGGCCACTGCAAACGAACTCCAGATGCATGTTCCCTTTGTGCATCAGGCTTACGTGGGTCCTAGAGAATTGAACCTGGGTCCTTTGGTTTCACAGGCAAATGCCTTAACCACTAAGCCATTTCTCCAGCCCTGATGAACTATCTTTATGATGTCACTTTGGGTGTCTATAAAGGGATCCACCTTAACATGACTGTCCCATGTTGGCTGTGACCCTGGCATGTATCCCTAGCCTTGTAGGACAGATTCTTCAGGGTTGTCAGCAGAACATGCTGTTGACAGCTCATATGCAAATTGCTTTTCGAAATTTTCAACTATTTACTGTTGTAAACATTGAACAGAAGTGTGATGAGATCTAAATATTGTCTTGACAACTCTGACAGAGCAAGTGGTATGTGGGAAAAGCTAATGAGGATTTTTGGCACTTTATACATGGTAGACAAGCTCTTATCACCTTCTGTTTTCTACTGGCTGTGGTGGTACAACTAGACAGAGCGAGTTTGCTTCTTTCAAGCCAACAAGACATGGCTGTGATAACTTGGGTTAGGACTGATGGTGAGGGCAAGCGCCTTCCACCATGGGCTAACCACACCATAGCACTAATCCTGACGTAGTTGACAGTACTGGCCTGGCCACGCAATGAAAACAAAGGGCCTGGCTCTGACCTCTTTCACAGGATCACCGTGCTTTCCGTCCACCATGATGTGAACGTTAGACCATGTCCCCACCACGATGCAATGAATCCTTTGAGAGCACACGTTTGTGTTGCCTGTGTCAGCCATTTTAATCACAGTGACAATATTACACTTAGTGCGGAACAAAGTTTGCTCAGAAACAACAATAAAAGATTTTGAGGTTTCTTTGGGTTAAGAAAGTACCAGGAAAGTGTCAGAAGCAGAAAGCATGTGAATAGTTCTCATGAGAACAGGTAGGAACCAGGAGGCAAATGGTGGGAAGAAAGCAAGTTCCAAATTGAGAAAAGGACTAACCCAGCCATGAAGGGGAAAAAAATTCAAGTCACTTGAACAGCTGCATGGAATGTAGCCTTAGACCTCTTAAGGATGCTAGGCCCATTCATTTGAAAATAGAAGAAATGAGACTATTTCATGTTTCTGGCCAGTGCCCATGTCAAGAAAGACTGGAGATGGGAGGGACATTGTCTATTGAACAGCCAGGAAGAGGCTAACATTAACAAATTCGATTCAGCTTGGAAAGGGCCAGTCTACCTAGGGATAGAAGGAAGCTGCGGTTGCTATGGACAACCACTCTGATGTCGTAATTTCTGTCCAGAAGTGCTTGGTCATTGAGGTGCTGGTTAGTGTGTCCATAAAGACACAAGTCCTTACCCCCGCTCTAATACTTCCTAGGACAATGCAGCCACAACTTTCCTTCCCGTCAGTTGATCTTCTTAGTGATTCGTCCTGATTCTTGGGTCAAAAAAAAAAAAAAAAAAGGCTGTTTCCTCCACAGGAAGGAGTTTCTGTGTGACTCTCTCTTCCTTCAATATAGTCTTGACTTCCTGCCTTCTTCTCCAGCATAGGCCACTAGTGAATGCTCCCCATGGAATTTAGCCTTTTATCTTTTCCCAGTTTGAGAGATTCTGATTGGAAGACAGAATGTAACTTAAGAGAGTCTGCCTTCAAGCCCAGGATCCATGTGCTGACTGGGAGGTTTCTACTCATTTCAGTATTTAGGTGGAGACCTTTCGCAACTTCTGTGGACAGCATTCCACATGTCACATCGTCACATCCTTCAGAGTTCCATGTGCACATAATAGGACATAGGCATGGGGGGGGGATCCCTCCCACGTAGTGTTACAAAACCCAATTGTAAAGCTCCTATTAGATCGTTGAATGTGAATCAGAACTTGACCTTAGATAACGAGCTTCCGTGCTTCCCTGATTTCACTGTTGTATAATCTCTTAGCTGCAAAGAAATGTCTGTAGACAAGAACACTCTAGCCATTAGTACAACTAAATGGATTTGGAGACATGGACTTTTGGGTGCTTGATAATGGTACAGGTACAGACAATCTCTAAGTTCTCAGAATGGACAAAAGCTGAAGAATTTGTGGCGAAGGAAAGTGTCACAGCCTCAACTGAATTCCCCTCTTTAATTATTGTGCTGGCGTGACAAGGCCAGCAATATCGGAATCAAGCATCATGTTGTCTAACCCTACAGGGAAACCCCAATTCCCCCAAACTGATAAGTACCACAACATTAAATGTAGCATCTTCTTGACTTTCTTGACTGCCAAAACCCTGTATGCATGAATCCCATAATGACATTTCTCTACCAAAGAAACTTGAAAACTTCTGTCTTTTGTCGTTTTCTTCATAACTTTTCTTAAAACTTTAGTGCTTCTGAGAAGTATTTCTCATATTTTGCAGATAAATTTGAATTTATTCCAGCATGGTATTTGTGTTCAAATGTTGCTGAGCACTTTGGAATTATATATACATATATTCTTAATTTGATGGAGACAGAGAAAGAGAGAGACAGAGAGAGAGAGAGAGACAGAGAGAGAATGGGTGCACTAGCGGCCTCTCAGCCGCTGTGTATGAACTCCAGACATATGCGCCCCCTTGTGCACATGTGCAACATTGTGCGCTTGTGTCACTTTTGTGTCTGGCTAAATGGGGGACCTGGACATTCAAACGGCATTCTTAGGCTTTGCAGGCAGGTACCTTAACTGCTAAGCCATCTCTCCAACCCTGGAATTATATATTTTATAATAGCTTCATAGTTAAGCCCTAAGTGGTGGCAATTTGGAAGGCATGGCCTTGTTAGATATGCTGTGTTGCATTGGAGTGGGTTTTGGGGTGTTATAACCCAGGTCCCCCTTATCAGAGCTAGCTCACTCTGGCTTTTACCTTCCAGCTGCTGTGACAAGGTGTGATGCCCAGCGTCCACTCTGCCATGACATGATAAAGCTTCCCCTCAAGACTATAAGCCTAAAATAAACCTTTCATCCTATAACCTGCTCTGGTCAGGTGTTTTGTTCCAGCAACGAGAAAGTAACTGCTACAATGCCCTTATAAGGACTGATGCTGGAGCAGGGAAATGCCCCAATCTAAGAGAAGCGTGGAACAGTAAGCTCTAGGCAGATTTTACCCTATCACTTGAGGACCATGGACACCTTGGCAAGTTTTTGTTATCCTCACAGATACAGTAAGAATATGGCTGGGAACCAAGAAGAGAGCCCTCACATGGATCCAACTGTGCTGGACCCTTCCTCAGAATCTCCAACTTCTAGAACTGTGAGGAAACAACCTGTGTGGTTTCATTCACCCATGCCAAAGACCTCTGCTAAGACACAATCCCTTTTGTTGGATTTGAATCCCAAATATACCAAAAGACTAAGAAATAGGTGTAAAGTACCACAGAATCATAAAGGAAGGTCTTCAAATTTAGGGAAAAAAAGCTGGGTGCGGTGGCGCACACCTTTAATCCCAGCACTTGGAAGGCAGAGGTAGGAGGATCAACATGAGTCCAAGGCCACCCTGAGACTACATAGTGAATTCCAGGTCAGCCTGAACTACAGTGAGAACTTACCTCGAAAAAAAACCCCAAAAATAAAAAAAAAATTTTAAAATCCAGAAGAAGGCCTGAACATATTGAAGATGGTTCTTTTTGTTTGTTTGTTTTCTGGGTTTTTGTTTTTGTTTTGTTTTAATGAGGAGAGTTACCAAGACAATGATTAAGCAATGAATACAGAGGCCAGATGATATTGTAGAGGCAGCATAAGTAAGAATTCAAATATGGGAGCTAGAGAAGGGCCTCAACCCTTAAGAGTGCTTGCTGGGGCTGGAGAGATGGCTTAGCAGTTAAGGCATTTGCCTGCAAAGCCAAAGGACCCAGGTTCAGTTCCCCAGGACTCACGTTAGCCAGATGCACAAGGGGGCACATGGGTCTGGAGTTTGTTTGAATAGCTAGAAACCCTGGTGCGCCTCTCTCTCTCTCTCTCTCTCTCTATCTCTCTCTATCTATCTCTATCTCTGTCAAATAAATAAATAAAAATAAATTTTGTTTTAAGTTTCTGGCAAAGCCTGCAGGTAGGTTCAATTCTCAGCATCTATGTGAAGCCAGGCACAAAAGCAGTGTGCATATGTCCAGAGTTTATTTTGCAGAAGCAAGAGACTTTGGCACACACAAACACATGCATTCACTCTGCCTCCCCAGTGTTGGGATGACAAGCACATACTACCACACACAGCTTTTTTTGTTTCTTTTTTTACCATGAGTTATGGGCATACAGCTCAGGTCCTGATGGTCCTCATACTTGCAAGGTAAGTGCTTTTCTAACTGAACCATCTCCCCAGTCTGTAACTGTCTCCTGACTGCCTTTAATGGAAGAATCAAACACTGTGTTACCCTTGAGTGGCTGTTCAACCAGGAATCAGGAAGACTTGAAAAGCACCACTGTGATGCGCATGTTTCCATCTGTGAAGGAAGGTGGCCTGGACACAGGTAGCGCTCTAAGTCTCAGATTCAAGTTCACTGGCAGAAGAAACACTTCTGGGAGAGAAGAGGCCTGGTTTTACTTTCTCCTGGGCCACCTGTATCTTGTTGGCCTGGTGGGCATGCACCCAGGAGGCCGTGAGTAGACTGCAGTTACCGGGAGAAGGAAGGCATTATCTTGATCTTTTGGTTTCCTGGATGAAATACTTCCTTATCATCCTTCAAAACTATGCTAAAATATTGTCTTCTCTGGAATGAGATGCGGATCAAATCCTGACTCGTTCCCAAAGAAACGATCCCTGCTGTCCTACTGTGTTGACTATACTATAAGTGTTTGTATCATCTTTATAAAGGTCCCTCTCCATCATAACACTGGTCCAGTCTGTTGTCCCCACTGAGCTGTGAGGTCTTTCTAGCTCAGTTCATGGACAGAGAAGAGCTTATTAAAAGTGTGTTGATTACATATCAAAAACAAATAAGAGGGGCTGGAGAGATGGCTTAGCAGTTAAGGCGTTTGTCTGCAAAGTCTAAATTCCCAGTACCTGTGTAAAGCCAGATACACAATGGTGCATATATCCTCAGTTTGTTTGTGGTGGCTGGAGGCCCTAGACCACCCATTCTCTCTCTCCTTCTGTTTCTCTCGATTCTGCTTGCAAACAAATAAATAAAGAAAATTTTTAAAAAATAAGAAAATACTTAATTTTATTTAACTCATCTTTTTATTATTTCAGGGTTAAATTTCACTCTAGCCCAGGCTGACCTAGAACTCACTCTGTAGCCCCAGGATGAACTCTAACTCACAGTGAACCTCTTACTTCTGTCTTCCAAGTGCTGGGATTAAAAGCATGCACCACTGTGCCTAGCTAATTTTCGTCAACTCATATTTTTGCATTAAGATTCCAATAAATGAATGAATCCTTAAATAAAGAACACTTTTTTTGCACGCCCTTGGTTGCTTCTACCTATCTTTGGAATGTGCTAGAACTCAAGTTTTTATTCTTAAATCTTTGTGGTAAATGAAATAATGCCCCTTTGCAACATATCTACCCTCTCCATATCTCTAGAACCCATAAATATGTTACCTTATATGACACGGAGGATGTTAGGACTATGAGTGGGTCAAGATTGCAAAAACGGGGAATTATTCTAGATTATCCAGGTGCAGCCAATGTATTCATATGTATTTCTTCTTAGTGTGCATATGTGTATGTGCATGTGCATATATGATCTGTGTGTGCATGGGTGCACACATTGCCATATCCCATGTGTGGAGCACAAGGACAATCTAGGAGACTGAGTTTTTGTGTTCCATCTTGTTTTTTATTTTATTTTATTGTTATTTCTTTTTGCCATTTCATGACAGATTAGCTGGCCTGACAGCTTCATAATCCTGCCTCCCAATGCCATAGGCTCACTGGGTTTACAAATATATGTGCTACTTGTGTTCAACTTTATGTGCACTCTGAGGACCTGAACTCTGGCTTACAAACCACTGAGACATACCCCAGCCCTCATACACCTTTTTATAAGTAATAGAAAGAGACAGGTCAGTCTGGGCCAGAGTGAGACCCTACCTCAAAAAAAAAAAAAAAAAAAGCAATGGGAAGATGCTATATTTCTGGCATTTAAATATTAATATTATTTTGAAGGTAGTGGGGAATATACTCAGGGCCTTGTGCATGAGAAGGAAATATTCTGCTACATTCCCAGCCCCCCTTTGTCTTTCTAATGCTATCATTTTATTGAGGCATAACTGATAAACCAAACACCGCTATCTAGCACAGATGCTCTAAAGGACTTGGACATGATGCCTGCTCTTCTGAAGCCATCATAACAACTAGGTTACAAAATGGGGAGGATGCAGTATGATTAAATTTCTGGAGGCAATATTAATTACATCGTTGGCTTGGAAGATGAAGGGCCAGATCATACACCAATAAAAATGAGGCTGACTCCATGAGCTGAAACAAGCACAAGTTAAAAACAAACAAACAAAAATAACAGCTTCTCCCTGGAGCCTCCAGAAGGCCAACATCTTTAGTTCATTTCATTAAAGCCACTGAAGACTCCTGACATTCAGGCCTGGGAGATAATAACTCTGGGTTATTTTAAAGTTCTAAGTTTGTGCAAGTTTGTTACAGCAACCATAGGAAACAGATGCAGTTGTTTCCAAAGTTGCACTAAGGATAGTTCAGAACTTCTCCCCAGCCAGCCAGCCTACTTTACAGGTTGGTTTCCACGTGTCTTTGGACTTTTTCCCAGTGACTCATCAAGACTCAATTCCCATGTTGCCAGTGGTCAAATGATTACCTCTCATTTTATACACATACTGTGCTGTGTGTATGAATTCTGCACTTACCTCCTGACTACCACACCCCAGGGCAGTCATCACTAAGCATCCATCTCGCAGACAGAGACAATCTGGTTCAGCCACTGTATGGGTTCCATCTCTAGTTGCCATGACCAAATAGCTGACGCAAAAAGCAATTTAAGGAACACTTTATTTTGGCTTAGAGTTTGAGTGAATTCAATCCATCATAACCGGGAAGGTACGGCAGCAGGAGACAGAGGCAGCTGATGCATTGCATCCATAGTCAGGAAGCAGAGACAAACAGGAAATAGGACTGGGCTAAAAACCTTCAAGTGAATCACGTCCTCTAGCGAGGCTCCACATCCTAAAGGTTCCACCACCTTCTCCAAACAGCTCCACCAGCCAGGGACCAAGTGTTTAAACACACGAGCTTACGGGGGAATGTTTCCTATTCAACCTACAGCATCAGATATTAAGTCCCAATGTCAGGAAGTACTTAGATCTTACTACTGAGTCTGTCAGACTCCAAGTCTTGTCTAGGAATCCCCATGTATTCTGAGATTCCCTATTATGTCTGTCAATTCTCTACCCCTGTAAAGTGGTACATTTTTACCCCAGACAACCCATGTAACTTAATCGAAGCTAAGACAAAAATGCATGGCTATGATCGTGATTAGGCATGCACCCACATTACAACTCGTATCAGGCAAGCAGAGATTGTGAATTGATATCACTTGATAGACATTCTCGAATTTTAAGAACCAAAAAAGTGAACAAATTTAACATAGAGAAATGGAGGAAATGATGTGGCCAGCACCAGGCACTTGCTCAGGCCCTTTATCTTGACAAGTCACTGAATTATAGCAACGTGGAAGCCTTAGTCATGGCTAGTGTTGTCATTATGTCCACTACAAATGAGGCACAAGGAATGTTCAAATAATGAGAGGCGCTTTACACTCAGGTTCTCAGTCTACTTCACTGTTGCTGCAAGATCAATTCTTGCCAAATACAGCACAATAAAGAGGCCTCAGAAGAGGACACAAAAGAGAAAAAGTGCCCTTGCTCAACACACACACCCACCAGGGTCACTATACAAAACAAAACACCCAACTTCATCACATTTTTAGTTAAATGAACAAAGAATCTTTAAAGGAAGTGTACTCAAAATCCAGCAGGAGATATTCTAAAATATATTACTCCTTGCTATTCTGAAATTTAGATAGAACTAGGATCCTATATGTTTGACAAAGGAGTGTATTTCTTTATGATTTTACATATGCTCACCCCCTTTCCAGGATGCAAGAGGAGCTCATCAAAATTACATATTTTACCAGAAAATAGCAATTTCCAGTGCCCAGTGTCATATTAGTGGTCCTCAGAGCAGCATGACAAGACAAAGGTCATCTTAGCAGTCTTTTTACAAGTGAGTGCATTGAAGAGCAAAGAAATAAAATGCTATCTTCAAGTCATCCAGAAACTAAGTGGAAACGTAAATGCACAAATCTATTTCTGTCTCACTGCAGAGTCCATCGTGTCAGGAACCCTACCATTTGTGGTGAAGCACGGCTCTGTGTTACACCTTCCCTCGATCCTGAGCATTCTTTGCAGAGATCATGGCGGCTCTCTTCTGATTAAAGGGAAGCAGTGGGTCTTATTCCCAAGAGCGAGGAGATACAGTGCATCCTCTGTCTTTCTTCCACCTGCTGTTTCAAGGATACCTGAGTAGATGATGATCTATTCCACTGGGACACCGAAGAACAGATATACAATCCATGCTAAGCCCACCTGCTGATGAGAACAGTACCCACTGGGTACACCAAGACAGAGGAAACAGGAACTCTGTTAAACTCACATGCTGATGGGAGGCCAGTGCCTAAATCAGCACATGCTTTCCACATCAGGTGACGATAAATCCACTAAGCCAAAGTAGCCACTTTTAGCTGATAGAAAATGAAAGTATTTTTTTCCTTTTTCTTTTTTCTTTTTTCTACCAAGCTAATATACAGCTAAGGCCAACTTGGTCCAGGTTATATGCTATTTACAAGACAATCTCAGCATTTCAAAATTAGTTCATTATTTGCACAAATGTCTATTGCCTCAAGGTAAAATCTAATAGGAGCTTTATTATATTTTATCTAGCATGAGAATGTTCACGAAGCAATTTGACCATGCTGTTCCCATGGAGGGTTTGTAAATTACCATTACAAATGAAAATGTGCTAAGATACCTCACACTTTTAATTCTCGCCTTCATCACGAGCTTCACTCCTGTTAACAAGCCTGTGGTCCTCACTTAGTAATGGGTTTTCTAGGTGTTTATGGGAGGAGACTGAAACCTAGGACAGATGACCCAACTTTGCTCTCCATGGCTTGAACTCTTGGTGCAAATCTGTATGTTTCTAGTGGATTGAAACAGAAGCCAGAGGGGAGGAAACTGGAGAAGGTAGTTTGCATAAGGATAGAAAGAACTAAGCTGAGTTGGAGAAGGGAAAAAATGATGAAGAGAGGGGAATGTGTCAAGAATATACCTGCCTTGTCCTCCCCCGCCCCCAATACATCCTCTCTCTTCCCATAATACAGCTCAGATAGATCACAAAACATCTGTGACTTTGGTGATGGCTTGAATCGATGTTCCCCATAAACTCCCATGTTCTGAATGCTGGAAGCAGTTTGGGAGGTAGAGGCCTGTGGGAGGAGGTGTGTTACTGGGGGGAGAAGACCTTGATGTTTATTAACCCCTAGCCTGCCAGTGCCATCTCTCAGTTCACTCTCCTGATGCTGTGGCAAGGAGGTGATGTCCAGCCTCTGCTCATGCCATGCTTTACCCTCAAGATTGTAAGTCAAAATAATACCTTTTTCCCCAGCAGCTGCTTTTAGTTGGGTGTTTCATCCCAGCAATAAGAAGATCACTAAAGCACTTGTCCTTGGCTGCATTCTAAAGACTGTGTTTCTTAGAACGGGCTTGTCAAACACCTTCAGGGCATGTTGCCTCTCCCTGGGCCCCTACCCCCTCCCAAGTTCTGTGCTCCCCCCTGCACTGGAGGAACAAAGGTGAGAGAACACAGCTTGTTCTCTGAGCTTGGGCAAGCTATTGGCCACTGCCTTTTGAGACTGAGTAGGCAGGGCTGGAGAGATGGCTTAGTGGTTCAGCACTTGCCTGTGAAGCCTAAGGACCCTGGTTTGAGGCTCGATTCCCCAGGACCCAAGTAAGCCAGATGCACAAGGTGGCTCATGCGTCTGGAATTCGTTTGCAGGCCCTGGTGTGACTACTCTCTCTCTCTCTCTCTCTCTCTCTCTGCCTCTTTTTCTCTCTGTCTGCCGCTTTTTCAGAAGCTTGAAGTGAAAGAAAAAAACCTTGGTTTGCTGTAAGGAAGAATGGAGAGAAACATCTCAGTGTTCTGTGGCAGCCCATCAGAAAACAAGACCAAAGTAGCACGAACTCACTAAGACTCAAAACAGCCACCACGCCTTGCCTGAGGTTTATTAGCAAATAAATGCACCCCAGTTTCAGGAAAAGCACCAATGTGGTGGTGTATTCGCCCAGTGTGGAGGAAAGAAATGCAGATCTCTCCAAGAAAAAGAAGAAATTTCTCCAAAAAAAAGAAAAAAGAAATGAAGTATTTTCCTTCAGAAGGACTTCCATGTGTCTGCATTTCTCTCCCCTGCCTGATGACTCTTCTTGCCTTTGAATTGGTTGTGTGGTGCCGCTCTCTGCAAGTCTTCACTCTTTGGCAACATTCAGGAACCAAAGAAGCCAGCGACGGCCACCAGGGTAGCCTGCTGCGAGAAGGTTGTGGTGCTGAACCCCTACCTTGGAAAGACAACCTTCCATAGGCTGAAAGTGAAAGCCTTGCTGTTAACATCAAAGCACATGGGTCAACACCCTAACCCCCCATGGGCAGGGTTAATAATCAATTAATTAATCCAATCACTGGATAAAGAAGAGAGAGAGAAAACCACACCACAGCCTCAAGCAAGTCATCTCTGTGGCTTGAAGAGAGTGAGAGCAAGGCACAAGGGCCATGAGATGGTATTGTAGGGGAACATATTAAAAATAGCCTCGGGATGGAGAGATGGCTTAGCAGTTAAAGCTAAGTTCCAGTTCAATTCTCCAGGACCCACGTAAAGCCAGAGGTACAAGCGCATGTGTCTGGAATTTGTTTGCAGTGGCTGGAGGCCCTGGCACACCCATTCTCTCCCTCCCTCCCTCCCTCTCTCTCTCTGTGCCTCTTTCTCTCTTTCAAATGAAAAATAAATAAATATTTAAAAATAGCGAGGTTAAATTAGAATGTAAAGTAAGTGGGAGGAACTGCTGCTAGCCTATGGCTTCCCTCTCTTTGGTTGGTCATAGTCCAGGCCAGTGGGAGATCTGTGGACTAGAGATTGCTTCCCAGCAACCAGTGGAAGCTTCTGACAAGGGATTAAAGAATTCTGTCATTGGTGTTGGCTACCAAAGTACTTGTCACTGCCTGTAGAGAAGCCACCCCAAGACTCTGGACTCCGGAGGAATTAAGGGAGAACTCTGGTGTTGATTATCTACCAGCCTTCCTTCTTTGATGTCCAGACTCCATGACATCTCTCCCTCACCCACCCTTCTATTTAAATGAGTAGCTCAATTTAGAAGACAATACTTTTTTTTTTGTTTGTTTTGCGAGGTAGGGTCTCACTCTGGTCCAGGCTGACCTGGAATTCACTATGTAGTCTCAGGGTGGCCTCGAACTCTCGGCGATCCTCCTACCTCTGCCTCCCGAGTGCTGGGATTAAAGGCGTGCGCCACCACGCCCGGCTTTTGACAATACTTTTTTGAAACCAGTGTTTCCTGTGGTTTAGAAGCAAGGAGGACACACTCCGTAAAGTAACTACAAGAACTCTGTAAAGGTTTGCTAGATTTATTGAGCAAAAGAGCCAGGATCCCAGTTCTCTCTGAATCTCAGAAAACCCATGAGTAATGACTTAGTATACTCCTGCCATATTTTGGATATACTTATACTAAAAGATTATTCATTGTTTAACTAATATTAGAATTTAACTGGGTTTCTGTATTTTATATGACCTCCCTAGAGGGAGAGTATGTTGAACATACATCAACTTTCACCAAGAAAATTACAAGGGCAGATGTGACCTCCAAAAGAGCACAACACAGCTGGTTGAATGAGCACATGAGATGCAAGGCAGTCACAAAGATAAGTAACACCAAACCCAGTTGTTCTTTTATCACCTCCCAATAGATTTAGAACCACTTTACTGCATCACTGGCAAAGTGAAATACTGGTTTTGTACACATTGGGTGATTCAAAAAGTCTTGTATTGCATGCTTATTCTGTGTCACATCTTGTCTGAGTTACTAGGGCTACAGCAAGGGAACCAATACTGACATTGTGGACCCAGAATTCCAGCTGAGGAAAAGCAGAAGACAGATGAGATAAAAGAGTCAAATTCACATATGTCAAGGAGTGCTAAGTTGGAAAAGTAACAGGCAAAGATGATAGGGGGAGAGTCTTGTGTATGGGAGGTGTGTAATTTTATATCTGTGTGTACAAGGAAGGACATACTAGAAACTTTAAAAGTAAAAACTTGAAAAAATGTGAGAGCGGAGGCTAGCTGACTGACAAGGAAATGCGAATAACTGTACAGGTTAACAAGCAACAGTAAAGGTGTGCTCACCTTGATTTGAGCATCACACAATGCCAGCATGTATCAGAATGTCACACAGCAACTTACAGCTATGTACAGTCATGATGTGTAATCAACATAAATTAAAGCAATATCCTGGTGGAACGGCTTGACTGTGAAATGACCCCCCCATAGACTCATGTGTATTATACTTAATCCCCAGTATGGGAAAGTTATGAAATCTTTAGGAAGCGGAGCCTTGCTGGAGGAAGTACGTCACAGGAGAGCTTTATAGAGCAGTCCCACTGGATATTCTCTTTCTCTACTTCCTCCGTGCTGATGTGATGATGTGGCACTGGCTTCCTGTTCTTTCCATGCCTTCTCTGCCATGGTGGACTCTACTCCCTGGAACTGTAAGCTGTATTGATTCTTTTCCTTACAGAAATTGCTTCTTTGGCATTTTTGTCCCAGCAATGAGAAAGTAACTGATAGACCTGGTAAGAGGCCACATTAACAAAATGAAGAACAACAACCAAAAATGCACATGATTCTCTTAATGGATTACACCACCCTTAAAATTGCTTAGGTCTCTTTGACCTTCTCTGTGGAGTTCTGGTTGTTATTTTATGGGGTAAACTGCTCACAGCAGAGACAGAGTGGAGCATGGTGAAGTGGGCTTTAATAATGTTCTGGTACAAGGGCAGAGGATCTTAGTCAGGGGCTAAATGTTACACTCATAAAACACCATTTTTTAAAACTTTTTATTGACAGCTTCCAAAAGTACAGACAATAAAACCATGATAATTCCTTCCCTCCACTCTCATTTCCCCCCTCTCAAATCCATTCTCCATTGAATCCCCTCCCCCTTCCAATTAATCTCTCTTTTACTTGGATGTCTATATCTTTTCCTCCTATTACAAGGGTCTTGTGTAGGTAGGCACTGTGATATTGTGACTATTGAGGCTATTTTGTGTCTGGAAGATTGTATTGTAAGCAAGTCTACCCTTCCTTTGGCTCTTAATTCTTTCTATCACTTCTTCCATAAGAAAGACTATATATATTTTTTAAAGATTCATTTTTATTTATTAGAGGCAAAGAGAGAGAATGGGCGTGCTAGGGCCTCTAGCTACTGCAAACAAACTCCAGACGCATGTGTCACCATGTGCATGTGACTTATGTGGGACCTAGGTTCTTAGGCTTTGCAGGCATGCACCTGCACCTCTAAGCCATCTCTCCAGCCCAAGACTGTATTTTTTATTCTTTCTAAATTTGTTGACAACCTCCATAATATACAAATGTACCCTGATCATAATCTCTTCCCACTACCCTCTTTTGTCCTGCCTCCATATCCCCTCTCCACTGAACCCCCATTCTTTCCTATTAATCCCTCTTCTATTTTTATATCACTTAAAATATTATTTATTTATTTGATAAAGAAAGAAAGAGGCAGATAGAGAGAATGGATGCACCATGGCTTCCAGCCACTACAAATGAACTCCAGACACATTTGCCATCTTATGCATCTGGCTTGCGTAGGTACTAGGGTATTGAACCTGGGACTTTGGGCATCGCAGGTAAGTGCCTTAACCACTAAGCAATCTCTCCCTCCAGGACTTATATAATTTTTTTGCCCCCCTTCATCATCCATGCTGATGTGTTGATGGGCCCAGTATTATACAGGTCTTGTGCAGGTGATTACAGCTCCTGTGAGGTCATCAATACAGCCACCACTTTGCGTCTGGAAGACAGTGTTCCAGAGCACTCCTCCCCCTCCTTTGGCTCTTAGATTCTTTCCCCCACCTCTTCCACCATGGTCCTTGAGTCTCAAAGGGTAGACCATATTTTGTGGAAAATCTAAACAAAGGTAGTGAGGATGAATCAAAGCTATGTCTTCAGAACCTGTTGTGTGTGTGGCAATGTCAGAAAAAACGAGACGTCTAGATTCAAGGACTTCTTTTCTGAGTCAGGGTCTCAAAGCCCAGGCTGGTCTCAAACTCACAACATAACCAATGCTGGTCTTGAACTCCTAACTCTCCTGCCTCTACCTCCTGTGTGCTGAGATGACAAGTGTGTGCCACCACATTTGACCTTCAAGGACTTTCTTTTTAAAAGAGAGAGAGAGACTGAGTATGGGTATGCCAGGGCCTTCTGCTACTGCAGATAAACTCCAGATGCATGGGTGACCTTGTGCGTTTGGCTTTATATGAACATTGAAGAATTGAATCTGGGACTACAAACTTTGTTAGCAAGCACCTTAACCACTAAGCAATCTCCCCAGCCCTTCAAGGACTTTCTTAAAAGAGCAGAAAATTTAAGTCTATACTCTGAATGATGTGTTTGTTTTGGCATAATGATGCAGACCACTCACAGTTCAAGAAGGGTAAAGAGTGGGCTGGTGACTCAGAGACAGTGGCATCCTGAGGGCTCAACATAGAAGGTTGTATCTGCTGCCCATTCACTTTTTGTCCCCTTGTGTGCTTGAAGAGAGGAATCCCCGGTTCTGCTCAAGTATCAGCAGTGTCCTTTAGGAAGTGTGGACTTACCCCTAGCCCACAAGAGGGGTCTGAAAATTCTAGAATAATCACTATACTCTTCCCTATAAGAGACAGATGTAGGGGGTTGGAAAGAGAGCTTAGTAGTCAAGGAGCTTGCTTGTAAAGCCAAAGGACCCAGGTTCAATTCCTCAGGAGCCACATAAGCCAGATGCACAAGGTGGCACATGCATCGTGAGCTTATTGCAGTGGCTAGAGGCCCTGGCACATCCATTCTCTCTCTCTCTCTCTTTATCTGCCTCTTTCTCTGTTTCTCTGTCTCTCTCATCAAATAAATAAATTAAAATATTTTTTTTTAAAAGAGACAGATATAGGAGAAGTCATAGCAGCTTTCTATGAAGTCATCAACAGTACCATTCAGGCACTGCCTGGAAACATCAGCCTCCCAGAAAAAGACACAAAGGGGCTGTAGAGATGGCTCAGTGGTTAAAGCATTTGCCTGCAAAGCCTAATGACCCGAGTTCAATTCTCCAGATGCACAAAATGACATGTGCATCTGGAGTTCATTTGTAGCAGCGGGAGGTGCTGGTGAGCCCATTATCTCTTTTCTCTCTCTCTCTCTGCTTGCAAATAAATATTTTTAAAAGAAAAAGACACAAGGGGAAAAAGAAACTATATTTCATCTCTGGATTTCATCATTTCAAGGGCAAAAGACAGTGTCACTTGGAAGCTGTGTGTGTCACTGAGGAGCTGTGGTAGTTGGATCTGGCATATGACCATCACAGACCCATTCGGCCACTCCGAAGTGTTACACCTGCGAGCTTTCACTGTGGAATGTGTTTTCCTTAACTGCTGTACAATTGACAATTAAGTCAGCTTTCTGCTATGGCAAATTAAAAATACTCCAATGAATCTAGTGCTTAAACTCCAGTGGGTCAGATGTGCTGTGAAGGTCGGAGGAAAAGTGGAAATACACCATTTGAAGCACAAGGCGGGGGAGGCAGGAAAGATTATTGGAATTATTGAATTATTGAAATTATTGGAATTGTTAATTCAGCATGGTGAAGGTGTGGGAGCAGTTGACAAATGAGACTGTGTTACAGTTAGGATTAGTCATCCCCCCTCATACGGTTAGTATGGGGTTGGGGGGATGACAGTCAGGACTGAGCCAAGTCCTCAGTGTCCTCACAGCCCAGCAAACCCTGTCCTGGTGTTGCCGTCAGGTTCACATTGCTGGCAGAAATCACCTAACAGCAGCTTACAGACCTGAGGGGAAGCTCCAGGATGGCAGGGAAAACAATAGCATGAGCAGAGGGTGGCCATCACCCTCTGGCCAATATAAGGTGGACAATAGCAACAGGAGAGTGTGCCAAACACTGGCATGGAAAACTGGCTATAAAACCCATAAGGTGGCCCCAACAATACATCGCCTCTGGGAGGCGTTAATTTCCAATTGCCATCAGCTGGGGATCCTGGCATCCAGAACACTTAAGTTTGTGGGGGATACCTGAATCAAACTACTCACCTGGTGACTGTATCTTATTCCATAGCTGGTGGGGTGTGCGTATGTATGTATGTTCACTTTGTGTGGGTACATGTTGTGTTGGCATACATGTACATGCATGTGGATGCCAGAGGTTAATGTAATATGTTTTCCTCCATTGCTTTCCATCTTTTTTGTTTGTTTGTTTTTAATTTTTTTTATTTAAGAGTGACAGAAAGAGGCAGATAGATAGATAGAGAATGGGCGCTCCAGGGCCTCTAGCCACTGCAAATAAACTGCAGATGCACGCGCCACCTTGTGCATCTGGCTTACGTGGGTCCTGGGGAATTGAGCCTCAAACTGGGGTCCTTAGGCTTCACAGGCAAATGATTAACCACTAAGCCATCTCTCCAGGCCCTTCTTTCCATCTTATGAGACAGTCTCACAATTGAGCCAAGAGCTAGCCAATTCAGCTAGTCTAACGAGATCCCTTGTCTCTGCCTTCTGAGCTCTGGGAGTCTGATATATGAACTGAGATCCTCACACGTGCACAGCAAACACCGTGCCACCAAGCCATCCGAGCCCATGTGGCCAAGCTCTTGATCTTTCTAGCAGAGTGGCAAGGCCAGTGGATTCTCTTAGAACATTTTGTTTTAATTTGAAAAAAAAATAAAATAAAATACAAGATAGATAACAAAAAGAGAAATGGCTTCAGTGAAAGAAAGTTATGAGTTATTTTTTAAAAATACAAATTCGCATTAAAATAAGTTTGCTTTCTTATCACATGGTTCACCATAAAATGGGTGGTGTGACTAATAACTACAGAATTTGAAAGTTGTTGGAAGGAAAGAAGAAAGAGACGGGGGGGGGGGATTTGAAGGGAAGTAAGGGAGGGAGGGAGAGAAGAAGGAAAAGAAAGGGATTTGAGGAGAGCTCATGTGTGTGATTGACAGTAACTGTCCCCAAAGTCTGCCAGAACCACAAATTTGTATTAGGTCACCACTGCCTTCCTCAAAAAGAACTTCCATAGGGCATGGCCCAGCAGCCTTCTGTTCAGCCTCGGGCTGACATCACCCTGTTATTAATCATACTGACCCAAGATTATTTGGGTGCAAGCCTCCTTGGTTCTGTCAGTAAGCACTGCCCTTTACCTCCACCTCTCTGAGCATACCCATAATTGATGAGAGACATGAATTCCCACTGCAAAACTCTGCTTTCCTCTCTGCCTGAAAAAAAAAAAAAAAAACAGTCTGGAAAATCTGTTGTGTGTGTGTGTTTTGTAAAAGATTGACAGGTTATAATTCAATTTAAAGACTAACTTCATAAACAAAACGAGGGGCTAGGAAGATTTCTCAGTGGTTAAAGCCTGTTAGCCCAAGATCAGTCCCCTAGCCTTCCATGTAAGCTGGATGCAAAACATGGCACAAGCATCTGGGCAAGAAGCCCTAGGACGCCCCTACACACACACACATACACACACATGAATAGAAACTGAAACTAGACCTATTTTTTTAAAATTAAGTTTATATTTCAGAAAAATTTGGAATAAAACAAAACCTAAAACTAAAAATGTTCCCTCACTCTCCCAGATAAAGAGCATGTAAGTCCTCACTCTCGTCTTCATGAGGCAAAAAAAAAAAAAAAAAAAAAAAAACCACCCAGAAAGAGCACCAGCTTTTCTTGGACCTATGAGAGAACTATTAGAGGGGAAATCACCAGGGTGTGATTCGAGAGAACGATGTATCCAGAAAGTCACAGTCAAGGTCAGCTCACCAGGGCAGGAGCCCTGAGCACCATGAACGTTCTCATGAACCGCCGAGACCAGTAAGAGCTGCTCCTGAGAGCGAGGGCCGGCCGCAGTCTGTCGACACTGCAGGCATAGTGGGCTTTACTCTCAAGAACTCCACTGAGTTCTCACAGTGAGTTGTTGCCCAAGGAGGTCCCGATAGGCTCCAAAACATTAAAGGCTATTGCCAAGGCCCTTGGTTTCCCTTGAGAAACAGATGGTAAGACCCTATTGCTGAAGACATCTCTTGCCTGAGCGGCAAGGTCACTGAGAAAGCAAGCTGGTGCTGAGCAAAAAACCTTCTCCCTGTAGACCAGCCAACTGAAAGCTGGAAAAAGCTGCACTGCATGCAGTGTATGGGATACAGAAGTCATCAGCAGTGAAAACAGTGGACACTAGAAAACTCAAGTTTGGCCATACAGGCCCAATGACTGAATGGGTGCAATAGTGGCATGTCTGCTCTTGAGGAAACCAACTGCTCCCTAATTGGACTGAAGGCCCTCTCTATGGGAGGGAATACATGCCTGGTACTGAAAAACCTAAGCAAAAGTCTATGGCAGGAGGGGTCATGAGCCTTAGGGGTATAGAGCCTGCTCTTGTCTGGCTAAATGTATATATTATTCCCACCAAGCTGCCCTGGGGACACTACACTTAATGTTCATGTTCACATATTAACGCTACTCTCACTTCTGGTTAGAGAAGCTTCTCTTTTCAGATGGCGATGACCACTGGGATAACCCAAAAGGTAACATAGTGCTGAGAAGGGACGGAGGAGTGTCCAGTACTGAAACACCTCTCTCACACCCTCCAAGGCTCAGGGACCATTGTGGAAGAGGGGGCGGATAGAATGGAAGAACCAAAGGAAGGGCATGACTCCTTACAATGCAACTGCCCAGACAGAAATTGGCCTCGATATCCATGATCTTGCAGTGCCTAGTAATACTTTTGCAAGATCCTCATAATAGAAGAAAAAGATCATGACATCAAATTAAAAGAGAGACTAATGGAGAGAGGGAGGGGATATGATGGAGAATGGAGTTCTGAAGGGAAATGGGGGAAGGGAGAGAAATATCATTTTTTGTATGTAAGTATAGAAGTTGTCAATAAAAAAAGAACATACATTTCCGTTTACAGGATGGGAGGGTAACTCAGTGTAGCAGACAGCTTCAGGTTCACTGAGATGAACTTCCAGACCAGACACAGTTATGGAGGAAGGGATATTATTTATTGAAGCTTACAGATCCAGGGGAAGTTCCATAATGGCAGAAGAAGTGGCCTGCTCTCCACAGGACCAGGTAAGAGAGAGCAAAACCCCCAGCCACACAGCACACAGAGCAAAACTACTGCCAAAAGGTCACACAGCACACTTCAGGAACTCCTGCTAGGCACATTTGCATATCTTTACAATGGAATCTCAAACCCACACCATTAACACCTTAAGACCGGCCCCCAGTGACATTGCCTCTAGCAAGGTGATTGCAGATGCAAACTATAACTAGTAAAACACTGAATATATTGGGGGACATATATTCAAACTACCACACTCGGTAAATAAAGTACTTCCTGCACACACACACACAAAAAGATGTGTGGATGATCCCTTCATGGCTCTAGGACCACAGTGAAATATTCCTGGGCGTCTCCACCTTGTGTTGAGTAAGCAGGGCAGCCCCTGCCCCAGAGCCAACCAACTTCTCATCTCACCTACTCCGACACCATAGCCAGTGAGGTCAGGAAAAGGAAAAGGAAAAGCTGAACCACTAGAGAAACACCAGTGGAAACTCAGCTCTAGGAACAAGCCTCGGACTGCTGAGATTATTGCTGGAAGGTTGTGGAACGCTCTCCCTGCCTCTGCAGAGCAGGCTTGCTATGAAAACAATGACTCTTGCTCCAGAATCTCCATGGAGGACACACCCACAGACCTCAAAGTCAAAAGAGTCAAAAAATGGGGAACTAGAGGATTCTGAGGTCTCCATCACCCACAGCTACCCTGAACCTTCAGCAGAGCCATACTCCTATCCTGCTATATGCAAATCTTCCTGCTAAGAGCCTTCCATCGCCATGGTTAGTATGCAGAGCAGTATTGTGGCTTTCCACACAAAGCACAAGGTGTGCTCAAAGCCCGGAGAGGAGCAAGCATCAGAGCCCGATGTGGATAAGGACAGATGCCGGATTATCAGGCAGAAGTTTAAATCGTGTGATTAGTTAGTCAAGGGATCCAGTGGAAAGAGAGACTGTCGGAGCAGATGGGTACTGTCAGCGGAGAGACTCAGATGTAGAAAGGAGCATTGCAAAGTTAGAAAAATCAGGCACAGGAAGACAGAGGTTGGAGCTTTTGACGGGCTCCTGAGCACACGCGAAGATGCAACAGAGGTGAAAATCAGTGGATGGCAGAAATGTCAACCATCTGTCCAGGCGAAAACAGTGATGAAAACAGTGGAGGGGCTGGCTAAGGAGATGGCTCAGTGGATACAGTGATGGCTATGCAAGCATGAGGACCAGATTTGGACACTCACAAATGCCAGGCGAGGTGGGGGGAGGTGACAGCCAACTATCATTCCAGAGCTACAGAGGTTGAGATAGGTCATCCCTGGAGCAAGCTAGCTAGCTAGACAAGCTGATTCCATGAGTTCTGAGCTTAAGTGAGACTGCCTCAGTAAATGAAAAGGAGAGAGGGCTGGAGAAATGGCCCAGCAGTTAAGGCATTGCCTGCAAAAAGTAAAGACCTGAGTTCAATGCCCCATACCCACATATAGTCAAATGCACAAAGTGGTGCGTGTATCTGGAGTTCGTTTGCAGTGGCTAGATGCCCTGGAATGCACTCCCGCTCTCTCTCTTTCTTTCTCTCTCTGCTCACAAACAAATAAATTAATTAATTAAAATATTTAATAAAAAAGGAGAGATTGAAGAAGACATTCAATGTCCATCTCTAGTCTCCACATGTGTACCCATGTTTACACATATCCACATATACAAATGTAAATACCTGTGTTCCCATATGAATAGGAACATCTACACACAAATGCACATCATACAAACACACATAAGCAAAAATATTTCTAAAACGAAAACCACAGACCTGTGGGACAAATTCAGATGTGCAATAGATACCATCGGAATACTAGAGGGAGAAGAATGAACTGAGCAAAAGGGATCTGAATGGATAACAGCCAGAATGTCCTCCAAATTCATGGCAGATGCCAAACCACAGATCCAGGAGAGTTACAGAACATAGAACATGGACATTCAAACTCACAACAGAAGCAGCTCCCCTGCCCAAACAGCAGGACACCAAAACTGCAGAGAAGACCCTGGGAATGGGTGAGGCACACAAGAACTCTGTAAACCTCTTGTCATGGACAGATTTAGTTGGAAGAAAGCAGAGCGAAGTGTGTGTATGTCCTGTGAGGTTAGCTAAGCAGCCACAACTTAGAATTCCATATAGAGAAAAAAGATATAGTCTTCAAAGTGAAAGCGAACAAAGGCCTTCTGACCACAGGAGCACAAGACAGAGAAATTTTACCACTGAACAGTGGCCTTCTGGGAAATGATAGATCTTTGAGGGCTGTACGGTCACATGAGCTGTGGTTTATATATTTACTGCATAGTACCTTCAAGGTCACACCAAAATCTTTGTTTCTAAAAAATGTTTTCAGGCATGGTGGCTCATGACTATAATATCAGAACTTGGGGAGACTAGGGAACAAGAATTACAGTGAATTTCAGACCATCCTGGGCTAAGTAGTGAGTTCAAGGCCAGCTGGAACTATAGGGCAAGATCCTACATCAAAAAATAAAAAAATTAAAAATGTATGCAGGGAAGGGGAGGGAGAGATGGCTCAGTGGTTAAAGGTGCTTGCTTACAAAGTCTGACAGCCTCGGTTCAATTCTCTGGCACCCACATAAAGCCAGATGCACAAAGTGATCATCCATCTGGAGTTCATTTGCAGTGGCAGGAGGCCCTGTCATGTTCTCTCTATATATATAGTAAAGTAAAATTACATATATATATAGTAATATAAAGTAATGACAAGTATAAAGCAAGTGTCAGCTTTCTAATCAAGTAACACTGATGATATTTTGAAATTTTAGACACGTATATTTTCATGTGTTGTTGCCCATACCAGAAGTGGATTTTAATTACACATATTTATATTACAACAAAATGTATATCATTTGGAGAGATGGCTTGATGGTTAAGGCATTTGCCTACAAAGCCAAAGGACTTTAGTTCAACTCCCCAGGACCCACATAAGCCAGATGCACAAGGTGGCACATGCATCTGGAGTTTGTTTGCAATGACTGGAAGCCCTAGCGTGCCCATTTTCTCCCTCTCCCTCTCCCCCCCTTTCTCTCTCTCTCTCTCTCTCCCTTTTTCCCTATTTCAAATAAATAAATATAAATAAAAGTACTTTTAAAAATGTATATCATTTATTTGAAGCAATATATCATTTGATTCAAGTGTGCCAAAGATCCTGCCCATGCCATTTGCTGCTTTACTGGTTGGCTTTCCACTGGACTTCTCTGTGGGTTTATGGCATTCCCAACAGCCTTTCTCCTTATGATGCTTGAAGACCAGCCCAAACTGTGAGAGCACTGCGATGTGGAATCGGGGAGATCAAAACCTCACACTTCACATTCATGATAACGTCAGACAGGAACTCAATTATTTACCATTTTAACTACTACCACCATAAATTGCTTTTCCCATATGTTAGCCTCCCAAGAGACAGGAGACATTACTAGAGAGTTTTCATTTGCTTTCAAATTAAGATCAACTCTATGTCACTGGGATCTAGAAAACATTAAAAATCAAAACTGAGGAGTTGTTGTGAAAAATGAAAGCATTACATAGACCATAGCATAGTTGTAAATATAAGTTACACGGCAAGTTAGTTTCTCTCTGAAAATTAAAGCAGTTATGTATACACATCCTTCTGTACTAAAATTCATAGAAGGAATCACATATTTCTCTAGGAGGATATTAAAGTTTGTCAGCTTGTGTTTTTGCTAGAATTCATGCCTTACAACTTGCATTATTTTTATTAGCTCATAAAAGCCACGGCTTTAATCACTTTCAGATCAGCTGTGAGAGCCTGGACATGGGGGTACATACCTGTAATCCCAGGGTTTAAGGAGGCAGAGGCAGGAGGATCATTGCAAGTCTCAAATAATAATAATAATAATAATAATAATAATAATAATAATAATAATAAGTAATAGAAAACATTGACTATCTTAATTTTATTTTTAATCTTTGTATGTGTATGTGTGTACATGTGATATGTGTGTGTACATGCAGTGCACATGCGTGTGGAAGTCAGATGATAACTTTGGGTACCAGTCAGTCCTCACCTTCCACCTTGTTTGAAGCAGCATCTCTCAATGTTGTTCACTTCTGTGTTTGCCAGGCTGGCTGGCCTGAATGCTGCCAGGATTCTCCTGTCTCTGCCTTCCATCTTGCCACAGGAAGGCTGGGGTTAGACACTTGCTATTGCATGTAAATTGCATGTAATGCTGGGAATCCAAACTTGGTATCACATTTGTACAGCAAGCTCTTCGACCCACTGAACCATCTCCCTAAGCCCTACCTCAGCTTGTTGAGTCTGTTTCTTTCTTCATGTTTCAAAAGTTTGAATACTATTTTCAGATGCCAACATTTTTGTATATTTTTAATAGTTTATTTATTTGAGAGAGAGAAAGGGCAGAGAGAGAAAGAGAGAGAGAAAGAGGGAGGGAGGGAGGGAGGGAGAGAATGGGTACACCAAGACCTCTAGCAACTGCAAATGAACTGCAGACACATGCACCACCTTGTGCATCTGGTTTACGTGGGTACTGGGGAATCAAACCTGGGTCCTTAGGTTTCACAGGCAAGTGCCTTAACTGCTAAGCCATCTCTCCAGCCCAATTTTTCTATATTTTTATGACTAGATGTTTTGGGAGAAAAACTTTTGATTCTGGAATCATAGAGTCAAGGTTTTGTTTGGTTGGTTAATTTGTTTTAATTTCTGCTGTTTGGTTTTTTTGGCTTTTTTTTTTTTTTTTTTTTTGGTAGTCTCACATAGGCTAGGTAGCCAAGGATGACTTTGAACTTCTGATCCTCCTGCCTCCACCTCCAGAGTACAAGGCTTGTTTTTGATGAATAATCCTTATTCAATTATATTTTAGTTTGTGAATGTATGCACTAATTTTTCTCAAAAGAAGCTGCCAACAGCAAGGTTAAGTCCTACCAAACACTTAGTCTTCTCTATCCACTACCATCCACATAGGCAATTTTAAACATAATTTCAGTACTTCAGTGTACCCTTGGGATTCTTGACCATAGCAATCATCATTACCGTGGTAGCCAAAAGTGTTTTCTCTTTTTGTTACTAATGTGTTGTTTGCTCAAACACTGATCTATGCAGTAGCCATTAAGATACACGAGGAGTCTGTCGGGGATAGCCTCGAGTGTATATTGCTGTTCCATGCAATAAGTGGAGGGCTACAGCACACAGCCATTTTAGAATGTTTCCAAAGTTAACCTTGGTGTCAGATCCTTGCAGGTTTCAGAGACATCCTTACACCCAAGGTTGTCCTAGGAACAGCTTGCTAACGGGGGAATATGGAAATCACAAATTGCCTGCACTGTCTTTTTCCCCATCCCCTCACACAACTGCCACTAACGTGTCCTGCTTCTTCTCTCTGCTGTGGCCTAGTCACATGAAATCAGGGTGAGCATAGAACGAATGGCCAAGCAGCAGGCTGGAGGGCCAAAGGGAAGGCCTGAGAAGATAAGACAGTCCATTGCAACACAATCCACAAGAGATCCTTTGTCTATGTTTATACACCTCCTCTGCTAAGTGTTGATATGATGTAGCTGAGGATCAAATCTGATCATCTATGATACCTGGCTAATAGAAACAACACCCTGAGCCCTTCATCAATGCCAGGCAGTTTCCCACCCTGCCGCAGCATTTATTACGTAGGATGTTTTATTTGGCTTCTTTCTTCATGCAGCGACTGTAAGGCAATGCATGAGGCAGTTGTGCAGAGATAACCTCGGGCATCTGGTGTTGAAACCTCATCCAATGGACTGTAGAGCTCAGAGCTCCATCCAGTGAACGTTGGAAGAGAAGGGCTAGGCGAGGACTGCAAGCAGGGAACTGCTTTACCTACACATGGCCTGGGGGGGAGTCAGCTGGGAGAGTGTAATTCATTGCCAAGCCAATATGTATGTTTAAACCCTCATCAACTCATCACCATCACCCTCATCACCCTCACCACAATCACCCTCATCAACTCATCACCACCATCACCTCATCACATCACCCTCATCACCATCATCCTCACCACCGTCATCATTATTACTATAATCACATCATCATAATCACAACACAATCATCACCCTCACCGTCACCACTATCATCATTATTAATATAATCACATCATAATCACAATACAATCATCACCCTCACCCTCACCACTATCATCATTATTAATATAATCACATCATAATCACAACACAATCATCACCCTCACCGTCACCACTATCATCATTATTAATATAATCACATCATAATCACAATACAATCATCACCCTCATCACCCTCACCACCCTCATCACCCTCACCTTCATCGTCATCCTCATGACCATCACTATCATCACATCACCATCATTACAACACAATCACTCTCACCCTCATTACCTTCATCAGCCTCAATGTCATCTGCTTTCCCTCTTTCTCTTCATCTTCATCCTCCACTTCTTTATCTCCCTCCTTATTCTCTCCTTCCTCCTGCTCTTCAGTCTCCTCTTCATATGCCCTTCATCATCCCTCCTCCTCATAGTCATTTTCGTCATTGTCATAGCACCCACATCACCACAACCACCACCAGCAGCAGCATCACCGTCTCGGTTATCCAAGAGTGTCTCTTCAAAGGACTTATGTGAGGCCAGTCACTCTTCAAGCCACTTTCCCAGCTTAACCCAATGCTATTATGACAAAAGTAACATTATTATCCCTATTTTACTGATTGAGAACATGAGACACATGACAAAACAATTTTCCCATGCATGTGCAACTAACTGATGGCTGAAAACATCTGCATTAAAATCCAGAGGTTGCCGGGCATGGTGGCGCACGCCTTTAATCCCAGCACTCGGGAGGCAGAGGTAGGAGGATCGCCGTGAGTTCGAGGCCACCCTGAGACTACATAGTTAATTCCAGGTCAGCCTGGGCCAGAGTGAGACCCTACCTCGAAAAACCAAAAAAAAAAAACCCAGAGGTTCCTACTCTAATCAGGTAATATTTGACCCCATGTAATAAAGTCGCTTGCTCATGAGCATACAGTTCCATGTGTAGCTGGGCATATTACATGTAAGTAAAAGATGTACTTGACAAAGTAGACAGTGCAATATCTACATTTTGACTGGGGATACTGTGAGTCAAATATGCCATTTTGATCTGTTAGTTTTGACCTTTTAGTTTTGTTTTGTTCTCAAGGTAGGATCTCACTCTAGCCTGGGCTGACCTGGAGTTCACTATGTAGTCCCAGGCTGGCCTTGAACTCACAACAATCCTCCTAACCTCTGCCTCTCATGTGGATTGGATTAAAGGTGTGTAACACCAGGCCTGGCTATTTTGACCTTTAATACCTTATTCAGGGAACCATGAGAGGTCATGGAAACAATTCCATAGGCTAGTGTCACTGTGATATGGTTTTATCCAAAGGAATTTTATGCCAACAGTGTGGTGCTTTGAATGTAGATTGTTCCTCCTAGCCTCATGTGTTTGTGATGAAGCCTCATACTTAATCCCCAGCTGATGGGGTCTTTGAGAGGTGGAGCCTTGTTGAAGGAAGTGTGTCACTGTGGGCAGGCTTTGGGATCTTATAGTCCAGACCTACTTGCCAGTGCTAGTGAGCTCACTCTCTTTCTCCTTCCTGCATACTGATGAGGAAATGTGATTCCCAGCTGTCTATCTTACCATGATTTCACTGACATGATGACACATCGCCTTGAAACTATAAGCTGTAATGAACAAACTGTTTCCTTCCATAAGCAGCTGCTTCTGGTTGGCTGTTTTGTCCCAGCAATGAAAAAGTAACTGCTACTGATAGTTTGCAAGGGTACATATATGTACGCATTCTAGTGAACTATTTCTATAACTTGAGTAAAACATCTACTTCAGAGCACAGTTTTTAGTATAACAATATGAGGCGGGATAATTTAAAGGTGCACACTTGCCACGGTGTGGTAAAGTAGTAGCTATCTATATTTTTGTTTTCGTTGTTAACACTTGCCTTCAAATGTTATTTGGGTCAGTTTCCTATGGATAAAGTGTATTTTTTATTTATATCAATAAACCTTTAAACGAAGATATGTCTCCGTAAGATACAGCCATCTGGAAAAGACTAATTCATTTTCTCAAGACCATTAACTAAGACGTTCCTCTTTTTTCACCCCACAATATCCATATACATATCTCACAAGAATAAAAATGTTGCTCCCATGACACTGTCATAATAAAAACAATTCAACACTTTTTTAAAGTATTTTTATTTTTATTTATTTATTTAAAGACAGAAGGTCTGTGCCAGTGCCTCTAGCCACTACATATAAACTCCAGATGCATGTGCCTCCATGTACATCTGGCTTACATGGGTTCTGGGAAATTAAACCTGGGTCTTTAGACTTCATAGGCAAGTGCCTTAACCAGTAAGCCATAGCTCCATCCCTCAAGACTTTTCTTTTCAGAGTGAACTTTTGTCAGAGACTTTATGTATGACATTTAGAGCTTTACATATAGAGTACTGACACATGACAAAATTACATAACTGAAAATAAAAGGAAGCAATTCTTTCTTTAGCTTTCTGATTGAACCACTAGTATAAGAGTTATATATATTTTTAATTAACGTTATGGAATAGATCACCAGTTCTACAATCCAACCACTGTGATTTGAAATTCCTTGAAATAATTTATGCTAAAATAATTCCACCAAGATGAGTTAGATTGAATGATTTCATTTTACTTTTGACTTCAGAGGCTCACTCTTAAATTAAATTTGTGTTAAAATATCATAATGTTTTCAAAAGCTAATTTTGCAATTACATTTATCTGATGGCAAGACAAATCTATTCAATCTATCTGTCAATTCCCCATTTCCTTCCTTTCCTTATTGTATAAGCAATCAGTTTTGCTTTAATTTAGACAGTAATTATTTAAACATTTGACTTAAATTCATAAACCTATTAAATCAAAATAATTATTATATCAAACATCAGAAAAGACAATCATCTGGACTATTAACTGATGTGCTACCTCACAGGACAGACAAGAGCACATCATAAGCCCCTGTTTTCACACTGCTTATCCACCTCACAGTGTATCTTAGAACCATGGGGATCCAGGTAAATGTCTGTGTGGGCATAGAAACAGCATTCCCAGGCACACCAAGCATCTGTAGGGTATGTTCCTAGAACTTGGGACACTGGGTCAAAAGCACTGCACAGGAACCTTGTTTAAAGTGTTCCGGTCCTGGTGGCCTTGTGCCATTTTTCATTTTGACAAACATGTGAAAACCCTCATTCATGCACAGTCTTGCTCACAAAGATTCTTTCAATCAAATCAGTGTAGTTTAATGTGCATTTTTTTTCTCTTAACATAAATAAGATAATGTAGACCAATATTCAGCATTTTTCATGCTATGTCTCTAACCCATTTCAAAAGAATCTTTTTTAAAATTTAATTTCTTTATTTGAGAGAGACAGAGAGAGGCAGATAGAAAGAGAGAATGGGCATGCCAGGGCCTCCAGGCACTGCAAATGAACTCCAGACACATGTACCACCTTGTGCATCTGGCTTTATGTGGGTACTGGGGAATCAAATCTGAGTCTTTTGGCTTTTCCAGCAAGTGCCTTAAAGACTGAGGCACATAGGTTATTTTAAATAATCATTGATTCTTGTATTATCATCCTCCCATCATTTGGTTCTAATTCTACAAAGTAGTAATGCAAGTGTGGTGGTTTGATTCAGGTGTCCCCCATAAACAAACCATCTACCTCTGCCTCCCTGAGCGCTGCAATTAAAGGAGTGCTAGGCACTTTCCTGCCATTTTATAATGTAGACAGGGAGAGGAAGGGAGGGAGAGAAAGAGATAGAAAGAGAGAGAAAGAGAGAGAAAGAAAATGAGCAGGCCAGGCTTCTTGCCACTGCAAACAAACTCCAGACGCATGCACACCATGTGCACTTGGGGCTGGAGAGATGGCTTAGTGGTTAAGGCGTTTGCCTATGAAGCAAAAGGACCCAGGTTTGATTCCCCAGTTCCTATTTAAGCCAGATGCACAAGGGACACATGCGTCTGAAGTTCATTTGAAGTGGCTAGAGGCTGGTGTGCCCATTCTCTCTCTATCTCTCTTGCTCTCTCTGCTTGCAAATAAATAAACAAAATTTTAAAAACTTATA
The DNA here is from genome assembly GCA_036365145.1 of Orientallactaga sibirica. Classification (NCBI taxonomy): domain Eukaryota; kingdom Metazoa; phylum Chordata; class Mammalia; order Rodentia; family Dipodidae; genus Orientallactaga; species Orientallactaga sibirica. Next base: position 6,775,551 of record JAEOAD010000061.1, read on the forward strand.
CTTATGTAAAGAATTTAGAAAAATTGTACCTTGACTAACACTTTCTGTCGGTATACCACGTCTGTTCATGAAAGTGTCTGAAAAGGTAACTATGGAGAAGCCACCGACAGTTTGAACGCCACACCAGGTCTCTAGTGTTCAAAGCACAATGGCCTTCTCTTGCTAATGACTAGCCAAATGTTACAGCACCAAGCTTGGCTGCTGGATGTCCCGTATACTCCTAACTTCATAAAACAAACACCAAAAGATGTGAAGAAAAAAAAGCCACATGCAGGTCCAGATAGAAGAATAGTACCCCACTCCCACACTTAGATAGGTCATCTGGAATAAAAACTCAGCCAAGAAATGCTGCAGCTAAACCACACCATTGATCAACTGGGCCTAACAGATATGTACAGAGCATTCTCCCTTGTCTCTTATTCCTTAACTCTGCCAGACCCTAAATGATACCATTTTGATGCCTGTGCACAAAAGCCTCTGATACATGACTGCTCGGAACTGATAGACCAGCTATACGCTAACTGAAAAGCCTTCCAGCAGGAGTCCTTGCCAGATGCTGAGAACAGATGGTTTCTAAATGGGATTAGCTCTATACTCTATGGCTAATGCTGGGTAGACTGTGTGGTGGTCTAGCACCATGAGACCATCAGGGCAAAGCCTATGCCCTTGAACTTCAGCCAAAAACTCGGAGATAAGATCCGGGACTCAGGCACTAGAATTAGGAAAGGAAGACCACGGACTATATATAAGCCTGCTCAGTGCTTCATGCTCCTGATGCAATTTGGAAAGTGTGAGATCTTGTCAGAGCCAACAAACAACAGCTTAAGTATGAAAAACAGAAGTGGAAATTGCACGCTGCAGAGGACAACACAGGGGAGACCCTGAGGTCATAGGGGGAACCCTGCAGCTGATCCAGAAGCTAAACGTGCAGATTTATCTAGAGAAATTCTGCATTGGACCCCATTCCTGCCTCGCTAAAAACTGTTCCCTCTGGCTCAAAGGAAGGCATATAGGAAGCAGAAGGGGCAGGCTTCTAGGTGTCTGCTCCCTTGAGGAGATGGATGACAGACAAGCAGGGAAAGATGTGGTGACCAGAAAAATAAGGGGTCCTGGAAATTATTAGTTATCCATAGTTCAATGCATTTTGGAGAAGAAAATATGTACCATTGGCTTCTCAGAATACTAAAGACTCCCAGGTTAGAGGAAGTCAGAGCTAAGCTAACAGAAAAATGTGTGTACAGCCAGTCAAATAAAATCCACACAGGACCAGCTGGGACCCCCTCCCCCCCATTCAGAAAGAGCAGTGCAAGCCAGGGTCATGCTGCCTGGAAAGGACTGGAATTTACCATCACACCATCTGATCCAGGAGGGTTCCAATGCCTCTTCATCTTTTTGTATACCCTATCCTGGATGAATAGAAGACTCCCCTTTCAGGAAAGAAAAGGCAGGCATTATTAAGGGACTTTAAAGGGAAGTAATCCCCAGGTTTAGGTTACCCCAATCCATCCAAAGTGATCACAGGCCAGCCTTTATTTCAAAAGCAGTGCATGAGGGCACTGGGGAAAGGGTTTGGTGGGTAAAGCGCTTGCTGCCCTCATATGGGGATCTGGGTCTGAATTCCCAGCATACATGTAAAATGCCAGGCATGGTGGTTATACCCGTAACCCCAGTGATGGACAGGCAGAGACAGAAGGATGTCTAAGGCTTGCTGGCTAGCTGTGCTAGCTGAATCACTAAGCTCCTAGGTTCGGTGAGAGATGCTGTCTCAAATTAAGCTGAAGAGCAATAGAGAAGGACACTTGATATTAGCCTCTGGCCTCCATGTATGTATGCACCTGCCCCCACACACATAAGCCCACATACCTAAGAACATGCTTACATACATACACATGAAAAAGTGCCTAAGATGTCCCAGATGCCTGCAGTACAGTGGGGATTTGGGGCAGCTTGGAATCTTCAGTTACCTACAAATATTGATTCATCAATTTGCCCCACTGCTGAGATGCTCAGGAGAATGGGTCAAAACTTTTGCCTGCCCACTGCCCTTCCTCCCAGCTACGGTGAAAGGCAAGCTCAGGCTCAGCCCCTTGGAAATGTGATAGCATTAAGGCCTTTCCCAGGAGGCTGGAATGGGCTGAATCAGGCTCCAAATATAGCTTGATGCAGAAACTGTACGGCAATACTCAACCTAGAGCAGGTGATGTCAGCTCTTAATGGTAATTGCGTACACAGAGTCCTAAAGCTTCCTGATCCCACAGGAATAAGATTCCATCCCTATGAAGCAGCTGATAAGGAATGCTTTAAAACTTAACTGAATCTGGATAGGACTTTATTTAATCCTATGAATGACTCATTGTTCCCTTAAATTGAAAGATGTCACCCTCCCCCCACCCCGAAGCATCATACCAGAGAAAAGAGGGAATAAGAGCCAAAGGTTCAAGTGGAACAAGTGATTACTCCTGCAAAGCTTGCCCAGGACTCCCAATAAAGCCAATGAAAGAAAATAGATAAAGAGAACTGAGGATGAATACTGTCTTCTATACTCCCCGTATGTCTGTTTATTTGCTTAATCTTATGCTCTTTTTTCTCATATCAGTAGCTTGAAATCATATCCCATGCCACTGTCATGTAAGTAACAGGATTGCATGCTGCCATAAGTAACGTAGACAATAAGTAGGTAGCCCTTTGGTCTTATTATTTTGATTGGCCTGTTGTGGATTGGGAGATAAGAGGCGATTCTGTCCACCCTTAGAAATTCATCAGTGTGGGGCTGGAGAGATGGCTTAGCGGTTAAGGCGCCTGCTTGCTAAGCCTAAGAACGCTGGTTCCAATCTCCAGCGGTTTCAATCTCCAGGTCCCACATTTAGCCAGATGCAAAGTGACACAAGGGCACAATGCTGCACTTGCCCACAAGGGGTGCACTCATCTGGATTTCGTTCACAGCAGCTGAGAGGCTGCTGGCACGCCCATCTCTGTCTCCCTTTCCCTCTCTGTCTATCTCTTTCTGTGTCTCTCTCCAAAAATAAACAAAATAATAATAAAAAAATTTTTTTAAATAAATTCATCAGTGTGATCCCTCTTTCCATCTTTGTCTTCCCTGTTCTGGTATCAGTATGAGAGGATGACTCTATGGTCAGCATTTCTCAAGCCTTGACTAAAGCAGAAAGTCTTACAGGCTATTGAATATAAAATATAGAAGGAAATACATAGTACAGTGAGGTTTTTTTTTTTCCTCAGTATATCACTGGAACTGCTTCTATCCCAGTGTCTGATAGAGTCCTTATTCCCCTCTGACACATCATGATCTGGGTATCCACGATTCACATTTCTCTTGGCATTTTGGTTTTTCAGATTCCTGCCAGGCTGATCTATTAAGCTTTTCTTACAGTATTCTATGGACTTATAGTGTGAAATTCCAAGGTCTTCCATATTCCTTCCACAAATCAATCCCAAAAGTTTAAGAACCACATGATCAGGTTTATCATAGCAATGGTCCCTTTTCTCAGTGCCAATGTCATGTTTCAGCTTTTATTCTCATTTCCGTGACCTGACAAAAATTAACTTGTGGAAGGAAGGGTTTCTTTTGGCTCACCATTTGCAAATATAATCCTTCATGGTGGGAAAGTTGTGGCAGCAGAAGTAGGAAGTGGCTGTTCACATGTCATCTGCACTTGGGCAGCAGAACACAATGAATTCTGGTGCTCTGCTGCTTTCTCATTTTTATTCAGTCTGGGACCCCAGCCTATGAAATGATATCACCTGGAGTTAGATAGTGTGCATCATCCCACCCCAATTAATCTAGTCCAGAAACTCCTTCACACACATGCCCATAGATTCTAGATCCCATCAAGTTGATAATCAATATTAACCCTCAGATGGTATAACTTCACTCCTCAATGAAGGGATAGTTGAAAGCAGAAAGATCTGGAGTTCAAGGCCAGCCTGGGTCCCTCAATAAGACCCTATCTCAAAAAATTTAAAAAGTGAAATATTTCAGCAGGAAAGCTGAATAATTGGTTAATCCATAAAGAATTTAGTTAGCAAAAAAAAAAACAATCTGGAGGGCTGGAGGAATGGCTTAGCAGTTAAAGCATTTGCCTGCAAAGCCAAAGGACCCAGGTTCAATTCCCCAAGACCCATGGATTCCAGATACACAAGGTGGCGCGTGTATCTGGAGTTCGTTTGTAGTGACTGGAGGCCCTGGCATGCCCATTCTTTCCCCCCTCTTTCTCTCTCTCTCTCCCTCCCTCTTTCTCTCTGTCAAATAAATAAATAAAAATAAAATAATTTAAAATAAAAATGATTTGGAGACTAAAACAAGATTTTTCAATCTTAAATATGAAACTTATATTCAAAAATATTTAAATTTAAACCTTAACTGCACATGCATTTAGTCAGGCCAACCTTGGAACATTCTGTGCTATTCCTGTCTTGCACAAAATAAAATGACTGTCAGTCTTAGTGAAGGCAAGAGGATGCCATAGAACATTTCTAGAAGGTTGTGCTTAGGGCTGGTTGGGCATTTCAAACTCCAAAATTAAGTTTGGCAGATGGTGATAGACAGAAATGTGGGTTGTCTGGGGATACTCATGAAATCTGTGGATAATGTAGCCTTAAGAAGGAAATGGGGGACATCCAAGAAGAACCTCACTTCAACCACGTGCAGTGTGGATCCACAGGAGAAGCTTAGGAACAACCGAAGGACATCTGCAGGAAGGCAGGCCAAGGGACAGCATTGGTGATGTCCTTCTGAACCCTAGATCTGTTCAGGAGAAGGGCAGCAGCAAGCTCCGTGTGCCTGCAGATGTTTACAGAGATCAACGAGCTCCCAGCAGAACTGCCCATGGCCTCCTTCCTCTGTCACCAGACTCCGTGCTTCGGGAGGTCCAGGGGCCTTCTGGAAACTTCAGATCCTGCATCAGCTATCGTCACACACAAACACATGGGTGCAGGTGCATGGTTCAATTACTCAGCTGTCCCAGCTGTGCACTGTTTCAAGCTAAAAACAAGTGTTTTGTTATTATCATGAAGCCTTAAGTTTGACCTTCCCCCCTCATGACTATACACATAAGCTACATGTCTTAATACAAAATGTATTGTTATATAAAGTATAATGTATTTTTATACAAATAGCATTCACTCACTGTTCAAAAATTAAATACTTTGCATGAATGAAAGGTCTATTATCTACAAGGCTGACATAATGAAACAATGAACCATAATGATCATAAATATTGTGGATGTCTTCACACTTTCTGACACCATGCTAAAGGTGCTACATACACCCTTCCCACATCTCTAATAACATAGAATGGGGGTGACTTATAATGTGGGGGCTCCTTATGACACGAGTTGAGATGAAATAAAGCTAACAATGTGAGCAACTGCCTTAAGAAGACAGTGATTATTTTGGGGGGAGGAAAAATAAGGAAAGTTATCATAATCTTGTTAGAAACACTCAACTTGTCATGAGTGCACTTGGAAGACCTTCCTGTCATGTTAGCCAGAGGATCACAGTGTAAAGTGGGACAGGTGACAGTGGATGCACGTTTTGCTTCAAATTACATGTAATTACCTTTCAGACATGCTGAGAAGACGGAAGAAATGAAAAGGAATGCTCCCTCCCACCTGTCCATCCCCCTCTTCCTTCAGTCTTGTTCTTAGCAGCTTGAATGTGAATACTGTAGCATAGAAAAGGTCCCTGTGAAAAACACTGAACAGTGAGCAGAAGATGCTCCCTCCACTCCTGATGAGGCCAGCAGTGGGGATATCAACTGCGCCATGCGCCATGGTGATGCTGGCTCAGCTGGAGTAGGGAGCATCTGCATCCCAAGTGCAGTGAATGGCAGTGAATAGCAAAGGGACCCCTGAAACGAATTGCTAATGGAAGCCTTCTAACTTTAGACCCCCACATAGACTGTGACAGCATGCACGGTACCCCCTGCTTGATCCCTCTTTTAGGGGAATGAAAAATCATTGGCCTCAATTCTCAGTCATTTGGAAGGAAAATACAACTCCTATTCATATCCAAAGGAAAAGCCCATGTCCCTTTCAAATTATAGCATCTCTAAGCCACAGACAGTGCGAAGAGTTGTTTCTTCTTAAAAAAGATGACAGTCACCATTAATGGATTTCATGACACACTATGCGCTGAGACAAGAGCTCAGAAAAGTGCCAGGGACAGGCAGATGCTGACCAGATTTGATTGAAACGCAGCAGCTAACGGAGACAAGAGATGGCTGCACCCATCCAGCAGAGAGCTGAGCAGTCAAGGAAGAGATGTGTGTGACTCTTTCGGACTGGAAGAGGAGGCAGAACAGACCACCACATACCCCGTGACCACAGGAGCTATGCCATCCTCTCATGGACCTGCAGAGAAGAACCCTTCAGCCTCTCCCCAGAGCTCACTGCATTCAATGTGTCCCATCTCTGCAGGGACCTCCACACACTGTGCTCTAGACGTCACCCTCTTAGCTATGCACAACCTTGCTCTGATCACACAAATCGACCGCTATATACAGAGTGTGCTAGTTTGAATGGGAAATGCCCCCCGATTGCCTCGTGTCAGTGATTAAACCTCAATCTCAATCCCCAGCTGGTGGCAATTTGAGAAGTGGAGCCTTGCTGGAGGAGGTGTGTTACTCAGGGCAGGCCTAAGCCTCCTTACCAGAGCCAGCTCACTCCCTTGCTTCTTCCTGTCAGCTGCTGTGGTAAGATGTGATGCCCAGCCTCTGCTCTGCCGTGCCATAGTGAAACCTCCCCTTGAGACCGTAAGCCAAAATAAACCCTTTCCTCCCATAAGCTGCTTCCGGTCAGATGTGCTGTCCTGGCAATGGAAAAGCAACTGCTACCCAGATCAAAAATTATACAAATATAGGATTGGAAAGAATGCACTCAAACTCTGCCCAGAGGGCTGGAGAGATGGCTTAGCAGTTAAGTTGCTTGTTGCACCACCATTTCCAGAGTGTCTGCCATTAACTCATCTTACTATCTGACACCTTGAATGTATGTATTGAATTGAATTTAACTCACGGTATGGAAGAGGGCAGTCAGATAGTGTGTTCCCTTCTTTTCCTTCTCTCTCAACCCCTCTCTCCTCTTTCCTTCTCTTCTCTCCCTTCTCTGTCCTCCCACCTCTCTTCTCTTTCCCTTTCTTTCCTGTCTCTGACTCACCCTTCTCCCCTGTTTTTCCTCCCTCCCCTCTTTCTGTCTCTTTCTTTTCTCCTCTCAGTCTCTCTTCTACTCTTCTCTGTCTTCTTCCTCTTATCTCTTTTTCTCTCTCATTTCTCCATCTCACTTATTCTCTATCTTCTCTGTTTCCCTCTCTCTTTCTCTCTTCTCTCTTCTTCCCATCTGCTTCTCTCTGTGTGGTCTCATTGCTTTGCCCAGAATAGACACAACATGAGAGGTACAGAAGTATCCACTTCACAAGAGCTTAACAAACAAATACCCTCAGCTCAGCACAGGGACAACTGTGACATTCCATTAACGTTGCCTTTTCCTCGCTCTGGCCTGTAGAAGACAGCAATCCTCTGATAGGCAGAGCTCATTCTCCACAAAGTCCCAAAGAGCCAGCACAAGAGCTTTCATCTGGAAGATTTGGGCTGACCTTCGCATCACACCAATGCGAGCCACATAAAAAATTAACAGGTACGGCCTAATTGAGTCTCCTTGGTTACGGCTGGAAGTCTCCAATGCTGTTTTTGATGTTCAAACAGATAGGGAGATTCACAATGGAAAATGTAAGACAATTATCTTATTACTACAATTTAAAATTAGGAGGATGCATGCACATCCCCACAATAACCACCTCAACCAAGATCCAAAGCAGTGAGTACATCTTAACCATTATGTGGAATGCAGAAGGTGACCCTTCCTGCCCGCCTTTGTGAATACTGGGAGCCAAAAACTTATCCAAGGTGCTGATTGTTGCTTGGCTCTGCTGATTTTCAAGTTGCTACTGCTTTATTTTTGCAAAGAACTGGGTCCTGGACTTTTGTGATCCTACCATCCTGGTATCTGTGCCCCTGCCCTTTTCCAAGACTGATGTGTGGGATGTACCATCCTGCTACCAGGCTGATGTGCCTGACCATCCTTCTTTAAAGATAGTTAGGGATGGAAGAGATGGCTCACTGGGTAAAGAGCTTGATTTGCAAACATGAGGGCCTGAGTATGATTCCTGGTAGCTATGTAAAGTGACAGGTGTGGCAGCATGCACCTGGAATCCCATCGCTGAGGAGGTAGAGACAGAGGGATCCTTGAAGCTCACTGACCACATAGTCTAATCTAATTAGTGAGCTCCAGGCCAATGAGAAGGGGACGGGGGAGCAGAAACAGACAGACAGAAACACACGCACGCGCGCACACACACACCTCTCAAAAAGAGGTAGACTGGGCAGCATGCCTGAAGATAACAGTTGAAATTGTCCTCTAGCCTCCACATGCATGAGTACACACGCAGCCACACACATGTGCACACAAACACCCACACACACAAAAATTTTTTTCTAGGATGAACATATTGATTGAGATTTTATTAGTGGAGATATCTTTGTGCCGAAGACAGTTGCTATGGATGAATAAAATATTGTGAGGATCTGAGAACGTAACTCAGCTGACAGAGTGCTTGCCTAGATCCATGATGCTCTGGACTCAGCCCTAGTACTGGGTAAAACTGAGCGTGATGGTGTGGGCTTGGAATCCTAGGACTCAGGGCGTGGATGCAGGGAGATCAGAAGTTCAAGGTCATCCTTGCTACCTAGCCAGATGAGGCCAGCTTGGGACACATGAGACCTTGTCTCAAAAAAAAAAAAAAAAGTAAATAAATAAAAGAATTCTCTTTGAAAAAGAAGATAGTATTATAACATCCACAGGCTTATGAAGTCAACCGTATTTGGTCACTGCTGATTACAAAACACAATAGGAATACATTCGGTTCCATGGACCGAGTTAGATTTCATGTTAAACTACATCTTCCATGGCTATGTTATATGTTATTATAATCGATCTAACATTTGCACCTGTCTTCATCTCATAAATGTAATATAATATTTTACTGTTACATTTTATCACAAACCAAATGGACCATGAGCACAGAGCTTTTTGGTTCTCAATGAATTGTGTATGCATTTGTGCATGAATTGATGAACAGCAGAAATGTGTTTCTGTTTGGCTCGGCAGGAAGCTTAACAACTAGAGGATCTGAAAGAATAAAGAGGGGGTATTGTTGTCATTTGTTAGGAGAATCTCCCTCCATCTGATGGGCCGAACTCTCTGCTGCCAGGAGTGAATGTGAGGAATGTGAGGTGAGATGTTGCACCATTTCCACAGAGTCTGCCATTAATGCATCTTACTATCTGACACCTTGAATAGATGCATTGAATTTAATTTAACCCACGGTATGGAAGAGGGCAGTCAGGTAGTGTGTTCCCTTTCTTTTTTTCTTTCTCTCAACCTCTCTCTCCTCTTCCCTTCTCTTCTCTCCCTTCTCTTTCCTCCCACCTCTCTTCTCTTTCCCTTTCTTTCCTGTCTCTGACTTACCTTTCTCCCTTTTTCTCCTCCCTCCCCTCTTTCTGTCTCTTTTTTTCTCCTCTCTGTCTCTCTTCTACTCTTCTCTGTCTTCTTCCTCTTATCTCTGTCTCTCTCATTTCTCCATCTCACTTATTCTCTATCTTCTCTGTTTACCTCTCTCTTTTCTCTCCTCTGTCTTCTTCCTGTCTGCTTCTATCTGTGTAGTCTCATTGCTTTGCCTGAAGGCAGGATCCCTCAAATGAACTGTGAAACTGTGTATCCAGATCAGTGACTACAGCTCAAGATGACTTCCAGTACTAGGACAGGGAAAGATAGAAAGCCAGAGGGGAATGTCATGAAGAACTGAACATACCTAACTCTAATTTCATAAGGGAAATAATGAAAGTTCCAACCACATGCCAAAGGATATGTCTAGACACAGTCAAGGCCACATAAAAAGGTCAGTAGAGCTTCCACCAAACCCAGGCGAACCCAGGCAAACCCATGTGCACAGGGTCCTTAGTACCCAGAGGGGTAACCCAGGCCCCACGATGAAGATTTCCAAGATAAAATCAATATTAAGAAATACTCCTGGATTAGAAGTCTCCAGAGAAAAAGAATGAGTAGGAGATTATATGTGAATATTTCAATAATAAAACAGGAAGCAAGAAAGTAGAACGGATAAATAAAAAATAGAGTGAAACAGCAAAATAAAAGCTTAGCCTAAACGCATCAAATGTGAATCATCCAAATGGACTAAAAGACAGAGCTGATGGAACTAATTAAGAAAACAAGATCAGTTTACATTCTGTCTTTGAAAAAATACTTTATTTATATATTTATTTGTGAAAGAGTATGGGCATGCCAGGGTTACTTGCCACTGCAAATGAACCCCAGACACATGCACCACTTTGTACATCTAGCTTTATGTGGGTGCTGGGGAAATCAAACCCCAGCAGGGCTTCATATGACATGGCTCCGTGGATATGACTTCCTGGCAAATGCAAAGCTGTAAGTGAGGAAAAGTGGATCAGAGAAGGTGAAAGATATGGATTGACTGCACAGGGCTCCTGTAAGGGAATTTTCCAACAGTGCTCAAATGGTGTATTTGTATTATGATTGCAGTCATATGGAAAAAAAGAGAGAGAGAATGGAATTACAAAAATTGCTGTTTAAATTAAATACTCAATTTAGAAGAAACAACTTTGTGGTAGAAAAAAGCTGAAAGTTGAACTGATTCACTGAGTTACTGAAAGAGTTAATTGCTGGGGAGCTAAACTTACCTTTGTCAGCAGATGGAAAAATCTCAAAGAGGGAACTGTCCAGAAAGGGCCCAAAGGGATGATAAAGAAGAAAGACAGTTAAGACTAAAACAAAGTAAAATGGAGCTCATTGTTAGCATGGCTTGACAACAGAAATGATTGATATGCAAATTGCCACGTCTTGTTTGTTCATTTACCCCTCCCCTTAGCTATGAAAACTATAAAAAGGAAACAAAATCTCAGCTTGGGGCCAGAGTGTCTTTGGAGGGCTAACTCAAGCTCTTTAACCCTCATGTAATAAACTCATCTACTTTCACTCATACTGGCATTGGAGTGATCTTTCTAGAGAATTTCTGCAAAAATTTGATAATAAAAATGGATTCCCAGAAATAGTTAACAGACAGTCCTCAATGCAGCACTATTTCTAGTTCTTAATGGCATGTGGGACCTGTCATCTAATAACATTTACATTGGTCTCTGTGTACATACCCTATGACAGTTGTTACACTAAATACATTGGATGCAGGAAGCATGGGGAATGGGTGTTTGGGATCACACCACTGTCTTTTAGGAAGACAAATCATAATTCAAGTTTTGGTTCAATGACACATAGCAGTCTTCCTGCCCAATTCCCTCAGTCCATGGCCAATAGAAGCAACAGATTTCAAGGGCAAAGAAATGGCAAGGAAAAGTCATGCTGACAGAAAAACTGTGATTAACACATCAGAAACCATGAAAGCATCAAGCACAGGTTTGATTTGTATTTGTGTGCCTGTGTTTTGCTCATCAAATAGTTGAATCATTTTGGGCTAGCGAGATGGCTCAGCAGTTAAGACACTTCCCTGTAAAGCCTAATGCCCTGGGCTCAATTCCCCAGTTCCCACGTAGAGCCAGCTGCACAAAGTGGTACATGTGTCTGGAGTTTGTTTACAGCAGTTAGAGGCCCTGACATGCCCATTCTCATTCTTTCTGTCTCTCTTCTCTCTCTATCTCTCTCTCTGCTTACAAATAAATATATAAATAAAATATTTAAAATATATATTAAAATAGTTCAATCATTTTTTTTTTTTTTTTTAAAATATTTATTTATTTATTTATTTGACAGAGAGAAAGAGGAAGAGAGAGAGAATGGGTGCACCAGGGCCTCCAGCCACTGCAAATGAACTCCAGATATGTGCACACCCTTGTGTATCTGGAATAAAACCTGGGTCCTTTGGGAATAAAACCTGCCATCCCTTTGGCTTTTTATTTTTATTTATTTACTTATTAGAGTCAGAGAAAGGGAGAGAGAGATAGAAAGAAGAGAGAATGGGTGTCAGGGTCTTTTAACCACTGCAGACTAACTCCAGATGTATGTGCCACCATGTGCATCTGGCTTAGGTGGGTACTGGGGAACTGAGCCTTGAAATGGGGTCCTTAGGCTTCACAGGCACATGCTTAACTACTAAGCCATATCTCTAGCCCTCATTTCTTTTTTTTTTTTTTTTTTTTTTTTTTTTGGTTTTTTGAGGTAGGGTCTCACTCTGGTCCAGGCTGACCTGGAGTTAACTATGTAGTCTCAGGGTGGCCTCAAACTGTCGGCTATCCTCCTACCTCTGCCTCCCAAGTGCTGGGATTAAAGGCGTGTGCCACCACGCCTGGCTCGACTCATTCCTTATCTCTATAAAACCTTAAGGAAAAGTGGCAGAGAAAAGAAGACTTTGTAAGCAAAAAGTTCTATTTCACATTCTTCAGAAAATGAGTCAAATAAAATATATTATGAAATGTTTTTTCAAAGAAAACTTAGTGAGTTTTTGATTTTTAAAAAGAATAACCTAGGGCTGGAGAGATGGCTTAGCAGTTAAGGCGCCTGCCCCTAAGCCTAAGAACCCAGTTCCAATCTCCAGGTCCCACGTTTAGCCAGATGCAAAGTGACGCAAGGACGCAATGCTGCACTTGACCACAAGGGGGAGCAAGCATCTGTATTTCGTTCACAGCAGCTGAGAGACTGCTGGCGTGCCCATCTCTGTCTTCCTCTCCCTTCTGTCTGTCTCTCTCTGTGTCTCTCTTCAAAAATAAATAAAAATTAAAAAGAATAACCTACAGAAAGCCAATAGTGACTCTGTGTGTGTGTGTGTGTGTGTGTGTGTGTGTGTGTGTGTGTGTAATAAAAATAAATCAACTCCTACCCTGAGGTTTGTGGTAGTTTAAATAGATAGCGCTCAATATATTCAGGATTTTATTAAAGTTTGTAATTTAGATTTGCAGCTACCTGGCTGGAGGAGGTGTCACTATGGGTGGATCCTATTTTGGCTTCTCTCTCCCTCCCCCCCCACCACCTCCTTGGACCTATGAAAGCAGGCCAGCTTCTTCTGCCACTATGGAACTTCCCCTGGATCTGTAAGCTTCAATAAATCTCCCTTCCTCCATAGCTGTGCCTGGTTTGGGAGTTCATCCCAGTGACTGAGGCTGTCTGCTACACGTTTACCTATGGTTTGTTTCCTTTTTAACCAAACATTAAATAAACAAACTCATCATTACCAAGCCTCAAAGCATGAAAAATTTTGAATAAGAATGTAAATAGGTAAGTTAAATTTATTTCAAATGACACAAAGCCAACCCAGTATGAAAGACCCCATCACAACAAGTGTATGTGTAGCAATATGCATTAGGTAAGCAGGACCATTGCAGATACTTAACAGGTTTGTAAACTTGCCAGGCTATTCTAATTTTTTAAGTATTATTTATTTATTTGCAAGCAGAGAAAGAGAAGAGAGAGACAGACATTGTTTAACATTTAAAGGTCCAAGTTAAAGGAGAAAATTTATAGAACTATCTGGTGAAAAATGAGAATGAGGACAAGCAGCCTGGTAGGATGTGGTACCCAGGACACCTTGCTGGTTGGATGGAGCTTCACCGAGTCTCTGTCCAGAGCATGGAGGGAATGATAGCACATCAGGGACCTGAAGGGAAATGTCGACTAGCAGACAGAACAGGGCACATGCAGTTGCAAACTGACCCAGCATGCCACATATTTAATGGTGGAGACTTAAGTGCTTATGGTTCTATAATAAAGGCCAAAGGCAACCAACTGCTCTCTAATTGGACTAGAGGCCCGCTTTATGGATGGGAATACATGCCTGGTACTGAAAACTTAATTAAAAGCCTATGGCAGGGGAGGTCATGAGCCTTAGGGGTATAAAGCCTGCTCTTGTTTGGCTAAATGCATATGTTATCCTCACCAAACTTCCCTGTAAGCACTATACCTAATGTTCATATTCATATATTAATTCTATTCTCACTTTTGTTTAAAGAAGCTTCTCTTTTCAGATGGCAGTGACCACTGGGATGACCCAAAAAGCAACATAGTGCTGAGAAGAAGTAACAGAGGAGTATACAGCATTGAAACATCTCTATCACACCCTCCAAGGCTCAGGATCCATTGAACAAGAGGTGTCAGAAAAAATTTAAGAGCCAAAGGCACCACTCATTACAATGCAACTGTCCAGACATAAATTGGCCTTGATTCCCATGACCTCGCAGTGCCTAGCAATACCTTCATAAGACCCTCATAATAGGAGGAAAAGATGATGACATAAAAATAAAAGAGAGAATAATGGAGAGAAGGGGGGATATGATGGAGAGTGGAGTTGTGAAGGGGAAAGTGGGGGATGGGAGGGAATTATCATGGCTTATTGTCTATAAGTTTAGAAATTATCTCTAATAAAATTATACATTAAAAAAAGAATGAATTCCAGGAGGCATCAAAAAAATCAGAACTCAAACTGAAATCATATCTCAAAAATAAGATGGATATGATGCAAAATAACACAACAGAAAAAAAATCAAATAGACCTTTTAAAAACCTTACTATAACCCCTCACTAACAGAGTTACTCATGAGGAAGACAGAACCTCTGACCCAGAAGACAAGACAGAAAAATTGATCAGGAGTCCAAAAACTTTGCTAAGTTTAAAAAATCATGTGAATGGAATATAAAGGAACTGTGGGATACCCTAAAATGACCAAACATCCAGACCATGGGTATACCAGAAGGAAAGAAAATTCAGGCCATAGGCATAGAGAACATATTCAACAAAATTATTGAAAAAAAATTTCCCAATTTCTCAAAAGAGAGGCCCATCCCAGATACAAGAAGCTCACAGAACACCAAAGAGCCAGGACCAAGGAGAAACTCTCTAAGTCACATCATGGTTAATGAAAACAAAGAGAGAGTGTTAAAAGCAGCAAGAGAGAAACAACTCACTTACATACAAAGACAATCTCCAGATTTCTCAATGGAAACCCTGAAAGCCAGAAGGGCCTGGAATGGAACATTTTGAAGTCTAAAAATCTATGGCTTCCAACCCAAGCTATTGTACCCAGAAAAAGTATCCTTCATAATAGATGGGGAAAGGAAAATTTTCCATGAAAAAAGCCAACTCTATGATTATATGAACACAAAGCCAAACCTACAAGAGAATACTTGAGGGAATACTCCACACAGAAGTCAGACAACCAGTCTCAAGAGCCAATAAGAAAATCACAATAGCCAAAACTAGACCAGGCTCAAAAAGTACAAAACGCAAGGAAGCACCAAACCCCATGAAGCACTCCATCATGTGAGGGATGAAATCGAACCTCACAGTTACAACCTTAAACATTAATGGTCTTAACTCACTTATAAAAAGACACGAGTTAACAGGGTGAATCAGAAAAATGGACCCTTCTATCAGCTGTTTTCAAGAAACCCACCTCACCACTAAAAACAGACACCTCCTCAGGGTGAAAGGATGGAAAACAATATTCCAAGCAAATGGAAATAAGAAACAAACAGGTGTTGCTATATTAATATCTGTTTAAAATAGACTTCAAATCAAAAGTCATCAAAAAGGACAAAGAAGGCCATCAAGGGAACGCTCCAAGATGACGATATGACAATCATAAATCCATATGTGCCAAGCACAGGTGCACCATGGCTTATAAAACAAAACCTCCTTGACAACAAAACAGAAATAAACAACAACACCATCATAACTGAGGACTTCAATACTCCACTACCATCAATAGACAGATCATCCAAGCAGAAAATCAACAGGGAAATAACAGAGCCCAACCACACATAGATCAGCTAGACCTAACAGACATCTACAGAACTTTCCACCCCAATTCCACATAATACACATTCTCTCAGCAGCCCACAGAAACTTCTCCAAAATAGATCATATATTAAGCCATATACCATGCCTCCATAAACTCAGGGAAATTGACATAACTTCTTGCATCATGTCAGATCACAATGCTTTAATGCTAGAAATTAACAACAAGAAACACATCAGGAATTCCACCAGCTCCTGGAGATTGAACAACACACTTTTAAACAACGAATGGGTTATAGAAGAAATCAGAAAAAAACATTGTAAAATTTCTAGAACTGAATAGTAATGAAAATACAACTTATCAAAACTCATGGAACACAATGAAGGTGGTCTTAAAGGGAAAATTCATAGTGCTAAATGCCTTCATAACAAAGACAGAGAGATCTCAAATTAATAACCTAACTGTCCACCTAAAAACATTGGTAAAACAAAAAGAATCCAACCCTAAGAGCCAGATGGAAAGAAAGAATCAAGAGAAGAGCAGGAATTACTGAATTAGAAACTAAGAAAACTGATGAAACGAAGAGCTGGTTCTTTGAAAAAATAAACAAGATTGATAAACCCTAGCAAATTTAATCAAGCAAAAAAAAAAAGGAGAAGTCTCAACAAAATCAGAAATGGAAAAGAAGAGGTCACAGGAGAAATGAATGAAATTGAAAGAATCATCAGGGCATACTTCCAAAACCTCTACTCCACAAAATTGGATAATTTGGAAGAAATGGATGAATTCCATGTACACCTACCAAAACTAAACTCAGAGCACGTTAATCTCCTAAACAGACCTATCACATTCATTGAGATTGAAAGAAGTAATCAAAAACCTCCCCAGAAAGAAAAGTCCAGAACCATATGGCTTCTCAGCTGAATCCTATCAAATCTTCATTAAAAAACTGAAACCAATTTGTCTCAAACTCTTTCACATCATCAGATGGCGGGGAACCCTCCCCAACTCCTTTTATGAAGCCAGACAGAGATGCAACGAGGAAAGAAAACTATAGACCTATATCCCTGCTGATTTAGATGCAAAGATGCTGAATGAAATCCTCGCAAACCAACTTCAACAGCACATCAAAAGCATGATCCACCTGGATCACATAGGCCTCATCCCAGGGATGTAGGGATGCTGTTTAGTCCCACCAAATAGAAGGTTACTGCTATAGCATGGGAAATAAGTCAGTCTATCCCAATGCTACGAAATCCTTCAATGTGGGTCTTTAGTTTTGTATTAAGGCTCTCTGCAGGAACAGAGTTAAGTCAGTGCATTCGTGTATTATAAAGAGTACCTATTAGATTCGTTTGCACGATGCAGGCTGAGCAGTCCAACAACAGCTGTTTGCAGGATAGAGAGTTGGAGAACCTGGTAGCTGTTCAGTCCATGTGGCTGGATGACTCCGCATTCCCAGTCTGGCACTGAAGGCCTGGAGGATTCCTGGAGAGCCACCGCTCTTCAGTCCACGTTGGAAGCCTGAAGAAGCTGGGTTCCAGGGTCCACAAAGAATGGTAGCAACAGTGTGATGCATGCACCATCAAGTAGCATGGACAGCCAGACCAAAAGGCACTGTGTTCTCCTAGATCTTCTTTATATATAGCCCACCACCAGAAGAGTTGCCCACTCTGGAGGAAAAATCTTCCTCCATTAATCTTTCTTGGAAATGTCCTGAAAGACCTACCCAAGAGGCCTGTCTCTTACTTGATTCCTGATCTGATCAAGTTGACTGTAGAATTTAACCCTCACAAGCTTTAAAGCATGTTCATCCCTAGGGTACTATTGCCTAACAGAAAAGCTATTAAAAGCAAAGGAGCAAAGTCTCCATCCCAGAGTAACATGCCCTTAGTGCAGCTAATACAGGCAGTGACACGGAAAAAAACTTAGCAAAGTAATATTGAGTGGAGGAAACCAGATACCAAACAGCACAAACTGTAAGATTCCACCTATATGAAAGACAGAAGCAGGAAGACTTCGCCTCTGCCATTGCCTTGTC
Source organism: Orientallactaga sibirica (assembly GCA_036365145.1). Classification (NCBI taxonomy): domain Eukaryota; kingdom Metazoa; phylum Chordata; class Mammalia; order Rodentia; family Dipodidae; genus Orientallactaga; species Orientallactaga sibirica. The sequence continues at coordinate 6,793,443 of JAEOAD010000061.1, forward strand.
CAGGGGAATACCTAGACGTGAAATCCAGAGAAGGTGAAGGTCAGCCAGTGGACACTGTACACACTACCATGCACAGAGAAAAGCAATGGGAACAGTGGACTTCTCACGAGAAACCAAGCAAGCAAGAAGAGGATAAAATACAATATTCAAAGAGATAAAGGAAGATCATTGTTCAGTCAGATATCTGAAAGCATAAACCACCTATGGCAGGTTTTCTTTCAGTTTTGTGATAGGAAGAAAAAAATGGAAGAGAATGGATCCAGAGATGCCAAGGCCACGTGAGCATGGTAACATCCAACACATCTGTCAATGACTGGAAAAAACAACATCACTCAATTGTACGTGATGACACTTGAAGAGATCCATCCAACAATGTTTCCAGAGAAAACAAACTGGTAATCTCTGCCAAGTTTTGGCAACTTCCTGGCTGTGGGGCTTCAAGGGTCTGTGCCTTGGTCAAGTGCTGCTCATTTGTCTCAATGGTAGTATGGGCAAATTTTTCTCAGTCTGAGAATGAGGTGAGGAAGAATGATCTGCTGGTACAGGTATAATCAGATCAATACCAAATTGTACTATAATACACCTTGAGTCTTTCTTTTTTAATTTGAGAGAGATAGAAAGGGAAAGAGCTAGAGAGAGAGAGAGGGAGGGAGAGAGAGAAGAGAGGATGGGTGCACCAGTGGCCTCTCAGCCACTGTGAATGAATTCCAGATGCATGCGCCCCCTTGTGTGCAAGTGTGGCATTACACCCTTGCATCTCTTTTTGCATCTGGCTAAACATGGGACCTGGAGATTGGAACCAGCATTCTTAGGCTTGGCAGGCAGGCTGAGTCTTTTTATTATTAATAATTTTGCTTAGTAAGTCACCACTATATACTCTCAGAGGATACGATGTGATGCTTAGATGCAGGCACACAATGTGGAATGAGTAAACAACTGAATGAACGTATCTATCACGGCACCATCAGTTCCTATGGTGAGACACTTACCTCTCAGCTACTTAAAAGCATTCAATACAGCATTCTGGACCTGTCTCCCTGTGGTACAACAGAACTCAAAAGCTATTCCTCCAGGTTCCCAGAGACAGTACATCCTTTGATCAACAATTCCCTGACGCTTCTTTTCATACATCTCCCTCGGCCCCAGTCAACTGCCATTCTAGTCTCTACTTCCCTGCGTTCAAACTTCGAAGATGCCAGTGAGTCAGGAGAATGTGTGTGATACCTGTCTTTCTGTGCCTACATTGTTCATGTAGCACATGGCCTGTGGATTTATCCATGCTGTTTCAGATGACGGGATGTTTGCATGTGTCTGTGGTGTGTGCGCATGTGTGTGTCTGCATGTTTGTATGAGTGTGGGTGCACTCTCACTGCAGGTAGAGCTCCCCTAACTCAGTTGGACTAGCTAGTCAGCAGGCCCTGTGGATCCTCTTGTTTCTACCCAGCCCAGCACTGCAGTTACAGACATGCACCATCGTGCTTGGCTTCGACATGCATGCCAGGAATCCAGACTTGGGTGGGAATGCCTGCATAGCAAGCCCTGTACCCACTGAGCCAGCCTTCCAGCCCAAGGACTTTCCATAAGAAGGATTAAGGTCTTACTACTGTGTGTCCATACCATGTTGTCTTATCCAGTTATCCACTAATGATCACATAGATTGTTTTCATATCTTTTCTGTTTTTTATTTATTTATGAGCAAATAGAGAGAGAGATAGAGAGAAGAGAGACAGAGAACACAGGCATGCTAGGGCCTCTAGGTGCTGCAAATGAACTCCAAATGCATGTGCTTCTTTGTGCATCTGGCTTTACATGGGTACCAGGGATTCAAACAATAGGCTTTGCAGGCAAGTACCTTAACAGCTTAGCCATCTCTCCAGCCCCTGTTTTCATATATTGACAATTACAAGTGCTACTACAATGAGTACTGGTGTGCAGGTATGTCTTGCAAATGGTATTTCCACTTCTTGGGAAACTTAAACCAAATGGAATTAGTGAATCATCCACAGGTCTTTTTTTTTTTTAAGGTAGGGTCTCACTCTGGCTCAGGCTGACCTGGAATTCACTATGTAGTTTCAGGGTGGCCTCAAACCCACGGTGATCCTCCTACCTCTGCCTCCCGAGTGCTGGGATTAAAGGTGTGCGCCACCACGCTAGGCTCTATTTTTGGGGTTTGAGGAGGCTCCATGTTATTGTCCATAATGACCTCACTAACTTGCACTTTTATCAGGAATGGGCAAGATTCTCTTTGCTCTGCATTCTCACCCACAGCAGACTTTCATCTTCCTGATGACATCATTCTAAGAGGTATGAGCTGACGTCTCACTGTGGCTTTATACTTTTCTGATAATTACTGAAGCTAAGAATTGATTGAAGCACCTGTTGGCCATTTGTATATCTGTCTTTTATTGGAAAGTGTCTGTTCAGGCTCTCTCTCTCTCTCTCTCTCTCTCTCTCTCTCTCTCTGTGTTGGTTTTACAAGGTAGGGTCTCACTCTAGCCCAGGCTTACCTGGAATTCACTATGTAGTCTCAGGCTGGCCTTGAACTCACAGCAAGCCTCCTACCTCTGCCTCCCAAGTGCTGGGATTAAAGGCATGCACCACCACACCCAGTTTTTTGCCAATATTTTAAGTGAGATATTAATTTCCTGATTTTGTTGCATTCTTCGTTTTGGATAGGAACCTTTCATCATCTTTGGCACTTACCCACACTTTCTCTCGAGTAATGGGCCATCTCCTCACCATGTCATTTGCTTCCCTAGATGTTAGGACACTTTTTGGTTTGTTGTCTCACCACAGCCACAGCAATTTTAAGCAAAAATAAACAAATCTGGAGGCATCTCATTACCTAATTCCAAGACATACTATGGAGCTACAATGACCAAACATCAAGATGCTGCCATCAAAACACACAGCAAACAATAGGACAGAGTAAAAATTCCAGAATTAAACCCAAACAATTGTAGTCTATTGACTTTGTACCAAGTGCCAAGAGCACAGAGTGGGAAGAGGACAGTCTTCAATAAATGGTCATGGAAAAACCATATATCCCCACACAGAAGAATAAAATTTGACCCCTATCTCACAGCATATATTCTAAATGAGTTGGAGTAAAATATAAGACATAAATCTACAAAATGACTGGAAATCAAACATGAGGTAGACATCTATGGCATTGAAAAGATAGGGCTGAAGAGATGGCTTAGTGGTTAAGGTGCTTGTTTGCAAAGCCAGAGGCCCCAGGTTTGATTTCCCAATATACATGTAAAGCCAGATGCACAAGGTAGCACATGCATCTGGAGTTCATTTTCAATGGCTAGAGGCATTGGTGTGCATTCACTTTCCCAATCTGCCTCCTTTTCTCTCTGTCTCTCTCTCTCTCAAATAAATAAATAGATAAATAAATAAATAGATAAATAAATAAATAAATAAAACATCAAAAAAATAGCTGTCCGTGGTGGCGCACCTTTAATCCCAGCACTTGGGAGGCAGAAGTAGGAGGATTACATGAGTTCAAGGCCACCCTGAGACTACAGAGTGAATTCCAAGTTAGCCTGGGCTAGAGGAAGATCCTACCTCAAAAAAACAAACAAAACAAAAAAAAAGAAAAATTAGAGAAAAAAAAAACAAAAATTGAAAAGATCACTTAACTCACATCAGAATGTTCCAATTCTATGAAATTAATTACACATTTTTATAAGTAAATTAATTCCACTGAAAAGCTTTAAGCATCTGTATAGCTGTTTTATACTCTTCAAACCCTTTGAAAACACGAACAACTGAAACATCTGGTGTGATAATTGAGGCTGGATGTACACTCGTGTGCCACTTATGTGGCCATAAGAACTTGTCCATGTGGAGGAATTCAGCTTTTACACTGAATAAACCCACACTCTCTGCTGGTGCCAACTCTGCCCGCCACACAGTGAGTCAACACTCAACATCTGTCAAATGAATGACCCTAGGTTACAGGAGGGAAACTGCATTTTTTTTTTATGTTACATATTCAAGTTCCCAAGGAGAGATTTGAGCTCTGATCTATATATGGGCTAAGAGGTTATATTCCCCAGCAACTTACAGTCATGCGTGAGTATGTAAATACCTGTGTGCATGTGTATGAGACGGGGACTCATACTGTTTTCCTAAGAGAGAGTCCTTAGTTGTCCTCAGGGTCTCAAAGTGGGTATTTTCTTCCCCCTCCTAAAATTTAAAAACCATTCTAAAAGAAGGATTGCTTATGAGCGGTCTTTTGAATTTATTTGTACACACATGTATGTGTATGTATATGGGCACACACACGTGCCACAGCATGTGTGTGACAGTCCGAGGGCAACCTCTGTGATCTTCTTCTACCCTCTTTGCAGCCAGGATTCTCCTGGCTCTGCCTCCCATTGTCACAAGCTAATTGAAATCGCAGACACATGTGCCACTTTGTATTTGGCTTTACTTGGGTGCTGGGGAGAATGGAACTCCCATTGGCAAGGTTTGTCAGCAAGTGCCTTTAACGATGAGTCATCTACACAGCCCCATGAGCTGATTTTGAGTGAGATTGTCTGTCCTAAATGGTATGCTGCTGGGTACAAGACAGAATTTTCCAGTCTTAAATCAGGTTTGTGTGTGTTGGCCTCTGGTTGTCAGTTCCAAGCAACAGGAGATTGCAGAGGGGAGCCTCAGTGTTGCTGGAAAGTAAGGAGAATGTGATTGCTCTTAAGGAAGCTGACCGACAGAGAAGATTTACAAACAATCTCAAAACACAGCATCTTTCAAAACTGGGACAATTTACCAAGCATGACCCATGGTGTGATAAGGAACACTATATGTCCATTGAAAGAGACAGCCACTGATCAGGAAAGAGGGGATAGGAAGAGAGGTACATAGAAGCCACAGTGAAGGGGCTGGAGAGATAGCTTAGTGGTTAAGGTCCTTGCCTGAGAAGTCATTTCCCCAGAACCCACATAAGCCAGATGCAATGGTGGCTAGAGGTCCTGGTATGCCCATTCTCTCTCTCTCTCTCTCTCTCTCTCTCTCAAACTCTCTAATAAATAAATAAACAAATAAAATATTGAAGGGTTAAAAACCACAGTTAAGAGGCTGTCAGGAGTGCTGGGGCTCAGTGGGACAACATGGCTTTGGGAATATCGAAACAGCTAGGAGAAAGAACGATGGATGTTCTCACCACCAAGAAATGACAAATAAGGTGATGTGTGTACCAGATATCCTGTGTAATCCTTACACCGTGGACATCAGCTTACCCTACATATACTTCTAAGTATTCTGCCAGTTAAAAACATTCAACGGCTAGCTGGGCACTGGTGACATAATCAATGTGCGGGAAGCCTAAGCAGCACTTGTTCAGTGCTCCCGTATCTGGGATGATGCCACTCTCCCTGTGGCTCCCATGCCCTTCCATATATTATGAACACAAGCAGGGCGTCACTATGAAAAGGAGGAGGCAGGCTGAGCTGCATAGATGGTGATAAGTGTCAGTGAAGGGAAGAGAAAGAAAGGGAAGGCAAGGGATGGGAACCTTGTAAGACCAGAAGCTTCATGGGAAGATGTCACCCAGATGGGACGCAGGGCTGGCCATGGAGACTTGTAAGCCCACCTGGGGTTTTTGCAACAAAACATTCTAGAGCATTCTCTGTGTCAATAACCTGGGTGGTTACCTAGTAATCATCTGTGAAAGTGGCCTTTAATGTGGAACAAACCAAGAGAAGCTGAAAATGAGCAAGCAACACACCTCCTCCTGCATGGCTCCACTTCCTCAAAGCTCCACAAACTTCCCAAACACACCTCCAGCCGGGGACTTTCAAGACTCACTCACAACCATCTGAGGCTATGGGGGACATTTTATATTCAATCCATCACAAAGGAGGAGTTCTTAAGAGGTCACTGGCCTTCCCAGGAGCACCTGCCTCCTTGTTGAGTGCTGACCACTGGACACACACAGTATGCACAATGGTCTGTGATGTCACAAAAAAGCCACTTCTTGGCAGTAGCCATTGGACAAGGAAAAGCAGGGTCCTCGAAAAGACTACTCATTACAGGGTTTTAAAGCAATGAGTATGAGGGCTTTGAAGACAACTTCGTTGGTAAAGTGGTTACCTCACAAGCATGAAGACCTGAATTCAATCCCCAGAACTCACATTTATTTATTTATTTATTTATTTATTTATTTATTTATTTATTTATTTTGGTTTTTCAAGGTAGGGGCTCACTGTAGCCCAGGCTGACCTGGAATTCACTATGTAGTCTTAGGCTGGCCTTGAACTCATGACGATCCTCCTACCTCTGCCTCCCAAGTGCTGGGATTAAAGGCGTGCACCACCACGCCCGGCCTCAAAACTCATATTTTAAAAAGCAGGATGTGAGCTGGAGAGATGGCTCAGCAGTTAAAGAGCTTGTCTGCAAAGCCTAATGACCCTGGTTCAATTCCCCAGTACCCACGTAAAACAAGGTACACAAATGGCACATGCATTGGAGAGTATTTTTACAGTGGCCAGAAGCCCTGGTATGCTCATTCTCTCTGTCTTTCTCTCTTCTTTCTATATCTTTCTGCTTCCAAATAAATGCATTTAAAATTTAAAAAAAAAAAAAAAAACAGAACTGAAGGATGGCTTCTCAGTTAAGATACTTGCCTGCAAAGCCTCAGGACCCATGTTCATCTCCCTAGATCCCACATAAGCCACAAGCACAAAATGATGTATGTGCAAGGTTGCATATGTGCACAAGATGGCACATGTGTCTTGAGTTTGATTACAGTGGCTGGAGGCCCTCCTGGAATACCCATTCTCTCTCTCTCCCTCTCCCTCTCCCTCTCAAAAAAGCAGTATGTGGTGGCACATGCTTGTAATCCCAGCACAGAGATGGATACAGCTAAATCCTTTGGACACACTGGCCAGCCAGTCTAACCCAAATCAGTGATTTCCAGGCCAATAAGAGGCCTTGCCTCAAAAAAGGTGTATGACATTACTGAGGATGACACCCAAAGTTGTCCCCTGGCCTCTGTATTCACAAACATACATACATGCTGTTGCAGTCAGGTTCGCATTGCTGGCAAAAATCACCCAACCAAGAGCAGCTTGTGGGGGAAAAGGGTTTATTTTTGGCTTACAGACTTGAGGGGAAGTTCCATGCTGGCAGGAGAAAATGATGGCATGAGCAGAGGGTGGACATCACCTCCTGGCCAACATCAGATGGACAATAACAACAAGAGAGAATGCTAAACACTGGCAAGGGGAAACTGGCTATAATACCCATAAGCCCACTGCCAACAATATGCTGCCTCCAGGAGGCATTAATTCCCAAATCTCCATCAGCTGGGAACTTAGCACTCAGTACACTTAAGTTTATGGGGAGCACGTGAATCAAACCACCATATTCCAACCCTGGCCCCCATACACTGATAACCATCCATGATATAAAGTGCAATGAATTAATCCAGTTTTGAAATTTCCCATATTTTTATCAATCCCAGTGATGTTCAAACATCCCCATAGTCCAAAGTCTTTTAACTGAACCATCATACCAAAAATAAACCCAAAAAACCATAATAACACAGAATAAACACTCACACTGCAAAAGATGGCATTGAGCATAGCAAAGAAATATTCACCCAATACAAGATTTAAGCAGGGCAAACATCAAACTCTGTAGCTTCAAGTCCAACAACTCTAGTCAGTGTCAAATCTCCAAGTCCAATAATTCTAACCAGGAACAAGTCTCTGGAGTTCCAATTCCACCCCTCCAGCTAGGCTACTCACACTCCTGGAAAACTTCATCTGGGGCTGGGAGCTCTCCTTGGCAGCCATCTCATGGTCCCAGCATCTCCACTGGGTCTCCACTGCTACCCACAGTTCATCCTCACAGCTCCATTGGGTCTCCATGCAGGCATCCAGCAAGCCTGCTTCACACTGCCCATGGCTATTTCCAAAACACAAGACCGTGTTGCAAACTCAATGACCCTCTCTTTCCTGCATTTCTCATACTCCACAATACCAGGTGGGGTACCAATTTGTTCATCCAGGGGGGAATAAAGCAGACTTTGAAGAACAGGACACTCCTTGAGCACTCAGGCCCCTTCAAAAGAGTCTGCATTCTTCCTGTTGCCTCAAGGCAGGTCAGCTGGCCCAATCTCAAAAGTTGTAATGTCTCATATAATTGCAGCCTGAATGGGCAGAAGCTTCAGCCCAAAGATTTCATTTCTGTGCCATATCTCTCTACTCACACCAGTCCATTTCTACGTAATACAGCCCTGCAAAACTTCTCAGGACACAGGCATAATGACAAGCCTCTCACACAAACTGCTTCTAGCCCAGTCCAAGCAAAGCTCTTTCTCACCCTCATAAGGCAAACCTCACAGCCCATAGTTTTTACTGCATTCAGGTCTTGCAACTCTGACCAGAATAGTGTACCAAGCTGTACTTACAGCACTGCAAGGCATCTCTCAGGCCAAGGTTTCAAATCCTTCCACAATCCTCTTGAAATCAGCTCCAAAAGGCCAAAGCCATATAGTCAGGTGTCTAACAGCAAACACTCCTTGGTACCAACCTTACTGTTGCAGTCAGGTTTGCATTGCTGGCAGAAATCACCTGATCAAGAGCAGCTTGTGGGGGTAAAAAAGTTTTATTTTGACTTATAGACTCAAAGGGAAGCTCCATCATGGCAGGGGGAAACAATGGCATGAGCAGAGGGTGGACATCATCTCCTGGCCAACATTGGGTGGACAGTATCAACAGGAGAGTGTGCCAAACACTGGCAAGGGGAAGCTGGCTATACCACCCATAAGCCCTCCCCTAACAATACATTGCCTCTAGGAGGCATTAATTCCCAAATCTCCATCAGAACACCTAAGTTTATGGGGGATACCTGAATCAAACCACCACAAATGCACACTCCCACACATGTGTGGCTGCACGTACACAAACATGTGTACATGCACACACAAAATAATAATGCATTTGTATGTTAGCAACAGCAATGTAGCAACTGGTCTGCTTCACCCACCAAAGGCAATGGCAGCGCACTGATTAAGAACTGCCCTGTGGCCACCTTTTCCATAATTGCTCCAGCTGTGACAGACAGGTGTGCTCATGGGGCCTGAGTCCTCCATCCATCATACCGGCAAGATGCCTTCAGGGCGCCGTCTGCTCAGAGAGCCTGCGTGGTTTATGCTCCAAGCACTGACCTGCCTGTTCATTCCTCATGGCTTGGTGTAAGCCTCCCACCGTATCGCCACGTCCACCTTCTACCCAAACCAGTAGGTTCCTTCCATCCCACTTCCTCTTTCTCACCAAGGGCAGACAAATCAATCCAACAGTCTCCCTTCTCACATCACTTTTTTCAGAAACCTTGATTTCCCTGAGTTCTGTTGATCCAAAGACCAGGAGAAACTGAGGTCAAAGTTGTCCTCCCCACCCCAAGAAGCCCACTCTGAAGAACCAACTATGCAAAGAAAGAGAAAAGGCGGCTCAGCCATAAAGAAACCTCAAGAAGCCCAGTGTGGTGGTGCACGCCATTAATCCCAGCACTCGGGAGACAGAGGTAGGAGGATCCCCGTGAGTTCAAGGCCATCCTGAAACTACAGAGTGAATTCCAGGTCAGTCTGAGCTACAGTGAGACTCTACCTTGAAAAACCAAAAAGAAAAAAGAAAGAAAGAAAAGAAGAGGAAACCTGAAGAAGACCATTGTCGCCCCACAAAGAGCTGGGCTCTGGGTTAGATCGGGTGCCCTGAGCTGCAAGCCACCGAGGAAGGCTGCGATCTTGGTCAAAGGCAGCTTCCTTGGACAGCTGAGGGCTCAAAACAAGTGTCCTTCCGTCAGACACTCATGTCTGTTGTCACTGTCCTTGAGCAGAACAGGTGGGACAGATGTGGGCCAGGCCTCCAGCACTTAGCTGTTGTAGGGATCTTGACTCTTCCTTGTTCATCAGGCGATAACAGGGAGTATCTTCATGGACGGGTCTTAGTGAGGCGTAAACAAAGCAATCAAACTCACCCTTACCACAGCCTCTGTCCTGCGAGAACATTTGCAGTGGTGGCTTACTCACTCTAAGACAGCTCCACCAGGGTCTTTACTTCCAGAGTCTCTCACAATGACATAATCCCAAGGTATGAAGCCCACAAGAGGTGTGAAAAAATACAGGGCAGAATGATAGGGATCCGGGGCAGCATAGGAGGGGAAAAAAAGAACTTGCTCACTGGGAACAAAGTTACAGTTTAGTAGGATGGCGAAATTCTTGAGACCTGCCTCACAATAGGGTGACTGTAGTTAATCCCACACCAGGCACTACAGAGCTTCTGGCTCAGGGGTGGTTTGACATTTGACATGACATTGTCGTCCACAAAAAGTTCATTCCATGCAAGGGAGATCCAAAAAAATCCCCCCCCCAAATGCATAATGTTGTTATGCTATTATTTTTGTGCGTGTGTATGTGTGTGATATGTATGCATGCATATGGATATGTATTCATTCATATAATACGAGCGCACACATGTGTGCATGCAGGTGAATATGTATTTATGAATGTATGGAAGGCAGAGGTTGATATTGGCTTCCTAAATCTGTCTCCACCTTATTTCCTGGGACAGGAGCTCCCACAGAACCCGGAGCTTGGCAGTTTGGCTGGACTAGCAGGTCAGCAAATGCCAGAGATTCTCTTCTGTCCACCTCACCGGTGCTGGGGTTACAGGAGGGAGCCATTGCTCCTAGCCTTCGTGTGGGCATCTGGACTCTGTGGGTAAACGCTTCCTGAGCCATGCCCATGACCATGAAGAAGCCAATTGTCATAGTGGCATCATTTACCCTTGACCTTCCACACTTCCAGCCATGTTCTCTGAGCAAGGCAACAGTGTGACCTCATACAGTAATGCACTGTAGCATTGCTGTGTTGTGTGTGGTGACACACACCTTTAATCCCAGCACTCAGGAGGCAGAAGTAGGAGAAACGCCATGAGTTCGAGGCCACCCTGAGACTACATAGTGAATTCCGGATTAGCCTGGGCTAGAGTGAGACCCTACCTCAAAAAAAAAAAAAAAAAAAAGAAAGAAAGAAAGAAAAAGAAAAGAAAAGAAAAGAGAGCCAATCTGTGCTAAGCAAAAGTCATCACTTATCACACCAGTTGTGAACTTTTATGAATAAGATGGCATAGCTTCTTTATGGCTCACTGCACAGACGACAAAGGTCCCTTGGGTAGAAAATCTGTTCTCTGGGTGGGCAGAGGCCACCCTAGCACCACAGAGCTTCATAGACATTGTCTCACCTGAACATGGTCACAGCTGAACGGATGGTGGCTAAGCCTGGATGAATTTTGAATGTTATTTTTTAAACATTTTGTTGAATGATCTATTACAGACAGAGAGAAAGAAAATGGGTGTACCAGGGCCTCTAGCCACTGCAAACAGACTCCAGACTCATGTGCCACCTTGTGCATCTGGCTTACGTGGGTACTGGAGAATTGAATCCAGGTCCTTAGGCTTCCCATGCAAGCACCTTAACAGCAAAGCCATGTCTCCAGCCCCAAGTTTTAAATTTTCACCAAATAACTAGAAGATGAACTATTGCAAAGTATATTTCAAGGACTGTTTACCCAGAATTCTGGCAGATGAGAACGGTTCCTTGGTAAGGAAGCTTGTCGGACCACATGAACGGCACAAGTGACTGTAGTAAGAAGTTGAAAGCGCCTTGCTCTTGCCTGCTGTGGGTCCACTCGGGAATGTGCTGGCTGGTTCCTATAGATCCAAGGTGAAAGAAAAACGACTGGCCACAAGCATGACTTAGCAATTGGGCAGTGACTCCGAGCGTTCTGGAAAGCCCGCACTGCAGACCCATCTCTCTACTGCTGCGGCCTACACTTGTCTGATTGATTGTCGCTGGAGACATCCTAAGTCAATTGGTCAGTGAAGGCAATCGCTCCTCACATTAATTATTTTCTCAGTGAGTAGCCAAATCTAATAAACCAGAACCGTTTAGAAAATGAGAATGTTTGGATATGAATAATTGCAGCCTGATTAGCTGTGAGTTGCAACTTTTCTCCTACTGACTATCTTTGGCTGACTCTTAGTGGCTCCGCCTGGGATTTTTGTCTTTGTCAAGACTCCAGTGGTGGCTGGTGAACCCAGGATGGAGTGACATGCCATGCAGAGGCTGCCTTCCCCTGGGGCTCAGATTTGCCACTCTGGTTTAGGGATGGTATATAATGTCATTGCAAGGTGGCTTTGATGTATTCCCTCATCCTGATCAGCAGCTCAGGAATTGGCCCTGAAGTGGATCCAAGTACAAACAACATAATGAGTGTGGAGGTGGGGGGCAGAATCTATAGGATCTAAGTGGCTTCCCCAGGGGACACTGGCTCCCTATATTCCCATCCTCCTCCAGGATGAGTCCTCTGCCCCATGTGATACTCAACCATTTAATTTATCCATGTCTTACAAGACAGAGGGTAGCAATAGGCTGGTGGCATGTGTTAGAGACAGTCAGGATCAATCGAATGAACAACCAACCCAGAGGTCTATGTCTGGAGGCCATTCTCAGGGATTGAAGGGATCCTCTTTCCGATACTACATCTGGTCTGGCTGGACTATTGGCTCTTTCTTCCCTCAAGGGAGTGCAAAATATTTTCATAAGGACAGTCTTGCCTGAGCATTATAGAGTTGTATTGTGTGGAGATGGTTGGCATCTACAACCACTAGGAACGTTAGGTCTCACTGCAATGGTGTGCTCTGAGTCTAGGAAAGTCCTTGAACCCCAAACCCCGGGTTTGTTTCTAATTTTCATCAAAGAATGGAATAACAAAGAGAAGGATAATTGTTAAATTACTACGCTTATTAAGGGAAGTACAGAGTCAAGGAAAGGCAGCGACATTGCTAGAGATCCCACATGGAGGGCCTGGGAAAACCTTGGGGGGAAAAGAGAGAAAAGAAAGTTTAAAGAGCTCCTGCCCTGTGGGGAGCTGGAGAGGACAGAGTCCGTGTGGAGAGTAAGGACTAGGGGGCTTTTCCCTCGGCTCAGCCCAGCCAAGAGAAAACTCCCCAGCAGCTGGAAGTTCCCAAGCGGAGGCAGCTCACACAGCATGCTCTCCCCTTGCAAAGGTATTCATTACCTTAGGGTGGTGGGCTGTCTTCCAGCTCAGGTGAATCAGAGGGACAGCTGGTTGGTTAGAGCTAGGGGCTGTCTCAGGAAGAGGGTAGCCCTGATGCCAAGTTTCAGAGGCTGAGCTTGACCAACCTCAATGTTTAAATCCTATGAAAGACCTCCCTCCCAGGAGGCATGCAGGTTGTTTGTGGAAAAACAGGTCTAGGGTACTAGGCAAGAGATAAGAAGTCAGATCATCTTTGATTTCTAGCAAGGGTAGACGTTCCTGTTGTTTTTTACTTTCAGGGGCCCGGTCACCCTAACTGCCTATTCCCTCTCATCACGATCACAGAATCACGGCAATCCTGGAATCTGGTAGGCTGGGACTGTGCTGTACCACTGAAGCCTCTGTAAAATCCCCAGCTCTGGTTGTCATGGAGACCCCAAAAGTTCCCTAGCCTGATTACTATCTATCATTACGTAACAATGAGTGTTGGCCTAGCAGGTGCTCAACCAAGCCTTCTGGCAATCTGGAAAATGTCCTTGGAAGTATCCTACAATGAGTTAGAAAGACATGCCTATGTTCTAATTACCCTGTGAATGGGACTTTATTTGGAAGAGAAAGCCTTGCAGACAAAATTAAATTAACTATCAAATTGAGATTGTCATAGACTATGTTGGATCATCCAAAGTGCAATTATAAGTCTTGTTCTAAGAGGCACATAGGATGAAACAGAGAAGCCATGGGAAGATGGGGCAGAGCCTGGAGTGAAATAGCCACAGACAAATAGGCCTGGAGCTCAGAAACCTCAGGAGAAAAGGAAGGAGCCTGCTGGGAGTCTCATTACAAGATGTAAGTGGTGCTTGGAGGAAATTTGGTAGCTATAATCATCCGTAGCAAAAGGAAGAATAAAAGCTCTGACAAATAACCAAACCATCCTCCTAAAAAAAGAAAATGGGGCAAAAGCTTCTTAATCCAAAGCAGAAGAAAGAAGTAGGTAAAAAGCTTAAAGCAGAAATGAGTGAGATAGACTAGGAAGCAGACAGAGAAGCCCTGGTTTCTTGTGTGCTAACACATGCTATAACCTAGACGAAGGGGACACCACATTCCTAAAGTGACATAAACTGACCCCAAGTGACAAGAACAAGTATTCAATCTTAACCTCCTGCAAGAAGCAAAGAGAATTCGTCATCAAGAAACGTCCTACAAAAAAAAAAAAGATAAGTGCCTTGTGACATCACTGGTGAATTCTTCCAAAATTTAAAGAACTATTATCATCAATGGAAAGAACAGGGCAAGGGAGATGGCTCAGTCAGTGAAGTGTTTATCTAGCAAACATGAAGCCCTAAGTTCAATTCACAGAACTGGTGTAAAAGAAAAACAAAAGCTGGATGTGGTCACGCGTGGTTATAATCTCAGCGCCAGGAGGTACGGTCATGAGGCTCTCTGGGGCTTGATGGCCAGTGGGTCTAGCTGAATTGGTGAACTCCAGGTTCAAGAAGAGGCTCTACCTGAAAAAAAATAAGGTTGTGAGTGATTATGTAAGACACTGGCATTGACCTCTGACAGCCACATGCATGTGCATCCACATACATGGACACATGCCCCCCACACACACACCAAAAATAAAAAATAAGAAAAAGAATTAAAAAGCAGAAATGCAGAGAAACTTCCCTAACTCGTTCCATGAAGTCAGGACTGGCCGCAGACATCACTGAAAAATAAAGCTACAGGCTAACATTCTATAATACTATGGGCGCCAAAGCTCTCAAGAAAATACCAGCAAGTGAAATCCAGCAGTACATAAAGTAACCATATATCTTGACTAGACTAGACTAGACTAGACTAGACTAGACTAGACCATAGCAATGCAAGATTGTTTCCACAGACTGAAGTCCCATCATGCAGTTCTTCATATTAATAGACTGAAGGACAGGAGCCATGTGATGATCTCAATATTTCCAACAAAAGCCTAGCGTCTTGTCATGATGTAAAGATGAAGAGAGGGCTGGCGAGATGGCTTAGAAGTTTAGGTGCTTGCCTGCAAAGCCAAAGGACCCAGCTTCGATTCCTCAGGACCTGTGTAAGCCAGATGCACAAGGTGGCTCATGCATCTGGAATTCGTTTGTAGTGGCTAAAGGCCCTGGGGCATCCATCCTTTCCCTCTCTTTCTCTCTCTCCTTTCTCTCAAATAAATAAGTTAAAAATAAATTTATAAAGGAGAAAGAGAAAGATGTGCAAGAGAGGCTGAGGATTAAGCTCAGTTGCAGAGTCCTTTCCTGGGCTTGTGGAAAAGCCCTAAGTCATTTCCACCAATGCAAAAAAAAAAAAAAAAAATGTGAAGAGATTAACAATAGAAGGGAAGCTCTCAACATGATAAAGTCTAACTATGGCAATAACTGTAGCGAGCCTCATTCCTGATGATGAGATGCCAAAGCTTTACAAGGAAAGGATGCTTCCTCCTCCTCCTCCTCCTCTTCCTTCTCTTCTGTTCACACCAGAAGTTCCGTTTGAGTGAAGTTAGGCAAGAAAAAGAAAGAAAAAGCATCCACATGGAGAGGAAAAAAACACAAAACTCACTCTCTTTTCTGATATTATCTTGCACATGGAAAATATTTTTTTAAAAAATACACACACATTTATTAAAGCCTGATATACAAAACTCAATTT
This sequence comes from Orientallactaga sibirica, assembly GCA_036365145.1. Classification (NCBI taxonomy): domain Eukaryota; kingdom Metazoa; phylum Chordata; class Mammalia; order Rodentia; family Dipodidae; genus Orientallactaga; species Orientallactaga sibirica. The sequence continues at coordinate 6,809,183 of JAEOAD010000061.1, forward strand.
TTTGATATACTAGCAGTAAATAGTCCAAAAGTGAGTTAGGATAATAATTTCGGTTCCAATAGCATTGGAGAGTAAAATATTCAGGAATAAGGTTATTCAAAAAAAGAGCAAATTTTGTACCCATAAAAACTACAAAACAGGGCTGGAGAGATGGCTTAGCAGTTAAGGCGCCTGCCTGTGAAGCCTAAGGACCCCGGTTTGATTCTCCAGGTCCCACGTAAGCCAGGTGCACATGGCCATGCATGTGTCTGGAATTTGTTTGCAGTGGCTACAGGCCCTGGTGCACCCATTCTCACTCTTTCTCCCTCTCCCTCTCTGACTCCTATAAATAAATAAATAATAAATTTTTTTAAAAAAACTACAAAACACCACCAAAAGAAATTAAGTGAATTCTAAGTGAATGGAAAGACATCCAGTACTCTTGGATTTCGAGACTTGATGAGTGTTTCCCAATGTCACCTACAGATTCAAGATCATTACTTTACATCCCATTGACAGATATGGAGATTCATGAAGAAATGTTCATAGGCCCAGAGGAGAAACACATTTTTGAAAATGAAGACTAACTTTAAAGGACTCAAGATCAAAACTGACCACACAGTCACAATTAAGATTAAGACCATATACTACTGGTGTTTAAAAAAAAATTCTACCTCACAGTGGCTGATACTATCTGCATTGGACCTGCATAATAGGAGGGGGAAAATGATGATATCAAAATATAAAAGAGACTAGTTGAAAAGAAGAAGGGATTTAATGAGGGAGGGACTTAGGAGGGGGGAATCAGAGGGTTGTAGGAGGGGATATTGATCATAGTATATTTTTCATATATTGGTAGTTGTCAATAAACTGTTTTTAAAAAACTTCTTGGATGGACTCAATTGTGAGTGGAGATAAGGGAAGAAGCAAACCCATGAACCTAGGGATAGATAAGTGGAATTTGCTCAATTCATCCAATGGAGAGAAGCTAGACTTAAAAAAGGAAGAAAGAACAAATCCCCTAACACCTAGGACTTCTGGACCAGAACAAGATTAATCATTTGTATGATCAAAGTCTATATAGGGAGTGGGAGGAAAGAGTATTCCAAGAAACAAAGACAGAAAATGTCTCACATTTACAGAAACCTACAGATTACAAAAAAAAAAAAAAAAAAAAAAATCAGTGCACCCAAACTAATAATACTAAGAAGCCGAGGCCAAGGCGTACATGAGAGAAAAATTCTGAAGAAGAAAGCCAAAGAAAAAAAAAATAGCTAGAGATAAAAGTCACTCAATTGAAAACTAAAGGAAAATACTAATTAAGATGGTGGCCAACTTCTCAACTAACCAAAGGAGGTCAGAAAGAAATGACACGTTTTTAAGGTTTGAAAGAAGAGAACTATTGATGTCTACTGACTTGTGCATGCTACATCGAAGACACAGTGCTTCCGGAATAAAGTAAAATTAAAGACATCATAAAAGCAAAGACAAAAGAATGCATTGCTAGATGATAACAAGAAAAGGATCAATACATCCAAAAGGCGCAGGACCCTGGGTGTAAACTCCAGCAGAGCCTCGGAGTATATGCACAATAACCCTAAGAGAGCTGACTAGGGGCAGGTAAGTCCACAGAGAAGAGGAACTTCACAAGCCCCCCCCACCCCGCCATTACTGACAGAAACACTAGGACAATGTGCAACAAGCACGGGAACACTGATAACAGTCCACCAACAGGGTCTATCTGACACCCATAACACCCCAGACACGGAGGGTCAGGGGCCTGTGACACATTCATAAACACAGACCATGTGTCGGGACAGAACACAACCCAAACAAGATGAAGAGAATTAAAACCCTACAGAATGTTCCCAGAACATAATGGAGCCAAACTAGAAATCAATAGCAGAAGGGCAACAGGATACTCTCCAAGCACTTGGTAATTAAATGAGCACTTTTAAACCAGCCATGAGTCAAAAAGGAAGTCTCGGTGGGAATTTAAAAATAAATGAATGAAGACGACTGTCAGAAAGTGAAAATGCAGCAGGAGATGGGTGGAGTGGTGATGACTGTACTCAGCCCATCACAGTGTTGACATGGGAAGACAGGAAGCTCTCAGGTCTTCGGCATTCTGTGTCAAAAACTGGGGAAATAGAAAGAAAATAAGAGGGATGGCAATAGAAGGAAATAAATAATGAGCATTATGGAAATATAAATACTAAAGAACCAAAGTCAATGAAACTGAAGAAAGCAAAGCAATGCTATTTAGAAAAATGATAATACTTAAAAATGATTTAAAAAAAATAAAGAGAACAAAAATTTATTAACTACTAAGAGGCATCAGAACATTACTAAATTTTGCTGAAAATTTCAACAACTGAGAAGAAATGATCAAATTTGGCCAAGAGCAATGGCTCAGCAGCTAAGAGTGCTTGATGCCCAAACATGAGGACCTGCGTTTGACTCCATGTGAAAAACCAGGCAAGGCTGCACATACCTGTAACCTCAGAGCTGACAGGGACAGACAGAGATAGGAGGATCATTAAGGTTTCTGGTCATCCCATCTAACTGAAAATGGTGAGCTCCAGGTTCAGGGAGAAACTTCATCTCAGGAAAATAAGATGGAAGAACAACAGCAAAAGACATCCCACATCTTCTTCTGCCTGTGTACATATGCACAGAGAGTGCACACATCTTTACCCATATGTGCATATACCATGTTCATATTCACACACCACAATATACTACACACAGAGACGCACACACAACAAAAGAGAAAGAAATGGACAAACTTGTTGAGACATGTTGCTTAGTTTTTCTAGGGCTGTCTTGTCAAAATGCCACAAATGGGCTGGAGAGATAGTTTAGCGGTTAAGCACTTGCCTATGAAGCCTAAGAACCTTGGTTCAAGGCTCGATTCTCCAGGACCCACATAAGCCAGATGCACAAGGTGGCGCATGCATCTGGAGTTCATTTGCAGTGGCTAGAGGCCCTGGTGCATCCATTCTCTCTCTCTCTCTCTCTCTCTCTCTCTCTCTCTCGCCTCTTTCTCTCTATGTCTGTCTGTTGCTAATAAAATAATTTTTTTAAATGCCACAAATTAAGTAGCATTTTAAAAAGCACACAAATTTAGCCTGGCATGGTGGCACATGCCTTTAATCCCAGCATTTGGGAGGCAGAGGTAGGATTGCTATACGTTCAAGGCCAGCCAGAGACTACATCGTGAATTCAGGTCAGCCTGAGCCTGAGTGAAACCCTACTTGAAAAAAACATGTTTTTTAAACCACACAACTTTATTATATTACATTTTTCAAGATCAGGGGATGAAATGTCCCTTTCCTTCAAGTTCAAAGCCAGCCACACTGGCATAGTGCCTCCCTGCTACCATCTTTGCTCATTCACCCTCTGTCTCCCTTTACTTCTCATCCCTGTTTTGATTACATCGGGCTGGGCTGGAAAATCTCTATTCATTCTAATGCTTGGCTATTAGCATCTTAATTCCATCTATTCTCTTCACTTCCCTTTGACAGGTAACCTAATAAATTCAGAGATTCTGGGGACTAGAAAGTAGATGTCTATCACACCCACAAACTCTCCAATAAGAGTAAATGGGAAAAACCATGCTGTAACATGTGCTGTAACCATTCCAAAAACTGACAGTAATTTGCACTCTTCCAAAGGGAACTCTTCAGACTCATGTGTTTTCCCTGAACTATCTGACCAGACTTTTGAGGAATTCACACCAGCTTCATACAATCATTGCCAGAAAAGGGAAAAGGAGAGCACGTATCTAGGATTGGTTCCTGAGGCCAGTATTACCCTGACCAAAATGCAGTTAACAGTGGGGAAAACTCCCTCCTGAGCTTAAGTCATTAGAAAATCAAATCAAAATAGTATACCCAAAGACCACAGGCATGGCCGATTTAACACTGGAAGATCAATTAATGGAATCATTCATAAAAACAACCTAAAAAATCATGTCATCACAGCAATGGGACAAGCGCATGGCACGTGAACACTCATCCGTGGTTTTAAAAGAAAACTCAGAAAACCAAGAATGGAGGGGAAATAGGTCAACTTGATAAAACACATCTGCAAAAGTACCCAGAGCCAGCATCATGTTTTCTTGTGAAGACATCCCTCTAGATCAGGAAAATTTGAGGATGTCTGCTCTCACCACTTGTTCAAAATAGGGCTGTGGCTTTTATCCAAAGCAAAAAGCAAGCAAGGGGAGAAAAAGCACACAGATAGAGAAAAAAGAAATAGCACTCTTCCCATCTCCAGATGGCTGATACATGCAATCAATATAGAAAGATAACAAAAATGCCTCTAATGAGGTGAAGTCAACAAAACAACACACTCAAATTACTGTGTAGTCGCAATAGCACAGAAAATGAAGTGAAGCCGGGCGTGGTGGCGCACGCCTTGAAAAACAAAAACAGAAAGAAAGAAAGAAAGAAAGAAAGAAAGAAAGAAAGAAAGAAAGAAAGAAAGAAAGGAAGGAAGGAAGGAAGGAAGGAAGGAAGGGAGGGAAAAGAAAATGAAGTGAGAAGTACAAATGTCTTTTACTCTCACTCCAAAGAAAATTAAACATGTAGGTAAATGCTTAACAAAACATGTATAAATCTACATGTAGGCATTACAAAATGCTAATACTGGGCACTTGGGAAAAATGAAAAGTCCAGACATTGTCTAGAATGGACCAGCATGACATGAACTCTAAAATGTGCCTACTGTGTGACATCAGATAACTCACCCTATACTTTTTAAATCTTTTTAAAACTGTTATTTATGAGGGAGCGAGAATTGGCGCACTGTGGTCTCCAGACACTGCAATTGAACTCCAAGTGCATGCGCCACCGTGTGCACCTGTGCCACCTTGCATGTTTGTGTCACCTTTGTGCGTCTGGCTTATATAGGATCTGGAGAGTCAAACATGGGTCCTTAGGTTTTGCAGGCAAGCACCTTAACTGCTAAGCCATCTCTCCAGCCCTCACCCTATACTTTTCAGTGGAGGAGAAAACTGTAATGTTTACAAGCTATTTTTAATTTCTACTGAGGAAATTTTTTATAAAGTTCATTTATTCATTTTTTACTTATTTTATTTTATTTATTTGAGAGAGAGAGAGAGAGAGAGAGAGAATGGCTGTGACAGGCCTCTAGCTACTGCAAATGAACTCTAAATGCATGTGCCATCTTGTGCATCTGGCTTTACATGGGTACTGGGGAATTGAACCTGGGTCCTTTGACTGTGCTGGCAAATGCCTTAACCACTAAGCCATCTCCTCCTCCACCCTGGTCTCTTGTCTTAAAACCAACTGGAGTTGATGGTGGGTCTCCATCTAATTCTAGTCCCTTTCCAAGGAGCCCACTTCTAAACACCAGAGTCACATTTCTACCCTCTTGGTGTCACAAAATGAGGATTATGAGCTCTTGGGGACACACACACTCAAACCATATGCACATCATAACAACTACAAAACTACCCATAGAAACATCCCCTTCTCTAAAAATTTAACTATGTGTACATTCAGAAAACTAGTCTGTACATGTGTGGTGCTTTGAATCAGATGTTCCCCATAAATCCATGTGTTTTGAATGCTTGGTCCCCATTGGTAACAGTTTGGGGGCCTTTCTGGAGAAGGTATGTTGCTGGGGGCAAGTTTGGGGTGTTATTGCCAGCTCCCCCTCACCAGAGCTCAGCTCATTTTCCTGGGGCAAGGAAGTGAGGTCCACCCTCTGCTCTACCATCTTCTCCCTGCCATTATGAAGCTTCCTCTTGAGACTGTAGCCATAATAAACCTTTGCCTCCAACCAGCAGATTTTTTTTTTTTTTTTTTTTTTTTTTTTATGGAACTCTTCATGAATTTGTGTGTCATCCTTGAGCAGGGACCATGATAATCTTCTCTGTATCGTTCCAATTTTTAGTATATGTGCTGTTGAAGCAAGTACAACCAGCAACTTTTTAAATATTTTTTTTATTTATTTGGGACAGAGAGAGAAAGAGGGAGATAGAGAGAAGGAGGAGGGAAAGAACAGGTGTGCCAGGGTCTTATCCACTACAGATGAACTCCAGACACATCCATTTGTGCATGGGGCTTACATGGATACTGGGAAATTGAACTTCGCTCTTTTGGCTTTGCAGCCAAGTGCCTTAAGCACTAAGCCATCTCTCTGGCCCCCACCAATAGCTTTTTGTCCAGTGTTTTGTCCCAGAAAGGTTACAGAAACTACAACAATATCAGTGCATATCCAGTTACCTTAGTATAAATAGAACTGGTAGAAACTATGTCATATTTCATGCTTATGTTCTTTTACCCAACCCACAACTGACAAGTTTACTTTTCCATAAATATCAATTACATCCCACTGACCTTCCCTTCAGTAACTTTCTTAAATCCCTGACTCCCATCTCTTAATATAAAAATTGGTTTTTGTTCTCTTTTTCAGTAACAGTTTTTTTAAATATTTTTTTAATGCAAGCCTAACAAACTGGCATTTTTTTAATGACAGAGTGAGAGAAAGAGAGAGAGAATTGGTGGAGTAAGGCAACCAGCCACTGCAATCAAACTCTAGACGCACGTGTCCCCTTATGCGCAGGTGCGACCTTGTGCACTTGCATCACTTGGTGCCTTTGGTTTACAAGGGACCCGAAGAGTCAAACATGAGTCCTTAGGCTTTGCAGGCAAGTGCCTTAACTGCTAAGCCATATCCAGTGACATTTTTTTTGAAGAGAGAGAGAGAGAGAGAGAGAATGGGCACACCAGCAGCCTCTCAACCACTGTGAATGAACTCCAGCTGCATGCACCCCCTCGTGGGCAAGTGTGGCATTGCACCCTTGTGTCACTTTGCATCTGGCTAAACATGGGACCTGGAGATTTGAATGGGAGTTCTTAGGCTTAGCAGGCAGGCAACTTAACTGTTAAGCCATCTCTCCAGCCCCCCAGTGACATTTTTACAATAGCATGGTATGCTCTAGAAACTGAGGAAAGAAGAATCATTCCTTTTCAACTTAGGAGCTATCCCCGATTCTGCCCTATTTCCTTGTCTTTATAAAATGGATTGAAATACTCTATACACCCTAGATCACTGATTAAAACTCATCCTCACTCACTTCAATCCAATAAAGGGTCAACTTAGTAAATGATCTGCTCTGAATCTAATGCAATGGGAAAAAAAACATAATGAATTGAAAGAACCTGAAAATCCATGAATAAAAACATAATTAAGGAAAGACTTCAGTGAATAATTATCCAAAATCATGTTATGAAAATAAAGTAGAAAAAAAAAAAACCATGAAAGCTCAACATTTAGACAAGGAGGATGCATTCTCAGACCAATCAGAAAAGTGGAGAAGAACAAGGAATCAGAAACTGTTCACATGAAAACACGGTGAGGTGCGGATGAAATTGAGGAACCTTTTTTTTTCTTGGTTTTTCGAACCAAAGGCTGTCATGGAATTCACTATGTAGTCTCAGGGTGGCCTTGAACTCATGGTGATTCTCCTACCTCTGCCTTCCAAGTGCTGGGAGTAAAGGTGTGCACCACCACGCCTTGCAATATTGATGACTCTTATTTCCAATGTGAAACACTGCAAGGTTACTGTCATTAAGGCATGGTGGGGATGATCAGGTAATGACTTCCTCTTCTGTGCTGGAGGCAATGTGACGGCTGCTAAGGGTGTGATAAACTAAGCTGCTCCAGGGAGTTCTGCAGCTTCTTAAACATCACCTAAGAGCCGGGCGTGGTAGCTCACCCCTTTAATCCCAGCACTCAGGAGGCAGAGGTAGGAGGATCGCCATGAGTTCAAGGTCACCCTGAGAAGACAGAGTGAATTCCAGGTCAGCCTGGACTAGAGTGAAACCCTACCTCGAAAAAAAAAAAAAATCACCTAAGTTTTTCTTTTTTCCCCCTGTCTAACCAGGATTCCAACCTTTAAAGCTGAGTATTTATTGAACAAAACAAATGAGTGCAGCTCTACAATGCGTCAGACAACACTTGCCAACACTCTACCGACCGATGTCCTCAAACCCGCGGGGCAGAGCCCTTTGCTGCCCTTCTGAACACACAGTGACTGTGGCCATCGGGACCTCCCAACTCTGTAATTTCTGCGCACAGGAGCTTTCTCGAATCGCACTCCTTGGCATCTCTTCTCATTTACACTCATCCCACACAAACCTTCCTGTGCTGAACTTAAGATCTTTCAGCTCCTGCATCTAAACGCACTTCGTGCCATGCTTCCGCAGAGCACAAGGTGCGCCTACCCTTGAATTGCTTCTCACTTCGTGCCCTTCCTTTGACCTGTGCTCTTTCATGCCTGTTTCTTCTCAATGTCAACACACACCCTAATTATACCTCCTGGAATAATCACTGTATTGCAAGCGAACTCTGCTTAGACCTCTAATTTCTTAAAAAAAAAAAAGTCCCTATTTTTCTTTACTTAGTACATTTTCTCTGGGTTTTGCTTCCCTACCGACTCTGGAGGAGGAGCTCTTGGTCCTCCATGCACTTCAGCCCCCAGGATCGGGGGGGTGCTGTGAAGAAAAGTGGGGTTGACCCACTCTGACCTCGCCATGAGTGCTGTGGGCTTCCGCAATCCTTGCCTCAGGTTCAGGCTACTTGGTCAGAGCATCCTGTAACCAAGCCTTCCTGCGACCCTGAGTTCCTAGCTACAACCTCTTCCTAGAGACAGCAGCCTTCATCAAGCCATGAGCCCTGTGACAATCTTTGCGGACTCACCTGGGACATGGCACCAAGACGTCAGGACCGTATAAAGTCTAAGGATGGTCAGCCCAGTCTGTGGCAGTCACAGAGCACACCTGAATCCCATTGCCACTGACACAGCCGTCATCAGCAATGCCATCCTCCAAGAGTTGTTTTCCAATGACGTTGTGTTCTTTGATTTTTGTGTGTATGTATATACAGTGTGTGTATTTGTGTTCATAGGTGTATGGGTGCATATGTGTGTTCTTGTGGAAGCCAGGGGTGAATATTGTGTATCCTTATTGCTTTCTACCTTGTTTTTGTTTCTCAAAACTTTTGTTTTTGTTTTTGTTATATGTTATTGAATTACTTACTTAAGAAAGAAAAGGGGAAAGAGGCAGATAGAGAAAGAGAGAATGGGTGCACCAGGGTCTCCAGCTACTGCAAATGAACTCCGGATGCATACGCCACCATGTGTATCTGGCTTTATGTGGGTACTGCGTAATCGAACCTATGTCCTTAGTCTTTGCAGGCAAGTGTCTTAACCACTAAGCCATCTCTCCAGCCCCTATTTTTGTTTTGTTTTGTTTTGTTTTGTTTTGGTTTTGCGAGGTAGGGTCTCACTCTGGTTCAGGCTGACCTGGAATTAACTATGTAGTCTCAGGGTGGCCTCGAACTCTCGGCGATCCTCCTACCTCTGCCTCCCAAGTGCTGGGATTAAAGGCGTGCGCCACCACGCCCGGCTATTTTTGTTTGTTTGAGAAAGGGTCTTACTGAACCCAAAGCTCCCTTATTTGGCTGGACTAGCTTGCCAGCAAGCCTTGAGATCCTCTTGTCTCCATCTCCCCAGTTAGGTTTATAGGCACACATTACCACACCAGACTTGTACATAGGTTCTGGGGATTCAAACTTGGGGTGTTATGCATGCCTGGCAAGAATGTTACCCACTAAGTCATCTCCCCAGCCTCATCACTGTGTTTTTATGACCTCTATAATCCTCATGGAACTGCGTGTGCAGCCCCGGATCATTGTCCTCGCTGTTTCAGCATGGGACTCATCACGCCATCTCCTTATTCAAACTCCTCAGACATGACAACTGCTTTTCAACCTGCCAACACACCTCCATTTCCTCCCCCTTATCTGCTCATCTCCTCAGGAAAAGAAATGATGCCAAATTCATGCTATGACTTACGTTTCAGATCTTTAGCGACTAGATACCTGGTTTTAAAAAGTCCCCAAATCCGGGGCTGGAGAGATGGCTTAGCAGTTAAGTGCTTGCCTGTGAAGCCTAAGACCCTGGTTCGAGGCTTAATTCCCCAGTAACCACAAGCCAGATGTACAAGGGAGGGCGCATGCATCTAGAGTTCGTTTGCAGTGGCTGGAGGCCCTGGTGAACCCGTTCTCTCTTCTCTCTCTCTCTCTCTCTCTCTCTCTCTCTCTCTCTGTCGGCCTCCTTTCTCTTTCTATTCCTTTCAAATAAATAAATAAAAATAAACAAAAAAAATTTTAAAGCTTTAGCCGGGTGTGGTGGCACATGCCTTAAATCCCAGCATTCTGGAGGTAAAGGTAGGAGGATTGCAGTGAGTTCAAGGTCACCCTGAGAATACATAGTGAATTCCAGGTCAGTCTGGGCCATAGTGAGACCCTACCTCGAAAACCAAAAAAAAAAAAAAAGCTTTAAAAACGTCCCCAAATTGTTGCACCAGCATGTCAACAACTTATATATGGAGAGCCCACAATATTCCAGGTGTATAAGACCTGGTCCTTAAATGTGTAAAACTTGGTTTGTTGAGGAGAGAGTTCTAAAGCAAATAGCTATCGATTATTAATCCATGACTTCACAAAGGTGACGTGCTACCAATGAATGGGTTGTCTCTGCTTCCATACTGAACCACGAGATCAAGAAGCTTCGCTTTACCAGTACTTTCTTAAGTTTAACCTGGAGCCTTATTAAAAGCTGTAATAAGAAGAGGCAGTAGAATGGGCAGGGACCAGCATGTGGGAGTAGCCAGGTAAGGGACAGCATGGCACAGAACTGAGAATGTAGCAGAAGCAGAACAGAATGGGGTGGAAGCCTGCAGCCAGGTACATAGGGACCCACAAGGTCACAGGTTCATTTCCAAGGCACCTGTGTGAGCAACTGGTAAAGAGTAGAGTGAGTAGCTAGGAGAGGGCTCAGGGTGTCAGCGGAGGAGCTGTGGAGGAGCGACTGTAGGATGGGTAATGGTCCTGCCCATTTTCAGAAGATCGTGGGTTATACAGATAAAGACTCAGCAATGCCAGAAGGGTTAGGAGCCCCACCAAGAGGCATGAGGATGTGTGAGTGAAGCTGCTTCTGTTGAAAGGGTGCTGCCCATAGAAAATAACTGCTTTTAAAAAATATTTTACTTATTTATTTGAGGGGGGGGGAGAGGCAGAAAGAGAGAATGTGTGCACCAGGGCCTCTAGCCATGCAAACGAACTCCAGATGCACGTGGGTACTGGGGGATCGAACCTACATCCTTAGTCTCTGCAGGCAAGTGCCTTAACTGCTAAGCCATCTCTCCAGACCAAGAACTGTTTTTGTTTTTTATTTTCGACATGAACTTGGGTCCTTAGGCTTCACAGGCAAACACCTTAACCACTAAGCCATCTCTCCAGCCCAAGAACTGGTTTTTCTTTTTTCCTTTTGACAATTTTATATGTATATGATGTATTTTAGTCCTCTCCTCCCTTCCCCTTCCCACCAAAACCCTTCTCCTTCCCATTATATCCCCAACCTACTTCCAGGCATTATTGTTACATTTTTGATCCACTAACCTAAACGAGGGTCACCTGCTTGATCATGGGTGGGAGGTTATTTACTGGAGAATGGACAGTCCTCCAGTGACCACCCCTGTAAAAGTCATGGCTTCCCTCTCCCAGCAATCCTCAATGTCCACTATTTACTTTGGAGTGTTTTAGGTGGACGCACGGACCTGTCTCTCATCTGTGTTGAGACATTGACAGACTCCATCGTGTACAGGAAACCCTATGGACTGGGTGTCCACCAGTGTAGCAGACGTGTTCTATCCAGAAGACAGTATTCCAAGACCCGCTCCTCATTTGCCAGCTCTTACACTTTTTTTTCACCCTTTGTTCTGCAAGGTTCCTGATTGGCTTAAATGTCATGTTTAGGGTTGTTATTTAAAAAAATAGATGTAGACAACATTTTTGTCTATATTTTTTAACCTTACCTTATTCATTATGCAAATCTTGTTAGTTATACATTTTACAGGTTCTATTTTATTTTACAGCATGCTTTTTGTGCACAGACAACATTTTGATAACAGTTAAGATATGCAACAATGAAGCCCAAATATCAGCTTAGGACACACTCAGCCAACAAGCATACCTGCCTGGCTTTGTCTCTGGGGTCCACTCTGGGTTCCTCTTGTCCCCTCCAGGTCCTGGCTCTGGTGCTCTCGTGTCACATCCGCTCTTCCCTACATCGGTGCAGAGGTGACACCGATAGCATTGCCACAGGAACAGCCCACCGAGGCAGAAGTCCCGGAGTTCGTGTTCACTCTATGTTCCTACACTCTACTGGGATTCTTCACACAGCACCCAGCAACCAGGCTGGAAGGGCAACAGCCTTCCTTTGACAATTTGAACTCAATTGTATAATAGACAATGTTGAGAAGAGGAGAAAACTTAATGCTGGTTTCCATGTTAACTCGGTAAAAGAAAGAGGGTTCAGGCAGTGTGGGAAGGCATCCTGCAGCCTTACAAGTCACCTGCATTGACTTTCTACCCAGAAATCTCCCTTAGAGAGCGTTCCCGTTTCACCTTAGGCCACAGGAGTTAGAATAATGAAGACCCGCATCTGATGTTTCTCATGCTTTCCAGCTGCCTAGAAATGATGTCACCTTGTCCTGCTTCCAAATGACCTGAATGACTTGATGGCCTGCTTAGAACTGTCACCTGGGGTGGGGAAGGGAGTGATCTTGGGCTCCCTGGCTGTCCTCTCAAATAAGAGAATAAGGATTTTTTTTTTTTTTTTTTTTTGCTAGAGATAAGGACACTTAGTGTTCCTTCAATGATGTGCTGGAGTGAGTGCTGGAAATATTACACTCGAGTGGGTTCTGGGGGCTGACATCAAGGATCTCAACCACCCTCAGCCTCTTTGGGCTAGGCACATGACCCCCCTTCATTGCTGCCTGTTCTTTCACTCAATTCCCAGAGATGATGTATGGCCTCGGTCAGTGGCCAGGCGTTGTGTCCACTCCCGCCCCTGGATCTCCCACCTCCAGACTGTGACATCACCCAATGCCCCTGCTCTACTGGGGAGAAGGGCGCATGGTGGATGTCTGTGTGCCTCTGATAATGGCCCTTGCGTGGCCCCTCAATGTCAAACGTGATGAGACATGAGGGTCCCAAATGCTAGCATTTGGGTGGCATTTGCAGCAGTTAAGAGATAAGGGTCACAGCACAAATGCCAAAGCACAGAGCACAGAAGTCACTCTTTGTGAAGACAAACACAGAAATGAGTTGTCTGGGGCTGAGGAGATGGTTCAGTGGATAAAGTGTTTGATGCAAAAAAAAAAAAAATGAGAATCTAAGTTCAGCATCCACATAAAACTAGAGTGGTGTCGCTGTGGCAATGGTGGGCTGTTTCCGCATTGCAGTCGGATGGATCATAGCTGACAGGCTCTGGTGAAAGAGGTGGCTTCTGGTTTCAGCTCCATGGTGTTCGGATTTGAGTGCCACTACTTTTACCCCCTGCAGAGTAAAAGGGAACAAACTGAAACCCAGCGACTGTGCTTGGACCCTCAGGTGACTGAATCCACAGGGACAAATGGCACACTCAAAATCTGATCATCGGACTCACAAGAGTGCCACAGGAAAGTCTGTACATCTGGAGCCACGAGCTGCACGCAGTCCATATTGGCAAGTGAAAGGAATAGTGTGAAAAGGAGGAGGGTGGCTGCAGCCTTCCAGGTTCATTGCACTAATGCACGGGTGCCGCATGGGTGGTGGTGACACTCAAGGGAAATGTCTCCTGGGTCACCAGGAGGGAAATTTATCAGTAGCAGCATATCATGGCCTTCCCTAAGGCAGAAGCCTTCTCTGTGGGGAAATTTTTGTAAAAGGGTCTTACCTCCCCAGAGAGAGAGAAAATCTTCACCCCACTGCAGTCCTCCCATCACCGCTGTGACTTGGGGGTCAGAGGTAAGGAAACATAGCAGCAGAGCTTCGTCCACTTGGATTACCTTGCACTGAGATTACAGGCCTGTGTCATCCTGTTTTGGCCTTCACATGGGTACTTGAGGCTGATCTCACATCTTTCTGCTTGAGCAGCAAGCACTTTACCCACTGAGCCATCTCCTTGGACCCCGATTATTAGATGACTATTATTATTATTAAATTACTAATATGCAAGAATTCACAAGTAGTCTGGCTAAGAGACAGAACATGTACAGTCAGGAATGCTCAGAAATACAGAACCCATGCAGCACTGGGAGGAATGTAACATGGTGACAAACGCCTTGGCAAACAGCCAGGCAACTCCTCCAGTGACTAAACACGTAGTCCCCTTGTGATCCAGCAATGTCACCCACAAGTAGATCTACCAAGAGAAATGAAAACTCCACACAGAAGCTGGAACTGGAAGATCTTAGTCACAACAAGCAGGACTCACCCAAGTGTCCCTCAATTAGCAGACACAAAGCTAAAATGCATTATGGCTCTCCAGTGGAATATGCTTTAGCACTAAAGAGAAGTAGAAGGATGGCATAGGCTGCGTTGTCCGTACACCCTGAAAGTTAAAACCGTTAGGTGGGACAGCCAAGCACAAGAGGGAAGGGAAGGGAAAGAGCAGATGGAGAAAATCTCCTTCCCATAGCAAAATCTCCAGGTAAGACCCCCCCCACACACACACAAGTAAGGCAGAGCAGGAGAGCCCAAGCCAAAAGACCTCCCCCCCCCCCAAATAAGAGATTGGAGGGAATTATGAGATCATAATGAATTCAGAGATTAGACAGAGATCATGCATGTAGCAAAGCAAGAAAGCACCCAAAATACAAGTAGAAAGCAAGCAAGAAAATGCCTGGCGAAATGAGAAATCTCCCCTATCCCAGCCAGGTTGGGAAGGGGGGCATTTGACCACTGGGGACCAGGAAGCCAAAACCAGGAGGATGAAGAGAGGGCCAAGATGGTTCCACACACACATGCCAGGCCCACTGATGAATGAAACATCCAATTAGGATGAGCCCCGTCTCGTCGTCATATCTTGGTATGTAAGAGAGAGACCTGAACTCAACAGGCTGACCTAGAACGGGCCAGCCCACCCAGGTGTGCTAAGCTTGGAGAAAGAAGCAGGCTGCTGCCACTGGGGAGTGTTGCTTGCAACCATCTTGGGTGAGACTGGGTAAGACACAGGTTCTAGTCCTGCCAGGGCAGGTAGGTGGCATCTCCTTCGCTATCTTTTTTTGATATGCTTATTTATTTGAGAGAGATATAGAACCAGCACGTCAGGGCCTCTAGCCACTGCAAATGAACTCCAGACGCATACACCACCTGGTGCATCTGGATTACATGGATACTGGGGAATTGAACCCAGGTCCTAAGACTTTGCAGTCAGGCACCTTAACCGCTAAGCCATCTCTCCAGCCCTTAAAAAAAAGCGATCTTGCTTCTGCTCCTCCTTCAGTGGAGTGGTTGATTGGCAGCATCCCTGGTCTCCACTCTCTAAACACCGTTGGACCCTTCTCCAAGCCAGAGTAATCAATGTCTCTAGCATGTGCCAAGTTCCCATTACATGGACAAAGCACACTTGGCTACAAAAACACTGTTGCCCGGTAATTCACTGATTATACCTGTGTCTACACTTTCTCGGAATATCAAAATATCATTACCATGTGGCCATGAGCAAGAGGATATTTACATATCTTTTACAGGATAATAGCTTAGGTTGAAATAGTCTCTTTCTTTTGCGTAGTTTATGTATATTTTTTTATTATGGAGAGAACCCTAGCAAATTGGCTGAATAAATGACTGAGCCTAATTGGAGACAGAAATATAATGTCAGTTCACTTTTAGCTTGGCATATAATAATGTTTTTGAAACATATTAAAGTGACGTCCTAAAAAATGTAGGAGCCCTCTGGAGACAAGATAAACAATATACTGATGTGCTGAAGTGCTGTCATGCTGGCTCACTGCTACAGAGTGAACCTTACGGGGATAACAATGGAAAGTCCTGGGAAAATATCTTTTAAAAGTAACTGCTTAATGATAGTGGAGCGTCACAAAATGTAGACACAGAGACAAGACCATCTTGCCTGAGAGGTAAGGAGCCTGCACTGTGGGTGACCCATGCATGACCACCCTGGTGGAGCCCCTCAGGGAACGCTTAATGGGGCACAAAAATGAGGTGCACAAGAAAAATTCTGAATTTGATAAATCTTTAAAAAATGTGTACTCAAAAATAATCAGTCTTGCAATTTTTAATTTTGGCTCTAATAAGAAAATAAAAGTACTTTGGTGTCTGGTAAAAGACAGCAATATCTCTAAAACGGAAGACAAAGGAAGCCAGGACCCATAGCCAATGTTTGGTATTTTGCCCCAGTGGATAGATGAAACATCTGAAAATAAACACCTCAAGAGGTGGGGGCAGATGTGTTTGCATTTGCTCACTTGCTTGAACAGCGTTGATGAGA
This sequence comes from Orientallactaga sibirica, assembly GCA_036365145.1. Taxonomy (NCBI): domain Eukaryota; kingdom Metazoa; phylum Chordata; class Mammalia; order Rodentia; family Dipodidae; genus Orientallactaga; species Orientallactaga sibirica. The sequence goes on from JAEOAD010000061.1 coordinate 6,825,540, forward strand.
TAGAATTCAGAGAGGAAATTCACCCACTATAATGCAAAGTTCAGTGTTTGTCTGCTCACAGGCATGAATCACATCACCAGGATTTTAGAATCCTTCCTTCACCTCGAAAGAAAATCCTTTGTCCCATCATAGCAGAGAACAGAGCTCTGCAAATACGCCCTCTGGAAACAGTAGAGTGATAGGAATCTGGTTTTTAAAATTTTTTATTTAGTATTAATTTGTACGTCAAGAGAGAGATGGAGAGAGAAGGGGCACATCAGGACCTCTTGCCATTGCATGTGCCAGATGCATGAGCCACTTTGTATATCTGGCTTCACATGGGTACTGGGAAATTGAATCCTGGCTTTACAAACAAGTGCCTTTCACCACCGAGCCATCATCTCTCCAGCCAAGAATGATATAAATCTCTATTGTCAACTTGATCAGACTTAGAGTCACCATGGAAACAAAATGGTGGGCATGTCTGTGAGGGATTTTCTAGATTGGGTTAATTGACATGGGAAGACTGACCCTAATGCTAGATGCCACCATCCCCAAGGACTGGGGTCCAAAACAGAATAAAAAGGAGAGTATGAGCTTTGATCCCAGCACTTGGGAGGTAGAGATAGTAGGATCACTATGAGTTTGAGGCCAGCCTGTGACTATAGAGTGAGCTGGGTTAGAGTAAGACCGTACCTTGAAAAAAAAATTAAAGAAAAAGAAGGAAGTGAGCCAAGCATCTGCATTTATCACTCTCTGCTTCCTGACTATGAATTGGATGTGCGTAGCTGCTGCTTTGTGCTCCTGCCACCATGCCTTCCCTGCCTGATAGACTATGTTCCCTTGAATTATAAACTAAAATAAGCCCTCCCTCCCTCCCTTCCTTCCAATCTCCCTCCCTCCCTTCCTTCTTTCCTTAAGTTGCTTTTGTCCGAGCCATGAGAAAAGTAGCCGACACAGGTAGGGACCCCTAACCCATCCTCATAATGCTATCATGTGTCGAGTAGGGACTGAACAGTCATGGACAGAATACAGGCTCCAGAAGAAGTTCAGCAAGCCTGCCCCAGCTCTTGCTCTCTGAGCAGCTGCTGAGGTGCAAGGGACTGGATCAGGCCTGCATAGTGGGAGGCCAGCTGGTTCCCTAATCCAGAAAAGAGCAAGTTTTGACTTCTTCATAACATGCTCTGGTCTTGGTTTGTTCTTCCTTCTTCATCCAGTTTTTCTTTGCACATTCTGTAGCCGGTGAGAGAGGTTGCAGTTCAGAGCCTTCCCCTGACCCTTATCCCTTACAATGTCTCCAGACAGTACTGTGGCCTGAGCGCTTCTGGAGGTTTTAGGAACAAATATGATGTGTTCCTCAAGGTCACGTTCCCATCATTCTGAAGGTCTTCCCATCTAAAGAGTTACATTAGGGGCTGGGGAGATGGCTTAGTGGATAAAACACTTGAAGTGTGTAGGCATGAATAGCTGAGCCTGGCTCCCTAGACCCTATGTAAAGCTGAACACTGTAGTCAGCATCTGTAATCCCAGTGCTCCTATGGGGAGAAGGATGGCAGAGATAGGAGAATCTACCAGAAGTTTGTGAGCCAGTAAGTCTGGCAAATGGAGCAGTGAAGGACAAGGCACCCTGCCTCAAAATGAGGTAGAAGGAGAAGAATGGCAACTAAAAACTGTCTCCCACTGGATAAACAATAAAATGCTGTTCTCACCCAAGGTACGCTGCTAATGCCCGGGCAGAGCTCGTTTCTTCTTAGAGAAGCTATTCCCTTCCCTAAATGGGGTTCCAAAGTCTTCATGCAATGACTCAGGTGCACAATGAGCTCTGAGTATTGGTTCTCCATTCACCGCCGTTTGCCTTCAAACTGGAGTCATAGGCCAGGAATATAGCCTGTTCACCAGGCTTGTCGTTAGCATGGGTCTCCTCTAAGCACCAGAAGCCATGGCTGCTGAACTTGTCACCAACTCCATGAAAACACAGAGGCTGTTACTGGAACACTTAGGGTCTTGGTAGCCTTCACATGCCAGACTCTGCCACCCATTATCCTCAATATGTCAACTAAAGTAATAGTGAAAAGCAGGAAAAGGAGACTTATTCAGCATGGCCACGCTAGGAAGAGAAACAAACAGGTCCAGCGATCCCATCCCACCCCCAAGTCCATCTTCAGTGTAGTGAGATGAGGTTTAGATTTAAGAGAGGGCAAGAGGTGAGCTGGAGAGATGGCTTAGCAGTTAAGGTGCTTGTCTGTGAAGCTTAAGGACCTATGTTCGACTCTCCAGATCCCTTGTAAGCCAGATGCACAAAGGTGAGGCAGGTGCAAGGTTGTACATGCCCACTAGGTGGTGCAAGTGTCTGGAGTTCGGTTACAGTGGCTGAGGCCCTGGTGTGCCAATTCTCTCTTTCTCTCTCTCTCCTTCTCTCTCTCTTTCTCTCTAAAAAAATAATTTTAAAAAAAAAGAGAGAGGGAAAGAGGTATGCATAATGAAACAGTCCTGTTCAAGGTGTGGATCAGGGCTCCAGTCTCTCCTGAAAGGTGGTCTGACAAGTTGTTAACACTGTGTGACATGTGACATCTCTTCCTCAAAGGCAAGTACCTCCCCTTACTGGCACCAAGCACCGGACCTTTAATTTCCCCTAGCATGAGATTCCTGGAGATGTTCCAAGTTCCAATGTCTCCATACTCTGAGAGCCACAGAGAAGGCATAAACATCTCTCTTTGGAATATCACCTCTCCTGCCAGCATGGTTGCAACACTGTGGTCCCATGTCTCTCCAAGGGCTCGATTCCAGATCTCTGACGAGTGTCTGAAGGAAGCTTTGACAGGAGCTCTACTGAACTGCGTGAGGGATGAATTCTGCCACAGTCGTTCCCTGCTTCAGCGCAACATCCGGGATGACAGGTAGAACCGCCACTGAGGCTGGCCTGCCTCTGCTGGAGAACAGAGTCTCATAACTCACTCACTGGGGCCTTTTAGACCCTGACACATTTGAAGATCATTCATTGACAGTCATTATCTGGAAATTGTAAGCTAAAATTGCTCCAAATTTGCCTTAAATTAAGTGCAGATAATTGTTGTAATTAGGAAGAAAAGACAGCCTAGGAAAGCTGGTAGAAAAGTGAAATAAAATCATGTTGGCATTGAGTGACAAAGATGAGGACACAGTTCAAACATAATCCTGGGTTTAGAATGCCCTTTGGAAAAGGAAGCATTAAATACCCACATTATTAATTAAGCTGTCTGCCTCACTCTGGCACTATGACTTTACACATCCACTTCAGCATTAAGGTGAAATTTTCTTTGGGAGAAAGGAATTTTAGGGTACAAAGAAGTCGTCTTACTTCGTGATACCAAATGTATGGAATCCATGTGGCTGCTTCTCCTGTAGTCAGCCATAACCTACCATTCTAAAGAGTAACCCTGTCATTTACTTACCAAGTAGACCACAAAGGGAGTTGACATTTTCATTAAAAGAACAAGAGAAAATGATTATGCCTGTGACATTCATCTAACGGAACAATTTACTGACCTTTCACTGTGAAAATTCTGTGCTTTCTGTTCCTCTCTCTCTCTCTCTCTCTCTCTCTCGATTTTGCTCTTTTGAAAAATCTCAGAAAAATCAAGACAATGATCAGAAAAATTTAAGCTCTGAAATTTAAAATCCAGAGAAACTAGAATGGCCGTGTCCTAGGATAGAAAGTAAATAAGTTTACCTTCCTGTGTGTCTCTACAAATTTCAAAAACCACCTTGTACTTCTAGTCAGGGATGGTAGCAGTTACCTTCTCACAGCTGGGACAAAACACCCAACCAGAATCAGCTTATCAAAGGGCAGGGTTTATTTCAGGCTCACAGTCTCTAGGGGAAGTTTCATCATGGTGGAGAGAGCAGAGTGGAGCAGTCCTGGGCATTGCATCTTGTCACAGCAGTTTGGAAGTAGCAGGAAGATTGAGCTAGTGCTGACAAGAGGGGGATTGGGATACAACACACCAGGCCCATGCCAAGCAACACACCTCCTCCAGCAAGGCTCCACCTCCCAAAGGCTATACCAGCTGGGGATGGCAGACAGGACTTAATCACAAACAAGGAGGCTACGGAGACAGCTCACATTCAAACGACCACATGGACTATGATTTCTTCAAGTGGCCATATGCAGTAGGGGTCTGTTTCTGTTCTATGCAACAAAGCCATTGTCTGGTACCAGGACACCAGAGAGCTTCACACTGTTCTGGAGCTCTTGTGTTCATAGCCCTGGATTTCTGCAGCACAGACAGGTTGCTTGTCCACATGCTGTGAACTAAGGTCCCCCTCAAAAAAAATCAATTTGTACTTTACACAGGTACTGGGAAATTGAAAGTAAGAGCCTTTAACACGGAGCCACCTCTCTAGCCCTGCCTCAGAAAAATCTGCACTTGTGTTAAAGATCCTGCAATGCTGAATGGCTGATAACTTTCTGTAGCCCTGCCTCAGAAAAATCTGCACTTGTGTTAAAGATCCTGCAATGCTGAATGGCTGATAACTTTCTGTAGCCCTGCCTCAGAAAAATCTGCACTTGTGTTAAAGATCCTGCAATGCTGAATGGCTGATAACTTTCTGTGACTGTTGCACATCTAGAGTCAAATTATCAGGCTAGAGAGATGGCTTAGTGGTTAAGGGGCTTGCCTGCAAAGCCTAAGAACTCATGTTCGAATCTCCATGTCCCACATAGCCAAACACACAGTGATGCAAATACATAATGTCGCACAAGCACACAAGGGACACACATGTCTGGAGTTTGTTCACTGTAGGTTGAAGGTCCTGGTGCACCCATTCTCCCTGTCTCTTTCTCTCTCTCTCAAAATAAAAATAATTTTAAAATTATCTTAGGCTATCATAGCCCCTTTAAATAACTATTTGCCCACCTCTGTGTGTGACCTAACATCCTTACAATTAATTATTAGATACATCTTTTTGGAATGGACGAACAGACCTCTAGGTCCCACCAACCCAAAAGCTAAGAATGTCATCAGATAACGTCTGCGACTGAAAGCTGAGACTTCTCTCTTTTGCTGTCACCTACCTACCTGATGCTCCCACCATTGTGTTCGAAAGGTGCCTTGACAAATGACCTTTTTTGTCTGTTACTATAAAAACTTTGTGGCACTGTCACCACCTTGAGTAGTGGAATTTGGAATAACCTGGATCTGTGATCTCAGGCCATAGTCATTCATGTCGGGCTCCAGAATAAACTATCTCTGACTCCCTCTGAAGTGAGAGCTGTAGTTTTGCATTGACACTGCTTCTCAGGGCCACCATTAGCCTGACAAGCCTGCACACCAGTCCAAAGGGTGCCACCCACTGCCCTTGCAAAGAATTGGCCATACCTCTCTTGTGGGGCAGGAGAAGTGAAATGGGAAATTTGGGGTGTCTGTATGGGCTCTTGAATTGGCAAATAACTCAGGAGCTAGGATGTGGGACTTTCATGGTCACACACAACTTCCACTGAATTAGTGACCTGTGGGTTCTTGTCTTATGAATTCAAATGACATTCACAGATCATACAGGGTTCAGTTTAGAAAGATTTTATTATGGGGATTATAGAGCTTAAGAGAGGGAAAGAATATAGAACGCCTGCACAGCAGGAAGGGGCTTTCAGAAAATGGATAAAACCCACCCAGAGACCTACATTGGGGTCTTTTAGGAGCATGTATAGGCTGGGATAGTTAGTCTAGCCCCAGATGCCAAGTGTCTAGGTGCATCCCAGGTTTATGGGAAAGGGGAGTAATTCCTTTATATTCCTCTGTCTTCTACAAAACAAAGAGGCCTCTATCCTCTAGTGAGGTTTTGGGGGGAAAGAGATAAAGAGAAAAACCAGGTTGTGCTTCCACTTTCAGGGGGCCCTGTCACCCCATGAATGTCTCAGAAGGGTAACCTGCGTGTCTCCCATCAAGGAAGAATCAGTGAGGTCAGCAGCATTGACAGGAGCCGTGTGAACCCACAGGAGAGATGTGAGCACGAGGGAGTGAGGGACCAAACATCCTAAGCCAGTGGGGCTGTGTGGATGTGACTGACCGGTGACCTGGGAAACAAGTTGAGAATAAGTAGGACTAAAGAAAAAAAAAGTTCCAAAAATGAATGGCGAGGAAACTTCAGAACTGTGTGCATCAGGACAGCTGGAGCAGAATGGGCAAGCAGCACAAGGACCCTCACAGTATGGGGGAGATAACGCAGAGACAGCCCCAATAGTGGCCAGAAACCAGAAACGTCCAACTTTGTGTGCAGAAAAACAAGGACAGGGGCTGGAGAGATGGCTTAGTGGTTAAGCACTTGCCCGTGAACCCTAAGGATCCAGGTTCGAGGCTCGATTCCCCAGTACCCATGAAAGCCAGATGCGCAAGGTGGCACATGTATCTGGAGTCCGCTTGCAGTGGCTGGAGGCCCTGATGTGCCCATTCTCTCTCCCTCTCTCTCTCTCTCCCTCTCCCTCTCTCTTTCTCTCTCTGTCTGTTGCTCTCAAATAAATAACTAAAAATAAACAAAAACAAGGACAGCGTTTTAGCAGCTTCTTTTTAGAAGTAGCATCAGCCGCAAGGCAATGGATTCATCCTCCAAACAGCAAAAGGGTCAGAGAGATGTTTGCCCTGGGAAAGTCTCCTTAAAAATAGAGGTAAGAGAGCAGGGCATGGTGGTGTACACTTTTAATCCCAGCGCTCAGGAGGCAGAGGTAGGAGGGTCAAGGTCAGCCTGAGACTACATAGTGAATTCTAAGAGGTCAGCCCAAGCTAAAGTGAAACCCTACCTTGAAAAACAAAAACAAAAACAAACAAAAAAAAAAAAACTAAAGAGGTAAGGTCAATATTTTCCAGTCCCTCACCAAAGCAAGCTGAGAGAACTCACTGCCAGAATGTCAGAGCTAAGGGTGCTAAGGGCTGAGGGCAGAGCAGTAACAGAGAGCCTGCCTGGCTGCGTGAGGCCCAGAGATCATCCCTGGAATTGTGGGGTGAGGAGTTGTGTCAGGAACAAGAGAGAGTGACAAGATGAAAAGACGAGTGTAAAAGTATTGACCAGGGCAGAGTGGACCTAGAAAAGTTTTTTTTTAATTTATTTACAAGGAGAGAGAGAAAAGAGACAGACAGAGAGAGAATGGGAATGCCAGGGCCTCTAGCCATTGCAAACAAACTCCAGACGCATATGCCCCCTTGTGCATCTGGCTTACATGGGTCCTGGGGAATCGAACCTGGGTCCTTTGGCTTCACAGGCAAATGCCTTAACATCTAAGCCAATTCTCTAGCCAGGAAGAGATTTTTAAAATTTTATTTTTTTTAATTAAAAAAATTTTTTTAATTTATTTACTTGCAAACAGAGAGAGATACAAGAGAGAAAGACAGAGAGAGAATGGGCATGCCAGGGCCTCTAGCCACTGAAAACAAACTCCAGATGCATGTGCCCCTTGTGTATCTGGCTTACATAGGTCCTGGGGAATTGAACCTGGGTCCTTTGGCTTCACAGGCAAATGCCTTAACCACTAAGCCATTTTTCCAGCCCCAGAAGAGATTTTTTTTTTTTAAGAAGAGTCATCAAAGAAAATATGCTTCTAGGAGAAACAGAGATGTATCATGTGAGAAAATACCTGAGGGTAAATTCTCAGGGAGAATAGAGGCCCTTTAGAAAGCATGGGAGTGTGGTAGCTACCTTCTCATTGCTGTGGCAAAACACTTGATCAAAAGCACTATAAGGAAGGAAAGGGTTTATTTCAGCTCACAGCCTCAAGGGGACATTTAACCATGGTGGAGAAAGCACAGCAGAGCCGAGGCCAGGCATCCCATCTTGCCATAGTAGCTGGCAGGAACAGCAAGAGAGTGAGCTGAGGTCTCTCAGGGGAAGCTTGGACTATAACACTCCAAGGCTCACACCAGCTAATGCACCTCGTCCAGCAAGGCTCCACCTCCCAAATTACCACCAGCTGGGGACTAAGTATGAGGCTCAATCACAAACACAGGCAACTCTGGGGGACAATTCACATTCAAGCCATCCCAGAGAGTTCCCTTTTTAACCATTAATGGGAGTGACTTGGACGTATCTCCTGCTCTGTTTGTGTGGGTTCACATTTAGATACACAAGCAGGCATCTCACCATCTTGTTAGTCAGTTTTACCAGCATCAGTTGTCTGTCTTAACATTGGCCATTTGGGGAATGGGGAGATGGCTCTGTAGTTAAAGGTGCTTTCCGGCAAAGCCTGCAGCTTGGCCTGGATTTGATTCCTTAGTAGCCACATAAAACCAAATGCACAAAGTGTCGTGTGCACGTGGAGCTTGTTTGTAGTAGCAAAAGATCCTGGTAGTGCCTGTTCATTCTGTCACCACCCCCCACTGCAAAAAAAAAAAAACGAATTAAACAAATAACAATATTTTTTTAAAAGTTTGGCTATTTGGGGTAAGGCCCAGGGTTCATTAGGAGATAGGCTTAAGATGCTTAAGGCATCACCAGTCCCTCTGTCGGGCTCCAAGTAGTCAGTGTTTGAGTGATAAGAGTATGGGAATTTCTGATTTTATTTTTGGCTTGCTTTTTGTCTGTATATGAAGGAGGAAAGGAAGATAAAGTTGTTCAGGCAGGGGTCCAGTGCCAAACAGTAGGTGAACTACAAAAAGTCCTAGAAAGGGTACAAATGCAGGTGAATATGAACCATTTCAGTTTTTATGCACTTAAACATGTAATAGATATTTGACTGATTGACAGTAAAATGGTAGCAATGCATCACTTGTCTAACACACTGTGTTAGACAAACAATAGACCATCATATGAGTTCCTTGCTGTAATGAATACCTGAAAAATCAGCTTCAGTGGGTAAGGCTTGATTTTAGCTCACAAGTCAAGGGGCCTCAGACCATCATGGTGGAGAAGACACGGTGGCAGGAGCATGAAGCAGACAGTCACATTGCAGCTAGTGCCAAAAAGCAGAGGGAAAGAGAGAGAGAGCCGGGAGTAGTGGCTCACACTTTTAATCCCAGTGCTTGAGAGGCAGATCACTGCGAGTTTGAGGCCACCCTGAGGCGACATAGTGAATTCCAGGTCAGCCTGAGCTAGAGTGAGACCCTGCCTCGAAAAACCAAAAAAAAGAAAAAGAAGAAGAGGAAACTCCATCAGTGGTGGAAGAAGCTGCTCACTTCCACGCTTCCAAGCAGAGAGAAGCAACTGCAGTGAGCAAACACCAACACCAGCGCTCAGAGCTGGAGAGATGGATTAGCTGTTAAGGCGCTTGCCTGCAAAGCCTAAGGACCCATGTTCAACTCTCCAGGCCCCACGAAAGCCAGATGCACAAAGTGATGCATATGCAAAGCCGCACATGGTGTTGCATGTGTCTGGAGTTCAATTTGCACTGGCTGGAGGCCCTGGAATGCCAATTCTCTGTCTCTCTCTCTCTCTCACTCACTCATTAAAAAAGAAAAGGCCAGTCTGTTGGGCTTGCCTCAAAAAACAAAAAAAGCTACAACTCAAACTGCTCTCTCTACATCTTTGGGCTAGAATCAAGATCAGCCCCCAAACATACCTTAGGGCTGAACCAGAGGCTCTGCCCCCCCATCCCCCCCCCACCAGTGACACTTCCTCCAGCAGGCTGCCGTAAACTTAAACAGGAAGCTTAACTTGAATGAAAACCACCTGAACTATGGAGGACAAACATTCGCATTCAAACTACCACAGTGGCTCTCAGTAATATCCTTTAAAGTCCAGCACGACCTTGCGGATGTGACTCAGTTAAGAACCTGGAGATGGGGAAGTGATTCTGGATACTCAGGTGAGCTCAACCCAGTCACAAGGGCCTTGAATGCAGAGTCTCTTGATTGCGGTTGGAGGCAGAGTCCTCTGCGGAGCAACAGTGGAAATGTGCAGTGTCACTGACTCTAAGGCCTGAGGGAGGAACCACAAGCCAAGCACAGAAAAGATGAGGCGTGAGCTCCCTCCCAAAGCCACCAGAAAGATATGCAACCCCAATGCTCACATCTCGATGTCTACCCAGGGAGACCCTTGTGGGGCTTCCGGCCTGCAAAACTGTGAGTAATAAATGTGTAGAGGCATATTTTTGCAGTTTGTTCCAGTAGCATTTTCCATGAGACCAAATACCACTACTAAGCTCTAGAAGAAAAACCCAGAAGAAAGGTACACAGGTAGGCACAAAAACCCTTTTAAGATTTAGACTATGGGGCTGGGGAGATTGCTTAGCAGTTAAGGAGCTTGCCTGCAAGGCCCAATTACCAGGTTCAATTCCGTAGTGCCCATGTGGAGCTGGATGCACAAGGTGGCGCATGTGTCTGGAGTTCATTTGCAGTGGGTAGAGGCCCTGGTGCTCCCATTCTCTATCTCTCTCGCAAATAAATAATTAAAAATTAAAAATGTTTACACTATGAATTAAACTATGAATTTAGACTGAATGATGTCCAAGGATGTCACCTGAAGAAGGTTGTGTGAGAAGTGAGGGGGCACTACTCTTCCTCCACAGAAGTCTATTTTCACCCAAAAGGAAGTGAAAAAAATTCAAAAGAGGTAAAGTGGGCAGCTAGTGCTGGAGAAAACATGGAATCATCCACAAGGGAGAAAAAGACATGGGAGAGGGAGAGGAACACATCAGAACAAGAACTCATCAGCCATTAAGAAGCCATTAAGCTCATTTATATCACTGATTACATACACTCAAAAGCAGGGATTATCACATTCCACAAAAGGAGTTGAAAAGAAATGTGCTTTTCATATGAAATATTAGCAGATTTAAAGTAAATGGATAGATACACCTAAAAATAACCAAAGTGGTCAGTGGTGACTCATTCCTGCAATCCCAGCACATGGGAGGTTGAGGCAGAATGATTGCCTTGAGTTTGGTCTGGGCTACATGGTGAATTCTAGGATAGCCTAGACTACAATGTGAATCTCTATCTCAAATGAGAAAAGGAAAAGGATAAAAAATATATACCATTGTGCTACTCTGAAAGTAAAACGCCACCTATAGCCTCATGTGTTTGTGATTAAGCCTCACTCAATCTGCAGCTGGTGGAGTCTTTGAGAGGTGGAGCCTCGCTGGAGGAGGTGTGTCGCTGGGGCTCAGCCTTGATGTGGTAGTTTGACTAGATGGCCTCCAATATATTCAGTGCTTCATTAGTTTGACACTGGCTGGAGGCAGTGTCACTGGGCAGATCTTAAGGTGTGGTGGTGGGTTTGAGATTTCAATCTAAAGATATGCAAAGTGCACCTGGCTGGAGTTCCTGAGGTGTGCTGTGCTGTGTAGCTTTTGGCTTGTGGTTTTTCTCTCTGGGTTTGGTCCTGTGAAAGCAGGCCAGCTTCTTTGGCCATTATGGAACTTCCCCTGGATCTGTGAGCTTCAATAAATATCCCTTCCTCCATAACTGTGCCTGGTCTGGAAGTTCATCTCAGCGAACCTGAAGCTGTCTGCGACACTTGGGGTGTTATAATCCAGACTCCCCTTATTGGTGCTGGTAAGCTCACTCTCTTGCCTTCATCTCTGTTGATGTGTGCAGCTGTGACACACAGTTTCGGCCCCTTCCATGCTTTCCCTACCAGGATGAAACTGACCCTGGAAACGGTAAGCTGGAAATAAACCCATTCCTTCCATAAGCTGCTTCTGGTTCGGTGTTTTGTCCCAACAATGAGAAGGTAATAGCAATACACATAAAAAAATGAAGTGAGGGCTGGAGAGATGGCTCAGCAGTTAAGGCACCCGGCTGCCAAGCCTGAGAATGCCCGTTTGATCTCCAGGTCCCATGTTTAGCCAGACACAAAAAAGTGACACAAGGGCTCAATGCCACACTTGCCCACAAGGCAGCGCATGTGTCTGGAATTCATTCACAGTGGCTGAGAGGCCGCTGGCATGCCCATTCTCTGTCTCTCTCTCTCTCTCTCTCTCTCTCTCTCTCCCTCTGCCTCTTCCTCTCTCTCTCAAATAAAAAAAAAAATGAAGTTAAAGCCAGAATGAGTACACTGATATCCAAGTAGATTTCAAAACAAGGGAGTATTATCACTGATAAACTGAGATAGTCCCTGTAACATAGAGATCAACTCACCAAGAAGAGATGAGCATTTTAATAGTGCACTCACCCTAATACAGAGCTTCAAAAACAATTGATAGTAATCAAAAATAAATCTAACAGCTATTAGAAACTTCAACTGCCCACCCCACCCCCCCGTCCTGCCAAAAGCATTACAGAAGCACTGTAGGAAACCAGCAAGCAAGGGAGGGGAGAAGGAGCTGCTTCCTGCCACGGAAAGAAGGCATGGAACATTCTACCAGCAGCATAGACTACGCACACTATTCCTGTACATGTGGAAATCCGCCGAGGTGGGTGGCATCCTAATCACAAAATAAAATTGGGCAAAGGGGAAGGATTGAGATCACCTAAACAAAGTGTTCAGACCTCCACAGACGAATACTAGAAATAGTACAGAGGCGTCTGCAGCTCCTAAATAGGTGGGAATTAATTTACTCATAAACATTCCAATGAAGAAACCATGAATGGATTGAGGAAACGATCTGAGCTGAAGACCATACACATCAGGATTTACAGATCAGGCCTGGAGAGATAGCTCAGTGGTTAAAGGCACTTGCTGGCTAACCCTGTCAGACCAGTTTCAATTCCCCAGTGCCCAATATACAGCCAGATGCACAAAGTGGTGCATGCATCTGGAGTTCATTTACAGTGGCAAGAGACTTAGTGCACACATTCTCTCTCTCCCTCTCTCCCCTTGCAAATAAATAAATAATATTTTTTAAAGAAAGATTTACACATTAGACTTCATCAGCCTCAAAAATTTTAAAGTTCCCTTTTCACAAGACATTATGAATAAGATGAGGTGACAGATGGAATAGGGGGAAATATTTACAAAGCAATGTCTGATAATGTACTTACCCAGAATATAAATAAGTATATTTAAAAAAAATACCTTCAAAAACCCAATTATCAGATAGCCTCATTAAAAGGGACAACAAACTTGAATAGATATTTCACCAAAGAAGAGGCACACATTGCAAAGAAGCATATGAACAATTATCTACCATTCATTGTGAGAACATGCAAATTAAAACCTCTACATAACTATTAGAATGACATTTACATTTTAATATATAAAGTAAAAACAGGGATGGAGAGATGGCTCAGGAGATAAGAGCACTCCCCATGTAAGCCTAAGGCCATGAGTGCACCTGAGTTTGATTCCCAGCACCCACATAAACAGCCAGGCATTGGCCACACATGTCTGCCACCCATATTCTATGGGGAGGGGAGACCAAAGCATTGCTGGGACCTGTGAAAACAGCAAGCTCCAGAATCAGTAAGTGACTCCGTCTCAAGGGAACACATGAGTAAGTGACAGAAGAGTGACATGTAACATTCTCTTCCCACCTCTGCACACATACACATGTGTACTACATACATACCATCACAATGACTACACACATGCACATGCAAAAATAACCCCAGTGACTAGAATTTATGCACGCCACGATTATGGATACAGAATGGGGCAGACCCTTTGCAAACAGCACAGCACTCAAGATCATTTCCTCACTCCCTGCCTCTCCAATGCGTCATTCGGGTGGGACACAGATGACTGAATTCCAGAGCCAGAACGGACTTGAGGACTCACCAATTCCCATGGCTTGCTTTGCATACTGGGAAACCAAGGGGTCCCCGGTACAGTGAATTCAATGTTTCTCAGAATTAAACACAGCCTAGGTATTCATTCAATGGAAATGAAATCAAATAGGAAACAAAGGCCTGTATATGAATGTTATGGAACCTTTTTCACTTGTGTTTATTTTTAACCAATTTCTGGGGGATCTGTATTAGAGAAGTGGAGCATTGATGGTCATAGAAGGTTTGAAAATTTTATTTAATTGGACATGACAGAATGTGTGGAAATTTTAAGTATTGCAAAAGGTTCATTCTCTTGAGGCCTCTGGCCCTGAATTAAAACGAGACCAAGGACAACAGTCTGTAGGTAGACCCTACTAGGTATATGGTCGTAGTTGAACAGTAGTAAAAAGTTGAGTCTAGACTACATTTTCAGGGATCATTTCTATAGTCCGTTACTAGAGAAGTTTCTCCGACCGGGTGAAGTACAGGAAACCACGAGGAGGAGGCACAGCATTCTCTCCTGAGCGTGAAGCCGGCTCTTGGTGTTACTTTGTGGCAACTGCCACCTGCCATGGATGATCTTTCCTGCTCTCCTTTGGGGAAGCTAGAGGGAGAGGGCACAGTCTGAGTGCAAGAAAATAAAAAGAAGCTGGGCGTGATGGTGCATGTCTTTAATCCCAGCACTCGGGAGGCAAAGGTAGAGGATCACCCGTGAGTTCAAGGCCACCCTGAGACTACATAGTTAATTCCAGGTCAGCCTGAGTTAGAGTGAGACCCTACCTCGAAAAAAAAAAAAAAAAGAAAGAAAGAAAGAAAGAAAGAAAGAAAGAAAGAAAGAAAGAAAGAAAGTAAGTTGAGTATTTCATCAATCACAAAGTAAAAGCATCCATTGAAACACGCATTGGTGGATGGTAGGTTCTCATATATGGTGTTAATTTCAACATGGCCACCTACCCTGGCAGTTCACAAAAACAGAAACAAATCTGACTGGGTCGATTTGAGTTTTGACATCTTGACAACATGGTGGGCTATGTTGCAAGGTCAGCACTAGTCTGAGCCTTTCTTGTTTTAAAATGCATATATAAATACATACACATGCATATATACATACATACACACGCACCAGGGCCTCTTGCTGCTGCAAACAAATTCCAGATGCTTATAGCACTGTTTGACATCCAGCTTGCATGAGTGACTGGGGAACTGAACCTGAGCTAGCTCACTTTGTGAGCAAGTACCTTTAACCACTGAGCCATTTCCCCAGTCCCCAAAGCTACTTTTTATTCAATAGGGTTTCATTGTAGCCCAGGCTAACCTGTAGCTCACTCTGCAGCCCAGGCTGGCCTTCAAACTCATGATGCTCCTTCTACCTCAGCCTCGTGAGTGCTGGGATTATATAGGTGTAAGTTACCACTCCTGGCTCTTATTTCTAAATGCAGGCAGCTGCGCTAACTTTGAGCAAGGTTGTTAAGTGGCTTGGCTCAGAGAATGTGTATAATAATGCTGTCATTTATTCTCAAAATTATTGTTCCTAACTCATTCTCAGCAGACTGTCATCCCTCCCTAATAAAAGAGGAAAAATATCTCCTTGATACTTCTTAGATTAATCTCTTAGAAGTACATCAGTATCTTCAAAAGATGATTCACACAACAGCAGTAATGTATTCAGATCAAGCTTCTGTAGGCTCAGTTGAACTATGAAATTGTCTCCCTCACATTGTTAAAGTCTAATTCCTAAACATCTATCATCTTTCTTCCCTACCCTCATTTTGGAGAGGCAAACAAAAGAGCTGATGAAAATGTCGACCACGGAGCCAAACACTCCTGGAGAGTGACAAGGAGGCAGTGAGACCTCACATCGCACAGATGAGATCTTTGCTCCTTAAATGCTGAGTTTCCCCCACACTATTGGGCACTGAATTCCCTGACAGGAAGTCCTGTGAACCACCCTGCTCAAGAAAACTCGGGAAACAATTTCTCTCAATGTTGGTTTTATTTTTTAAAAAATGACAGAAATAGGGCTGGAGAGATGGCTTAGAGGTTAAGGCATTTGTCTGTGAAACCAAAGGACCCAGGTTCGATTCCCCAGGACCCACGTAAGCCAGATGCATGAGGGGCACATGCATCTGGAGTTCATTTGCAGTGGCTAGAGGCCCTGGCATGCCCATTCTCTCTCTGTCTGCCTCTCTTCTATCTCTCTCTCTGCTTGCAAATAAATAAATAAATATTTTTTTAAATGATAGAAATAACTCAGTGCTAGATTTTGAGGGTGGGGGAAGAACATTTTTGTAATTCCCCAGAAAATAAAATTCTTTAAAAAATAATGCATACAGGACTAGTAACAAAAAAAAAAAAAAAGTGTTTCTATAGTAAAGCAAAGAGGTAAGGGAAAAAAAGAAAAGGAAAGGAAGACATATGTGTAATGTATAACATTTGAAACAATTTTGGTTTGGGTTTTGTTTTGTAGTGGTCACTTAATTTCCCTTATTCTTAGCCTTCCAACATGAAAGACCAATCCACTGTCACCTCTTGTCTCTGCCACCGTGTATTGTGAACGTCCGCTTGTCACAAAACAAGTCAGAGGCACAGGGCAGCAGTACTAATGAATCTCCACAGTGAAGGGGGGCAGGAGCTGGGGACAGTGGTACTGTCATTGCCCACAGCGTCCCCCCCTCCCCACAGCGTCTCTGCTAGAGCTAGCTGGAGCTCTCTGTCCCACGAAGCTGCTGGTGCAAA
Organism: Orientallactaga sibirica; assembly: GCA_036365145.1. Lineage (NCBI taxonomy): Eukaryota > Metazoa > Chordata > Mammalia > Rodentia > Dipodidae > Orientallactaga > Orientallactaga sibirica. Next base: position 6,841,865 of record JAEOAD010000061.1, read on the forward strand.
ATGCCATTAACCAGGTGACTTACAACCAAGGAGCACTGGAGACGTGGCTCAGCAGTTAAGTGCACTTCCTGCGTGAGCACGAGGTTCTGAGGGGTCCTGACAGGGACGGAGTTCGAATCACCAGATACCACATAAACAGCTGGGTGTGGCCATGCCCGTAACCCCAACCCACAGGGCAGCAGAGACCCGACAACCACCAGAGACCGGAGAGCTCTGGAATGAATCAAGAGAGACTCTAGCTTGAAACAAAGGCTGGGCAGAACAATGATGGAGCAGCGGGGCGCCTGATGTGCCATCCTGGCCACCATCATAGGGGAGTGCCTCCCACCACAGGTGAACATATGAGGATCTCTCTCTCTCTCTCTCTCTCTTTCTCTCTCTCACACACACACATACACACACACACACACACACACCCCAAAAAAGGAGAGGAGGGGGAATTCATTTCTCCAGAAAGCTGGAAGTCCAGAATCTAACTTGGCAATTTGAGGTCTTGGAAGGACCTCGTCTTGGTCCACAGAGATGCCATTGGCTGTGTCCTCACACAGTGAGGGACAAAGGGGATCCCTTAGACCTCTTTCATGGGAGAACTACTTCTATTCCCAAGGCCCACCATGACCTAAACACTTCCCAAAGGCCCTGCTTCCCTGTTCATCACTCTGGGGTTAGGATTGCAACATAAGCATTGAAGGATACACCGGGTGTGGTGGCGCACGCCTTTAATCCCAGCTCTTGGGAGGTAGGAGGATCGCTGTGAGTTTGAGGCCACCCTGAGACTACATAGTCAGCCTGGGCTAGAGTAAGACCCTACCTTGAAAAACCAAAAAAATAATAATAATAATAATAATAATAATAATAATAATAATTGAAGGATACAGCATTGAGTTCACTGCACTGGGTTCGCTGCACTGGGAACCCCTTGGTTTCCCAGTATGAAAAGCAAGACATGGGAATTGGTGAACTCTCAAGTCCCTTCTAGCTCTGGAATCCTGTCACTTGCATCCCACCAGAATGACGCATCCGAGAGGCATTCAGTGAGAGAATGATCATGAGCGCCACCTTGGCTGCCAGCCTGTCAAACCAGTGGGTGACCACACGTCCTGCTGATGTGGTCCAGGTTCACACGAGTCCCTGTGGTATGCTAGTGCTCCCCGAGCAACTTCCAGCAGTGACATCCAGATCCTTCAGGGCTGTCCTTAAGCATGTGGCAAGGTGACTTACTCAAGTCCAGGGCATGATTCCCTCCCAGTACAGGTGGGCCAAGCAGACATGAACAGCCCACCGATCCTCAGACCCATGCTGCAATAAAACTGTCGTACCAGTCAGATTGCTGGCAGACCACTGGGATTCTCCAGCCCTTGTGGAGTCACAGAGTTAACCCTGCCCAGCCGGGAGCCAGCTTCCCTGGTCAAGACTGCCCAGTTCTCCCTGTACACAGTCCTCTTGGTTCTTCATTTGCCTTAGAGATTGGTCAAGTTCTGAGAATCCATCATGCACGGATTCCTCTGGCCCTGCCCTCCCCTCCAGAGTGACTCAGATGTGAATCTTAAACCTCTTCTGTACACAGTAGTACTGATGCCGACCCTTCGTTCTCTGTCCTCTGTCCTCATGTCCCCTGGAGCCCCATTTAGCCAGTGTGGGTGAGGCCTTCATGAGACTGCACACTGTGTCACAGACATCTCTACCAGGTCAAGCTATCAGCCCTGATGATTTGGGCTCTGCATGTCTGCCCCTCAGATCATGTCCTGAGCTCTTCTTTGCACACAGCACCAAGCTAAAGCAGTGTGTAAGAAACTGGAGAGTGGTGCAAAACAGATGAAATCAATGTACAATATGCTAATACACTGATTATTTCCCTCTCTCTCTCACCCCATGATCTCAGGAATCCCTTAGCATGTGACCTGAGATCGCATGACCCAATTGGGTTCTGGGGCACTATCCAGGGTCCTGCATCCACCATACTGAGAGTGTTCAGCATGTTACGTATACAGCAAGGAACACAGGCAGATGACAAACTTGATCCTCACCTTGAGGAGTGACCTTGACAGAAGTGACAATGATGCACTTTGAGTCTGCTATGCAAGAATTAGCTGTGGGGGGACAGGCTGGAGAGACGGCTCAGTGGCTAAGGTGCCTGCCTGCAAAGCCAAAGGACACAGGTTTGATTCCCCAGCAACCACATAAAGCCAGATGCAAAAAGTGGTGTGTGCACCCAGAATTTGTTTGCAGTGGCTGAAGGACCCACTCTCTCTGTCTGTCTCTCTTCTTCTATCTCCCTCTACTTGCAAATAAATAAATAAATAAATAAATAAATAAATAAATAAATAAATAAAAGTTTAAACAGTATCACTGAAGTGGCAACTCAGTTTTAAAAAATTAGATGTGGAGCCGGGCATGGTGGTGCACGCCTTTAATCCCAGCACTCGGGAGGCAGAGGTAGGAGGAAGATCGCCATGAGTTCAAGGCCACCCTGAGATTGCATAGTTAAAACCAGGTCAGCCTGGGCCAGAGTGAGACCCTACCTCGAAAAACAAAACAAAACAAAAAAAATTAGATGTGGGCAGATGTGGCTGTCTGTGGAAAAGCTGCCTGCCTCTTTCAGATGTTCAACCCTCTGGAGGCTGAGAGCCAGATTCATGGTGGGATGGGAGGTCCAATCGAGAAGGTTCTTGAGCTCACCTCTCAGCAGGTGCCTGTGATCTGATTCTCTCCTCTCTCCATCCCAGGGAACCCCTGTCCAGCCACTCTATCCTCACATGGTGGGATCTCTCTGCTCACCCAGCCCTGACATAGAACACACCAAGGGCTGGAGTTGTAGCTTTCCTGGTATGCAAAAGGTCCTGCTTCTATCCTAGCACCATATAAATCAGGTATGGAGAGGCACCCCTACAGACCTAGCACTTGATGGGTGGGAGGTAGGAGGATCAGAAGTTCAAGGTCATATTTGACTACACAGAGAGTTTGAGGCCAGTCTGGGCTACATGAGACCCTGCGTTAAAGAAGTGAAACACATACAGACACATAAATATGTATGTGTATGTATATATATGTAGTTACATACACATAGACACTGAGATGGTTTGAATCAGATGTTGCCAAGAAACTCATGTGTTTTGAGTATTGGATCCCAAGCTGGTGGCAATTTGGGAAGTGGAACTTTGCTGGAAGAGATGTTTTATGTGGGTGTGGGTGTGGGCTTAGGGGTGCTACAGGTAACTCCTCCCTGCCAGAGCTCAGCTCAGTCTCTTATGTTGTTTTCCCCTTCCTGTGACAGAAATTATGTCCAATCTCTGCACACACCACGCTTTCTCTTGCCATCATGAAGTTTGCCCTCAAGACTGTAAGCCAAAGTAAATCCTTTCCTCCCATCAGCTGCTTTTGGTCCAGTGTTTTGTCCCAGCAAAGCGAAGTTAACTGCAACACACACACACACACACACACACACACACACACACGCGCACACGCTTCTCAACTTCTCATCAGCCCCCTTTGGCAGCCAGCCACTTTTTGCTTAGCAGGAGTTCAAGGCCAGCCTGGGTTACAGACTGAGACTGGGTCTCAATAAACAAATGCATGGGCTGGGGAGATAGCTCAGTTAGCTAAGGAACATGCTTTGCAAACATGAGGACCTGAGTTCAATTCCCAGCACCCACATTTAAAAAGCCAGACGTGGTGACACACACTCATAATCTCATGTAACCTCATTTCTGAGAAACAGGAAGATCCCCAAGGCCTACGGGCTAGCCAGCCTAGGCAGCTTAGTGAGTTCCAAGCCAATGAGAGACCCTGTGTTGAAAGGGTACACATGTGTGTCCACATACATGTATACCCATACACATGAACATGCACACATACACCAAGGCCGTGGTGTGTGAGTTATCAATTTCTTGAGCTCACTGCTTGTTTAAATAAAGAGCCAATCGTTCCCTCTCCTCAAGACTGGACTCTGGAAATGCAGAATAACATCAAGCATGATGACATTTTAATATGCTCCTGTCCTTATTTAAAAATAAGCACAAATGTGTTTCACTTCCTAAGAATTTCTTAAATTTACTTTATTTTATTTATTTGTGATCGAAAGGGGGGTAGAGAGGGAAAGAATGGGCACTCCAGGACCTCTAGCCACTGCAAACAAACTCCAGATGCATGTGCCACCTTGTGCATCTGACTTATATGGGTACTGGGGAATTGAACCTGGGTCTTTAGGCTTCACATGCAAGGGCCTTAACCACTATGCCATCGCTCCAGCACCATTTCCTAGGAGTTTTAAATACTACCCATAACTAGTTGCTGGCCATTTCCTGCTATTCTTCCCTTTTCCTTCATCAAAATAAAATTACTGTCATGGGTTTTTTTTTTTTCTGTTTGTATTGTGTGTGTGTGTGTGTGTACATATGGTATATGTGTGTATATGTGCATGCAGATCCTCTGGCCCCATTTGAACAAATACGAAAGCCAGAAGAGGATTGGGTGCCGGCCTCCATTGTTCTTCCACCTTATTTCCTTATAACAGAGTCTTTCACTAAACCTGAAGCCCTCCCCACCCCTTCTTGGGTTAGACAAACTGACCAGCAAGCCCTAGAAGTCTTCCTTGTCTCTGCCCTCTAAACACTGGGTTTACAGGAGTGCATGGAGTTTTCTGTGGGTACTGGGGATTGAACTCGGGTCCCCATACTTGCACAGCAAGTGCTCTTACCCACAGAGCCATGTCTCCAAGCCCACAACGGGTAGCTTTGTGCTGGGAATCCCTCTCCTGCCTCCCACAGCATTTCTGTGTTGACATACCATGTGATCTTGGGTTTATTGAATCACATTTGTCAGCCAAGGACAGACAAGCTCGGGGAGTACATAAAATTATTTTAATCACCTTATGGCCCACGCTTGAACTTTTGCTTACTGAAAAGCCGTGCCTGGAAGCTAAGGTGCCGACCACCGAGGACCCCGTCTGTCAACACTGAGTGAGAGGATAATGTGCCATCCTCTTATGAAAACCATCAGAGGGTCTATGATTCCTCACTAGAAACTAAGTAATGAAGAATGAAGGTATTGACAAGCGCTGTACATAGACAGCATTGGCTCATGGTTTTAAGCTGCAGGGGAAAATTACATATTAGCAGTAAGCTGGAACAGCTCTATTCACTTTCCAGTGGCACCCATCAGAAGAAATAAAGGTCATGGCTTTTTCTTCAAGGTTTTTATCTCTACCTATCAGACAGTCTCAATGTACTGCACTGCACTGCTTCTATAACACCAAAGGACACGGCCACCCCGCTATTACAGCGTAAGTCAATCCAAATTTCCTGTGAAGTTGAACACTTAGACTGCCTGTAGCTCACCAATGAGGTCACTTTGTTCTTTAATGGCCATTTGCTGAAGGGAAGAAAAAAGACTGGTCCAGACAGGAGCATGTCATGAGGACAGAAAGCGAGTTTCCTTCCCCACTGAGTGGCAAGGCTGGAGAATGGGGAAGGGAAAAGGCGTGGCATTGGGTTCAATCTGAGCCTGGCTTTCCCTGCCCAGCACCTGTCAGCATGCCAGGATCTCACCCTAGAGCCCCATGCTGATCCCTGGCCTAGCTGATGTTTGCTGGCTTCTCCTACAGAAACTAAGCCGGTGTTTTTACTAAATCAGTAGTCAAGGTCACTCCGTAGCACATGAGTGGTAACCCTTCCAGATTTGCTGTCTCTAGCCTCTCAGACTCTCTAGAAGGAGACTATGTCAGCCTGAGGGACACCCAAGGGTACCTAAGAATCAGCAATAATGTCATATCGTATTTACTCCGGAGTGAATGAATCCCATCATGCCCTTGGTGTGGTCTATACTCTCAAAGAACTGTTTTTTTTTTTTTTTTTTTGAGAGAGACAGAGGGAGAGGAAGACAGACAGAGATGGCCGTGCCAGTAGCCTCTCAGCTGCAGTGAACGAAATCCAGATGTGTGTGCCCCCTTGTGGTCAAGTGCGGCATTGCGCCCTTGCGTCACTTTGCATCTGGCTATACGTGGGACCTGGAGATTGAAACTGCTGAAGATTGGAACCAGCGTTCTTAGGCTTAGCAGGCAGGCGCCTTAACCGCTAAGCCATCTCTCCAGCCCTCAAAGAACTGTTTTTGAATGGCTAGGAAGATAGCTTAGCCAGTAAAATGTTTGCCTTGCAAGTTTGAAAACTTGAGTTTGATCCCAGAATTCATGTTTAAAAAAAAGTCCAAGCTGGAGAGGTGGCTTAGTGGTTAAGGCACTTACACACAAAACCAAAAGGACCCAGGTTCGATTCCCCAGTACCCATGTAAAGCCAGATGCACAAGGTGGCACATGTGTCTGGAATTTGTCTGCAGTGGCTAGAGGCCCTGGCATATGCACTATCTCTGTCTCTCTTTCTCTTTCTTTCTCTCTCTCTCCTCTCAAAAAGATAAATAAATAAAATAATTTTAAAAATCAAACTAGGTGTAATGATATAATCCTGGCACTGGGGCAGGAGAGACAGAAGGCTTCCTAGGTGGCCAGCTAGTTTAACCTGCTCAACAAGTTCCAGGCCAATGAGAAACCCTGTTTCAAAAATAAAATGGATGGGGCTGGAGAGATGGCTTAGTGGTTAAGCACTTGCCTGTGATGACCCCAGTACCTATGTAAGCCAGATGCACAATGGGGCACATGCATCTGGTGTTCATTTGCAGTGCCTAGAAGCCCTGGTGCACCTGTTCTCTCTCTCTCTATCTATCTCTATCTATCTATCTATCTATTTTTGTGAATCTTTTTCTGTCTGTCGCTCTCAAATAAATAAATAAAAATAAACAAAAAGCTGCCTTTAAAAAGAAAGGTGGATGGCATCAAGACTGAGAATGTATCACACAGAGGTCACGGATAGAGTGTGGCTGTCATGGAACCCTGGAGGTTGGCAGAGAGGTCTCAGCCATACTGCTATTGCTGGTCTGGGGACCACATCTTAAGACCCACCCATTCAAACATATGTGAGTCAAAATAATCCTCCCCTCTGGCAATTATTCCTTTTTATTTTACAGGGAGTAGGTAGCTATCACAGAAAATAAAGTGCAGTAGATAATGAAATTCAAAAGAAATCACATTTGGAGGATGAGAAAAGGACTTGCAGTGCAAGAAATGAAAACCTGGTTCATTTTACAACCTGTTAACCTGAGCCTTTTTCCACACACAGCAAATATTGTGCAAGTAGGTTGAAACCATCCATTTTGTTTGTATATACATCTTGGGGATAAATACAATGTAAAGTTCAGATATGAAGGGAGGTTTGAAGTTGCAGCCAGTCTTTCTAAACCCTAACAGAAGAATTCACAATGGGAGAGTGGAGAATTGATGGCTCATGCTTGTACTTTCCAGAACTCCAGGCAGGAGTCTGAAGCAGGAAGATTCTGAGGTCTAAGCCACATAATAAGTTCAAGTCCAGTCTGAGCTATATAGCGAGAACAAAGACAGACACACACACACACACACACATGCACACAGAAGAAATTGTCTTTGGTTTTAAAATATCAAGATTAGTTGCATATAAGAAATTCACCTGACATTTGTTTTCTGTTACAATCCTAAAAGAGGAAAAATTTGACAGCACTTAGGAAACAGAGATAGAAGGATCACTGTGAGTTTGAGGCCAGCCTGGGAGTACAGAGTGAGTTCCAGGACAGCCTGAGCTAGAGGGAAACCCTAGCAGAAAGAAAGAAAGAAAGAAAGAAAGAAAGAAAGAAAGAAAGAAAGAAAGAAAGAAAGAAAGAAAAAAGAAAGAAAGAAAGAAAGAAAGAAAGAAAGAAAGAAAGAAGGAGAGAGAGAGAAAGGAGGGAGGGAGGGAGGAAGGAGGGAAGGAAGGAAGGGATTTGAAATGTTTTGCTTCTCCGTCCATGTGTGTGTGTCTTTCTACATAGCTAGGAAGAATATAACAGCAAAGACTGCTTAGTAATGTGATGAGGATTAAGTTACTTTAAAAAAAATCACCTGAGTGATTTGTAGTTTCTCACTAGAAAGCTGTATTGATAATAATAATAAAAAAATCCTCCGTTAGAATGTCAAGACTGATAACATAAAAAGTTTCTGAGATAATGATTCTTTCTCCCAAATAATACAATGCACAAAATCGAGACTTTTTTGTTTTGCTTTTACCAGTTGATGAACAGCACGTATGGTATAGTCTGAATATTAAACGTGACCCCCCCCCACCAGGCTCCTGTGTTTGCACACTTGGTCCTCAGCTGGCAGCATTGTTAGGGGAGGGGTTATAAACCTTTGGGGGGGCAGGAGGCATTACTTTTGAAGGTGAGTCACTGGGGGTGGGCCTTTGTGCTGTAACAGAGTTATCTATGAGGATGTGAGGAGTTCTGGACACGCATTCATATGGCACCGTGAGCTTCACTACATTTCTCTACCATGTACCTTCTCCAACCGTGAGCCACAGTAACTCCTTCCCCACTTAAGTTGCTTGCATTCATACCATTCTCATTGCTGTGACACAGCAAAGAAACTGAAGGAAAGGAAGGCTTGTTTCGGCTCACCGTTTGAGGATATGGCCCATTGTGACAGGAAAAGCACAGCAGTGGAAGCGGGAGGCAGTCAGTCACATCACACCCACAGTCAGGAAGCAGAGAGTGATGGGGTTAGTGTTCAGCTCTCTTTCTTCTTTGTATCCATTCTGGAACCACCTCAGTCCATGAGATGATGTTGCCTGCATTCAGGATGAGTTTTCCCTCCTCAGTTAAACATCTCTGAAAACATCCTCACAGGAAACCCAGTGGTAAGCCTCCTAGGCAATTCTAAAACATTTTTAAAAGTTTATTTATTGATGCACATGAAGAGAGAGAGAGAGGCAAAGGAAGAGGGAGAGAATAGAAGTGCCAGGGTCTCCAGCCACTGCAAATGAACTCAAGACACAATGCCCCACCATGTGCATCTGGCTTATGTGGGTTCTGGGGAGTCAAACCTGGGTCCTTAGGCTTTGCAGTCAAGCGCCTTAACCACTAAGCCATCTCTCCAGCCCCCTCCTAGGTAATTCTAAATGACTCAAGGGGTCAGTCAGGATAAACTGCCACACTGCTTTGATCAGATATTGTTTTTACAGTGATGAGAAAAGTGATGGACATTTTATAGCAGGATAAGATAGATGACTATTGTGAAGGCCACAAAAGGGCTGGAGAGATGGCTCAGTGGTTATGGTGGTGAAGGTTCAATTCCCCAGTACCCACATAAATCCAGATGCGCATGCATGTGAAGTTTGTTTGCAACGGCTAGAGGCCCTGGTATTCTCTCTCAGCTGTGCTTCTCTGTGCATGAAAATAAATAAAATATTTTTAAAAGACACAAAAGTGTTTAAGTGCTGTTCTGTCAGAGGTGTCTAGAGACAAGTGAGATTATACATGTTGGTGGCTGCACTCCCTTTACTCCATTTCCCAGTACCCAAAACAAGGCGCTTTGGCACTGATGACCGACTGAGATGTTTTGTGTCACCTTGTGTTAAGAAACGATCTACTCAATTTCCACAATACCCTTTCATCTGTGAATCAAAAGGCAGGCTGGCAATAATAAGTGAGTAGTTATCATACCTTTTTCAAAACATTATTCACTTTTAGCCTGGCGTGGTGGTGCACGCCTTTAATCCCAGCACTCGGGAGGCAGAGGTAGGAGGATCACCATGAGACAACATAGTGAATTCCAGGTCAGTCTGAGCTAGAGTGAGAACCTACCTCGAAACACCAAAAAAAGTATTCACTTTTCATGAGTGAAAGGACACTGGTGTTAGAATTTAGAATGCTAGGACAGACAAACACAATGATATTGGCCATCCCAGTTCTCTCACGGTAACCTCATTACTGGAGGAGGCATTGTTTCCATTGCATTATCTGTATCAACTTGTATGGAACGGGAAAAACGGCTTAATCAGTCAAGGGCTTGCCTTGCAAGCATCAAGTAAGTTCTGTCTCCACATGGAGAAAGCTAGCCGTGGTGATTCACTCTTGTAAACCCATCCTGAGGAGGCAGAGGCAGGGAGACCCCTAAGGCTCACTGGCCCACCAGTCTTGTCTACTTGGTAAGCTACAGGACAATGAGACAACCTGTTTCAAGAAAAGTTAGACAGCATCTGAGAGGGACAGCACTCACGGCTGTCCTCTGCCCACCACACATGTGCACCCACATGTGCATGAACGTGCACATACACACGTGAAAAATAATTGTACCCGAGGAAAGAAAATTATGTTAGTATCTTAAGACACCTAACTAAATCTGAATTTGGGACATGGAAGAGGTTAAAGTGTCCTCCATTTGTTTTACTTTAAAAAATTAATATTTTAATTTTTCTTTTATTTTTAAAAGTTTTTATGAGAAAGACAGCGAGAGAATTGGCACGCCAGGGCCTCCAGATTCTGCAATCAAATTCCAGACACATGTGCCACTTTGTGCACATGTACGACCTTGCATTACCTTGTGCATCTGGCACATGTGGGACCTGGAGATGAACATGGGTCCTTAGGTTTCTCAGGCAAGCGCCTTAAGCACTAAGCCATCTCTCCAGCCCTTAATATTTTATTTTTATTTATTTATTTGAGAGAGAAAGAGAGAGAGCAGATACAGAGCAACAGAGAGAGAGAATGGGCACGCCAGGTCCTCCAGCCACTGCAAACGAACTCCAGATGCATGTGCTACCACCATGTATAGCTGGCTTACATGGGTTCTGGGGAAGCAAACCTAAGGCAGTAGGGTTTCTCTGGCAAGCACCTTAACCACTAAGACATCTCTCCAGCCCTAGTTTCACTTTTGAAACTGTTTGCCACATCTGATGTGTGGGTTTATTTCTTCTGTATGTATGGTCATTTTTCACCAAATAATTGGACACATTTCACAGATATTAATTGACTTTCTAGAGCAACAACAGAAGGCAGCACAAAGGATGCACAAGTGTTTGGGAAGTGTCAGAGACTTTGTGGATGTCATGTCCTCATCAAGTGGCATGTGACAGGGGTTGTGAGACAAGCCTGCTCTGGACATCCGTGTGAACTCTGTTTTTGCAAGGTGGGGGAAGCTCTCTTCACGTGCAGGCATTAGCACAGGGTAGAGGCTGGGACCTTGATCACGGTGGAGGAAGGAACACACCTTAGCAACTGCTGCTCACAGATAGCATGGATTTACGCACATGATTTTATTCTTCCATGTAGGAACTGGGAAGAATGTAGCTGGAAGTTGGGGATGTTCCCAATTCTGTGATGAATGTCATATTCTCCAGAGATCTCACAGAGGCTGGAGTGATGGCTAAGTGGTTAAATGTACTTCTTGTGCAAACGTGAGCACCTGAGACAAACCAAGTTAAAATCTCCAGAGAACACGCATTAAACAGCTGCGTGTGGCCACATGTGCCTGTAATTCAAGTCTCATAGAGGAGAAGAGACCTGGGAATCATCAGAGATTTAAAAAAATGGAGGGAAGGAAGAAAGGAAAGGAGGAAGGGAGGTTTAAAAAAGGTAGGAAGGGAAGGGAAAGAAGGACAAGCCTTAGGATCAGCAAAAAGACTGCGGCTTAAATAAGAGCAAACAGGGGGCTGGAGAGATTTTTGTGATTAAGGCACTTGCCTGCAAAGCCAAAGGATCCTGGTTAGATTCCCCAGGACCCACATAAGCCAGATGCACAAGGTGTTACATGCATCTAGAGTTTGTTTGCCATGCCTGGAGGCCCTGGTGTACCCATTCTCTCTCTCTCTCTCTCTCTCTCTCTCTTCTCTCTCTCTCTCTCTTGCTCTCTATCTGATTCCCCCCCTCTCAAGTAAATCAATAAAAATATTAGGGGCTGGAGATGGCTTAGTGGTTAAGGCGCTTGCCTGAGAAGCCTAAGGACCCATGTTCAACTCCATGTCCCACATATGTCAGGTGCACAAGGTAATGCAAGGTCGCACATGTGCACAAGGTGGCACATGTGTCTAGAATTTGATTGCAGAGGCTGGAGGCCCTGGCATGCCAATTCTATCTCTCTCCCTCTCTCTCTCTCTAGTAAGTAAATAAAACTATATTTTTAAAAAGAAAAACCAAAAGACTGATGGAACAGGACAGCTAATGTTCTGCTCCAGCCACCACAGGTGAGTGCAGCCCAACTCAGATGAGTGCATGGGGCACTGCAAGAACACCTATACATGTGTACACCACACACACAGACACATATACACAAAAATATATATATCAAAAAAGGCTGGGTGTGGTGGCATGCACTTTTAATCCCAGGAGGCAGATGTAAGAAGATCGCCTTAAGTTCAAGACCACCCTGAGACTAAATTGTGAATTCCAGGTCAGCCTGGACTAGAACAAGAACTTACCTCGAAAAAGACCAAATGTGTGTGTATGTGTATTCAGGAACATGTTGCAAGCTCATAGATAACTAATGACTAAGTTGTCCCCATTTTAGAAAGGCAACTGTTGTCTCAGCCACAAGTGCTAACAAGAAACTCTGTAGAGATTCAATGAGAGGAATCCCCTGAGGAATACTGTGAAAGTCGTAGAGGGCAGCACACTGTGCAGTCGAAAGTGCCCTCGATGGCAGTATTGACTGCCAACGTGACAAACTCTAGAATAACCTAAGAGACAGAGCTCTGAGCAGGTCTTGGGAGGGAATTTCTAGGAGTCATCCCTAAATATAGGCACACTGCCCCATAGGCTAGAGTCCGGGACTAAATAAAAACAGTGAAAGCAAGGGCTAAAGAGATGGCTTAGTGGTTAACCTACAGACCCACGTTCCACTCTCCAGGTCCCGTGTAAACCAGACACACAAGAGGTGAGGCAAGCGCAAGGTTACATGTGTGCCAAAGGTGGTGCACACATCTGGAGTTCAATGGCAGTGGCTGGAGGCCCTGGTGCACCAACTCTCTCTCTCTCCCATGAAAAAAAAATGTTTTTTTGTTTTGTTTTGTTTTTCGAGGTAGGGTCTCACTGTAGCTCAGGCTGACCTGGAATTTTACTCTTTAGTCTCAGGGTGGCCTCGAACTCATGGTGATCCTCCTACCTCTGCTTCCTGAGTGCTTGGATTAAAGGTGTGCGCCACCACACCCGGCATGAAAAAAATTTTTAAAGCAAAGCAAAAGCAAGCTGAACAACTGCATTCATCACTCTCTGCTTCCTGGCTGCAGATGCAATGTGACCAGCCTCTTCTCCTGCCCCTGCTGGAGGATGGCTTTGAACTATGAGCTGAAATAAACCCTTCCTTCCTGGTTTTTTTTTTTTTTTTTTTTTTTTTTATTTGAGGTAGGGTCTCACTCTGGCCCAGGCTGACCTAGAATTCACTATGTAGTCTCAGGGTGGCCTCGAGTTCATGGTGATCCTCCTACCTCTGCCTCCTGAGTGCTGGGATTAAAGATGTGCCCTACCACCCCCGACCTCTTCCTTCCTTTTTTATTTTTATTTTTTTGGTCAGGAATTTTTTTTTTACAGCAATGAGAAAAGTAGCTCATACAAACAATCTCATTTGTCCCCATGTCCTCCTCCTGGAAGTGCTCTTCAAAGGACAGGATGTTGTCTTTCCCGTGCAGTCTTCTGTATGTACAGCCATGTGGGTATTTAATCAATACCCGGTGAGCTCAACTGACTATCACAATGCCTTCACTCCAGAGACCCTGCCTGTGAAAGCAGTCATCGACACTCAAGTTTGCATCTGAGCCTTATTACCTTCCTTTGAAGACTGAGTGTATGGTGTTCTCATCCCTGTAGGCTGATGAAAAAACAAAGCCAGGGGTTCCGGGGCCTCAAGTGTTGTTCATTGCTGGAGCCAATGTAACACAATCTATAGCCACAGGTGAGAACTCTCTCCACAACTCAGTGACTGAAGAACCTGGGGACCTGGCCTGTGGATTGTCCCCAGAACACAAATAGACTGAATGCATGTGGGCCTGCAGAAATGACCAGTCAAAAAATGCCTAGTGACGCAGCGTGGTACCAAAGTGATTACAACTGAGGACATCATTTACAGATTGTTGTATTTTTGTGGGTTTTTTTTTTTTTTTTTTTTTTTTTTGAGGTAAGGTCTTCCTCTAGGCCAGGCTGACCTGGAATTCACTGCATAGTCCAGGCTGGCCTCAGCTCACAAGGATCTTCCTACTTCAGCCTCCTGAGTGCTGGGATTAAAGGCAAAAACCACCACACCTAGCTAACTGTTGTAGTATTTGGGTTTAAACATGAGCCACGGTTTCTGCAGGACCTTCTCAAAATCATGTGTTTTCACACAATTTTTTTCAGAACTTTCAATGAAAATGTAGGTTTTAAAATCAAGGCTAGCTTAAATTTGGCCAGCCAGGCCAAATGAGCCAACAGGTGCAATAGTGGCATGTCTGTTATGGGGGAAGCCAACTGCTCTCTAACTGGACTGGAGGCCCGCTCCATGGGAGGGAATACATCCCTGATACTGAAAACCTTCAACAGCGGTAGTCATGAGCCCTAGGGGTGTAACATCTGCTGGTGTCTGGCTAAATGTATATACTATGCTCATCAAACTGCCCAGTAAGCACTTCTCTTAATGTTCATACCCATATATTAATGCTACTCTCACTTTTGGTTAGAGAAGCTTCTCTTTTCAGATGGTGGCAATCTTGGAATGATTCAGAAGGCACCATGGTGCTGAGAAAATGTGACAGAGGAGTGCTCAGCTCTGAAACATCTCTAACACACCTTCCAAACCTCAGGATCCATTGCAGAAGAGGTGGCAGAAAGAATGTAAGAGCCAAAGAAAAGGTAGGACTCCTTACAACATGCTCCTCCAGACACAAAATGACCTGGATATCCATGACCTCGCAGTGCCTAACACTACCTACACAAGACCATCATAATAGGAGGAAAAGATCATGACATCAAAATGAAAAGAGCGACTGATTGAGAGAGGGAGGGGATATGATGGAGAGTGGAGTTTCAAAGGGGAAAGTGGGGGGAGGGAGGGAATTACCATGGGATATTGTCTACAATTATGGAAGTTCTCAATAAAAAAAATTAAAATTAAAAAAAAACAAGGCTGGGGCTGCAGAGATGACTTAGCAATTAATACAGTTGCCTGTGAAGCCTAAGGACCCAGGTTCAATTCCCCATTACCTATGTAAAGCCAGATGCATAAGGTGGTGCATGTGTCTGAAGTTCATTTGCAGTGGCCGAAGGCCCTGGTACACCCATTTCGCTTTCTCTCTCTCTCTCCCTCTTTCTCAAGCAAATTAAAAATAAATAAATAAAAATAAACACATACTTTTAAAAAGGTTTTTTGTTGTTGTTTTAAAGAGGAGCCTAGAAGATGAAGCCACAAGAGCCAACTTTGTGGAAAGAGCCTCAGGGCTATTTCATCATATAATTCTAATCTCAGAGAAACAGAAACGGCGAGGCCATGATTACTCAGTGGGGAGGAGAAATTGCTCATCTTGCACAGGAGTGTGAGGAGAGGAGAGCTCTGGGATTGAACAGAGATGCTGGGTTTAACTTAGCCTTGACCACAGTCCGTCTCTGAATTTTAAACAGTGTGGTAGTTTGAATATATGTCCCCCAATATATTCAGTGTTTTACTAGTTATAGTTTGCATCTGCAATCACCTTACTAGAGGCAAGGTCACTGGGGGCCGGTCTTAAGGTGTGGTGACGGTTTGAGATTCCATTGTAAAGATATGCAAATGTGCCTAGCAGGAGTTCCTGAAGTGTGCTGTGTGACCTTTTGGCTGTAGTTTTGCTCTGTGTGCTGTGGTGGCTGGTTGGTTTTTTCTCTCTCTGCTTGGCCCTGTGAAGAAAGGCCAACTTCTTCTGCCATTATGGAACTTCCCCTGGATCTGTAAGCTTCAATAAATAATATCCCTTCCTCCATAATTGTGCCTGGTCTGGAATTCATCTCAGCGAACCTGAAGCTGTCTGCAACAAACAGCAAACAGCATACCTGGCTATCCCCAGGAAAGGCTGCAGACCTCAGCATGCTCAGGTCTTTTTTGTTTTGATTTTGTTTGTTGCACTTTGGAAAACTCAGCAACAAACAAGTAACTTAAGCTTCTACAAATGCAAAAACATTTGGCTGGCTAAAAATTACAAATGCCTTTGTGACTTGACATGGCATTTTTCTCTCTAGCAAGTACAATTTTCTAAAAATGGTCTTTCGGGGCTGGAGAAATGGCTTAGCGGTAAGGGGCTTGCTTACAAAGCCTAAGAACCTAGGTTCAATTCCCCGGTATTCACCTAAGCCAGATGTGCATAGTGGGGTATGTGTCTGAAGTTTGTTTGCAATGGCTAGAGGCCCTGGGCACCCATTCTCTCTCTATCTGCCACTTTCTCTTTCTCACTCTCTCTAATAAATAAAAAATAAATCAAATTAAATATTTTTCATTGTCAGTAAATAAAATTAAAAGGAAAAATGAATGCCTCCTTTTTTGCATGTAAACCCACTTGCTTTTTTTATTTTGTCTCCTGGAGTTTTGTTCTGAAAAATCAAAAACTGATTGGCTGCCAATAGCACTAACAGACTGCTTCTCCTAGGCACTCTTTAGTGTGTGTGTGTTCATACGTGCAGGTGTGTATGTGGTTGTGCATTCACATGCGGGCACATATGTGTTCAGGCCAGAGGTCAACGCTGGGTATCATTCGTAGGTATATCATCCACCTCTTATTGAGACATGATCTGGAACTCATTGATTAGCTAAACTAGCTATCCAGCAAGCCTCAGGGATCCTCCATCTCCACCTCCCTAGTACTGGGATTACATCCTGGCATTTTTACATGGTATTGGGGATTGAACTCAGGTTCTCGAGCCTATGAGGCAAGTACTTTAACATCAGAGCCATCTCCCAAGACCACCCCCCACCATGCAGCCATTCTCTTAGGAGTTCATAGTTTCCAATCTTAGGTTTAATCCATTCTGAGTTGTCTTTTGCATGTGGTATTTAAATCCAGTTTTATTCCCCGACAGCATTTATAAAGAGAATGTCCTTTCCCATGTGTCATCTTGGTGACCTTGTCCCAAATCACCTGACCACATATGCTATCGGAGTTTAGTTCTGGGCTCTATGTTCCTTCCCATTGGCCTAGGATCTATTCTCACATCAACGTCATGCTGTTCTCGTGACTGTAGCTCTGTAATATGCTTGAGCTCAGAAAGTGTGAGGCCTCCCATTTTGTTTCTCTTTCTCAAGATTGACTTGCCTACTTGGATTTTTTTCCTGGATCCAAATAAATTTTAGTGTTTTTTTTTTTCTACTCCTGTGAACAATGCCACTGACAGAGATTGCATGAGTCAGCATATTAGGTTTTCCAGAGAGACAGAGCCAACTGAATGAATATGTATTACAAAAGGGAGTTAGCAGCTTGACTTACATGATTCAGGCTGGGCACTCCCACAATGGCTGTGTGCAAAATAGAGAGTCTGAGCACCCCATAGCTTCCCAGTCCATGAGGCTGGATGCCTCAGCAGTCCCCATCTGGTGCTGAAGGCTTGAGGAATTCTTAGAGAGCCGTTGGTCTTCGGTCAAAAGGCCAAAGAAGCTGGGTTCTCAAGTCTGTGGAGACTGGCAGCAACAGGGTAGATACATTCATTCACCTGTAAGAAATGAAAGTTGGCAGGCCAAAGCCACCCTGACTGTCCCTCAGACTTCTTTATATCTGAGTGGCTTGAAGAAGAGCTGCCCACTCTGGGGAGGGGCCATCCTCCCTCTGTGGACCTTTCTGGAAAAACAACCTTATAGATCCACTCAGAGGTGTGTCTCTCACTTGAGTCCTGACCCAATCACATTGACAGTGGAGATTAGCCATCACAGTTTGTATATGATTTGGGTGTATCATTATCAGTTCACTCAATCCAAGACATCACCATGGTCAACAGCTATATGCAAAGGTGCTCAGTGTTATTATCTATGGAAGTGCAAATTAAAACTTTCATAGACATCACTATACACCTGTCAGGGTGGCTTAAACAAAAGAAAAAGAAGATGGAGAAAAGATGGAAGGAAGGAAGGAAGGAAGGAAGGAAGGAAGGAAGGAAGGAAGGAAAAAAGGAGAAGGGAACAGAGGAGGGAGAGAGAAAGGGAGAAAGGGAGGGAGGAGAAAGAAAGAAAGAAAGAAAGAAAGAAAGAAAGAAAGAAAGAAAGAAAGAGGGGGGAGAGAGGAAGGGAAGGGAAGGATAAAGAAATTGGTAATGTTGTAGAGAACATGTTGATGGGAATGAAAATTGGTATAGACCTTTTAGGAAACATTATGTTCACTCCTCAAAATATTAATGAGAGAATGATTGTGTCCCTTCCATCCTGCTTTTGAGTCTACCGGCAGAGGAAGTTAAGTCATCCCTCCGTGAAGACATCGGGGCTACCAAGATTGTAACAACACATTCCAAGGCAGCCTAAGATATGGAAACAACATTTAAGTGCCCATGGATGGATACATGCATGAAGAAACTGGTGTTTGTGTTAAATGAGTGTGTGTGTGCGCGCACACACACACACACAATGAAATGTGATCTAGCCACAAAAAGAAGAAACCCAGACATTGTGAAACATAGATGAGCTTCGAGCACACTGCGTGGAAGAAAAAAGCCAGATACAGGAAACGCTTGGCGATCTCACACACACACACAAAAAATCATGGTTAGCAAGGGTGAGGGGGTTAAGTACTGGCGCCACTGAGGTTAACAAGTGTATTTTGCTGGTCTGTAGGGGGAACAAATCTAAAGGTCCTAGACATTAGTTAATAAACTGTATCACGTTCTGAAAGTTGTCAAGGAAACAGGCTTAGGCACTTGTTCCTACACACACAAAAAAAAAAGGAACCTAGGCTGGAGAGATGGCTTAGCGGTTAAGGTGCCTGCCTTCTAAGCCTAAGAACGCCGGTCCAATCTCCAGGTCCCACGTTTAGCCAGATGTAAAGGGACGCAAGGGCACAATGCCGCACTTGACCACAAGCGGTCGCACACATCTGGATTTCATTCACAGCAGCTGAGAGGCTGCTGGTGCACCCATCTCTTTCTCCCTCTCCCTCTCTCTCTCGGTCTCTCTCTGTGTCTCTCTCCAAAAAAAAAAAAAAAAGGAACCTATGGAAGGTGATGGAGGTGGAGGTGAAAGAGGTGAAATTCCTTGGACAACAACAGTCATTTCACATACGTGTCACATACATGTTCACATACGCTGTGTTGTCCAGGTGCAATGCAGCCTCAGGGCAAGCAAACTTTCTTGGGTTTTACAAGCCCATGCTCCTCACCTCAGTTCTGTCACCTGTTGGCCTAAAGTGGCCCCAAAACCCAAACCACCACTGGAAAGGTGTGGAAAGTTTCCTCCTGGGGACTGGAACTTGCAGCGTGACCCTGAGGGTGCTGACGGAAGTGCTGCCGTTGATAGTCACAAAAGCGGTATGAGGCATCAGTTACACCTTCTATACTACTGACGGGGAAGGGAATCCTGAATAGCCATGCTTGCTCACTCCTGGGTGATCTCTCTAGTATGATCCAACTTCTGGCTTTCTTTATGGATGGGAGCGTGATTTAGGGCTGAACTTTCCCTGCAAAGACCTAAACAGGAAGTACTAGAGGTTTTGCAGTCTGCTGTCTCCTCACAGCAGCTTGGCTGAGTTCCCGTACCGCACAGTGAGGGTGTATGGTGTTTTCGTTACCTTATCATTGCTGGGACCAAACACCTGACACAAAACAGTCTAAAATTTGTAGGAAAATGGATGGGCTTGGAACGGATCGTGCTAAGCGAACTCACACAAACACAGAAAGACAAACACCACATGTCCTCCCTTGTCTGTGGTTCCTAAACTGGAAACAGCTTGAATTACAGGCGTAACTGAAAGGCAACTCAAGGGTCAGATAAGAGAGATGGAAGTATTTGGGGGAGGGGAGAGGTGGGCAGGGGGAGATATATACAAAAGCAGGTCCAAAATGAATCGGTACCATAGAAAACTTCTTCCTGGATAGCAGACAAAAAGATATGACCATCAATAGGTGAAGGGATCATCTGGTAAAGAATGAAGGTGGGATGAACCCTAAAATATTTGGCCCTGGCTTGTAACTCCTAGTCCTAAAAATTGGTTACAACCAGGCTGGAGAGATGGCTTAGGGGTTAAGGTGCCTGCCTCCTAAGCCTAAGAATGCCCGTTCGATTCTCCAGGTCCCACATTTAGCCAGGTGCAAGGGTGCAATGCCACACTTGCCCACAAGGGGGCACTTGTGTCTGGAGTTCATTCACAGCAGCTGAGAGGCTGCTGCACACCCAATCGCTCTCTATATGTACCCCCCCCCACTCTCTATCTGACTCTCTCCAAAAACAAAAAAAAAGTTTACAACCCACATTGAGATGTTCATCAGAGAGACCTATGAAGTACCCAAAACAAGACAGACTTCTGACAAAGCACTTGATTGCCTGCCTGAGGGGAAAAGTAAAACCCTGTCACCAAAGACGCCACATGCTGCTGATGCAGCACATCAAGAGATCCACTGCATCTGGAAGGAAGCCAGCTCCCAGATGGTTAGGCTGTATAGTGCTGAAAAGCACTACATGAGCTACTGAGCAAAACTGGCCAACAATACTGTGAGCAAGCAGGGGACCCTGCTGTGTGAAAAAAAACAGACTGACAAGATGCGTACATGTGTGCAGTTGTGGCACAAATCCCAGGTAGTTAACCAATGGCTCTCTGGCTAAGCTATCTGCTTAGTGGAAAGAAACCCATAGCTGGAATTGCGAACTGAGTCAGAATCCTATGGAGACCAAGGTTATGGACCCCATTGAGAAGCTCCCACTAGTCTTTAGTCAAAAGTGAGGCTACATGGGCTGGAGAGATGGAGAGATGGCTTAGCGGTTAAGGCACCTGCCTGCTAAGCCTAAGAACGCTGGTTCCAATCTCCAGCAGTTCCAATCTCCAGGTCCCACGTTTAGCCAGATGCAAAGTGATGCAAAGGCACAATGCTGCACTTGCCCACAAGGGGGTGCACGCATCTGGATTTCGTTCACAGCAGCTGAGACACTGCTGGTGCGCCCATCTCTGTCTCCCTCTCCCTCTCTGTCTGTCTCTCTCTGTATCTCTCTCCAAAAATAAATAAAAATTTAAAAAAATTTTTTTGAAAAGTGAGGCTACAGAACTGGAGAGATGGCTTAGCTGTTAAGGTGCCTGCCTGCAAAGCCTAAGAATGCCCACTGGATTCTCTGGGTCCCATGTTTAACCAGACGCAAGTGATGCAAGCACACAATGTCACACATGCGCACAAGGGGTACACATGCCTGGAGTTCGTTCACAGCTGCTGAGAGGCCACTGGTGTGCCCATTCTCTGTCTTTCTCTTTCTCTCTGTCGCTCTCAAATTTTAAAAAATGTGAGGCTACACCATCAAAATCTCTCTAAATTAACAAGGTTCATCACCTTTAGCCTATCCTGATCTCACTCTCCATTGGAGAATCTGTTTTTCTTTTTCAGAAAGCAGTGAAAACCGAGGACAACCAAAATCTATCAACAAGAAGACAGCAGACTCCCTGGCAGTAGATGGAGCACCCCTCGCACAGCAGCCAGGGCCCAGGTGAAACCACAGAGGAACTGGCGAGATGAGCAAGAGTGTGTGTTGGTGAGTTTGAAACTGGGGGTTTGATCATCATTTCGAACACACTAGTCACTGAACCTTCTTTGTTTCTTTCATCGCAGACTCTGTACCAAGAACACTATTTGCATAAAAGTAGTTCCAATTTCCCTGCTAGTCAATGTCAAGGTGTGTGGGCAACGGGGCCTTTCTGTTTGTTAAATTTAATTGCCAAGTATCTTCAACAGGAGATTATTATTTTTTTTAATGACAGCTTTCCTGAGGGTGCTGGAGATAGCCAGGTTCTTTCTGAGATCAACACAGTTGTCCCTCAGCAGACCTTAGCTTTGAATGGATGAGATCATCATGCCCTGATTTATATCATTTTCATGTGTGTATGTGCTATGCATACATGTGTGTATGGATGTTTGTACATGTGCAGGTGCACATGTGTGTGCAGGTGCAGGTAGAGGCCAGAGGTCACCTTGGCTAGCTTCCTCGATCTCTCTCCACCTTATTTATGAGACAGAGCCCCTCATTTGAACCCAGAGTTCATTGATTAGGCTCGTCTAGCTAGCCAGCTTGCTCCAAGGATTTCCTATCTCAGTCTCCCAAGCTCTGTGATCATGTCTGGGCTGTCACACCCACTCTGCATTTACACGGGTACCAGGAGTCTGAATTCCATTCCTCATGCGTGCACAGCAAGTACTGAACCATTGAGCATCTCCCACCCCCTAGCCCTGCTGTCATTATTAATGAAATCTCAAGCCCATGGAACCTCCCGCCGAGGTCTTGCTCTTCTCAAAAGTAGTACATAGGGTTGGAGACATGGCTTAGCAGGTAAGGCGCTGGTACCTGGTACATGGTAGCACATACATGTGAGGCAGTGTTCAAAGAAAGACATGAGCTATTATTTTGCTTTGTAGTGACTGGTTTTTTTTGGGGGGGGATGGGGGAGAGAATGAATGGGGGAGAACCAGCCATGTTCCAAAAGGAGCCCATTTGGCCACCGTGATGATTTGCAAGTACAATGTTCTCCACAGCCTCAAGTGTTTGTGATTAAGCTTCCTACTTAACCCCCGACTGGTGGAGCCTTCAGGAGGTAGGTGGAGTCTTGCTGGAGGTGATGTGTTGCTCCTTGGGGTCAGTCAGTCCAGCCCACCGGATGAGGATGATCAGAGCTAGCTCACTTGGGCTGCTCTCACTCTGCAACTGATGCAGGGAGATGTGAGCTAAAGCTGGTTGCCATGCTGTCTCCATCATGATGAAACTTCCCCTCAAATCCGTAAGCTGAAGTAAATAAACCCTGTCTTCCCATAAACAGCTTTGGCTTAGGCTCCCCTCCCACCCCCGCCCAGCAATGAGAATGCAACTGCTATAGCCATCTCTTTAGAAATGCACAGCTCTGACGTCCTTTGCAAGCGAACTTTATCATTTTGGTGAAGGAAGGGCTCAGACAGGGTCTCACACTAAAGTTTAGGCTGCCCTGGAACTCACTAGATAGCCAAGGCTGGCCTCAATCTTATGGCAACCCTCCTGGAATTCACTATAGTCTCCGGGTGGCCTAGAACCCACAGCAATCCTCCTACCTCTGCCTCCCAAGTGCTGGGATTAAAGGCGTGCGCCACCACGCCCAGCTCACCTTTGTCTCTCTAGAGAACCAACAACTGCAAGGGGCACGGCCAGGTCTCTCAAGATTATGGGAGAACAACAATGTGTAACAGTGGGAGAAAAGGGGAAAGACAATAATGACACAAACAGTCAAAAGAGAGCAGGGAGGGCTGGAGACATGACCTAGTGGTTAAGGCACTTGCCTGTAAAGTGAAAGGACCCAGGTTCGATTCCCCACTTCCCACGTAAGCAAGATGCACAAGGTGGTGCATGTGTCTGGAGCTCATTTGCAGTGGCTAGAGGCCCTGACACACCCATTATCTCTCTCTCTCCCAAATAAATAAATAAAATATATTTTTAAAAAAGAAATAGCATTAAAATAAAATAGGAAAAAAAAAGAAAGAAAGAAAAAAGAAAGAGCATGAGCTGGAGAGATGGCTTAGCAGTTTAGGAATTTGCCTGCAATGCCAAAGGACCCAGGTTTGATTCCCCAGGACCCACAAAAGCCAGATGCACAAGGTGACACATGTGTCTGGAGCTTGTTTGCAGTGGCAGAAGGCCCTGGTGTGCCTATTCTTTCTTTCTCTATCTATCTGTTTCTTTCCCTCAAATAAATAAATATTTTTTTAAAAAAAAAGAAAGAGCAGAGAAATTCAAACACTACAAGATTCCACCAGGACAAATTGCTGCCTATCTGCAAATACTTCCGTAATTGAGTTTCAACTGGCTTAGTGTCTTAATGACCACAACACTGAAGGGAGGGGCTGAAGCGTGCAAAACACGGGGGACTATCAAACACAGAAACGTAATATTGGTTCAAAGAAACTGTGAACACTTGAAAACCTAAAAAGGAACAGTAAAATGCATTAGTCCGTCACAATTCTGCAAGCTCGCATATCCAAAGGGGGTTAGTTACAGTTTATTTGCATTTTAATTTCGTTTCTCTTCATACAGTGATCAAGTGAGAACAGGCCTTGTGGGCACAGCGAAGAAAAATTTTCAATGAATAAGGTTATAATAAAAAAAATAACAGGGGCTGCTATCAAATTACAAATAAAACTAATAATGCCAAATGCTATGGGGAAGGCAGCTTAGAAGCCTGGTTATAGCTCCTTGCCTCGGAAGACCCTAGGCTTTCTTTGTGTCTTGGGCCACCAAATAACAATTACATGTTATTAGAGCAATATTAGATGGTAAAGTGCAGTTATCAAAACTGAGTAAGGTAATAAAGCTACACTTGTGGTGCTCCCATTCTGAGAATTATATTTTTATTCCAGTAGCTAAGGCTTTTTGATATTCAAGCTAGAATGATTCTTAGAAACAGCTTACTTATTTGTCTGTCCACTGAAGCCCCTTACTACCCTGTGGCTATATGATGTCACACAGATTAGGTTCGGTGGCTGGGAAGATTGAGGCATGCCACCTTCCCTGGAAGAACCTGCCAGAAGTGCTGGGAAAAGAGAAGATTTTTCCCAACCCTCTGGCCAGGCATAGACTCCCTAGTTTGATAAGATCGAGATTGTCCCAAGACACTTCAGGAAGTGACAGTTTTAAAAATTTTTTAAAATTAATTTATTTACACATCTAGGACTGGGAGCATGCCAGGGTCTCTTTCTGCTGCAAATGAATGCCCGTCTGGCTTTATGTGGGAAATTGGGAAAATTAAACCCATGAAGGCAGGCTTTTTGCAAGTGAGTGTCTTTAACCACTGAGCCATCTCCCTCGACCTCAACGGAAGTCTCATGGTGTCTATCAGAAGTTGTCGCACACAGAAAAGACTAGAGCAACCATCATCTACATCACATTGCTGAAGAAGAATGCCATGAGGGTCACCTTGGACCTTGAGTCCCACAGTGCAAGCTGCTTCAGCAATATTAAGCTCTTCATACCTTTTTGTGACCTGGGATGGAACTAGGTCACCTGTACTACATGTTTAGGACTTATTCTTCCACTAAATTACATCTCTAGCCCTCATCACACCTCCATAGTCCCCTGTCTGCCAAGCATCACAGACTCTGGAACCCAGGCACATATGTCTAAGGAGTTTAATCTCTGCCCTCGTCCTGACACACTATGCTGTACCTGATAATTCCAGGAATTAAAGAGAGAATCAGAAAAGCCCCCGCATGCAAATGCTAATACAATGTCATTCAATGCAGGGCAGGGCTGGCTTCCTGTTCTTTAGGGACAGTCTCCCTGATTAAGCAAACTGAGGCACACTCCTGGTTTCTCCTAAGAAAATGAGAGTTCTGTCATCTGGGGGAAGTGTCTGTTCTTTTGTAATGTCACCAGGGAAACCAGAAGTAAAATCATTGTTTTGGTGACCTTTAAGCCAGCCCGCAACATTTTTCCCTCATGCATTAAGACCCTAAAATCCCTAAAAATCACTCAGGAGATGGGCAGTGACTCAATCTAGCTTCTTCAGGCTGAAGTGGGCTGCAGAGAGGTTCTTGGATAGCATCTTCAATAAACTCTGCTTTAATCTTGGAGGACAGGTCAGAATTTCTGTTCTTTTCTTCTTTGGGCCTGTGTCCCTTGCTCCCAATCTGCAAAAAAAAAAAAAAAAAAAAATAAAAATTAAAAAAATAAATAATATAGGTTACCTTGTCCCAATCCCTGTCACTATGTTTATAAACATATGTGTACATATTCATACACATATAAAAACCCCAGCACTCAGGAGGGGGGAAGCAGAGGTAGGAAGATCACTGTGAGTTCAAGGCCAGCCTGAGATGACATAGTGAATTCCAGGTCAGCCTGGGCTACAGTGAGACCTTACCTTGAATCAACCAGAAAAATGAAAAAGACCCACGAAGCTGTTTTTAACTTACTACTTTGGGCAAGTGGCTGTTCTCATCTGTAGAAGCACTGGTGGAACACAGGACCTCATCTGTCTTGTTCATGGGCCTGCCCCAAGCCCCAACAGAGGTCAGAATTCAGATGCTCTTGTCTCAGAGTCCTTGCGTGGCCTCTCATCTTCTGCATGCCTCTTGACAAGTGCTCTCATTCTCACCATAGTACATATTTTAGTGGCTTCCACAGTCCACATAAATTGATTCACCATGTTAACTTGATAGCATAAAACTTGTCCACATAGGCAATTAAACCCTCCTTTGAGGAGCCAAAGGTGGGTGAAAGAGACTTCTAACACACACACACACACCATCACACACACACACACCATCACACTGCTTTCTATGATAGTTACCTCTATGGACAGTGACATGCCCGTCATTTCATAAATGCCTTTACGGAGCCTCCAGGCACCCACAAATGTCAGCTGCTGAGAAAACAGGATCATCAGTAGGGTCTCAAGTAGGGTCCCAGTCATTTCCTGCCAAGGGGCTGTTGACATTTCTCCCTTAGGACCTCAAAGGATATGGCACAGGACTGGCCAATGCTGCCATGAACTTTTGTTCCTCTCTGGGGAACCTGCTTCCCTCCTAGAAGTATGCACATTCTTTTTTAAAAAAATATTTTATTTATATTTATTTTTTTGAGAGAGAGATACAGTAATAGGCAGGAAGAGAGAGAGAGAGAATGGGTGCACCAGTGCTCCAGACACTGCAAACGAATTCCAGATGTATGTGCCTCCTTGTGCATCTGGCTTATGTGGGTACTGGGGACTTGAGCCTCGAACTGGGGTCCTTAAGCTTCACGGGCAAGCACTTAACCGCTAAGCCATCTATCCAGCCCCAAGTGCGCAGATTCTTATGATTTCCTTTAATAGATGGTCAGAGATTGTCTGGGCATTACTTTCATTTGATACTAATTGTTGTCGTGAATTTCTCACGGCTGAGACAAAACACCCAACCAAAAGCAGGCTATGGGAGGAAAGAGTTTATTTCAGGTTTACAGTCTCAACAGGAAGTTTCATCACACTGGCAAGGCA
The DNA here is from genome assembly GCA_036365145.1 of Orientallactaga sibirica. Taxonomy (NCBI): domain Eukaryota; kingdom Metazoa; phylum Chordata; class Mammalia; order Rodentia; family Dipodidae; genus Orientallactaga; species Orientallactaga sibirica. The sequence continues at coordinate 6,868,846 of JAEOAD010000061.1, forward strand.
GAAGCTGAACATCACCATATCTTGTTACTACAGCTGGCAAGAAGCAAGAAGAGAGTGACCCGAGTTAGCACTGGCAAGCTGGCCTAACCTCAAGGTTGTCCCTCAGGGACACATCCCTTCCACCAAGTATTCAAAGCCAAGTATTTGAAACATATGAGGGTACAGGAGACATTTCATATTCAAACTATCACAGTAATTCCCTGGAATCTATGAAACTCATTCAGTTCCTACGTTGTTTTTTTTTTAGAGTCAGGACAGTTTTCTTGGATAATTGTTGCTATCTAATTGGTTCTGATTTCTCTTGAAATTTTCTACTCTTCCAATTCCACCGTACCTGCATGATCTCACAGGGAGTTTTAATTATGCATCCCCATGTGAGAACTTGTCACCTTCTCCACAGAGTCCAGAACATCACCTGCGCCAGCAGTATTCTGATTCTTGTCATAACACTGTACTCTCCTTCAATCTTTCCTCCAGCTCATGTCTTTAGCTACGGGCACTGTCGTTCAACCTCGCTGCCCATTCCTTACACGCTCCTCCCATGAGTGAGCTCTCTTATACCCTCTTTAAGAACTCCGGTTTGTGCAGATGTTTGAGAAAGGACTTCTTGAGCTTGCTGACTTTGGTCCTGAGAAGTTGTGTTCGGGGTCATGGTCTCTGAAGTGGCTTCGTGACTTAGGTTAGAGATACCGTCACCTCCTGATGGACCTTACTCACCCTGCTTATCCTGAGAAATTACACCACAGATGAGAAGTCTTCCTCCCCTGCATTCAATCAATCAGCTCTTCTGTCTGAGACAGGATCTGGATCAGGAATGGCCAGGGCATTTTCATCAGTGGCTTTAGATGGCAAAGATTCCTCCTGGTCTTGAGCACCAGGATGTCTATTTGTGTGTGGGGAGGCGGGGTGTGCACACGCGCATGCGCATGCATGTGCCATGCCACGTGTGCGGAGGTCAGAAGACAACCTCAGACTGTCTTGCCTTCCCCCTTGTTTGAGACAGGGTCTCTCCTGTTTGCCACTGTGAATGTCAGACTAGCCAGCCCAGGAGCTTCAGGAGTCTCCTGACTTTGTCTCCCAGAGCTGTGGGCACATTAGAATTACAGATGTATGTGCCACTGTGTCTAGCTTTATGTGAGTTCTGAGAATCTAAACTTGGGTTGTCAGGCTTGCACGGCAACCCGTAGCTATGGGCACATTAGTATTACAGATGTGCCACTGTGTCTAGCTTTATGTGAGATCAGAGAATCTAAACTTGTGTTGTCAGGCTTGCACAGCAAACACATTAACCACTGAGTTATCTCCCAGTCCTGTCTGTTAGCATTTAATAGCAGTCCAAATTCCCAACTTGTTCTGCAAGGCAATAGTTATTTTATAGAGCAAATGAGAAAATTGTCATCACAATGAACTATCAACTTGGCAATCACTTTGGCAAGTTGTCCAACTCACCTGATTTAATACAACATATTACACTGCAAATTATAGACATCTAAATAATTTATTTAAAAACCAAAAATAGCAAGTCTAAGAGGAGTTGAATGACATTTAAGTTTTATTAATTTTGGGCTCTTATAGAGAAGACACTGTTGTAACAGTGAGAAAATTAGCTGAAAAAGACTATGGCAGTGAAGAGGCCATTTCTCCTTTGATTAATAGACATAGTAAGCTGACTTTTGCACAGAATATTCTATGGGGAAATAATTCATTGAGCAATTACAGCTTTGTCAGTGAGTTGTAAACCTGGTGGTCTCTGCCCAACCTTCCCAATCTCTGTGAGCCCTGTTTCCTTTCTCTAAGAAAAGTGTTCATCATGTGTGGTGGTTTGATTCAGGTGAATCCCAATAAACTTATGTGTTCTGAATGCTACATCCCCAGCTGATTCCTGAGGGAGTGTGCTGTTGGGGTGGGCTTATAGCTGTTACAGCCAGCTTCCCCTTGCTAGTGTTTAGCACATTCTCCTGCTGCCATTGTCTGCTTGATGTTGGCCAGGAGGTGATGTCCACCCTCTGCTCATACTGCATTTTTCCCTGCCATCATGGAGCTTCCCCTCAAGTCTGTAAGCCAAAATAAACCCTTTCCTCCCACAAGCTGCTCTTGGTTGGGTATTTTCTACCAGCAACATTAAGCTGGCTCCAACATGAAAGGGCCTGAATGCTGAAAGAGTGTCCTGTTCTTCAAAGTCTGCTTTGTTCCCCCCATATTAACAAATTGGCAGCCCACTTTGTATTATGAAGTATAATAAATGCAGGAAAGAAGAGAGGGTCATTGAATTTGCAATATGGTCTTATTTTTCTTTTTTCCTTTTTTTTTTTTTTTTTTTTTTTTTTTTTTTTTTTTTGCAAGTGGCCACAGGCAATATGAAGCAGTCTTATTGGATTATCAGCATGGAGACGCAATGGAGCCATGAATGAACCATGGGTTGCAGTGGAGATCCAGTGGAGATGCCAGGACTATGTGATGCCTGCCAAGAAGAGCTGCTGGCATTGGATGAAGGTTTCTGGGACTGTGAGAAGCCTAGTTGGAAGGAATTGGAGCTCCAGAGACTCATCGCTGGTGAGAATTATTGGACTTGAGGGTTTGTCACTAGCTCGAGTTGTTGGACTTGGAGTTATAGAGTTTGATGTTTTCCCTGTTTGTTTTAAATCTTCTATTGATTGAATATGTCTTTGCCCAATGCCATCTTTTGCAGTGTGAATGTTTATTTTGTGCTTTTTTTTTGGTATTACAGCTCAGTAAAAAGACTTTGGACAATGAGGATGTTTGAATATCACAGAGATTAATAAAAACCATGGGGACTTTTAAAGTTGGACTGAACACATTGCATTTTATATCATGGATAGTTATCAGTTTATGGGGTCTAGTGGCAGGATGTGGTGGTGTGGTTTAGGTGTCCCCCATAAACTTATGTGTTCAGAATGCAAGGTTCCCAGTTGGTGGCAATTTAGTAATTGGAGCCTTCTGGAGGTAACGTATTGTTGGGGGTGGGCTTATGTGTATTATAGCCAGTTTCCCCTTGCCAGTATTTGGCACACTCTTCTGCTGCTGTTGTCCAATTCATGTCGGTCAGGGGGTGATGTCCTCGCTCTGTTCATGCCATTGTTTTCCCCTGCCATCATGGAGCTTCCCTTCGAGTCTGTAAGCCAAAAAATAAACCACTTTCTTCCCACAGGCTGCTCTTGATTGGGTGATTTCTGCCAGCAATGCGAAGCTGACTGCAACATCTGAGGTCTCACCAAGTCCCCAGCCATTATTTCCCTCACACTTGTGGAATCACTTCATTTCATCAAGAATATCAGATATCTATGCCAATCAGCATCTACTGTAAGACTAGGAACAGTGCTGTTTCTGTTCTGCCTTACTGCAAAGCCACACAAAAGAGAACCTTGATATTGTTCAGGGAAGCATCGTTTGCTTGAACACTGTTGCTAGTAGCCTTAGGGTGGTGCAGTTTGGGAAGGTTATGGAACCTTTAAGAGTTGGAGCCTTCAGGGTCCATTGTTGAAGAGGGGGCGGATAGAATGGAAGAGCCAAAGGAAGGGTATGACCTCTTACAATGCTGCCCAGACAGAAATTGGCTTTGATATCCATGACCTTGCAGTGCCTAGCAATACCTTCACAAAACCCTCAAAATAGAAGAAAAAGATGATGACATCAAATTAAAAGAGAGACTAATGGAGAGAGGGAGGGGATATGATGGAGACTTGAGTTCTAAAGTGGAGTGGGGGGAGGGAAGGGAAATATCAGGTGGGGTTTTTTTTTGTATGTAAGTATAAAAGTCAATAAAAAACAATAATTTTTAAAAAAAAGAGTTGGAGCCTTGCTGAAGGAAGTAGGTCATTGAGGGTGGTCCTCAAGGTGTTAGAGTTTACAGTGGCAGGAGATCCTGGTGCACATTTCTCATTCTCTCCCCCCCCAACCTCAAGTAAATGAAAATATGTTTTAAAAAACTAACATTCCAGATTCCTCACTGCATTAGTGAGATTTTGTTAATATTTTGCATGGTATTTAATGAGGCATATAGCACTTTAAAGTTTTCCAACACTCTTAAAAGACAGAAACATGACATAAAAATAACAAAAGAAAGGGGAGAGGGCTGGAGAAATGGCTGGCCAGTTAAGGCACTTGTCTGAAAAACCTAAGGATCCATGTTCGACTCTCCAGGTCTCAGGTAAGCCAGACGTGCAAGGTAACACAAGGTCGCACATGTGCACAAGGTGGTGCAAGTGTCTGGAGTTCTCCCCCCCCCTCTCACACACACACACACACACACACACACACACAAAAGGCCAGTCTGTTGGGCTTGCATCGCCACATATGTATATGGCAAAACAAAATGCCCATGTAAAACAAATTTCCCCCAAACACTAAACTTGCTACTTGGAATTATAAAATTTTAAGTCTAGTTTTATGAAAACACCCATGAGAGCAAATCTCCAGTAGAGTAGGGGAGGGGTTAGTGATCTGACCTCAATCCATTCCTGGTAATACGCAGCCTCACCACAGAGCGGTGTCCATGTTGTGTGGAGCCCTATTATCTATTTCTAGAGCCCCATTGTTGTGCTTCTGGATGGTTTTCATACCCACCTCTTTCCTGAGGACATAAACACTTATGTCCTATTCACACTTAGCTGGTCAGGGTTTAATCCCTGCTCTGGCACACGTCAGGTATAGAATAGATCCGTGAACACAAAATACTGGCAAAGCCCCGGAAGAAACAACTCGGAACTTGCAGCCAGACTATTTCTCGTGTTTTCAAATGAACAGAGTCACAGCTGTACTGTTTTCTCAAGGACACAATTACACTAGAGAGGCCCTATGCACAGAGAGAGAAAAGGATATTAACCTATTTGGAAAATAAAAAGAGTAGAAGATTCCAATTCCGTGAAAGTTATAACAAACGGAGCTCAGAGGTTCGTGTCATTTCCTACTCACCGCCCCCTGCTCTCTCCTGTGCAGGAGTGTTGATGCTCCCACCACAACTACAGGGAGGCTGCCAGAAGGAAATGATAGGAATGATTAAATATTTGGAGAGCTGGTGGAGTGGAAGAAAAGCCTATGAAAAGTTAACTCCCAATTTAAAATGACTGACAAATGGCAGGCATGATGCCCTGAACAGAGAACAAAGTTCTAACTAAAGACAGTGTGGGTAGGCTGAAATTATATGTATAAGTTGGTAAGGAACTAACTTGCTGGATGTCTCTTGTCCCTGACTAGTTGGAATGATATGTGCTTTGTCTTCATATAAATTGGTCATCCGGGGGCTGAGGAGATGGCTCAGTGCCTATGAGCAATTGCTGTGTAACCATGAGAACCTGAATTTGATCATCTGTACCCATATGAAAAGCTAAGCCTGGGGATGAGAGAGAGGATACTCAAGGGACAAGTGGAGGAATAGAATACAGGGGATGGAAGGGTCTAGTGGGTAGGGGTAAGGAAGGGTGGGGAAGGGGTGGATACACAAAACTAATAGTGGTGTGAATTGGTACCACAGAAACCCTCCTCTTCATTAGCAGATTAAAAGACATAACTCAGGCTGAGGGGTGGCTTAGCGGTTAAAGCATTTGTCTGCAAAGATAAAGGACTCGGGTTCCATTCCCCAGAACCCACGTTAGCCAGGTGCACAAGGTGGCACATGCATCTGGAGTTCATTTGCAGTGGCTGGAGGCCCTAGTGTGCCCCATTCTCTCTTTCTCTCTCTCCCTCTCTGTGTGTGTGTTTGTGTGCATGCGTGTGTGTGTGTGTGCATGTGTGCGTGTGTGTGTGTGTGTGCGTGTGTGTGTGTGTGTGTGTGTCTTTCTCTCTGTCAAATAAATAAGTAAATAAAAATAAAATATTTTTAAAAAGATATAACTCTTTAAATTAAAGAGAGTGGGGGGGGACTAGTTTGGGCATAAGCATCTGCAGAGGTAGAGAAAGCTTCACCCTAAAACCATAGGCTGGTGCTGGTAAATCCTACTGCCAGAATTGGGTTACTCCCCGACACAATGAGCTGTTGGTCAGAGAGGCCCATGAGGCTCCCAAAATAGTGCAGGCCATTGCCAAAGCATTTGGCCACCTACCAGATCTAAGCTGTAAGACCCTGTTGCTGAAATCATCATAGGATGTGGTCACAAGACAGAGAGAGCTCGTGTTGGAACTGAGATAGAAGCCAGCTTTCTGCTTGACTGGCTCTCATAGTGCTGCAAATGGATAACGGTCACCAATGGCACAAACAAGCAGGAATCCTGTAAGCTGCAAAATCAACCCTCCAGGCAAGATGCAAATAGTGGCACAGAGGCTATGGGGGGAATTAGCTGCTCTCTGATTGGATATGAGGCCTGCTCAGTGGGAGGGAATTCATACCTGGAACTGAGAACAAGTCAGCAGCCTGTGGTTTGGAAGGTCACAGACCCTACACAGGAGCTTCCACTGTTCTTTGGCTCAAAGGAGAGGTTATTCTCATCAGAAGTCTTCAAAGATGTCTATGCTTAGCCCCTTTAATCCATGCTGCTCTCACTCTTGGATACAGAATCTAGTTTTTTACACATGGTAATGAGTACTGGGGGAGACCCAAGATCTACCAATATGACAAGAAAAGAGAGCCAATTGCCTAGCAAAAGATAAGTCATCTCAATCACATCTGCCAGGACCTAGCAGAGGACGGGGAGGATTAAACATGAGCACTGCTCTCACTGCTAGCCTGAGAACAACCTCCAGGGAGATGGCGGTAGACACTGAGGAGACTCAAAATCTCATCAAAGCAGAAATCAGAGGCTGATGAGTGCTTAACATTAAAAGAGACATAAAACATACCCTGCAAGGCTCAGAAGAAGAGGGTTTCTGGGGCTCCCCTGTTCAGTGAGTCTGTCCAAAAAGTGGGGATCTCCAGGCTCAGATTCAGTGAGAGTTTTTGTCTCACAGAAATAAAGTGGAAGAATGATAGAAAAAGAAAGAAAGAGAAAATAGAAAAATAGAAAATAGAAATAGAAAAAAAAGAAAGAAAAAGGAAGATTCCTTTTGCCTTTGCACAAAGGGTTTATACATTTGCACACACACAATAGAAAAAATAAATAAGGCTGCAATCCAGACCTTCCTTCTTAAGGCAGCATGACTTCCATACCTTAATATGGGGGCAGAACATGGGTATCCATTTAAGTCTCACTTTATAAATTACAAGTATTTTAACAATTGAATGTTTCATTAATTAATCATTAATGACACATTGTCCAATGAATAATGTCAACACAATCCTTCCTGAAAACTTAAAGTGACATGATTTCATCTTCATACCAAACAGAACACTCTCACAAACACTAAAATTGTCCACACGCATCAACTAAACACGCAGGAGGCCAAGAGCAGAGAACAGTGAATTTTGATGAAACTTTGATAAAGAGAGACCTTTCAGAGCATTGTGTCCATGATAAAAGAACTTAAAGAAAAGTATTAATGATTTCAGGCATAAAATATATCATTTTATTCCAAACTCCATGCAAAATAGAAGCCACACAGTAGCAGTTACAGTGAGATGTGAAGAAAAGCCACTTCAGCTCATGGCCCAGCCCTCAGACCTGCCATTCTCACAGTCCCCTTCCATCTCATCAGGTCAGGCCTCCCAAATCTCGTGGTAGACCACACTTATCACTTCTCAGCAATAACCACTTGGATTGTAAAAGGCCTCAAGGTTTCCTCATTTCCTTAGAAAAAGGGACTAATATTTTATCCTGGCCCATCCCACTCTGCACTCCCTCCTCCCCTTCACCTTCCCTATGTCCAAAATCCACTAACTATAACAAGCTCCTGACTTCCTGTCAGTTCTATCAAAGCAGATCTCAGTACATTTCCAGGTGTCCCTAGGGGACAGAGGATGCATAACAGACAACTGTGCCATCCTTCCTTTGCAACTTTCTGACATATCTCGGGTCCAAAAATCTCTGTGTCCAAATTTGTCCTTAGACTGTTGTGCAGGCAAGTAGCACAGATGGCTACCTCATCTTTGGACTTCCAACTCAAAGTTATTGATCACCTTGGAAAAGCTTCCCCTCACCATGCGATAGCAGAAGATCTCCTTCTCATCTAGGGTTTCCATCATGACATGACCCCAAGACAGACACATGTGCCTGTGTTGGGATGCTCTGCACCATTGTCTGTCTGCTTCCTGGGAGCACTGAGTGGGGCTTGGGTGTTGTTTGACACTCTGCCTGGGGTGTGCAATGTTGTTGGATGCAGAGACAGCTCCCAAAAGTACTGAATGGACATGGAGGGAATGCTCTCATAAACGTGTGATATCGACATGAGGTATCTGATGTTCATGGTCTCCAGAACTCCTGTGAGTAGAATAAGAACATGTTGGGCTAGAGAGATGGCTTAGCGGTTAAGGCACCTGCCTGCTAAGCCTAAGAACGCTGGTTCCAATCTCCAGGTCCCACGTTTAGCCAGATGCAAAGTGACTCAAGGGCGCAATGCTGCACTTGACCACAAGGGGGCGCACGCATCTGGATTTAGTTCGCAGCAGCTGAGAGGTTGCTGGTGCTCCCATCTCTATCTGTCTTCCTCTCCGCCCCCCTTTCTCTCTGTCTCTCTCCAAAAAATAAAATAAAATAAAAAGAACACTGCACAGCTATTCAGTGACTCACCCAGGCTATCACAGTGAGTGGCAAATCTACTTGTAGATCAGTGTGATACTTAATAAATACATGCATGGTCTTAGCTGGCATATACATGAAATCCTTACATCTACAAAACACACCAGAGGATTGCGGCCCAGACTTTGTGTTCTCAAAACCATCTCAAAACTTGCTCTTGTTCTGCGTGACTCAAGGCATGGAGCTGTGTGTACATGGAGTTGTATATAGACAGCCTCTGTGTCTGTCTTACCACTTGTCAACCTGTGCCCAGCACTGAGGCTGAATCGCAGGAAGTGCTATAAATCCTTCTTGGCCATCTGTGTCACTTGCTTGCATGATGTTCCTTGTGGACAGACTCTGACATGGAGATGCCTGTGCCCAAAGTATGCCAGGAAGTTGGAAAGGAAAGATGAATTACACTGTCTGCAATTCATCCTTTGTGTTTGGGTTGTTTTTCCAGGGGTTCCTAGGGGGCAAACTCTTAATAAACACTATACTTCCTGGTGGGCTTTAACAATGGAAAGTCCTTACCTATGGAATACTTTAAGAAGGATATACCTGGTATTGAAGGCTAACCCCCAAATTTCTGGGTTGGAACTCTGTTGCAATTACCTTCTCATTGCTGGGACAAAACACCCAACCAGAAGCAGCTGCTAGTAGGAAAGGGTTTTGTTTCAGCTTACAGTTTCATCTTCACATGGAAGGGCAGAAGCTGGGTGCCACTTCTTGCTATAGCAGTTGAGCAGTAGCAGAAAGAGTGAGCTGGCTCTGTCAAGAGGTAACTGGACTATAACACCTTAAAGCTCTCCACCAATACTTCTACTTCAGCAAAACTCCACCTCCCAAATTGCCACCAGCTGGGGACCAAGTATGAGGCTTAATCGCAAACACATGAGACTATGGGGGACACTTTACATTCAAACCACCACCTCCTCTAGTCCTCAGTGTGTATGTATTTGGAAACAGGGATTTTAGGAAGGTAATTAAAATCAAATGAGGGCATAAGAGTGAGAACATAATCCAGTAGGATTGGTGTCGCCAGACCCTGGAGGATTTTCTCTCTCTCTGTGGATGATGGAAAAGCCATGTGAAGACACAACAAAAGGCAGACAACCTCAAGACAAAAGGTGAGCCCTGACAAAAAAAACCAACCCTGGCAGCAACTTGACCTTGAACTTCTCAGCATCCCAAAGTGTGAGAAGTAAATTTCTGTTGTTTCTGTCTCCTTGTGGCATTTTGTTATGACAGGCCAGGACAAGTAAGACACTCTTATCTGGTATGATTGCAGGTGGTCAGCTTTAAGTGACCCTAAAGCATGTCAGCATCAATCATGCAGCTGTCCAAGTAGAAATGGAAAAGTATCGTGACTGAAACAAACCCTGCTGTGTGAGTGATGGCCTGCGTGCTTTAGCACAGAAACTCCCATGCTCCATCTGGACCACAACACATCCAGGAAGGCTCAGGAGGACCTGAGAGCACTAGCATCCTCGGGTCTGTCTCTCTTCTCCATGACAGGGTGATTATCTGCATCCCCAAATCACTGAGTAGTGATCCTCAGTGTCCTAGGGTCCACCCACATTCTGTTAGTATAGAAAACTTTGCCTCAGGATGGAGAGATGGCTTAGTGGTTAAGGAGCTTGACTATGAAGCCTAAGGACCCGGGTTCAATTTCCCAATACCCATGTAAGACAGATACACAAGGTGGCCCATGTGTTTGGAGTTCGTTTGCAGTAGCTGGAGGCCCTGGCATGCCCATTCTCTCCCTCTTTCTCTCTCTTTCCAGATAGATAGATAGATAGATAGATAGATAGATAGATAGATAGATAGATAGATATAGATATAGATATAGATATAGATATAGATATAGATATAGATATAGAGATATAATCAAATAAATAAATATAATAATTAAAATAAACTTTGCCTCAAAGTGCCTTGATGGTTCAAACACAAATGAAGTAGTAACAGGCAACTTATATGAAGGTTCTAGAATGTGCTGGGCACTGTTTTAAGAATTATATAAAAATTGTTTAAGCTGTCCATCATCCTGTTATACCATCCCAGCTTAACATAGGAAAACAGCACAGAGCTGGCAAGTGATGAGGAGAGGGATCTGAGAAGACTGATTCCAGAGTTCCTCTGTGTTGCACAATGCCAAAGCCCAGAGGATGTGCCACAAAGGGTAGAACCATGTTCCAGTTTGCTGATGTCCCGGGGGCCTCCGCACCATCTTCTGTGTGTTTGCCCATCTCCACAGGCTCAGCTATGCTCAGGGAGCTCTGGGAGACCCACCTTTTCTCTCCCATCCCCCACAACATCAGCACCACCACTCGTCCTCATCATCATTGTGGTCATCTCCGTCTCCTTAGGGAACACAGGCTGCTTCGTTGTCACTTTTGAAATGCTCCGACTTGCCACCATTTCCTATTACATCAACAATGGCTGTCTCTATCTTTTAAGTGCAAAGCTGCTTATGGGTTGGAGAGATGGCTTAGAGGTTAAGGTGCTTGCCTGCAAAGCCTAAGGACCCAGGTTCAAGTCCCCACAAACTGCAAAAGCCAGATGCACATAGTGGTGCATGTGTTTGGAGTTTGCAGTGGCTACAAACCCTGGCATACCCAATCATTCTCTCTCTCTCTCTGTCTCATAAACAAAATGAAATATTTTTCTTTTTACAAAAGGCTGCTTGTTACAGCCTGTTAGGAAAGTTCCTAGGAAACTAATCTCAGAATTTGAATTCATCCTGGGCTTGGCACAGTCTAATGCACTTGACTAAGTTATTCAGGCTTTGATCTCTAAACTAAAAGAGGTGCCCAGCAGTGCAGCCCAACCTGGGCAGCTACAATCAATACAAAATTGTGGCACACGTGCCTTTGTAGCCTTCTATTCATTCCCACTAACATCTGCCATCAATATTCCAAGACAAAAGCAAAAAAAATAAATATCTCAGCCCATCTTGAAAGCAAGAAATCAACTGCTTGGAGCTGGAACTATGACGAGGGAATGTTGGCAGGCATGTGGGCATATTATTTCTCTTGTTGCTGAGATAAAATGCCTGGCAAAAAAAAAATAACTTAAAGGAGAAGTGTTTATTTGGCTCCCAGCTCAAGATTACAGTCCAGCATAGCAGAGAAGGCGTGGCAGCATGAGCTTCAGGAAGTAAAACCTGTGGCAGCCAACACGAGAAAACAGAGCGATGAATGCTAAGATTCAGCTCACTTTCTCTTTTTTTTTTTAACAGGCTGACCTGAAACTCACTCAGTAGTCCCAGGCTAGGCTTGAACTCACAACCATCCACCTACCTCTGCCCCCCTGAGGGCTGAGATCAAAGGTGTGTGCCACTACAGCTGGCATCACTTTCTCCTTTTTATTCCATCAAGGACCTCCAGTCTACGGAAAGGTACCACTCACATTTATGGTGGGTCATCGTACCTCAGTCAACCCTAATCTGGAAAATTCCTCATAGACAAGCTCAGTGACTTGTTTCCAAGGTGATTCTAAATCCCGTCAAGCTGACCACTGAGACTAGTTATCACCGTGGGAAGGAGAGAGGGGATGATGAAAAGGGGATGGTAGGGCTGTGAACAAGAGAGCATGCACACACAGCACAAGTTCTGTTACTGAAGCTTCTAGGAGCAGGACTCAGAAATCTACACTCCTAAGCAGACCCATTTAAACCTGTCCTTGACAGCACAGCCTGGATTTTTCCCAGCAGTTTTTCATCTGTTCCCTACACAACCCAGTGATTTTGAACTGATATCCCTTATCACATGTTAGGAAACCTAAGCTCCTAGAAGTCACCCAGGCATGGAAGGACTCCATCTAAAACCCCAACATTCTGGTCTAGGGTCAGTGGCTGTGAACAAACTCCAGACGCTTGCGCCCCCTTGTGGGCAAGTGTGGCGTTGCGCCCCGTGAGTCTGACTAAACGGGAACCTGGAGATTGGAACCAGCGTTCTTAGGCTTGGCAGGCAAGCTCCTTAACCTCTAAGCCATCTCTCCAGCCCCCTTTTTTTTAAAACAGAAAAATCTATACATTTTTCATTAACATGTAGCAATCACAACTAGAGAGCCCTCTAAGCTCCAGGAGGTTAAAAATCAATGACTCTATTATAAACTTGGCACTCCATAGAGCTCATTAGGCCTACAAGCTCTGAAGTGGGCGTTAGCTGCACTCGACCTTGGGAGACATTACAGGCCATCCATCACCTTTCTCAGATTCTCTTCATAGCCCTCCCACTATTGCTATAAGGGCTAAGGGGCAGACACATATGTTCTGTTTTGATCCCATGTCAGGGAGCTAACCCCAGCTAAGCTGTTTTGTTTGGTATTGATGGGATGTGTGAGCTGGTGGTAACCTGTGGACTCGGAGGCATCCACAACATTTTGTCCCCCAACTTGAGTCAGCAACTCTGTGAGCTTGACACTTGGCAATGTCACCTGGCTTGAGAGGCTGTGAGCACTGATGAGAAGACTAGAGTGCAGACCCTAGACCAGAATGTTGGGGTCTTAGACGGAGTCCTTCCATGCCTGGGTGACTTCTACGAGCTTGAATTTCCTAACATATGATAAGGGATATCAGTATCAAAATCACTGGGTTGTATAGGGAACAGATGAAAAACTGCTCTCTAGCTGTCTCTCTCTCTATCTCTCTCAAATAAAAATTAAAATTAAAATTAAAAAAACAGGTGCATGGCATAGGAAAATGTCATCAAAATCAGAAGTAAAATGGAATGGTGCCACCTGTTAAGGTCAGTCTTCTCACCTCAATTAATCTAATCTAGAAAATCTCTCACAGGCATGCCCAGAGGATCCCTTCCTAGGTGATTCTAGATCCCGTCAGGTTAATTATCAATATAAACCCTCGTAAGGGTGGATTCAGAGTCACCCTAGAGACACTTAGGACACTCCATCCAGGAGTGATCATAGACTCTCCTAGAAAACTGGGTGAGTTTTTTAACCTGCCTGTCAGTACAGGGGAAGAAAAAACATGGAAGAGGCTGTGTCATGTGGTGTGTCATGGAGCTATGCGCCCACACTCTTGACCCATCACAGAACTGAAGACACACCTGGGGACCAGAGCAGAACCCATGCAGTCAGAGGCTGTGGGAAGGACAACCTGGGTCCTTCTGGGGGAAGGAAGGGATGGAAAGTCACCCAGAGGAAGACTTTCAACTTGACTCAAAGACTACTTCCTGTGCACTGTGTGCGTGAAGAACCAGCTCCCTTTCCAGAAGGGTTCAGAAAGTAACCACTAGAGAGAAAACGCTATCATGTCTTGCCAAAGTAAGAGAGCCTGGGACACATGAGGATGAAGCTGACTGGCAGCAGCGAAGGGGATGGTGACAGTGAGTGACAATAACTGGCTGCTGTGTGATGCACTCCTCCAGGAAAAGCGTTTATTGCCATCTTCATCAGAGGCAGCTGCAACTGCTCCTGAGAGACTTTTTTGAGGTTGAGCCTGTGGTCATTCCTCCATACAAAGAGATGGGGTGAGGCGGTCTTAAGACCCTCATCTGAGATCTCTAACATCCCCGTTGCCAGTTGTTTGCAATGACTCATGAGGTCTCCTGGCCTCAGGGAGAGGAAGAGTTCATAGAGGGTAGAAGATCAAGGAAGGCACAGTTCCATCTCTGCAACTAGGGGGAGGTCGTCATCCATGGTTAGGCAAGACTTTTCCATGCTACCACTGTTCTGGGGTCTCCGTGCTCCTGTCACTAAGCCCTCTCCATGCTCTGTCAAGGAAGCCCAATAAACTTATTGATCTGCCACAGTGAACTCCAGTAGAATCAGCCTGGCATCTTTCATGGGTGCCCTGCCTGTAGGGAACAAGCAGTTGTCAGCATGTCCCCAAAAAGCATTCACACTACACTGACATTCAAACAGTGCCCAACACTTGACAGCGCTTTTTTAACATCCTTCGGCTATTTAACCTTTCAGTCATCCCAACAATCCTTTAAAAAGTGGTTTATTGTTGCATTTTGTAATGTTTTTTTATTGTCTTACATCAAGAGCAAACTGAATCCCCACTGAATTCACACTGTCATTTCTAAGTTCAAGTGGATTGACAGCTGGCCTTGTCTCTGAGTCTTCAGTTACTGTGCAAATCTGAGATCTGACCCCACGTTAAAGTCATAATCACACTGCGACAGACATAGTTATTCAGCGTGCAATTAGTAAATGGAAGTTCTGTTCACATGCACACACACACAGGGTTTCTGAAATCATTCTTTGCAAGCATACTTAAAAACAACAGACGAGGGAGTATTGGGCAAAATAAACAAAGCTAAACTAAACAAAGAAACAAATATCCCTGGTTCTTCCTTCCTTACAGAAGGAAATTGCATTTTAAGATTCAAAGTTCTTTTCAGACAGAAAGGCGTCCTTCACCAAACACAGGCTTTGTGTGGTGGAAAACAATTTGCAAGTTGTTCATCTAAGGACAAAGGTCCCCATGAAGGGGTTGTTTGCTCATGTCTAACACAAGGCAAGAGCAATCAATCTGTGCGCACACACACACCCACACACCATACACCTTTCTAAATCAATATCATGATGGCTTCCTGGCCAGCCCTGCAGGCCCAAAGGAGGTAGATGGAGAACTGGGATCATCATCATGGTGGGTGATTTCTTAAACCAAAACTGGGAGCAGAGTCAGCAGGTAACTGATACAGCTAATCTGCTTTTTTAAAAAAATACGATCTTGTTCTTTTTTAAAGAATATTTTATTTATTTATTTATTTATTTGAGAAAGAGGAAGAAGTAGAGACAGAATTGGCATGCCAGTGCCTCTAGCCATTGCCAATGAACTCCAGAGGCATGTGCCAGCTTGTGCTTCTGGCTTTACGTGGGTACTAGGGAATTGAACTTGGGTCCTTAGGCTTTTGCAGACAAATGCCTTAAGTGCTGAGCTATCTCTCCAGCCCCTAATCTGCTTTTGCAAACATTCCTCTGGACTCTTAGTCCAGTGTGCTTTCCCACCCTTTAGTGCTGCCCAACCCTTTCTGCCTGTGTCCACAGCTCATCATGACTTGTGGCTCTTTGAGGTGTCACCCATTTACTTCATTCTCTGTGTTCATTCTGTTTCTCAAGCAAGATCTCCAGAGCTAATTGTTGTCAGGTTTTCTGACTTCTCCGGGCTCTGATCTGCTGTTGAACCCATCCAGTGGGGTCTCTATTGTAATTAGTACTTTTCAATGTCATAATTTCAATTTGGTTCCTTTTTGTTGTTGTTGTTTCAATGGTTTTACTAATGCTTTGTTTCTCGAGACATGGGCCACATATTTTTCTTTAGTTCTTATATTACTTTCTCATGACTATGACTATATATCTGACAGGGGTCAGCTTACAGTTTGAGGTTACTGTTTCAAGATTACGGTCCATGGCAGCAGGAGCACGAAAGACAGCTGTTTTGGCTATAGCTAAGATGCAAGAGGATGAATAGGAAGTAGGGGCAAACTATGAAACCCCAAGGCCCACCCTTAGTAACCTATTTCCTCTCACAAGGTTCCACTTTCCAAAGGATCTACAACCTTCCCAAACACCACCAGCAGCTGGAGACCAACTGTTTAAACATATGAGACTACTGGGGGAAACGCATCACATTTAAACCACAGCAGTTGGTTCACATCAACGTCCCCATTCTGAATGTGTTTTGAATGCTTGATTTCTTGGGAGTGGAGCCTTGCTGGAGGAGATGTATTCCTGGGGTGGGGTGGGGGGGGGGGCAGGTTTTGGGGTATTATAACCAACTCCTCCTTGCCAGAGCTTAGATCACACTCCTGCTATTTTCCACCTGCTGTGGTAGAGGTGATGCCCAGCCTCTGCTCTACCATCTTTCCCATGCCATCATGAAGCTTTCCTTGAGACTATAAGTCACAATAAATCCTTTCCTCCCATCAGCTGCTTTTAGTCAGATGTTTTGTGCCAGCAACATGAAGGAAAACACAACAATAGTGGTATACATCTGTTGTCCCAACGACTTGAATCACTGAGTCAGGAGAATCATTTGAGTCCAAGGGATACCAGGCAAAATAGTCAAACCCTGTCTCAAAAAAAAAAATAAATACTTTAATCCTAACACTCGGGAGGCAAAGGTAGGAGGATTGCCAAAAAATAAAAAGACAGGCATGGTGGTGCACGCCTTCAGTCTCAGCACTCCAGAGGCAGAGGTAGGAGCATTGCGGTGAGTTCGAGGCCACCCTGAGACTACATAGTGAATTCTAGGTCAGCCTGGGCTAGAGGGACAACCCTACCTCAGAAAACAAAAATAAATAAATAAATAAATAAATAAATAAATAAATAAATAAATAAATAAATAGAAACAGTCTTGGTCTATGTAGGAGTCATATGCCTGAGCTCCATCAGGGATATTTTCTTTTTTCTTTTTTTATTTGAGAGAGAGAGAGAGAGAAAGGAAGAGGCAGAGAGAGAAAATGAGCATGCCAGTGGCCTCTCAGCCACTGTGAACGAATTCCAGACACGTGTGCCCCCTTGTGGGCAAGTGCGGCATTGTGCCCTTGCATCACTTTTTGCATCTGGCTAAATGTGGGACCTGGAGATTGAACAGGCATTCTTAGGCATGGCAGGCAGGTGCCTTAACCGCTAAGCCATCTCTCCAGCCCTCTTTGTTTTTTTTTTTTTTTGTTTGTTTGTTTGTTTGTTTTTGAGGTAGGGTCTCACTCTAGCCCAGGCTGACCTGGAATTCACTATGTAGCCTCAGGGTGGCCTCAAACTCACCGCAATGCTCCTACCTCTGCCTCTGGAGTGCTGAGACTGAAGGCATGCGCCACCATGCCTGTCATTTTTTTTTTTCATCAGGGATATTTTCTACTGAATATTTTCTCATGGATAGATCCTTGCTGCTGTTGCTTCCCTTGTCCCACATGTTTCATTGATAACTGGACACTTTATAATACCATGGGGCAGCTTCCCTCCAAGAGTTTGTTATAGTCGTTAACTTGTGTGGTGGATGCTTGCTTAGTAATTTTTCTAAATTGACCCCATAAGCCTTGTATTTTTGACATAATGTGGCCACTGAAGTTTCTGTTTGATCAGCTAATCAGTGGTCAGCTAATGACTTGGTAGAGATTTCAGTAGGTACCTCAGACCAACAAATCCCCTTTCTGTGTGGCATAGACTCTGAATGTCAGGGCACACCTCCAACAACACGCAGCCAGGTACTTTCAATAGTCTTCACTTCCCACTTGTTCGTAGCCTTAAGGTCAGCTAGAAATGAGAACAGGGTGTCTTCTTGGGTTTTGTTCTAAGCATGTGTACAACCCTAGACATGCACACAGTACTCCATGTGCACATGACCTTCTAGACTCCCAAGTACGTCAGAGCTTTGCAAAACATCTGTGCGAAACTGTCCTAGTCTATGTTCTGTGAATATTAGCAGCAAAATTCCCGATGCTGGCTTACTTATGAAGAAAAGTGTTTATTTAGCTCATCTAAGCATCATGGCTCCAGTGCTGAAGAAGGACCCCTCTGGCTGTATCATATCATGACAGGTGACATCACCACATAGGTACAAAGGAGCCATAGCAAGGTGGGACAGGAAGCCGGACAGCAGGGAGGAGCCAGACTCACTATTTCTTTCTCGTTTTTTAATATTTTATTTACTTTTTTTACTTATTTATTTGAGAGAGGGAAAAGAGAGAGAGAAGAAGAGGCAGACAGAGAGAAGGAATGGGCACACCAGGGCCTCCAGCCACAACAAACAAACTCCAGACACATGTAACCCCTTGTGCATCTGGCTTATGTGGGTCCTGGAGAATCGAACCAGGATCCTTTTACAGGCAAATGCCTTAACTGCTAAGCCATTTCATCAGCCTTATTTTTAAAATATTTTATTTATTTATTTATTTATTTATTTATTTATTTATTTATTTATTTGAGAGAGAGAGAGGGAGGAAGAGGCAGATAGGGAGAGAGAATGCAGACTCACTATTTCATAACAATTCTCTCCCAGAGAAATAAGCAAGGTTCCACAAGAGCTACATCATCCCTTCTCAATGCATCCACCACCATCTTCCTTAAGGTTGCACTTTTTGTTTGACAAGACTCCTGTGTTGTATTTACTTTTACCCCCACAATGTCCAACATGGTGAATTGTATACAAATTCTGCTTTTAAAAATATTTTATTTATTTACTTGAGAGAGAGAAATAGGCAGATAAAGAGAGGCATGCCATACCCTCCACCCACTACAAACAAACTCCAGAAGCATGCACCACCTTCTGCATCTGGCTCTACGTGGGTGCTGGAGGATCAAACTTGGTCCTTTGGCTTTGCTGGCAAGTGCCTTACTGCTAAGCCATCTCTCCAGCCCACAAATGCTGTTTTAAAATGGTTTATTTATTGAATAATAAAATAAGATCGAATTCACTTCTAGGAGCTTCTATCTCTGCTCCCAAGCTATTAATCATTATGATAATGTCATCTTTGTGAAGTCATATTTAAAGAACACTTTCTAGAAAAAGAAAAAATATGTAGTGTCATACTTCATCATAAAACCTAGCAGCACATTTTATTTTACAACATGTTCAGATATTGAATCTACCTATATTCTGGCTCTACAGTGTAACCACCTCCATGCAGGAACAAATTCCTGGAATTTAATTCATTCCATCCCCATTTTTTCTTAAGAGACACTCATCATAAATTTTGTCTAGATAAGATACATCCTATAATCAAGTTAGAGCACCACTTATATGTATATATTAATACTTTTATTTCAATCCCATAAGTATTTTCTCCTCTCAAAGTTAACCTCATAAGGTCAAACACGTCCAAATCACATTTTGCATGATAGCATAAAAAAGTATTAGTAGCTTTAAGTATAACAAGCTTGTAAAATGTGCATGTATATATATGAATATATACATTATATATATATATACGTACATACTACTACGCCATTGTTACATTAACTGTAACTCCCCATGGGGCTTGATAGCCTCATGCCCTCCTCTATCGTTCATGACAGAATGCTGGTGAGCCCAGTGTTGTGCAGATCATGGGCTGGTAATGGGACAATGTATTTTTAAATGGCTATTTTGAAGACATCATTTTTCTTTTAACTGCCAAGTCTATCAATTTAAAAAAAAATAAGTAGTTTTCACTTAAAATAAGCATAAATTACCTATTAATGTTATTTACTTCTAACATAATTATAAATAATTTTTAGCTTACTTTTAGATTGTCATGAAGGTAGATGACAAAGTTCTGTGGACCAAAAATCTTTTCTCATGCAATTAGTAAGAAAATCATCAATTTTTGTGTATTATGCTAAAGGGTAAAATGTAATTTCCTTTTGTTAAAGAAAATAATAAACATGACAGGAAGTGAAAATACTAAAATACCTGGTACTGTGTAACTTTTTGCATATCACAGACCTGTGCACAAGGGCTTCCTGTGGAGTAGGGCATGATAAAAACCATCATTGAGGGCTACAGCAGTGGTTCAGTGGTTGAAGGTGCTTGTTTGCAAAGCCTGGTGAGCTGGGCTGGATTCCCCAGTACCCATATAGAGCCACACATGCAAAGTGACACATTTATCTAGAGGTCTTTTGCAGTGACAAGAGGCCCTAGAACACCCATTCTCTCTCTTTTTCACTAATAAAAATTAAATTTTAAAATCATTGTTGAACTCAAAATAATCTTCAGCTCAGTGACCTTTGAATAATGACTGTGAAAGGGTCACTAGAATGGGGAGATGGGGGGGCAGGTCACAGACAACCAGTACAGCCAAGTCCCTTACTTGAAAGTTGGAAATAAGTCTCATACTTTGAGGTAAGTACTCTGATGTTTCCTCACTACTCAGGTTTGGAATAGCATTCTCTGCATGCTGCTGGTTTTGAGAGTGACGGAGCCCTCTGGGCTCTGGACTGCTACAGCTTAGGGTTAGAAAGCCAGACACTTACCAGTCACCCTGGAGCTCGTTTGTCCCATGACTCACAAAGAACTGGCAAGGCAGACACACAAAAGGGTTAGTTTTAAAAGATTTATTTTACAGAAATAAAGCAGGAAAGCTCCTGAGCTGAGGGGGTCCTGTGTGGGTAGTCTGCATGGTGACTTACATTGT
Organism: Orientallactaga sibirica; assembly: GCA_036365145.1. NCBI lineage: Eukaryota > Metazoa > Chordata > Mammalia > Rodentia > Dipodidae > Orientallactaga > Orientallactaga sibirica. The sequence continues at coordinate 6,889,538 of JAEOAD010000061.1, forward strand.
GACTTCTTATATATAACTTTGGAAATGTAAATTAAGCATGGAGCTGTGATGAACTTCATTGGTTAAGTCTAAATGTACATGGAGGACTTTGGTTGGTTGATGGGTCAGGAAGGAGAACACAGACTTGGAAAGAGCCCATGAGCAGGAGGATAAAGGGAAAAAATAAGAAAGCTCATGAGGGCTAGAGAGATGGTTTAGTGGATAAGTGCTTGCCTATGAAGCCTAAGGACCCTGGTTTGAGGTGCAATTCCCCAGGACCCACGTAAGCCAGGTGCACAAGGTGGTGCATGCATCTGCAGTTCATTTGCAGTGGCTGGAGGCCCTGGTGCACCCGTTCTTCCCCCCCACTCTCTCTCTCTGCCTCTTTCGCTCTCTTTCTGTTACTAATAAATAAATAAATAAAAATAAACAAAAAATTTTTTAAAAGAAAGAAAGCTCATGAAAAAATTCTAGGAAAGGGCTGGAGGAATGGCTTAGCGGTTAAGGCACTTGCCTGCAGAGCCAAAGGACCTAGGTTTGATTCCCCAGGACCCATATAAGCCAGATGCACAAGGTGGTACATGCCTCGTTTATAGGAGATGGAGGCCCTGGTGTGCCCTTTTTTTTTTCTCTCTCTCTCTGTCAAATAAATAAATAAATACTTTTAAAAATAAAAAATTCCAGGAAGAACTAGGAAGTTGTTACAGATTGGCATCTTGAGTCAGGTTCAGGTTGAGACTGGAGTTGCCTTCTAGTTTTGCCACTGCAGGTTGACATCAGGTTCTTTTGAGCCTGTGTCCCTTACTAACTATCTACAAAAGAAGACTACCTTGCCCTTAATCTCTATCACGTAGACCAAATCTAGCTCATACGTCTCACTATTTGTAATATCTGTAGTTTGCATTTCGATAAAATCTAAATCATTTCAAGGGAAGTGATTCACTCGAACGCCTTTCGCTTTGTGTCTTATGTGTTCATGTTGTATATTATAATCTGGTTCAAATCCCTGAGTATTTCAAGGCATTTTCTTTGTACAGCTGAGAGAATTTCTACACAGGCAATCCTGACAGCTACAAATAGAGATGATTCAATCCTTCCCCTTTGAGGTATATGACTTTTCGTTTTTGCCTTGTTGGAATGGCTAGAAGCCCATGCTGTGTTGACAAGCAGAGCCTCTTTATTACATCCTTGCCTATTTCCTTAGCTACCGGGAATAGCATTCAATCCTCACCAGTGAGTACAAAGGGAGCTCTGACGGTTTTAGACGCAGTTGGTCAAATCAAGGAGTTTATTCTTAATTTGCTGACAGTTTATAATCATGAATGGTTGTTGGATGTTGTCCAGTGCATATTTTCTTGTCATCATATCTTAGCAGCCTTATTGATACGGTGGTTTACAGTGATTGATACTTGAGTGTTGACCCAGTCTTATATTCCTGGAATGAACCTTCCCTGGTATATAATTTTTTTTCCCCCCAGCGGAGAGGGTACCCTACCTCGAAAAACCAAAAACAAACAAACAAACAAAAAAGACTTACTGACCACTAATACCCCTTTCACTTTTGTGAAAGTATGGCTCTTTAGAAAATTTAAAATAGGGCTGGGAGAGATGACTCAGCAGTTAAAGATGCTTGCTTGCAAAGCCGGCTGCCCTGGGTTCAATTCCCCACTACCCTCATAAAGCCAGATTCACAAAGTAGTGCATGCATCTGGAGTTCATTCTCTCTCTCTCTCTCTCTCCCTTTGCCCATAAATAAATAAAAATATTTTTTGCCCTTTAATAAATAAGGTAGGAGGAAAAACCCTGAGACTACATTTTTCCAGGTCAGCCTGGACCAGAAAACCTTGCAAAACAAAAAAAAAAAAAAAAAAAAGAAAACAAAATGGAACTACCATATGATCCAGCAATCCCACACTGGCTAGATCTCCAAAGGAAATGAGTTTTGTACATTAAAGATTGTACAACTGTCCTCCATGTTGACTGCAGGTCTATTTATGGTAGCCAGGAGATGGGATCGACCCAGGAGCCCATCAGAGCATGGGTAACGAAAATGTAGTGTGTATATACAATGGAATGCTACTATCATAAAAAGTGGGGAGGAAATCTCATTGCTTGCTACAGCATGCATGAACCTGGAAGGTGTTGTATTGAGTGAAATAAACCAGACGCTGAAAAATAAACACTGCATGATCTCACCCTTTCTTGGAATCTAAACAAGTTCATCCTACAGATGGTGAAGTAAAGCGTGGTTACCAGAAGCCAGGAAGCTGGGAGAGAAGGGAATGGAGAAAGATTGGTCGATAGTTGTACAGGGACCAATGGGCTGTAGATAATAATAATACACAGTACATTTCAAAATGCTGGGAGAAAGGACTTTGAATGATGAAGCAAAAAAAAAAAAAAAAAAACATAAGTGCATAGCGTGCAAGAAGCCCTGAGTTCCGTCCCCAGCACTGCATAGGACCAGATGTGGTGGTGCACACCTGGAGTCCTAGCACTTGGAGGGTGAGGTCAAGAGAATAAGGAGTTCAAGGTCACCCTCAGCTACACAGAGAGTTGCAGCCCGGCCTGGGTCCATGTGGCCCCTGGATTGTTTTCTTTTAATGGTTTTATTAATTTACTTGAGAGAGAAAAGAGAATATGGGGACATCAGGGGCTCCTGCCCTGCCAACAAACTCCATATGCACAGACCACTTTGTGCATCTAGCTTGACATGGGTACTGGAGAATCAAACCCAGGCCTTCAGGCTTTTGCAAGCAAGTGTCTTTAACCACTGAGTCATCTCTCCAGCCTGTGAGCCCTAAATAAAAAGATAAATGTTTGAGGGAGTGGATATACATGAATCAAAAAGCAGGATTCAGGCTGGAAAGATGGCTCAGAGGTTAAGGCACTTGCCTACAAAACCTAAAAACCTGGGTTCAATTCCCCACTATCCATGTAAAGGCAGATGTACAAAGTGGCACATGTGTCTGGAGTTCATTTGCAGTGGCTAGAGGCCCTGGCGTGCCCATTCTGTCTGTCTGTCTCTCTTCTTTCTACCTCTCTCTGCTTGCAAATAAAAATAAATAAATAAATTTTTTGAAAAACCAAGATTCAAGCCAGTGTGTATTCTATGATATTCTAAATTATATGCCAAAAAGTCTGGGAAATTATGTCAGAATATTAAAGAGAAAACTATTAGTAAGCAATCTATAATCTATATCCACTATGTAATTAAGGTTAGGGAAAGGTAATTTTTCATGGAACAGAAAAAATAATTATCTAAATAATAAAATGGAGCTAGGAAAGGGAGGCTTGGAAGGAACTCTAATTTCTGAGCAAGTAGCTAAGGCCTAAATAGTAAATGAATAATTCCAAAGCTGAGTCTAAGTATAATACCAATTTCCTTCAACTTCGACATTCCTTTTTAAATGAACAATTGTCAACTATTTTAAATCTGGCAGTTTGTGCAATTTCACTTCTTCCAAAATTCAAGGAAAACTGGCATTAATAACTGTGCGTAAAAACAATCTTCATAGCATGACCTAGTTGGTACAAAGTCCCCTCCCACCCTTCCCTCCCCACCCCTTCCCTTCCCTGCCCTTCTTCTTGCAAATTCCTGTTCATTGGGCCATGGACAGGAGAGAGTTCAGAAGACAGAAGCAATGGCTATTTCTTGGTGGTGAATTTTTTATGATTAATTACCATGGTGGTTTGAATGTCAAATGTCCCCTGTGACCTGAGATCATTGCAGTTAAGTTTCCCAGTTAGCCAAGCATTTGGGAGGTGGAACCTTGCTAGAGGAAATACGTTTTTAGGAGTGGACCCTTGAGGTTGATGTGTCTATGCCACTGGATGTTGAGTTAGCTCCTGCTTACCTCCCTCTCTCTCTCTCTCTCTCTCTCTCTCTCTGCTTCAAATGTATGATGGAATGAGCCAGCTTCCTCCACTGTGCTAGCTTGAAATAAACCCTTTCCTCCCATAAGCTGCCTCTGGTTGGGTGATTTACCCTAGCAACAAGAAACTCCATGCTTTGGTCACTTTCTTCTTTATAATTATGTTTTTATTAATTTCACTTTTACTTTCTTTTGACACTCTCGTCACATAATGCATTTTGATGACATTTGCCTCACTCTGGGCACTTGTCTCCTTCTCGCCTCCCCTTCTTCTTCTTTCCAGCTGATCCCCTTCCCACTTTCATGTCTTCTTGTACGGCTGACCAAGTTCAATTAGGGTTGCTTCTCACAGAAGCATGAGTTGGAAGTTCTTTACTGAGATTATGGGTAACTTTCAGTGAAAAGCATGCCTCCGCTAGTGTGGTAGTTTGAGTCGGGTATTCCTCCCAGCTCCCCCTTGCCAGAGTTCAGCCCACCCTCATGCTGTTTCGTGCCAGCTGCTGTGCAAGGAGTGATGTCCAGCCTCTGCTCCACCACCCTTTCCCTGTCATGTTGAAAATGCCCCTTGAGACTGGAAGCCAAAATAAACTCTTTCCTCCCATCAGCTGCTATTGATGGGGTGTTTTGTCCCAGCAACACGAAATTTATTGTAACACCCAGCAACCATTAGCCGCCAGAAGCCCCTCTGAGAAGGGGGAGGCCTCATAAGCCCCTCCTTATCGGCGATGACATGTGGTGGGCACAGGCTCATATAGGAAACCACAGTTGCTGTGAGCTCACAAATGCAATCACCATGTCATGTAATTTCTGAGAGGAATTTTGTGTTCATTTTACAAAGACCAGAAAATTTATTATTTAAAAGAAATAAAGAAAGGGAAAGATGAAAGAATGGAGGAAAAGAAAACACTTACAAATATATGTCAATTTTCCACCCTGGTGATCTGTTGTGTCTTCCATAATGGCATCCCAAATGATGAAACATTTTGTTCAGCAGCTTTGCACTGGGAGCCTGCACTTAGGGCAATGCTCGGCAAAGTCACAGACGCAGTCTCCGTCCTTTTGGGGGACAAAATGCACTCGTGAATCAGAACACTTCAAAGAAGCAAATTTTATTTTTGATGAAAAAAATTGGTTCAAATCACAAAGCTCAAACGGATTCCATGCTGCTCACACAGGCAGGGTGATTACAGAGGACCATGTTTGGTATGGAATGTGTTAATATATAAATTCCTAATTTTTGGTTTGTAAACTCACTGGTATTCATGCTAGAGGGATCACGATGAGATGAATTACATGGCAAGCTAGCTCCTTAAGGGACGGTTGCAAAAGCATCAGGTGTCGGAAGGCCCATGCCCAGTGGTTTTTACCTAGCATCGTTTAAACAACTGTATTAGTAAAAATCAAATTAGAGTACACATGGATTTTCTTTTCCTTACTCATACTACTTATTTAATAAAAAAAAATTATCTCTTGGAGATAATACTGTAGGCAAAAATTAACCACATACAAAGACATGCACATATTTAAACAGTGAGTTCAAACATTGGCTTCAAGAACTCAAGTGTAACTATTTTGTACATCATTTTAACCCTCCTTGTTACAGGGAGGGGAAAGAAAGTGTCCTTTTCCTGAAAGGTACTTTATTCTTTTGAGGAAGAATTAAAATAAATACTTAATAGCTAAGTCATCAACTCCCCCCCCCCAACAAGCTCTAGAACCCCTACATTTCTTTGGCTAGCGCAATGTGATAGCTGAGCAGATACTGAAAACCTAATCAAGCACTCAGGAGACAGGGATAAGAGGAGCCCTGTGAGTTCAAGGCCAGCCTGAGACTCCATAATGAACCCCAGGTTAGCCTGGGTTACAGCGAGACCCCACCTCAAAAAAAAAAATTGAAAAAAACTAATCACTATAAACAATTTTTAAAAATCTGAGTTACTTAAATCTCATTTAAACTTGGTTTTCCCCACAGAGCCCAACATGGTTAGCTCTCAACCTGGCATGGATCATGGAAGCCATTATGGCACACACACAAAATGGTGGGACTCCACATTCACCGGTGGCCACCAACAAACCAAGTGATAGCTCTCAGCACTTGCTCTTGGGACCAGCAGCATGGACATCACATCATGGAAGAGTCTACAGAAGCATACCTTCTCAGCCTTGCTCCCATCCACCAGAGGTCAAGGCTGTGCACTTTTACCTTGCCTAGCTCCCCCATGAAACCTGAGGCGCTCTGCTCCCAGGAGAGGGTGAACAAGGGTGCTGTCCCCACTTCATTCAGAGGTGGTTTGGGACTCATTTCTCTTTTCCAGATTCTTCCTTGGTGGATGAGGATACCACAGATCTCACCCTCTAAGAACAAGTTGTCAAGAGAACTGAGACTCAACAAAAAAAGTCCTTCCATCCAGCCTCCTTCCTACAATGCACATGCTCTCCTGGCTTGGGCAGACAGAGCTTGAAAACTATTCAGAGCTGCTCAGCAAAAGCTTTTGATTTTGACCCCTGGGGTCAGATTTTCAATCTCCATGTGATGATATTAGGATGGTAAGATGGGAACCAAAGTACGGGAAATAGTCTTGCATATGTCTTTCCAGATTGTGAATATATCTACATTATAATCTGATCTTTTTTTCAAGAGTCGGTAGTTTTCATGTTTCATCCAGGCTAGCCTTGCTTTGAAAACACCTCAATCCAAGGACTCTCCTATTCCCTCCAAACCCACAAGGTAAAAACAGCTCCCCTGTGGCTGTGAGAACCAGGGCCCAAACACCTGAGGATGTTTCTGTGTTTTTTGAAGCAGATCCAAGCTGGCACATGGAAATCATTTCTTTAGCTGCCTCTGTACCTGCAGCTTTCTCTGGAAGACAAAAATGGCTTGCTTCCCATTTTAAACACTTTACTATAGTGAAAGCAGGGTGCCCCAACAGTATGCTCCAAACCCATATTTGTTTGTGGTGGTTCCTTTCCTTTTTTTAAAAAAGTTTTTTTTTTATTTTTTATTTTATATATTTATTTGTAAGGAGAGAGAGAAGAGAGAGACAGACAAAAAGAGAGAGATAGAATGGGTACACAAAGGCATCTAGCCACTGCAAACAAACTCCAGATGCATGTGCCACTTTGTGCATCTGGCTTTACATGGGTACTGAGGAACTGAACAAGGGTCATTAGGCTTTGCAGGCAAACACTTTAACTGCTAAGCCATCTCTCCAGCCCATGCACTGATTCCTTTCGAAAAAGATGGAATGGTTTCCAGTGAAAAGCAACTCCCCACCACCCCTCCTATTTCTTCTTCCTTAGACTATTGCTGTTTGTTAATGGAGATTTTTGTTTAGCCGGTGTATTACCAAAGTAATCATTGCGCCCCAAGATTCTAGAATACTTCCATGGTGGAGCCCAGTGCCAGCCACTCCAGCACCAATGACCTTTGCATGACTTTGACCTCTGTAGCTGTTGAAAAATTTTAAATGTACATACAGTCCCCTGAGATGTCCAGAAGCCTGTGATTTGGCAGAGAGATCAGTCTGTGCACCCATAGGGGACATCAAAACCTTGAGCTGTCTCATGGCTGATGCAGCCAGTGTTGGATAGATATAGAAAAATCCAGCTGGGGTCATTTCCACAGAGCATATAGAGATGGAAGGCCCACTCACCTTCCCTTCTTTCACCCATATAACACTGCTTCTGTTAGTGCACCCAGCACAGCACCCAAGAGGCCCCTTAAGCAAGTGACAGGAATGGCAGGAGCCAGCCCGTGGCAGACATCGAGTCCTCACAGAGGAGCAAGCACATAGGCCTGATCTCACCTGCAAGTAGACAGGTTGATATCAGACCCGCAGGATGGCAGCTGAACAGGGGCTATGAGGCAGGCTAAGAGACTCGTACAAGAAAATCTCAGAAGGAACTCCCCAGTGCCCTATGGCATGCAGCCTCAGACATGTGGGCCTATATAGAAACAGCCCACTCCGTGAACTCAGAAACCTTGTAAACAATTCTTTGGGCTCAAATCCAGCAGCAAAAAACCTTCAAACAGCATGCAAATTTAAACCAGGTATAATGACCACTTTCAAGTCAAACTATGAACAGACTTTCTGGCTACCTGCTCTGTGTGTATAGTCATAAGACAAACAAGCCATTCATTATCAATTAAACACAAAGCGGGTGTGGTGGTGCATGCCTGGAATCTCAGCCTGTGGGAGCTAGAGGCAAGAGGATCAAGAGTTCAAGGTCCGCCTCAGCTACACAGCAAGTTCAAGGCCAGCCTTGGGTACATGAGACCCTGCCTCAAAAACAAATACATCAAATAAAACAATAAACACGTCCCTCTCGTTGAAAAGCAACCTAACGTGCAGCATTTTTAATGGCCAAGAATCTGACGTGAGACTCCAATATCTTTGCCACCAGTATGGATGGTAATTAGGCCTCTGGAGGAAGTAGTCCGCATTAATGCATTTCCCCATTCCCCAGACTTCCTTATATTGATACACATATCTAATAAATCCCCCAAAGCCAGGAGCATGAAGAAGCTATACAGCACATCACTGTGTGATGCTGTTTGACCACAGCCACTGTGACCCTCATAGGTCTCCATAGCCACACATGGAAAGTAGCAGGAGCTTGAGCGAGCATTCCACTCCTGCTCAGAGCATGCTGACCTTAACTGTCAATCAGCAGAGTGGAATTATCACAGCCAGCCTCAGCACACTGCACCTGGGAGCAACCATCCTCCCCACCCCCACCCCGCCTCCACGTTGCGATTTAAGGCTGAGTCACAAGAAGCTCTGAGGCCTGCATGACTCATGAAATCCAGCCATCGCCTTCTTCTCTCCGCTCCGACCCATTACATCTGGGGGAAGCTGGAAGGTAACTATGATAACCATCCAGGGAGGATTTCTGAAGAGACAGCGAGTTGAGGGGAAAAAAAAAAAAAGGATTACAAGGCGAGAGACTGGGGGAGGAGTGGGGGGCAGGAAATGACACTTCTACTCCTAACATGTAAAATAGAACGATTTAGTTAAAAGCAAAAATAATTTTCTTAAAGCATTCAAAAAGAAGCCCCAGCTCATCCCTCCTCCCTCACCCCATCCCGCCCCTCGCTGTTAAGGACGTCTGTGGTCAGAATAGCACAGAGCAAGTCTATTAAGACAGCTCTAGGCAATGTGTTTCTGACCATGCCAATGGATTACTCAGTAGGAAACTGGAATTGTTGTGTGTGCTGTGGAACAGCAAGTGGTTCCCTTATTTAAATATCCACAGCTCACAGAGCAAGCAGCTGCCTGGGAGCACTGAAGCAGGAGAGCCTATGGAGAAAGCATCCATTTTCTTTGAAGTGTCCTAAAAGCAGGGCTCCAGAGCCACCTGACTTCACAGCATACCTGTTTCCCTTTCTGCCTGTCTGACGTCTGGACGGTCCTATTAACCCATGGAAGGTGATTCCAAACTCCACTTAGTCATCACCCATGAGGAAAAGCCACCATGGAAACAGCAGGCTGGCAAAAGTATGAACTAGACCTTCACCCCTCTGGAGCACTGATCTTCCTCTGATCTCTGGGATGCCCCATCCAGAACATTCCATTTAAATTCTAAGCCCTTTTTAAAATTTTTTTTTCATGAGAGAGAGAATTGGTATGCCTAGGCCTTAGCCTCTGCAAACGAACTCCAGATGCTCCAGGTGCTTTTTTCACCACCCATGTGTGCATGTGCTACCTGTGCATCTGGCTTATGTGGGTTCTGGGGAATTGAACCTAGGTCCTTAGGCTTCACAGGCAAGTGCCTTAACAGCTAAGCCATTTCTCCAGGCCTAAACTCCAGTCTTTACGGGAAGTAAGCTACTTTCCAGATCAAATGTTGTTTAATGTGCACGTACTTGTCCCAGCACCATTAGGGTATCATTCTATTCCGTCCATCTTGCTTTTGAGATAGGGTCTATCTTGGTTTGCCACTGTGAAAACTTTGGGATCTCCTGGCTCTGCCTCTCGTTGACATGGTGCATTGGGATTACAGATGCTTGTGCCACTTTGAATATGGCTGGGGAAATCAAATTTGGGTTGGAAAAGTTTGAGGAGCGTGCACCTTTAACCAACGAGCCACATCCCCAGTTCCTGGAGGTTGTTTTAGTTGCACACTACCTCAGTGCTAAGAGAAACTGATCAGAATGTTCACATGAAGGAAAAATATCCCATGTACAATGACATGCAGCAGTGGGCATCTGTGTTTAGCAAATCGGAGGTTTGCGAGTACCTTGCTGTACCATGCTGTTATCTGGGGAGACCAAGCAACAGACACAGTGAGTGTAGCCTGCTGACCGACGCTCATGTCAACACTCCTTCCAGGCAAGCCCTGCTAAGCTTAGCCAGGTATTCCAACTTTAACGAGGGCACCCCTGTGTGCAAATGAGAAGTCACACACAAAGACACGGTCCTCATATTTACAACAGCACAAAGCACATGAGGACTGTTAAAATATTTCTGCCTCTAATACCAAGTAAAGTGCAAGAGGAATTTCCATGCAAAAGACTTATAACACCCTTCGAAATACATCCAAACGCCACCTCCTTCCATAGCAACATGTGGAAAGTTGTTATTTTCCATCATCCCAACAGTGTTCTCTGTTCTGCCCAGAGAGTGACTTAGGCCTTGGCAAAGGTAAACACTGCTCACTGGGCTACAGTAAGCAAAGTAGAACCATGAGCTAGGTTAAGTCAACATGCCACACACTTAACACTGCATTTGCTTTGTAGCCTGAAATTTAATCATTCATAGGGAGTCCTAATTGGGCACAGACACAAAGTCCTTTTGGTGAGAACACTCCTTGTTTTCTGTTGTACCCTCAAATGTATCAAAGTCTTGAATTTAAAAACGAATCTTTTCATACAGGATAATTTGATATTTTCATGCCATGTTCCTATAGTAAACATAAATAAATATGAAATTTTCATGAAAACTACCTTGAAAGTTCCACTGGTGATGGTTTTAATTCTACATTAACATTACCAGAGGGAAGAATAGTTGCAGAAGTGAGCATTAAGCACTTCTTGGTACAGATTTAATGGGGGAGAATGTACATGTGTACAAAACAAAATATCCTTTGGTATGTTCCTTGACAAGATGTGTTTTCTTTGAATGATGCAAAGCAAACATCTTTCATGCCTTCTCCTTGTGACATGGACATCACTCATGTGACCATGTTCTGTCCAGTCCTCAGCCCTACAGAAATTATTATTACCATACCTCCTTCCTGACAATTTTTAACATCTTATTTATTTACTTATTTAAGAGAGAGAGAGAGAGAAATAAAGAGTAAAAGGCCAATAGAGACAGAGAGGATGGGTTTGCCAGGGCCTCTAGCCACTGCAAATGAAATCCAGACATATGCACCACCTACATCTGGCTTATGTGAATCCTGGGAAATTGAACCTGGGTTCGTAGGCTTTGCAGGCAAGTGCCTTAACCACTAAGCCATCTCCCCAGCCCCCTGACAGTTTTTTAAGTCCCGGTTTGATAGGTCCATTCAAAGCTCAGTACATTCTTTATCCACTGATTTTTTTAAATTTTTGGTATGTGTGTGTTTGATATATGTGTGATATGTGTATATGTGTGTTCATGTGTGCGAGGTCAGGTGCATGCATGCTATAGCGTGTATGTGGAAGTCAGAGAACAGCTTTTGGGACAGTCCGTGTCTTCTATCCCATTTGAGGGAGGGTCTCTCATTCTCATTGTTCATTGCTGTATTTGCCAGGCTAGCTGGTAGGCAAGCTTCCAGGAAATTCTCCTGTCTCCGCACCCCCATCTTGCCATTAGCACACTAGGATTACAAAAGCCCACCGTGACTTCCGCGTTTTATGTGGACTCTGGAGATCTGAACTTGAGGCGTGAGCAGCAAGTGCTTTATCCACTGAACCATCTTCCCAGGCCCTAGGTACATTCACAAAGCTGCAACACCTGGTTTCCTGCTGGGACCTCATCCTAAGCTTCCTCTACCAGAGCGGTAGGTCTTGGCACCTTCCCTGGGCTCTTCTTAATTCACTACCTCTCCCGGGGTGGTTGTAAGTAGGGTCGCTGCTACAGTCCTGGGCTGACCTCCTGAAACAAACTTGGTGGGTCACATGTTCCCAGACAGAGGCAGGGTGGGTGTCCCTCGAGGCTCTGTGAGCTGTGTATTACTAGAAGCAATGGCTAGTGTGGGAAGAGGCCTCAGGCGCCTCCTTCCACTGTAGGAACTGATGACAGGAGCCTCCTTCTGCTGAGTCCAGATGAGTCCAAAAGAATCCAATGTGCCATTCTGTCCGTGACTGTATTTTTAAAAAGACACATAGCTATAGCATGACTTCTTCTCTTAAAGTTGAAGAAGCGAAGCAGTTTTTTTTTTTCTCTAAATAAATTTGCTTTCAAATGTAGACATCACCTTTTAATGGCGCTGGTCCATATTCTATGAAGAGCTGACCTTATCTCCAGGTTGCTTTTAAACTTTCACTCCTTCGGAGACATAAAACCACATGCTGCCTCTTCTTCTGTTTCCGAAATATAATTTTAACAATGAAATAAAATTGGAACGTAATCTTCAGTGGACCTAGGAATTCCCTAAATGGATCGAAGTCCTCTTTAACGCCAGTGGGGATGGAAGTCAAATGCTATGAGCTGCAGCACAGAACAAGGTGCAGCATCGGGTGACAGCCACTACCTCTTCTTCTCCGTGTCCGGTCCACACACATAAGCTGGACAACAAGAAGCACCGGGGCGCTCCTCACACGTGAGTGCAGTTGGTAGATGGTGGTGTGTCTATCCGGCTTTTGTTTTCCTTATCATCACTGAGGGGTGATTCATTCCGAAGGTGGCACTTGAACACTTGCTTATAGGCCTTCCGGAAGTTTTCCGAGAGGAAAGCATAGATGATGGGATTCACAGAGGAGTTGCTATAAGCCAGGCAGTGGGCTGTGATCCTGAAGAAGAAAGAGGCTGGGGTCAGAGGAAAGGCCCCGAACTCGGCCCAGAGGTGGATGACGTGATGTGGCAGCCAGGATATCCCAAACACCACAACCACCGCTAGGACTGTTTGCGCTGTCTGCAAAAGATGAGAGGAAGTGGGGTGGGAGATAAGGGGAGGGAGGAAGGTGGACAAGAGAGAGATATATCAATGTATTAGTTGCCACCAGAGAAGAATCTAACATTGTAACATAGACCCTAAGATAATTCGTATGTGTGTGTATGTATATGCATGTGTGTGTATGTATATACATGTGTGTGTGTTTTGGTTGTGAAGTGTAGGGGTATGTGTGTGCAGAATGCATGATGTGGTGTGTGTGTGGTGTGTATATGTATGTATGTGTGTGTAAGGATGTGTGTGCCCCATGCACACACCTACGGGTGCCACATGTCCACTTCTGTCACTCTTCCATGTTGTTTCCTTGAGATGGTCTCTCAGTAAACCTGGAGCTGCCATTTTTGTTTAGTTTGGTCAGACTGTTGACCAGTGATTCTCCTAGTTCCGCCCACCCCCACGGGCCTGGGGTTACAGGTAAGAGTGACCACGCCCATTGTGCGGAGCATTGAACTAAGATCCTTGTGACTGCATGGTAAGAGTTATGCCCTGCTGAGCCATCTCCCCAGCATGGAATGGAATAAAAGATAGCAAGACCACCTTCAGCGTCAAACTTTATCTTACATAACATTTTGATCACAATTTCAAGACTTTCCCTTACCTTCCACAGTACTGATTATGTGCCTTGTGTAAAATACACTTCAGTGTTTTAAGTGCTGCATGCACAATGAATCACCCCCTCGGTGACAATGAATACAAAAGCCAAAATACTCAAAACATGCTGAGTCACAGGAGAGCAAACAGATTAAAGACTGTCACTTAAGATCGCAAAACTCTTCCCGGAGCAGCCAGGCCTGGCAGCCCATGTCTGTAATCCTAATACACATGAGACTGAAGCAACAGCCTGGAGATTTCCAGCCCGGCCTGGCCTATATAAGAAGACCCTGTCTAGATAAAACAAAACAACAGCAACACCAACCTCTTCTAGTGTGCATTCACCAAGCTCTGTCCCGGTATGCACCTCAGACAAGGGCTGGGTTTTACTCCAAATAATTCTGTCCACGGACAAGTATAAAATGTCCATTTCTCCTCATTAAACATTGGTAAGCAGGGTGTGGTGGCACACGCCTTCAATCTCTGCATTTGGAGAGGGGGAGTTAAAGTAGGAGGATCACTGTGAGTTTGAGGCCTGCCTGAGGCTACATAGTGAATTCCAAATCAGACTGGGCTAGAGTGAGACCTACCTCAAGACAGCACAAGAAAAGAAAGAGAGAGGGAAAAAAAAAAAAAAAAAAACATTGGTCAAGACAAGTCCACAATAGCTGAGGACTGACACATCTCACAGTCACTCCGGTTTCAGCCTGTGGACTAGCCAGCCCCATCTGCTTGCTGAGGTTTTGACCTTAACCTTTTTTTGTCACTGCCCTGAGAAATACTCAGAAATCTGAGGCAGGGTCTTTCTGTAGGTCCTTCAATGACATCTACTGAGCAAATGATAGAAGGAAGTTGTCCTAAATGCATGACCTCCACACAGGGGACATTTACCTCCTATGTTGGACACCTGTGTGCTTTCCAACTGGCCACCAACCCACTGGACGGGGTGTAAGCCTTGGAGGACTTTGCTTCTGAGTACCTGCAGAAATGCCAAGTGCTAGATAGCTGACATGATCAGTAGGAAATGATCCTATGATTCCAAAAGAAGATAATGGCCTAGATTATTCAAATGTCTTTATTAAGGGAGTCTAGTATTTTTTTTAATTTATTATTATTTTTTTAAATTTATTTTTGGAGAGAGACACAGAGAGAAACAGAGAGGGAGAGGGAGACAGATAGAGATGGGCACGCCAGCAGTCTCTCAGCTGCTGTGAACGAAATCCAGATGCGTGCGCCCCCTTATGGGTAAGTGCGGCATTGCGCCCTTGCATCACTTTGCATCTGGCTAAACATGGGACCTGGAGATTGGAACCAGCATTCTTGGGCTTAAGAGGCAGGCGCCTTAACCACTAAGCCATCTCTCCAGCCCTGGTATTTTTTTTACTATGAACTATGAAGCAAGGCTGGGGAGATAGCTCTGTTGGTACTCACCTTGCAAGCATGAGGACCCCAGTTAGGTCCCCAGAATCCACATAAAAATGCTAGGTGTTAAGGGCCAGGTGTGGCAACGCACGCCTTTAATCCCAGCACTCAGGAGGCAGAAGTAGGAGGCTCACCGTGAGTTCAAGGCCACCCTGAGACTACATAGTGAATTTCAGGTCAGCCTGAGCTAGAGTGAGACCCTACCTTGAAAAAAAAAAAAAAAAAAAAATGCTCGGTTTTGAGCTGGAGAGATGGCTTAGCAATTAAGGTGCTTGTCTGCAAAGCCAAAGGACCCAGGTTCGATTCCCCAGGACCCACGTAAGCCAGATGCACAAGGGGGCGCATGCATCTGGAATTTGTTTGCAATGGAGGCCCTGGTGTGCCCATTCTCTATCTGCCTCTCTCTCTCTTTCTACCTATTTCTATATATATATATCAAATAAATACAAGTAAAATATTTTTAATTAAAATTTTAAAATAATGCTGGGTGTTGTAGCACACTCTTGTAACCCTAGTACACTGAGGAAGCAGAGACAGGCAGATGGAGGATACTCACTAGCCAGTTAGTCTAGCCTAAATAGCGAGCTCCAGAAGAAAAACCCTGTTTCAAAAAAGGCAGCCGGTGCCTAAGGAATGACACCTGAGGTTGTCCTCTGGCCTCCACATCCATGTGAGCACTTATGCACTCACACCTGCACACATATGAACCCACACATACAAAAAGAAATCTGCCGATGACTGGGGATGTGGCTCAGGTGTTACAGTGCTTGTCTAGCATGCACAAATCCCTGGGCTTGATCCCTAGCATCACATAAACCAAGAACTATGAAGCGATCATGGGATTCTTTCCCTAAAGTGGTTGCTGTCCCCCAGCCAGGGTAAGCCCAGAAGCAGGCCTCTGCAATCGTTAATCTCTACTGTTGATTTGATCAGCTCAGGAATCAAATAGAAGACGAGCCTCTTGGGCAGGTCTGTGAGGGTGCTTCCAGGAAGGAGAAAGACCTTCCCCCAGATTGCTCAGCGTATATATATATTTCTAGGAAAAACAAAAAAAAAGTGGCCCCTTTTCCCTGCCTGACTTCACCCCTCTCTGGTGAGTACATCCACCCTGTGGCTGCTCTCTTTCACTGGCATCAGAACCCACCTTCTCTGGGCTTCTAATGGGAACAGAAGACCAGCCAGGAATCCTCTAGACTAAAGCACCAAATTGGGACTGATTCGGCATCCGGAGTCATGGACTGGATGTCTATGGGGTTCTCGACCACTCCAACCTGCAGAGAGCAAATTGTTGGACTACCCAGCCCATATCATATAAGCCAACCTAATAAATTCCATTTGTAATACTTATTCACTACTGTTCCTCCAGAGGACCCCAAGCAATAGCAGCCGCCAATGCCTGGAGGGTCGCAGCAGGATCAAGGCAGTGGAGTGGTGCCTAAAACAGAGCTGGCCATCACTGATTTCCACATCACATCACCAAGTGCCTCCTCAGCCTCTAATGAGCCACGGGTTAGACTCAGGGAAACGGAGACTCAGAAGCACTGAGGCCTAATGAGCACTCAACTCCCAGCATGGATGCAAAGGCAAAGACAGTGGTTACTAAATCTACAAGCAGAACAGGACACAGGGAAGGAGTGGCTTGCAAGTCTCCCTCTGCAGTCCACCCCAAAGATGCTTTGTTTTCGTTTTTATTTATTTGCACATGCAGTGTGGGTGGATGGGGGTGTCTGAGTGCCTCTTGCCACTGCAAAGGAACACCAGAAACACACGCATCACTTTATGTGCCTACAGCTTGTGGGCACTGAGGCATTCATTGAACATGGGCCAGTAGGCTTTGCAAGCAAGCATATTTATCCACTGAGCCATCTCCCCAGCTTGAGAGCTGCTTTTGAAGCAGAGTGCTATGGTAGTGATGTGGATGACAAAAGTAAACAATGTCTGTCGTAAGTGTGTGATGCCCTAGACTCAGGCTTAAATCTTGAGTCTCCAGTGGGTGGAGCCATACCAGGAAAAGAGGTGGATCACAGGGCGGGTGTGGATGTGGATCCACCTCTAAGGCGTGTTTGGGAGCAGATCTTAAGTCCAGACCTAAGATGTACGGAGAGCAGTTTGGAGGTCTGGCTGTGTGTTGTGGTGCTGCGTTGGTGGTGGTGCCTCTCTGCTTGGATCTGTGGAAAGTGAGCCAGCGTCTTTCACCATTGGTGGAGTTTCCACTGGAAAGCATAAGCCTGACATAAACCCTTCCCTCCCGTGAGCTGTCTCTGTTGGGTAACGAGAAGCTGACTGCGACAGTCTTACTTTCCTAAAAGACCTGGAGGATCTGCCTGCACATTTATGACTACTTCCTGCTGCAGCTCAGCCTGTCTGGGCATTTAGTCTTCACAGGAGCGAGGAGTGTTAAGCCTTGGACCCTTTTCAGCCCTTCGTTTAAAGATCAGGAGCCCAAATGACCTCTCTCTCTCTTTTTTTTTTTCCTCACATACAGGTCCAGGTTGTAAGGCTTTGGAAGGCCATGAACAGGAGAGTCTGAGACAGCAGCACCCCCTGGGTTCTTTCTGCCATTGCTGTGCTTCACAGGCCAGAAAGGTGCAGAGCCATGACATTCCTTAACCTTGAAGTCATGGCATTGATGTGCCATACAGCTTGGTCTCACAGCTGTCAGTCTGTTTTCTCCTCTACAATTTGATTAAAAACTATTAGTGGGGCTTGAAAGATGGCTTAGCAGTTAAAGCGCTTGCCTGCAAAGCCAAAGGACCCAGGTTCGATTCCCCAGGACCCACATAAGCCAGATGCACAAGGTGGCGCATACATCTGGAGTTCATTTGCAGCGGCTGGAGGCCCTGGAGTGCCCAATCCCTCTCTCTCTCTCTCTATACATATATATATATATATATATATATATATATATATATATATTAAACCTATTAATGGAAAATCTGGGCAGTTTGTTTTTTTTAATTTAATTTATTTATTTATTAGAGGGAGAGAAAGGGAGAGAGAGTAAGTGAGAATGGGTGCACCAGGACCTCTAGCCACTTCAAACAAACTCCAGACTCATGTGCATCTGGCTTACATGGGACCTGGAGAATCGAACCAGGGCCCTTAGGCTTCACAGGCATGCGCCTTAACCACTAAGTCATCTCTACAGCCTTATTTTTTTTAAAGAAATCAAGACAGAGAAGAAGGAAGAAGATGGAAATGTGAGGACTTATTTTTCTTTTTAACTTCACACTGAGGGAAGAAAAATAACAGGAAAATAACTTCAGGGCCGCAGTGTCTTCTGCAGAGCATGAGAGCTCACACCCTGTAGGACTTCCCTTATTACTTTTCACGAACAGGAGTACTACTGGTACAGGATGTGATGTCTATAGTGTAATGCTTGGTACCCAAGCTCTCAGGATGGAAGCTAGGTAGCAAACTAAGACGCTCATAGAAGTTTATCAAGGAGGATGGTTGAAAGCCAAAATGTAATGACCAGACTTCCGGCAGAGAAGATAAAGGCAATGCCTGGATTTCAGATCAAGGCCAGCAAACACCAACAAGCAGGATAACAGGAGGCCTGGATTTCAGATCAAGGCCAGCAAACACCAACAAGCAGGACCGACAGGAGGTCAAAGCTAAACTCACTATCGGGAGACACCGTGGATTTTTGTAAGACCTCAGACCTGACAGCAGGTCTGTACATGATCTTTGAAAGATGACATGACCACCACCTCCTACTTCTAACTTCCTCATTACTGACTCAGAAGAAACAATGATATCATTCCCAGATTGTGCCTGGTCCATTGGAGCATAAAGCCATTCAGCTATTAACAGCCACAGGCAGGTGTTGCTGAGTGAACGCTTACATATTAAGTCCACTTATTGCATGACCTACATAGCAAACAGGTAATCTGCTCACACGTCCCGTCAGAGGGGAGTGTTTGCTATCAAGCCATTTATCCATTAGCGTATGAGAAATGCCATTCTCGGGTGATTGAATCAAACAATCTAGAAATGATTATACCTACGAATCGGGAACACATCCTCCTCTCCCTAAGACGATCTGCAAAGTCACACCTCCTGACATCCTATGGCAACGCTTCTTTTAGGAACTGTTTACTAAGTGCAGAGTTTAGGGCAGACCCCAGCAGCTTATTGATAAGATCCATATCTTATCAAGATTCCAAAGGCAAATGGCAGTGTACCCTCACTATGGAATATTATCCACGGCAGTTGCTGCTTCTCTAAGTGCTGTGGTTCAACCAAAATTTCCCTTTTTAAAAAATATTTTATTTTTATTTATTTACTTGAGAGAGAGGGGAGGAGGGGGGAGTGAGAGAGAGAGAGAAAGAGAGAGAATGGGTGCACCAGGGCCTCCAGCCACTACAAACAAACCCCGGATGCATGCGCCACCTTGTGAATATGTCTTACGTGGGTCCTTGGGAAACGAACCTGGGTCCTTTGGCTTTACAGTCAAATGCCTTAACCTCTAAACCATCTCTCCAGCTCCCATTTTTCAATTTAGAGCATATCCCAATATCATCTTTGATGGATACATTACTGGCATCATTTATCGGTTTCGATGTTATTCCAACATCATCTTTTTTGTTTTGTTGTTTTATTGTTGTGGTGGTGGTTATTGTTTTTGAGGTAGGGTCTCACTCCAGCCCAGGGTGACCTGGAACTCTGTAGCCTCAGGCTGGCCTTGAATTCACAGAAATCCTACTACCTCTGCCTCCCAAGTGCTGGGATTAAAAAGGCATGTGCCACCATGCCTGTCTACTTTTTTAAAAATAGATTTATTTATCCATTCATTCATTTATGACAGAGAGTGTGTATGTGCTGGGATTAAAGGTATGTGCCACCACACTCGGCACTAATATCATCTTTGATGGAGAAACAGTCATTAAAGTTAAGTAGTGAGTCAGTTTCTGACTAATTCTTATTACATTTGAGATTAGGTCTTTTATTAGCATGAGTTCTGTTAGTTTGTTTTGTTTCTAATGTGAAACATGTCTGAAAAACCTCAGTCTCTCAATTGTGAGATGCTCTTTTCAAGCAATTTGAGACATCCATCCTTTCTTCAGAAGGCAGCACTCACGCTTTCCAACCTGGGCCTGGCAGAACGGCTCCTGCTAAGAAGGGTGTCAAGAAAAAGAAGGGCCCTTCTGCCATCAGCGAGGAGGTGACTCGAAAATACACCATCAACATTCACGAGCTCATCCATGGAGTGGGCTTCAAGAAGCGGGCCCCTCGGGCCCTCAAAGAGATCCGGAAGTTTGCCGTGAAGGAGATGGGGGCTCCAGATGTGCGCATTGACACCAGGCTTAACAAAGCTGTCTGGGCCAAGGGAGTAAGCCATGTTCCCTATCGTATCCGTGTAATGTTGTCCAGGAAACGGAATGAGGATGAAGATTCACCAAACAAGCTTTATACTTTGGTGACCTATGTTCCTGTCACCACATTCAAAAATCTGCAGACCGTTCACGTGGACGAGAGTTAACTTCTTGAGTATAAAAATAAAGTTGTAAAGGTTTAAAAAAAAACAAGAAAAGAAAAGAAAGCCTCACTCGCTGTGTGCCTAATGGAACGCATCTAGGAAGAAAAGAGGGCGACAAGATGAGGGTGACCAGCATTGCATACATTGTAGAAAACATGCTGAGTGCCTCCAAGCCAGGGAAACCAAAAACAACAAGAAGCAGCCGGTGAAACAGCCCAGAGGTTGCTGGGACATCAAGAGGGTCTTTGATCCGTTTCTCCCTTGAACCACAAACCCAGCAGTCTTTCCTCTTCCAAGCACTATAGAAGGCTTTTAGGTTGCTAACCAATTTGTCTCCTACCAGAAGCTTTCTTCCTGTCGAGCAGGATGCCAGCAAAGCATTGGATCAATCACAGGGATCTATACAATTTTTTCTGGAGAAAAAAAAAATCCCATATGCTTTTTGCATTTTCCTCCAAGTACAGAGAATGATTGTAGCATATTGTTTTTAATATTGTTATTTATGTATTTATTTATTTATGAGAGAGAAGGAAGCAGAGAGAGAGAGAACGAGCATGCCAGGGCCTGCAGCCACTGCAAACAAACTCCAGATGCATGCGCCACTTTGTGCATCTGGCTTACATGGGTCCTGGGGAATTTAACCTGGGTCCTTTGGCTTTTCAGGCAAGTGCCTTAACCGTTAAGTCAATTCTTCATCCCAACTGTAGCATATTTAACCTGAAAGCAAACAACTGAACTTTGTGCATCTGGCTTACATGGGTCCTGGGGAATTTAAGTGATAAGCCCGGCCCAGTCAAAAACCTGAGTGATGAAAGGCTGAACTTTTGCACTGAATGATAAGCCCGGCCCAGAAAACCTGGTGGTCTGAATGCTTGCATCCCCCTAAAATTCATGTACTGAAACCTAATAATTAAAATGATAGTGTTCACTATAGAAGCTAGTTTCCTTGACTAGGCAGACAGGTAGGGGAAAGAGTGCCCTTTTTGATAGGTAACTATATTCTAACCCATGATGGTGAAGAGGGGAACCCCACGTCCTCCTTATTATCAGCCTAGGTGAATTTTTCTTACAAGCAGGTTGGCTTGCCAGGCTTTCTGCAACCTGCACAGCAGTGCATACACTATGGACCAACCTTCACCTTCATCTAAACTGACCAATCACAGACTCTGGATACATAGGCTTCCCTCCATTCAGTAAAAGTCCAGTTCCTGGACTCAGGAAATAATTCAGTGGTTAACAGCATTTCCTACCAAAGCCTGCTGCCCCTGGTTTCAATTCCCCAGGACCCATGGAAAGCCAGATGCATAGCACATATAGCTGGAGTTCACTAGCAGTGGGAAAAGGGCTGGGGGTGCCCATGTTCTTGCTCACCAGCCCATCTCTCACTTTCTCTGCTTGCAAATAAACATAATAAATAAATAAAAGTCCTGTTCCCACTAGAGCTGGCAGGTTTTCCATCTCTGGAATTTCCTCCTCCAAGAGGAGTCTGCTCTCTGCTTTCTTTTTCTCTTACTTTGAAATAAATTTTACTTTTTTAAACACTTAACAAATAATAGTGCTTGTAGCTGAAGAGATGGCTCAGTGGTTAAGGGGCTTGCTTGCAAAGTCTAAAGACCTAGGTTCAGTTCCCCAGTTTCCATGTAAAGCCAGATGCACTATGTGGCACATGTGTCTGAAGTTCATTTACAGTGGCTAGAGGCCCTGGCACAGCTATTCCCGCTCTCTCTATCTGCTTCATTTGCTCTCTCTCTCTCTCTTTCTCTCTCTCTCCCTCTCTCTGATAGTGTTAATAAAATTTAAAAATACTTTTTAAAAAAGGGAGGCTGGAGAAATGGCTAAGCAGTTAAGGCGTTTGCCTGCAAATGGCCCAATGAGAGCCAGATGTGGTGGCACACGCCTTTAATCCCAGCACTCGGGAGGCAGAGGTAGGAGGATCACTGTGAGTTCGAGGCCACCCTAAGACCATCTAGTGAATTTTAGGTCAACCTGGGCTAGAGTGAGACCATACCTCAAAAAAAAAAATGGCCCAATGAGCTGCCTCACTCCTCTAGTATGTGAGGATGCAGATAGAAGGCCAGTCTAAGAACCAGAAAAACAAACACCAAATTGGACAACACGTGATCTTGGACTCCCAGCCTCCAGACTGTAGGAAATAAACATCTGCGGTCTATAAACTTCCCAGTATGTGGTCTTCTGTTGTTTCAGCAGTCACATGGATGCAGCACAGAGAAAGAAAATTCTGCTAGCACATTGAGAAGGGCTAGAAACAAATGGTATGGGCATGAGCAAGCTAGCAAAATCTCTGTCCATCCATTTCCATGACAATGTATAGGCCGTTAATCTCCATCAAGGTCTTGGATGTCCATTGCCCACCTAACACTGCCCATGTGTGCCTTGGTGACTGCGCTCCATGTAAGGACCAACAGATCCATCCTGATGAAATCCTGCCCTCTGCCCTTCTCCTACTGTTGGTCACTCCTTCCTTTCTCTACCTCTTTTCTCCCTCCTCTGTCTCCTGTCTCCTTATCACCTTTCTTCTGTCTTTCCACTCCTTCTTCTTCCTCCTTTCTTTCCTACCTCTTTCTTAAACACACACACACACCACCACCACCACCACCGCATGTATTTGTGCTATGCAAACAAAATGGCCATTAAATATATGAGACGAGACCTGACATCTGCTCAGTGGCTATTAAGGGTCAGAGTCTATGAGAAGGGAAGGGAAAATGTCCTTTTTCAAATGCTTGCTTTCTTCTTATACAGTGAGAATGAGCAAAAGATAATTTATATGAATATGTATTTATTTTGCATACTTACACATGTTTAAAAGTTACTGTGACTCACTAATCACAGGCTGATCTGGAACTCACTCTGTAGCCCATGCTGGCCTCAAAGTCACTGCAATCCTCCTACATCAGCCTCCTGAGTGCTGGGATTAAAGGTGTGTGCTACCACACCTGGCCCTAATCATTAGTCTTCAAGTTTTATTATAAAGTAAAATAGAAGTGTTTCTAGTCATTTAATTAATTGATTTATTTAATATTTATGTATATGAGAGGGAGAAAAAGTATGGACATACCAGAGCCTCCTACCACTAAAAACAAACTCCAGACACATCTGGCTTTACGTAGCTACTAGGGAATTGAACCTGGGTCAAGCGCCTTTAATCACTGAGCCATCTCTCCAGCCCTCTAATTGTTTCTTATAAGATCTAGTTTCTTCCTTTTAAGCTTTTTATTCTTCTCTTGGGCCTTTTCAGTGTCTCTTCAAGGACAGCCTGGGTAACTTAGTGAGACTGTCTCAACAGGAGAAAACAAAAAGTAAAAAGAGGGCTATGTATATAACTCAGTATACAAGTCTTACCTAGTATGCATGAGAGCTTGGGTCTGATCCTCAACACTGCAAATAAATAAATAAATAAATAAATAAATAAATAAATAAATAAATCATGATGTGTATAATTACTGAAAGAACAGAATCAGAATCTTTGACACTTGCTGGATCTCATTTGTGTCTGTAGCCAATTTTTACCTTTGCTTAGTTATATCCCTAGCCCTGTTCTTTCAGTAATTATACACATCATGATTTGTTTGTTTGTTTTTGTTTGTTTGTTTGCAGTGCTGAGGATCGGACCCAAGCCCTCATGCATACTAGGTAAGACTTCTATACTGAGTTATATATACATAGCCCTCTTTTTACTTGTTGTTTTCTTCTGTTCAGACAGTCTCACTAAGTTACCCAGGCTGTCCTTGAACTCACTCCATAGCCCACATTGGCCTTGAACCTGTGATCTTCCTTCCCTACCTTCCTAAGTATCTGGGGTTACAGACTTTCACCATCAGACCTGGCTGAAATCTTTTGAATTGTTGATAAACTGTAGCCTATTTGAATGATGGTGCCTTTCTTCACTGTTGATGCTCAGCAGAACACCTCTCCCCTGAAGAATATTCATCTCCAGACTCATCCTGCTGAGCATCACCTTGAATATCACCTTTGGACTTCCATGGTTATCTCTTCCACTACACTGCTGGTTCCCAAACAAGACCAGTTCCTCCCAGAATCACACAGGGCATCTCATTCCTGCACAGGGTAGGTCCTCTCTGAATACCTGTCCAAAGGGGAAATTATAGCCAACCCTTAATTATTCTTAATGATTCATTTTCTTGGAAATGAGAGCTGTGGCTCATGGAAAAAATGTCAAAAAATGTCAAAACACCAGCATAAAATAACCTTCTCGAAAAAAAAAAGGAGAAAAGCTCGGGCATGCTGAGTTTATTTGTAGAAGTTACTCTTGGTCACTGTTTCAAAGAGGGGCCTAGAGGCCTTAGATTGGGAAGCTGGGAGACAGTCTTAGGATGTTTTCATCTTTTCATCTTACATGGTTAGACAAAAGCTATAGAGCCGGGTGTGGTGGCGCACGCCTTTAATCCTAGCACTAGGGAGGCAGAGGTAGGAGGATTGCTGAGAGTTCGAGGCCACCCTGAGAATACAGAATGAGTTCCAGGTCAGCCTAGGCTAGAGTGAGACCCTAAAAAAAAAAAAAAAAAAAAAAAAAAAAAAGCTATAGGGCGGTATTGCTAATGCAAGCTACTTTTTACTGCCAGAAAGAAAAACATGTCTCCTGGGAGTCAAAAGTAAGAGGACTGCTACAAGTTCAAGGTCATCTAGTTATACAGAGAGAGCTCTAAGGGAGCTAGAAGTATGGTTCTGCAGTTAGAGGTGCTGGCTTGCAAGGCCTGCCAGCCCAAGTTCAATTCCCAAACCACCCATGTAAGCCAGATCCAAAGTGGCAGAAGCATCTGGTGTTCCCCTGCAGTTGCAAGAGACCCTGAGGTGCCCACAAGGACACACATGCACATATGTAAAGAAATGAACTAAAATTTACAAAGACAGAGTTCCATGCCAGCTAGAGTTAAATAGCAAGATCCTGTTTCAATTAAAACAAAAATGTCCCAATGTCTGTGCCTTTTCATGATTCACTAGTATCTACAGAAATAAACGGATTTCCCCTGCAATTGCTGTGGACTAACAGGGAAGTTGGACAGTGCTGTCCTTCACTTAAGTAGAATTTATTGATTGATTGATTGATTGATTGATTGATTGATTCATGCGAGAGTGTGTGTACTAGCACCTCTAGCCACTGCAAGCAAACCCAAGACGCATGTGCAACCATGTGCGTGTAGCTTATGGGGGTGGGTTCTGGGAAGTCAAAACCTGGGGTCCCTAGGCTTTGCAGGCAAGAGCCTTGAACTGCTAAGCCATCTCTCCAGCCCTTAGGCCGAATTTTTTAGAACTAGTATGATTATCTAAATGTCCATTTCTGCAAAATCACACATATCACTGATCACAATAAATACTGAGAAGTTAAGACAAGGTATTTAAGGGTCGTACCAGTGATAGGTAGGGGTGACAACGCCTGGTTACTAGAACCTACCTACTTGGATTGTCTGATTATCTCCATTCACTGTTGAAAACCAGGCATCATGTCGATTTCATCTAAGTTGGAAATAGGGCTGGAGAGATGGCTTAACAGTAAAGGCACTTGCCTGCAGTGCCTAAGGACTCGGGTTTGATTCCCCAGTATCCACATAAGCCAAATACATGGGGTAGCATGTGGGACTGGAGTTCATTTACAGGGGCTGGAAGCCCTGTTTTTCCTTAAATATCAAATGAAAAGAATCTTCAAAAGTTGGAAGCTGGTTAAGTGAGCTCGATGAGAAAGACAGAAGTGAATGGTTTCCCTGAAAATTTTCATTCCGTTCCCCCTGAGCCAACATCAGCACAGTCCAGAGAAGAGAGCAGGTTGGGGAAGCCATTCCTGGGGCTTCAGGAAGTGGCACGCTGATGCTCTCTCACAACTGGGACTCAGGCCAGGACCTTTGGAACCAGTCACACTTGAGACACTAAACGCAAGATATACAACATGCAAACAGCGTCACTCCTCTCCGCTCATCCTTCAACCCCAAATCGAGCTCCCGATGGCTCTTGGAGTTAAAGAGAGTCTGCTCTTCCCTCCTGCCCTGCTTCTAAGTTTGAAGACACTCTCACTTTTACTGCAGTACCCCCTCCCCCATCTGATTTTCACTCTCTTAGCATAAAAGATTATGCAAATATCTGTCTGGAGAAACCAATTTTACAGTCTAGGAGTGCATGTGAGAAGAATTTACTCATTTATCTGTGTATGGAGTGCATGGGTCTGTTATATGCATGTTCATATGTGTATGGACATACACGTGTGTATGGGCATACATGTGTGTACAGGTGCATGTGCAGGTGTGTGTGTGTGTGTGTACTTGTGAAAACCAGAGGTCTATGCAAGGTGTCTTCCTTCGTCACTCTCTACTTTATTCTTTGAGATAGGGTCTTTCACTGAACCTGGGACTAACAGATTCAGCTAGACTGGCTGGCCAGCAAGCCCCAGGGATTACCCTGGGATTATAGGTCCACACCACCATGCCCGGCTTTTACATGAGAACTGGGGATCCAAACTCACATCCTCATGCTTGCATATCAAGCAGTTTACCCACTGAGCTGTTGTCCTTCTCCCCATAAGAGAACTTAAAGCAATAAGAAGCTCTCGTGCTGGAGAGATGGCTTAGCAGTGAAGGCGCATGCTTATGAAGCCTAAAGACCCAGGTTCTATTCTCCAGGTCCCACATAAACCAGATGCACATGGTAGCACATGCATCTGTAGTTAGTTTGCAGTGGCTAAAGGCCCTGGTAAGCCCATTTTCTCTCTCTCTCTCTCTCTCTCTCTCTCTCTCTGTGTGTGTGTGTGTGTGTGTGTGTGTGTGTGTGTGTGTCTCACTCTCCCTCTCTCTCTGTGTAATAAATAAATAAAAATCTTTAAAAATAATAAAAAGAAGCTCTCAGAAGTGGCAGGCCTGGTCCTGTGTGTGAACATTACCTTTTTCTTGGATGCCTCTGACTTCTTTGACATGTTCTTCAACTTCTTCTGCAGATGATTAAGGACCTGCAAAACACAGACCAAGGAATTGGGTTTGTCTCCCATCTCTCTGCACATCGCCTGTTTTGCGGCGACAATTACTGACATTCTGGCATTGTGATAATATGGCTGATCCAACAATTGAAATAGAAGTGTCTGTTAGGTTTCAAGGCAGCGGTCATTCTAAACTACTGAATGCACGTAGGAGTATCCCAGGAAGACGATCCCTCAGGACACAGTGTGGAGCTGCGGAGAATTCTGGCATGGAGAACTGGGATTTCTTTGGGAAAGAGTCACCCAGAGTCCATCATGCAAACTTCTCCCTTGACTCCCTCCAAACCCCAGGAGTCTGCATGTCAGAAATCATGGGCTCCCTGCTATATGTCAGGCATAAGGTCAGCTCTGTGAGACAGTGAAAATTGGAGACCTGCACTGGGTGAGATTACCTTCCACAAGGGGGAACAAGGTAAAGAAAGAAGTGCTGGAGAGGTGGCTCAGCGGTTAAAGTGCTTGTCTGCAAAGCCCAATGACCCAGGTTTGACTCCCCAGTACTCACATAAAGCCAGATGCACAAAGCGGCACATGCATTTGGAGTTTGTTTGCAGGGGCTAGAGGCCCTGGCATGTGTTCTCTCTCTCTCTCTCTCTTTCTCTCTCTCTCTCTCTCTCTTTATGCTTGCAAATAAATAAAATTTTTTTTAAATTTTTTATCTGGTAGTGGTTAAGGCACTTGCCTGCAAAGCCAAAGGATCCCAGTTCGATTCTCCAGGACCCATGTAAGCCAGATACACAAGGGGGCGCATGCATCTGGACCTCGTTTGCAGTGACTGGAAGCCCTGGAGGGCCCATTCTCTCTCTTTTTCTCTCTCTCTCTCCCTCTGCCTCTTTCTCTCTCTCTCAAATAAATAATAAAATAAATAAAATATATTAAAAAATTTTAGCTGGGCGTGGTGGCACATGCCTTTAATCCCAGCACTTAGAAGGCAGAGGCAGGAGGATCGCCCTGAGTTTGAGGCCACCCGGTGACTACTTAGTGAGTTCCACATCAGCCTGGGCTAGAGTGAGACCCTACCTCAAAAAACAAAAAGCAAAAAAATTAAAGATAAAAGAAAATATGATCCCACAATTGTTTGATGAAGTTGTCAAATCACACAGGCCTCTGCTCACTTCCCTCCTTGGTGTCTGTCTATAGTGCCATAAGCTGCAAATCTTCAAGCACAGCCCTGCCATCAAGCCTCATCAGGGCTTCCTCTCTGGGAACTCTATATCACCAGTGATTTATGGACTGTTTTTTCCAGGATTTACGCTGAGCAGACCTGTCACAGTGACACACTAACTTTGATAAATTGAGAATCCATTTTCATCTTCTCTTGCCAGTGTGGTTTGGGAAAAATGATGTGAAAAAAAAAATTTTTTTTGGTCGTGTAGATAAATTTCTGACCAGGAACTTGATCACAGCGCCCACTCTGCACGGTAAGTACCTGGATCAATTTTTCTATCTCCTCCTGTGGAGAACTAGGAGCAGATAACAGAGCTTCAGGATGACAATGAATTCCTGACGAGACTCCAGGGAAAGTGGGAGCACGGTCCAGCCACTTCCCTGCTTCTCTTTAGCACTGCGGCGTGGAAATAATTTAATCGAATTGGCTTCGTTGCAGAAGCCTGCTCTGTTCTGCTAGAAGCAGCACTTCTGGGGCAATCAGTCATGTCCTAATTGAGAAACCGGCGGCATTGATTTACCCACCCTCCCCACTCCAGCAGCCATCTTCACAGCCATTGTGAGGGTGTGAATTTCTGACTTCAAATTCCCTGCCCTGTTGAAACACTTCTCACCCCCTGAAAAGATCTCAAGGTCTCTCCAGCAAGCCTCTACTTGCCCTGGGAACATGTGGGATAACTTGCTAATACACTGGTAATATGCCGCAGTTCTGCCAATAGTAAGTCATCCAACACTGGATATAAGGTGAAGGGGAGAAGAAGCTTTTGCACAGTAGCAAATGAAGAAGGCTTTGAAGGAGGACAGGGCCAGAGACACACCCTTCCCAAGGAGACAGGCCCTGCCAGTTAACCAGCAGCTGCCTGCCTGCCCTGCAGACCCCAAGACTTCATGGGTGACTGAGGACAAGGGACACCAAGGGACCAGAGGAGAGGTCAGCACTTGAAATCAGAGACATGGACACCTGTGCCATTGGCCAACTTCTGCTTAGGATCTTCACATAGTCAGCCAACTAAGTTGGATCATAGCTCAGCAACTTTGAAGCAACTAAGAATGGTCAAGGGAGACAATTCTTTGATGGATTTTTTATATTTATATATATATATATATATATATATATATATATATATATATATATGTATGTATGTATGTATATGTATATGTATATTTATGAGAGAGAGAGAATGGGTGCACCAGGGCCTTTCTAGTCTGCAAACAAACTCAAGATGTATGCATCTGGCTTTCGTGGGATCTGGGGAATCAAAACTGGGTCCTTAGGCTTCACAGGTAAGTACCTTAACCACTAATCCATCTCTCCAGCCCTCTGGTGTATTTTTATCTATTTCTCTAAGATAGTTCAGGCTATGAGCACACAGTGACACTTTGTGACACACTTAAAGGGTCTGCCATCAACAGAAAATGTAGGAATCAAGATTTGTCATAATTACATTTCTTTGTTTAGAGAGAATAAATTTCTGTTGTTTTATTTATTTTTTAACTTAATTTTTTTTTCTAGGTAGGGTCTCGCTCTAACCCAGATTTATCAAGAATTCACTATGTAGTCTCAGATCCTCCTACCTCTACCTCCTATGTGATGGGATTAAAGGCATGTGCCATCATGCCTGGCATGTCTAGCCATTGCAAATGAACTCCAGATGCATGCACCACTTTGTGCATCTGGCTTTACATGAGTAATAATTGAATTTAAGCTGGTAGACTTTGCAAGCAAGCACCTCTAACCATTCAACAATCTCCCCAATCCTATTTTTAACTTTTTAAAAAAGATTTTATTTATTTATTTATTTATTTATTTATTTATTTATTTAAGAAAGAGAGGCAGATAGAAAGAGAGAGAATGGGTGTGTTAAGGTCTCTAGCCCTGCAAATGAACTCCGGGTGCATGAGCCACCTTGTGCACCTGGTTTATGTGGGTACTGGGGAATTGAATCTAGGTCCTTAGGTTTTGCAGGCAAACACCTTAACCACTGAGCAATCTCTCCAGTCCCCTCTGTTCTGTTTTGATGTCATCATTTTCCCCTCCTATTTTTCAGGTTAAGAAGACAGACATGGTGGTATGGTGGCATTTCTTGGCCATTCTATACATTTAGAAGTGTGCAGCAGGGGTCTCTGTTCTAATTCAAGCCACCACCATCATGCTGGGCACATCCAGGGGATGTGGAGGAATGTGATGGGGTGAGCATAACACGTGTGTGCCCTCATGTTAGACTAGGGAGGGTTTCTGGCATGCTGAGGGAAGAGATCAAGTGGAGAGAGGACTCCACACCATAGAGGAAGACGGGAACATCCTCAGAGGTGCATCCTGGAGACTGTCCGGTGCAGAGATCTGTCCCACTAAACATTGCTGCAAAGAGCATCTTCGGAATGCAACTCGCTCGTTGAGTTGAGTTTTAAATGGAAAAGGCTAGAACAGACTGGAATCTCAGATGCCACTTTGGCCACCCTGTGATTCTTCCCATTGACCATGAGACTTCAGCCTTGGATACACAGCCAGTCCCTGAACCCAAGCATCCAAATCCTGAACCAGACAGCATACACATAAAGCCTGACAAAGAACAGTAGCGTCAGCTAATTTATCTCCAGCTATTCAGGCCCTGGAATGAATTTGCAAATATTACCTTTGACGCAAAAGATGTTTTCCAGTTATCTTTACAGACAAACCTTCTTCAGAATAACAAATCTTCAAATAATCATCCATATATCCATTAATTCTTAAATCCTGGCTTAAACTTTGCCTTCTGTGTGACTTTTATAAACCCCTCAATATCAGCCTATTTAGTCCTATGATTTCCACTGGGTTTTTTTGTTGTTTTTTTTTTTTTTTTTTTTTTTTTTTTGTAAACAGAGAAAGAATGGGCCCACTAGGGTCTCTGGGTCTCTAGCCACTGCAATCTGGCTTTACCTGGGTACTGGAAAATTGAACGCTGGTCATTAGGCTTTGCAGGAAAGCATCTTAACTGCTAAGCCATGTCTCCAGCCTACAAAGTGATTTTTATAAAGACTTTGGGGAGGATGAAGCAAGCATATGCTTGTGTTCTAATGCAAGAATTGAGAATCTAAGAGCTCCATATTTTAAGAATTGCCCTAGTCCCAAGCTTCCTGGCCCCACCAATTGTCACCTCCTGAAAATTCCTGCAGCTTCATAATCTGGTCACTTGTGACATACCTCCAAAGCTCCTTGTCCTCATTAATAAAGCAGAGATGACAACTCCCACCCAGAGGGTGTACTAGAAATTAAATGAGATGGGCACATTTAAATGAGATGAGCCACATGTTCCATGACCTGCTGTGCACAGTAGCCTCTGTCTTACATCAGCAAAAGATCAAGTGACTAAGTCAGCCATTCTCAAGCAGCTAAAACTACCATTATTCTCCTTAATGGACATCTTTTGGTGCAGTCCATTCTCTCAAGTAATACCAAAAATATTACCCCTGAGAATAAACATAATCTACATTGGTGATATAACTGTGAGGAATGTGGTTTATTATAAACATTTCTTTGCTGGAGAAATTAAAGGTGAGAAATTACACAGTTCTATCATCACGAGCATTTGGTTACTATTTATAGTCCTCTAGCCACAAGCTTGTCAGAAATAGAATGAATCCGAGAAGGATGAAATTAGGTGAAAACTTCAGAATTTGTCTTCCGGGTTTTTTGTTTGTTTGTTTGTTTGTTTTTGTTTATTTGGTTTCTGATAATGATGATACTCTGAAAGGAGGTTGTTGGGGGAACTGAAGTTACCCCAAGTCTGCCATTATGTGACCATTAAATATACAGTTTCTGGTACTCAAACAAGAAATTAAAGACGTTTTAATCTGTGTAAACACGGAGGCTGTG
Source organism: Orientallactaga sibirica (assembly GCA_036365145.1). Taxonomy (NCBI): domain Eukaryota; kingdom Metazoa; phylum Chordata; class Mammalia; order Rodentia; family Dipodidae; genus Orientallactaga; species Orientallactaga sibirica. Next base: position 6,922,003 of record JAEOAD010000061.1, read on the forward strand.
TAATTGCAGCTGAGTTAGCTCGCCACCTGAATCCCTTAAAACTGTTCCCACAACCTTCTAACCCACACAGCTCAGTCCCTCCCACCCCCACCCATAGTTCCCTGGCGCCTCTGGCCAAGCCTTGCTAAAGAAGTAGTGCTGGGCTTCCCACCTGGGTTTCAGAAAGCCAAACTAAAATCTCAAACACTTTTCCAGAGACAGTGGCATCTTCCCAGAGCCTAGGGTCCCCAAATCTGCTGGGGACAAGCAGCACCCGAGCCAGAAATCACACCAGCAGAGGTCTGCAGAAAACTCCAAGGACTGACAGGAACCCACCCTCTCCACAGGAGAGGGAGAGCAAACTTCTTGCTGCTCCCTCCCTGTCTCATTCATTTCCTGGAGCCTTCGATCTGGCTTAAAAGTTTCTAAAACCAAGCAGGGTGAAGCATGCTGAGCAGCGTCGGGGGGCGGAGGCGGGGATGGGGAGGTAGGGGGAGGGGGAGTGGCTGGCCGGGCATCCCCTAGGCAGGTGCTTCTGGGCTGCAGTGACCTGGAAGGCGGGAAGAGAGAAAGTCTAACCAACTTCTACACGTGAACTGCAAACTTTGCCAGCATCTCTTAAGTCCAAGTTAACTTTCTCGGGCTGCATCAATCCTGTGGGAGCAAGCAGAGGCGAAGGCACAGTGGAGTGGAGAGGGGGAAAGCGTGCATGAGCGGGTTGTGGGACTCAACTAGAGTAGGGACACAGAGAGCTCCCTGGGAGTCCCGGGTCCTCCCACACTCACCTTGGCATAGCAGAAGCAGATGAGCAACAGAGGGAGCAGGTAGCCAAAGACGAAAGTGCACACCACGTAGGCCTTCTTGTGCAGAGGGTTGGGCCACTGCTCCCAGCAGAAGGTCTGGTTGCTGGCGTCCCGGTGGAAGAGACGCTGGTGGTAGGCCACGGGCGAGGCCAGGGCGATGGACAGCGCCCAGATGAAGCCCACGCCCAGCAGTGCGTTGCGGGACACCCTGAGGGAGGAGGAGCGCCGCGAGTGGACGATGGCCACATAGCGGTCCACAGACATCGCCGCCAACGTGAAGATGCTGACCAGCATGGACACGGTGAAGAAGTAGTGAATGAACTTGCAGATGAAGGCGCCCAGCACCCAGGTGGGCAGCGCGTACACGGTGGCCTGGAAGGGGATACAGAAGAGCAGATAGGCCAGGTCGGCGATGCTCAGGTTGAGGATGAACAAGTTGGTGGTACTGCGAGGCTTGCCCGGCTTGCTGCGCGCCAGTACGGTAATCACCAAGCTGTTGCCCAGTACGCCCAGCGCGAAAATCAGGCCAAACACCACCAGCGTGATGAAGTTTTCCACGCCGATGCCAAAGAGCAGCCTCAGATCCTGGGCAAGGGGCTCTGGCTCGCTCCAGTTCCCCTCGCTGAGGTTCAAGGTTGCCAACTCCATCACCCACTAGGGAGACCGCGGCTGGGGAGCGTATCGCGGGCCGGGGAAGGGGGTGCGGGTGAAAGCAGGCAGCAAGGATAGGTGAGGGTTGCCAGGAAGCCCAGGCCAGTGCACCCCAAAAGCGCAAATCTTCAGCCAGAGGCTCTCCCCGATGGGCAAGACAGCGGACGCCGCGCCCCTGGCAAGTGCCTGGTGGCTCTGTCTTTGTACCGGGCCTGGCCGAGAGGAGGCGGGGATGGTAGCCCGGAGCTGAGCCTTCTCGTGCGGGGGCGGAGGTCTCGGGAGCACTGAGGTCTTGCGTCTGGGTGGCTCTGTCACCAAGCCTGGGAGGAGCCCGCAGATGGAGAGCCCTCTCTACACCTTATCGGTTTAGATCGCTCTCTCGCGGGCTGCGTCCCCTCCTTGCCGGAGTGGCTTGGGGCCGCACCTGTTGCTCGGAGCGTCTCCTTCGAGCCTCGCTCCTCCTCCTTCTCCTCCTCGGAGCTCAGCCAGGCGCTCGGTGGATGCTGGAGTGGCTCCTGGCGCCTTCCGAGCTCTGGGTACCACTGCCCCACCGCTTGCTGTGGCGCCGCAGGCTCCCTCCCAGCTTCTGCCGGGATTCCAAGTCCTCTGCAGAACGAGTGCTCTCTCTCTCTCTCTCTCTCTCTCTCTCTCTCCTCTCTTTCTTCCCTTGTGGTTGGGGCAGAGTCAGGTCGCTGCGGGGTCTCTGTTGCTTGAGAAAGATAATAAAGACTCAACTCCACGCCCCCTGTGGGTCTCTTGTGTCTTTCCCCCAAATCACAGCGTGCACACAGAGACTGGGTGAGCCTCGGTGGGATGGGTCCTCCACCTTCTTGCTGGGATCCGAGGGCTTCTCTGTAAGGTGCCTTGGTGCCTCTAAGCTAAGGTGGAGGCGCACAGAGCAGGGGCAGTTCCGGTGCCCAGCAGCGGGTGGAGGAAAGGAGCCTGGGCAGCTCTCTTGCAAGTCTGTGTTGTGGGTCTGGTCTTTCCCCCTCCTAGGGAAGAGAGCCAGTCTGAGCCTAGAAACAAACAGCACAATATCAAGGGTTTGCACAGGGCTTAAAAAAAAAAATCCTGCCTAGCCCCCCACCCTCATTGCTATTGTCCTCTAGGGAGGAGAAAAACAGGAAACACAAATCACCTACCTGAGTTTTCATCACAGAGGTTGTCTGCACCTCCCCGTTCACTTAAGATCAGCTCTTCTTCCCATCACTCATGTGAGAAACAAGTATTAACAAGTGAACGGTCTGTAAAGTTCAAGAGCATGTTTAACGTCCCATCACTGCTGTAACGTGGACACACAGAGCCACTGAGCTGCTGAAGTGCACTGGTGATAGTAAACATGATCCTTCGCGTGTATTCTCTGTGTTCAGATGACATATATATATATATATATATATATATATATATATATATATATATATATATATATATATATATATATATATGGAGAGAGAGAGAGAGAAAGAAAGAAAAAGAAAAAGAAAAAAAAACACCAGCCTTGCTGGGTGTGATGGTGCACTTCTTTAATCCCAGCACAAGGGAAGCTGAGGAAGGAGAATTGCTGTGAGTTCAAGGCCACCCTGAGAATACATAATGAATTCCAGGTTAGCCTGAGCTAGAGCGAGACCCTGCCTTGAAAAAGCAAAAACACAAAGGAAGGGAGGGAGGGAGGGAGGGGAGGGGGGGGGGAGGGGGGAGGAGGGAGGGGAGGGGAGGGGGAGGGGAGGGAGGGGGGGAGGGGAAGGGAAGGGAAGGGAAGGGAAGGGAAGGGAAGGGAAGGGAAGGGAAGGAAGGAAAGAAAGAAAGAAGAGAGGGAGGGAGGGAGGGAGGGAGGGAGGGAGGAAGGGAGGGAGGGAGGGAGGGAGGGAGGGAGGGAGGGAGGAAGAAAAGAGGGTCTTTTCCAGAGTAGGTGGCCAGAAATAATGAGGTATAGCATTTTTGGAGGAGCTCGCTGTGCCCAGGAGACAAGGAGATGTGGGTATAGAATAGGCTAGTGCTGTAGTGAAAATATGCACAAAGCTGGAACAAAAGCATTTTGTGGGGAGTTTGGGGAGCAAGTCCACCTCAGTTCTCAGCCTCACCAGTTCTTTACTTCCTCGTTTCCAAGAAAGATTTGATACTGTTCACCGAACACCTAGTGTGTGCTGAACTTGATTCTTATTTCACTTCGTGCCAGGAGGTCCCTTGCAAGGGAGCTGATACATTCATGGATGCTGGCCAGAGTCCAAAGTAAGTCCACTACTCCAAGACAATGTCTCATGGTATCACGCTGATTTACCCATCAGCCTTGCCGTCCTTCCCTCAGGTGCACTCTGACCTACAGCTTTCAGAGAGCTGGGTTCTGTGGGACAGCTCTGTGGCACTGAACCTGGGGAAGAAGTCTGGTTTTGAGGTTTCTGCTTCCTTTTTGAGTGTGTGTGTGTGTGTGTGTGTGTGTGTGTGTGTGTGTGTGTGTGTGTTTCTGTTTCTGGAAGTTGAGCCCAGGGCCTTCGGCATGCTAGCCAAGCATTCTACATCCCCAACAAGAGGTTGTGTGTGTCTGTGTGTAAGAAAACACATGATGGTGAAATGGTATCAAATCCCAGATCCCAATTATCCAACTTGATTTTTTTTAATTTATTTTTTTGAGAGAAAGAGAAAGGCAGAGAGAGAGAGAAAGAAAGAATCAGTGCACCAGGGTCTTCAGCCAGTGCAAACGAACTCCAGACGCATGCACCACCTTTTAAAACTTATTAATAGAATTGAAATCACTTTGTGCACTTCTCCGGTCATAGCCACCCTCTCCAGATAACCTCAGTGTGTGATGTATTGGTCCTTTCCTTATGTACATATGATCTACACACCTGCTCTTAAGTAGTTTGCTGTGGACTGTTTGGGGGACTTGGGGTTCTCTTTCACTTTATTTCAGTGAGATACAGTTAGGGTGATAATTCATGGCTGGTCTGGGTTTACCTGTGACATGTAATTTGGCTATCAATCAACACCCTGGGTGATTCCATGCATAGCATTTGTCTGTCATATCTGTTGCCCCCTTCCTGGGCCCCATGATCTCTTCCGAGCAGCACACAGATGAGCTATGTTAATTCCAATCTGCCCATCTCTGTTTTCCATGGAGTGAGTTTAGTCCATTTATATTTGTTGCTGTACCCGATCAAAGCGGGTCTGTCTCTGACATTGACCTTACATTTCCCATGAATTTGCTGTGTCTTGCAGGCTGCTGCTCCCTCTGCTGCTCTCTCTCCAGAATGTTCTGCAGCCATGTCCAAGGGGCTTCCTGTGGACTTCCTGCCAGCTTCTCCCAAGTGTCTCTCCTGACCACCTTCATGCCATTCCACTCCCACATTTCTCTGTCCCATGTCCTTTTTTCTCCTTCATAGTACTTGCCACATGCCATAGTATCATTGGATCTCTTTAGTAATGTCTTTTTGAAAATATTTTATTTATTTATTTATTTGCAAGCACAGAGCAGAGAGATAGAGGGAGAAGGGGTGTGCCAGGGCCTCCAGCTACTACAAAAGAACTCCAGATGCATCTGGCTTTATGTGGGTACTGGGGAATCGAATCCTGGTCATTAGGCTTTGCAGGCAAGTACCCTAACTGCTGAGTCATCTTTACAGCCCAGTCATATCATTTTAAAACTTTTTTATTGACTGTTTTCATACATGTATTTTGTGATGTCTTGACCATAATCGGATGCAAAATCCAATTGCTTTATCACCAATGTCACATAATCTGAACTTAAAAGAGATGAGAAAATAATAACAATAAACCACATTTCTTTCTCTTTCAGAAGGAGAGATGGAGGGAGAGAAAGAGAGAGCGGAGAGAGGATGACCACCCCCATGATTTTAGCTGACAACCTGGAGGGATGATATTAACTGAGGGAGGTAGGTTGGGGTTTACATTAATATGCAGTACCTACTTGAGAAGGGACTGACTAGTTTGAGACAGGATGGGTATGCAAGCAGATCATAGTTGGAGACAGGGGTTAAGCAGCTATAACATTCTATTGCTAGCCAATAGACTTTAAGATCACTTGCTGTCAGAACACTCACCCACACAATCCAGTCTCCGCGCTTTCAAACGCCAGCACCCTTCTCCTTCCACCCAGTTTCATAGTTTCATAGCTCAGTTGTCCAGCTCTTTTCAGTTCCCTCCTTTGGAGAGCTTGCTTTGGAGGTTCTAGCAGGGGAGCACAGCTACTCATATACCCCTGACCTAAGACCAGTCCTCCTCTATTCGGGGAAGGTCTTGCAGCTTCAGGAGGGATGCCCATGGAGCAGTGAGGGAGGAAGGGGACACCCGCTTAGTCAGCCAGATCAGCCAAATCAACCCTGGCGATCAATGGGGGTGACAGATGTCACAGCTAGGTCACCCTCACATCCTCAATTCCCTCCTTTTTGGACATCCTTACCGCTTAGCCAAAGCCCACTGTTCTCATCCAAGAACTTGCCACTTTGTCTGCCTCTGCCCGTTGGAAGCCTTCTCCTGCTCAGAGAGCCCATTTCAAGTTGTCCTTAGTCAGTCAGTGATGAAGACAATGCTCATGTCTCATCTGAAACTGTTTGGTTCTTATTATCCAGTGGCATTTGGCCAAACAGACAGTTCTTTCCTCTCAGCACACGGAAGTCATTGTTTCTACCTTCCTCTGCCTTGACCCTCACTCCCAAGAAGTCAGTTCCATGTTCTTTGTCATTCCTTTATAGATAATTTGACTTTTCTCTCCATTTTTTGTTTGTTTTGGTTTTTTTTGTTTTGTTTTGTTTTGTTTTTGTTTTGGGAGGTAGGATCTCACTCTAGCCCAGGCTGACCTGGAATTCACTATGTAGTCTCAGGGTGGCCTTGAACTCACTCCTCCTATCTCTGTCTCCCTAGTGCTGGATTAAATGTGTGTGCCATCATGCCTGGCTTTTCTCCATTTTTTGACATTAGTATATGTGTGTGTCATGTGTATTCATATATATATGTATAGATATTTATATAGATATATATATGGGTGCATGTTTGTGCTGATGCTTCTGCACATGTATGAATGCATATGCAGAGGCCAGAGAGATCATTTTCAGATGTCTTTCTCACTCACTCTACCTTATTTTTGGAGGACAGGGTCTGTAGCAGTAACCTCTTCATTGCTGGGACAAGACACTTGTCCAGAAGTAGCTCATGGGAGGAGAGGGTTTGTTTCAGCTTACAGCTTCAGGGGGAAGTTCCGACATGTCGGGGAAAGAATGGCACGAGCAAGACAGCAGGACATCACATCTTGCCACATCAATAGGGAGGAAACAGCAAGAGCGAATGAATTCTGACACCCAGCGAGCTGGAATAACAGACATTTAAAGGTCTGCCCTCTGTGACACTCCTTAAGCAAAGCTCTGTCTCCTAAATGTGCCACAATTCTCCCAAATTGCCATCAGCTGGGGACCAAGAATTCAAACTACATTAAGCCTATGGAGGACATGTCATTCAAACCAACCAGGGTCTCTCGCTGAACCTAAACTCACTAGTCTGGCTACTCAACTAGCTAGTGAGTCCAGGGATTACAAGCCTGCACCACCACCACCAGCATTTTACCTGGGTGTTGGGGGTCCCAACTCGGGTCTTCATGCACACTCACGCATAGGCACTTTAACTACTCGGCCATCTCTCCAGCCTTTTTCTCTCCATATTTAATATCCTCTTTATATCGTCGGTGTTTTGTGATGTCATGTCAATATTTGGAATAGCCTTCATTTGCCAATCTTTTTTCCCCAAGTGTTTGGAACTAAGGAGTGCTATTTTTCCCACTAGTACTAAAAAAAACCCATTAACCATTATCTCTTTGAATACTGAGTTTCTCAATTCTTGGGCTTCTGTCCTTCAGGACTTCTGAAAGGCATGTGACCCTCCCCTCTTTCTCTCTTAGTTGTTAATTCCTACTTCTCATCTCTCCACCTCTGGTCACTTTTTGGTATTTCTCTGGCTATGCACTCTCCATTTGTTTGTTTGTTTGTTAATAGATTTTTCTTTATGGTCAGATGTACCAGAGCTACTTTTTTAAAGATTTTTCTTCTCATTATTCATGTTTCTCATTACCCCTCTTATTTTTTGAGTATACTGATTTTATGTCCTATAAAGTCTGATGCCTGAACTCCTCCAAGCCTAATTGTGCCTTTGTCATGACTCCTGAGTCCTATTCTTGTGACTTGTTCAGAGGTTTTGTTTTTGTCACAGTTTTTAATTTTGTCAGTAGATTTGTATCTGGACAGGATGTATCTGTGAGAACTTGATGAGCCCTGAGTTCCGAGAACTTTCCCATGTAACTACACCCCTTTGCTTCTGCCATCCTCCTTCACCCAGGACATTACTAAGTGGATTTCTCAGCTTGAAAGCCTCAAAATCCACTGAGACAGATATATCCTCCAAAAGCTGCAGAGAGAGGCATGTAGAATTCCCAGAGATGCCCATTCCTTCCTCACAGAGCTTGCTAGAAGTTTCCTTTGAGTAGACTGCTTGTCCTCACCTTGCTGTAAATCAGTCCTCACCATTGGTTCTCAGAAATCCCTTGGGGGCAGGCATTCCAATATCTATTTCCTCGGGCTTGCCTGCACTCCAAGAGTTGTTACAAAACAAAGCAGGAAAGGTTTGTCATTGAGTGTCAAAGGAGCTGCCACCCTGGGCAACTCTCCTGCACACATTGCGTCCACGAGTCTGAGCACTCAGCCTCTTCCATGACGCCTGAGGCAGACACAAGAAGCAATACCTGCGAGCACGCTTCTCCTTGTGCTGCCTTTCTCCTTTCCTATTTGATTGGTCACAGCTTCTTCCAAGGACCTGCCCATCAGCCACCGACTGAGAGGTTTCTCAACAGGGAGAATTGGCCTGTTGTTGCAGTCAGGTTCACATTGCTGGTAGAAATCACCCAACCAAGAGCAGCTTGTGGAAAAAAAAAAAAAAAGAGAGAGAGAGAGAGGTTTATTTTGGCTTACAGGCTCAAGGGGGAATCTCCATGATGGCAGGGGGAAATAATGGCATGAGCAGAGGGTGACATCACCCCCCTGGCCAACATAATGTGGGCAACAGCCCAAACACTGGCAAAGAGGAGCTGGCTATAACACCCATAAACCCGCTCCCAACAATACACTGCCTCCAGGAGGCATTAATTCCCAAATTTCCATTAGCTGGAAACCTAGCATTCAGAACACTTGTTTATGGGGGACACCTGAATCAAACCACCACACCTGTCCTATGCATTCTCGCAGCATCTGTATTCCTTTGTGCGTTTCCATAAGGAGCGGCAAGGTTCTAGCCCAACCAAGAGAGGAATGGGGATGGAAATGACAGGACGTTTGGGACCTCAGAGGGCCTCAACATGGGTGAAAGAGCGAGTGAGCTCTAAATATCCCAGGCAAGTGAGTGCTGACATCAGTGCTTGTGAGGCTGAACTGTGACAAGAAGTCCCTTACAGTCATGGAGGTTTATTTCTTGCTCTTGAGACGTTTTGCCTCTGGCTGGCTAAAATTCTGTGCTGTGTTCAGCCCACAATACCTATCCTGCCTGGCCACTCTGTCCTTAAGCCAAAAATCTTGTGGCATCATTCCTCAAACCCCTATCTCAGGTTGACCTCCTGGTTACCTTAGCATATGCTTCTGATGCATTAATTTATCTTCTTGTTCATTCATGAGGGGAACTCACTTAAATTTAAGTTGCGAGCCGGGCGTGGTGGTGCGCACCTTTAATCCCAGCACTCAGAAGGCAGAAGTAGGAGGATCGCTGTGAATTCAAGGCCATTCTGAGACTACATAGTGAATTCCAGGTCAGCCTGGGCGAGAGTGAAACCCTACTTCAAAAAAGCCAAAAAAAAAAAAAAAAAAAAAAAAAAATTAAGTTGCCTTGTAATTCCTGCCTTTAGGAATGAACTATGGGAAGTTCATGAGAAGCAAGGATTGCTCTGTTCAACTTTTTCTAAAGAAATGTCTCAGCTAGAGCATGTGATAAGTACACCAAAAAAGGACATGAGACACATCCATAGATTAACAAATTTTCAAATGTCCTTCCTTTAATGGTTTCTGCAAACTGCATGTGCACACCACCCACAAAATGCCAAGTCACTTCACTGGGTGTTACAGAAGGGGATCTTGAAGTGTGGTATAGGAAGGGATGGTGGCCTGTAACACACTCATACGACCAAACAAAATAGTCTGAGAGGCAGAAAACAAGACACGTCTGAATAAAGTGGCCTCCCGGGGAAGCACTCCATCACTCTCTCATTAAGCAAAGCAAAATATTCTTATAACAATGATCGTCAGCGCCACCAGTAAGCCAGGTCTTTACTCCTGGCCGTCATGAATCCCAGGGACAAGGGGCTGGTGCAGCTCATTCCAGCATGTCACTCACATGCCTGCATGGCTCAGTGTCTCCAGCAACCCAGAGCTGTCTTTCAGCTAATTAAGATGAAGAAATAGCTACCTTCCAATTACAGAATTCATATTCTTTCATCAATATGAGAACTTCTGTCTAAGCAACTTTTTGACTTCTTTATTTTCTTTCTTTCTTTAAAGTCAATTTGAATTTTGATGTTTACAGGAAGTGATGGATGCCATCTATCCAATTATCTTCACAAATTGACTCTCTGTCCCCTTTATTCCATTTCTAACTTTCTCATTAAAATAATTGGTGGGCGGAACACTCTAATTCATCCTAGGAAAAGCATTAAGAGGGAATTTTCTCCCCTTGTCTATTTTTTTGTTTTGTTTTGTTTTTGTTTTTCAAGGTAGAGTCTCACTCTAGCTCAAGCTAACCTGGAATTCACTATGTAGTCTCAGGCTGACCTCAAACTCATGGTGATCCTCCTACATCTGCCTCCCAAGTGCTGGGATTAAAGCCGTGCACCACCATGCCCAGTCTGGTCTACATTTTAGTCCCATCTTACTCTGATGGTTTGAGATGTTCCTGTCTCAGGGGCTTATATTTGACAGGGAGTCTGCCTAGTCAAGCTCCACCCCACGTGCAGTCACTATAGTCTGAGACATAGGGAACAATGGAGGGAGAAGTCCAGCTTTGCTGAGGCCCATGTTGTCTTTGGCAAATATGGGCAAACCACTCATTTCACCACTTGGAGCCTCAGCTTCCTCACCTGAGAACCAGGAGACATGATCTTAGATGAGTTGAATGTCCTTGAAACCATTCTCTGCCTCTCATACACTCAAGGCATGTTCAAACTTACATAAATAAGAGCTAGGTGAGGTAGTGTATGCCTTTAACCCCAGTGCTTGGAACACAGAAATAGGAAGATCATTGTGAGTTCAAGACCAGCCTAGGACTACAGAGTGAGTTCCAGGTCAGCTTGGGCTAGAGTGAGACCGAACCTCAAAAAAAAAAAAAAAAAAAAAAAAAAAAATAGGAGCTGGAGAGATGGCTTAGGAATTAAGGCATTTGCCAGCAAAGCCAAAGGACCCAGGTTCAATTTTCCAGTATCCACATAAAGTCAGATGGACAAGGTGGTACATGCATCTGGAGTGCATCTGCAATGGCTACAGGCCATGATTTTCCCATTCTCAACCTCTCTCTCTCTCTTTCTCTCTCCCTGCCTCTCTTTCTCTGTCTATCTCAAATAAATAAATATTAAAAAATAAATAAAAATACAAAATTGCATAAATGTCTAGACACCATGATGGTGATATATGTACTGAATGTGTTTGTAACAAGGAAAGTTACTTATAGGGAGTAATGTGTCATATGGGGTCCTACAACATTATGAAATCACAGAACGGGGGGAGAATGGTTTCTCCATTCTGATTCTAGTCAACCCTCAGTACTAGACATATACATTAGAGACATGCACACATGCAGACAGATGCACACATACAGACCCATGCATACCCTTAAACACACACACATGTGTAGAGGTATGTATGCATATTTAGATATGTGCACACACATAGACACACGTAGACAGATGTACAGGAAGTAATGTGAAATATGAGATTCCTTATCACTAATGAATCACAGAGCTGGGAGAGAACTCAGTTTCTCCATTCTCACCCTAGACATCCCCCAGCACTAAATATACACATGTAGAAACATGCACACATACATAGGCACATCTACATACAGTTGGATACATGCATACACATACCTACATACAGACATATGCATGCTCTTATGCACATGCACACGTGTGTGGACATGTGTACATATATTTAGATGTATGCAGGTAGGAGGCCACATGCACACACATGTAGACATATGCACAGACATGCATACACATGCACAGACACACAGAGACATACACATATGTGTGTATGCAGAAGAGGGCAGGAAGGTCTGTCTACCTAGTACATGGCTCCCCTGGAGAGATTACCCCTTCATGGAGACAGCCCAGGTTAAGATGCCCTAGTTCTGAGTGTTCATGCTTCTGCCCAAGGTGTCAAACACACTTGTTAATGTTAGCATTCCAAAGAGAGTCCATGGACCCATATTCCTTTCATCAGACAAACAGGTGACATCTCACATATGCAGCCCTTGTTCTCATCATCTGTTGAATGAGTGAAGAAAAAAATTCCACGCTGCCCAGGTTGGATCTATCCGTTATGATTTTACTTCTTCTTTTCTTTTACTTCTTGTTTTTTTTTTCTTTTTTCTTTTCTTTTCATTTGTTTGTTTATTTATTTATTTATTTATTTATTTGAGGTGGAGTCTTGCTCTAACCCAGGTGGACCTAGAATTCACTATGTAGTCTCAGGGTGGCCTCGAACTCATGGCTATCCTCCTACCTCTGCCTCCCAAGTGCTGGGATTTAAGGTGTGTGCCACCACGCCCCCCCTGATTTTACTTCTTAAATAACAGGATAGATAAAGAGTTATAGACAGCCATAAGATGGCCTCTAGCAAGAGGTTTGGACTGAGAACTTCATGAATGGCCGTCTCTTCCTGTCAGGTTAATTTATGCACATTTACTTCTATCAGCTGCAACATTGTTAATAAATCCAACTTTGACCTCACCGGAAAGGCTCTGAGAAATACTTGGATCTCAGAGTGCTCCGTGGAGAGGAGGAGAGTGAGGCCCAGATAGCAGGTAAAGAGCTGATGTCTAAGGAGCCAAGGAGGCACAGGCCAAGCGTGGCCAGGTCAGCGGCTGGGGATTCCCAGCTTCCTCCTCTCTCACACCCCAAGGAACAAAGCCACAGCCTGTAGGTGTCCCTGGCACTCCTACCTGCATTCTTGATCATGCCCCTCACAAAGTCCCTCTGTCCATGGCTTCTTTGCCCCAAGCCCTAGGCAGGGGGAAGGGTAAAGTGAAGACTGTGTCTCAGGGAAGTGCTAACTCCCCGCTCACTAATGCACTTACATTCATTTCTCCTCACCTCTTGCATTTCAGGGGCTCTCTCACTTAAGCGGAAGAAACACCAGACAGCTCTGCTTGTGTAGAGCTGCTCTGAAGAGTCAATGAACCAACCTGGGGAGATGGCTCAGGGGGTAACATGCTTGCCACATAAGCATGGGGACCTGAGTTTGAATCTCCAGAACTTACGTAAAAATGTCAGGCACGGAGATGCATCTCTGTGACCCCAGGATTGGGGAAGTGGATCCTTAGGACTTATTGACTAGCTAATCAAACCAGATCAGTGAGCTCTGAGTTCAGTGGGAGACCCTGTCTCAAAAAAAATAAGATGGGGGCCTGGAGAGATGGCTTAGCGGTTAAGCGTTTGCCTGTGAAGCCTAAGGATCCCGGTTCGAGGCTTGATTCCCCAGGACCCACGTAAGCCAGATGCACAAGGTGGTGCATGTATCTGGAGTTCGTTCGCAGTGGCTGGAGGCCCTGGTGCGCCCATCTCTCTCTCCCTTTCTCTCTCTGCCTCTTTCTCTCTGTCTGTCGCTCTCAAATGAATAAATGATAAACAAAAAGCTTTTAAAAAAATAATAAAATAAAATAAAAAATAAGATGGAAAGTGACTGAGAACGCCACTGGACAACTACCTCTGGCCTTCATATACATGTGCACACTCATGAATATAATCCTACATGCAAACAACATGCACACATGCATGCATTCCACATACACGTGCAAAAATTAGCACCACAGACAGTGCTTGTTTAGAGCCCATATAAAATAGCTGCTACTTTAAAGTTATGTATCAAGTTTATTTGTAGATGTTTATTTTTTAAGCTACTTACACTGTAGCGAGTCCCAGACCAGAAATGAACAGAAGACCACCAGAATAAAAATTTAAAAGGAAAGTCTTGGGGACAGATTGCTTAGTGGTTAAGCGCTTGCCTATGAAACCTAAGGACTCCAGTTCGAGGCTCTATTCTCCAGGACCTACATAAGCCAGATGCACAAGGTGGCACATGTGTCTGGAGTTCATTTGCAGTGGCTGGAGGCACTGGCACACCCATTCTCTCTCTCTCCCTCTATCTCTCTCCATCTATTGCTCTCAAATAAATAAATAAAATATTAAGAAATAAAAAAGGAGAGTCTTTATTAAGCTGGCCAATGTCTGTCCCCTCACAGCAAAGAGGAGAGCAGCTCTGTCCTGCTTTTACAATGAGTTTTTAAAGGCAAAAATCACATTCCTTTACAATGATCTGCAAAGCCCCCAGCCACTCCCTCCACACACAATTCAGTTTTCTTTAACAAGAGCAAGCAAACAAGCATGATTACAAAAGCAGAATTTTTGCAGTTAGCATGAGCTACAAAGCAGATACCAAATATCAGGACATCGTGACCTCAGGGTGAGAGCAAACACCAGATTCCTTACTGGGGCCCATCCTCATTCCTGTAATTAATGTTCTGTGCTAACCTGTAATCTCTTATGGCTCCTTGAGAATGTCAAGATGGCTGAGTGGCCTAAAATGCTTCCCTTAGGTCTGTTCACCAGAGGTTGTTTAGTTCCCCACTGGTTTTAGTAACTGAGTCAAATCTTAGACTCATCAGTTTCTATAGCCTCATCCTTGGTCCTGAGAACCATTCATTTTACTGAGGAAATTCTGCTGGATAAACTGGATTAGAGCATTTAAAATGCAGAGTTCTGCAATCAGCCCTACAAGTAACAGATTATGGATCTGGAGATGGTAGTTATCGAAGTGATGAACCAGGGTGACCAAAAACCAAATTTTCGTACAAGCAAATGGGCAGCTGCTTTACAGAAGCAGGACATGACAGGAAGCTTCTGCAGTGTATAGGATTCAAAACATACCTATGAACCAACATGCATATGAATCCTGTAGTTGAGCCGTCCTAACCATGAGCTCCATTGAATTCTGTTTTAATCTTAAATTGTCCTTCCCTCTTATCATCCCTCTGGGTCCCCGTAGACAGTTCTTTCTGTGGGATTCCTTCAGCTACTGACAGAGATAAGTTCAGCTCCTTAGCAGTTAACTCTTGCAGTGACTTAGTACACCAGTCCAGCTTTCAGTTTGTCCATGACGTTTCCCTCCTCTTCCCAGTCATAATTCCTTATGTTCTAACATGTAACTTTCCCAACCAGGCACAGTGTACATCATGTCCATGTTTTTAAATCTCACGTTGAATTCCTGAAGCTTCTGCCATGCTTAGACTAGTCAGTTTCTGGAGTGACTAGAGCAGGGCTGTGGTCTCCTTGTCAGGGGCAGGTGGCCTCTGGACCTTGACTTGGAGGGGACCCTCTGGGTCCCTGATGACCTACCTGTTAGCTGCTACAATTGGCTAAGGACACTGTCCTCTGGACTCTGGTGTGATGAATTTATACCCCTTGGCTGAGGTCATGGGCCCAATTTCCTGGGAGTATGTGAGTCCCCTTGCGTTAGAAATTTTAAGGGAGCACCATCAATGGCAAGGGAATGTGGTTCAGCTCTGTAAATCGGAGCAAAGGGAAACCTTCCAACAACCAGCACCCCCACATCAGCAAGTACAAACAGCCAGAACTCTGAATTGCTTTCACATGTCAGGATGGGGTCTGAGATCTGCCCTTGGTGACATTCCTCCTTTAATAAGACACATCAAAGAGACATTGGACTAAACAAATTGATAACTATCAGGTGAACATAACCAGTGAGGACATTTTTTGGAATTTTTTTAAATTTATTTAAAGGCAGCAGTGGCTGACTAACCAGGGACAGGCAGAGGCAGAAGGCATGAGTTAATGTCAAAGTTTAGTATTGTAAGTCAGCATCAGACAGGGGAGCCTATTAGTCTGAATCTGTGTTTATAGTGTAGTTATATTTTGTAGTTATATTTTCTTACTGGGTGATTAAGACCATGCAGGCTGCCAAAATTAACTATGTATTTGGGAGGTCAGTAATGGCGCTGTAGGAGAGACTTTTAGGGACCTATGAGGAGTTCTATGACTCTCAGCATTGTCATCTGCTAGGATCAACCAAGGCCATGGTGACCAAGTGGCCCTCCCTCTTTTGGGAAGCCTGGAGGACTGATTTTCCTCTGATGTGACCCTCCTGTTGCAGATACACTGACTTGGAATTCATGTCTAAGTCTCCATATCCTCTCTGATCAAGAATATAGGTGACTTCCCAGAAGCTAGAAGTTAGCGTTGTCCCATCATCACCTGTGGCCTTCTGACCTGGGAGCAGGAACCAAAATATTGGTTATCCTTTTAACTCCAATGTTTCCAGTTGACTTTAGCTTCTAATATGGTTATTAATCACTCAAAGAGACTAACAGATTCAGTTAAAAGAGTGCAGAACTTAAGCTGGGCATGGTGGTGCATTAATCCCAGAACTTGGGAGGCAGAGGTAGGAGGATCGCTGTGAGTTCAAGGCTGCCGTGAGACTACAGAGTTAATTCCAGGTCAGCCTGGGCCAGAGTGAGACCCTACCTCAAAAAACCAAAAAAAAAGAAAAAAAAAGAAAAAAAAAAGAGTGCAGAACATATCTGGTTAACAAAGCACATCCGGTCAGAGAATGACACAATAGTTTAAAGTCATTCTGATTAGTATTTTAGTTGTCAGATGACAATGTAAACAATCTCTGGAATATAGAAAACATGCACATTCTATCTTTTAAGTATCTGTCAGTTATAAGTACAAGCAGAATATTTTAGTAGCCCTGAAAACAAAATTTTACCAATTATTTTATCAATAACTTTAAGCCAATTGATTTAACCTAGAAATTGTATGTCAGGAAAAGACAAGACAGTATAGAAACTTGGCATCTGTGATTGGAAACAACTTTGGCTAGTCTGTATACCTGTGCAGGGATCAATTTCCACCAAACTGGAAGCAGACCAGCAGAGTTTAAGATTATTTTTCTAGAGCAAGGGAACATGTCTTAAGTACCAATATATCTATAAGCAATGAACTTGAGATACTAGAAATGAGACAATCACTTAAGTAAAACCTTGACTGTGACTGGTTATACATAGCTTAAGAATAAAGTCAAACCTGGTCATTATTGAGCTGAACTAGCCTGATTTTAAACATACATTAGAGACATTTTGACAGACACAAAGTAATTTCTTAAGTGTCTTTAACCATTGAACAATTTTATAGCTTAACATAAATATTTATGACTGTTAGAATATATAAAGCTTAGGCAAACTATATTAACATTGTTTGTGTACAGTGGATTTCCCTAAGACATGGGGAGCATCCTCATTTTTCCTAAGAACAAAATCACAATGACTAAGTCACTTTTTATAAGACTGAGCTTATAATCTTAACCACTAGCAAAACCAGCGTGAACAAGACAGGAACCACCTTAAAGTTACAAGGTTTTTTCTTAACCACCCAGCAGAAACAGCATGAACAAGACAGGAACCATCTTTAAATTACAGGGTTTTGGCCAGGCATGGTGGCACGTGCCTTTAATCCCAGCACTTGGGAGGCAGAGGTAGGATCACTCTGAGTTTGAGGCCAGCCTGGGACTACACAGTGATTCCAGGTCAGCCTGGACTACAGTGAGACCCACTACCTCAAAGAAAGTAAATAAATTAAAATTACCCTAGACTTTAATTTTTTCAAGAGAAAAAACACATTAAGAAAAACTTTAGATAATTTTCAAGATTTTTCAGTAATCTGCCTGACCAAAAATAATGTTAAGCAAATGAAATGTAAGCTCTAAAGGTTTTCATTTTCTTTTATATCCTATTACTACTGATTGGTTCAGCTGAGTGGTTTTGCTTATTGATAGCCAAACATCATGGACTTTGGATAAACCAAATTACAATATTCTGATATCTAGAAAGGTCTGATATTAACAAAAAGTAGAGTTCACATATTTAAGGCACATGAGGCTACAGGGAGTAAACTATGAACAAAAGATCTGATCTGCTACCAGAATTCAAAATAAACAAGAAATATATTATGTAGTAACATTTTTGGCTTAAATATGAAGACATGAAAAACTTTCCAATTGTTAAAGCTCATCAGAAATGGGATACATGCATATAATATTTTCTTATATTATTTTTTTCTTTATTGTGAGATTTAGCACTTTTCAAAGCTAAATAAGATGTCCACCCAATCTATAAGTCGGTTTCTGAAATTAATTTAATTATAGCTAACATACCCAAAGAATAGAGGAACTGGACTAATGATCTAATGAAAAAGGAGACAAGTATCATGGAAAGAGAGAAAATGAGCATGCCAGGGACGCTTGCCACTGCAAACAATCTCCAAATACATGCTCACTATGTGCATCTGGCTTTATATGGGTACTGGGGAATTGAACCCAGGCCATCTGGCTTTGCAAACAAGCAACTTTAACTGCTGAGCCAGAAAGAAATATTTTCAATCTCCTCCAAATAAATTTTATAGAACTATAGTGAATCCAAACATACACAAAATTTTATGACACAATCTATAACTACTCAAACCTTAACCAACTCTATAATTCTGCCTGTGGCACTTTGGTAAACTTTCTCAGTTATGACATAAGTTAAATCTAAACTAGTGAGACTGGTTGTTGGAGGGATTGAGGAATTGCATCTCAAATCACAACATAACTTTGTTTAGAATTTTCTTTTACTGTTCTTCATGAAGTAAATAGTTTCCAAGTGGATGACAGATAAATGCTGTTCAGTGTCTCCAAATGTGTTCTATTTACCTTATGAAATATGAAAAGAGAGTAAATAATTTCTCTGTTAGATTTTTAGGGGGGCAGAGTTTTAGATATATTAACCTTATGAGAGAATTAAGATTTAGTTAAAAGGTCGACAAATAGAAGAACCTAGCTAACTTGGTTGAGTACTCTAAAGTCAGTCTTTCACAACCATTGTCATGACCAGATTAACATCAATGAGTTAAAGTTTTAAGTTTACAACCTGAATACCATAGCAACCTGCTACCAGCCAGGACCATACCTTGTTAGTCTGATGTAAGCCCTAGGCTAATAGTCATTTTATATCTCAAGAAGTCTGTAATCTGATCGAGTATTTTAAGACTTACCTAATCGACTCTGTCTTTAACCTGTTTAAGCTTACTCATACTTTCATCCATATCCTGTATTTATACTTCATGTATATTTTTTACATTATAATGTAACTATTCTGTAACAATCTTTTTCATCAAACATTTACCAATATTTAAAGTTTTCTCTCCAGTTTATCTTCCTTAGTTTGTCTCATAATTACCAACAAAAATTTTCATTGTCTTTATAAGACTTTTAATATGACCATTTGAGTTTGTGTTTTTTGTTGTTGTTGTTTGCTTGTTTGCTTGTTTGTTTTTTAGTTAGGGTCTCACTCTAGCTCAGGCTGACCTGGAATTCACTCTGTAATCTCAGGGTGGCCTTGAACTCATGGAGATCCTCCTACCTCTGCCTCCTGAGTGCTGGGATTAAAGGCGTGTGCCACCACTCCCGGCTACCATTTGAGTTTTTTTTTTTTTTACAAGGCTTTTTAAAATAACTTTTTATAAAAGAGTAGACCAGACTTGACTTACACTGTTCAACCAGAATATACATATAGATTTTATCATTTGTTGATTTTGGAACTTCTTTTTTTTATAGCTTCCCTGAAATGCATTGTAAAATGTGAAAGGAGATTCAAACATTATTAGAAATTTTAGAAATTTTCTGACAAACTCAGTATCGAGTACTTCCAAATTTAAACATAAATCTTGAGGCCATTGTCTGATAGTAGTTCCATAGGAGCATAGAAAGATAAAGTAAACTTAAAAACACTTACAGATTTCTTATAAGAAGTCCCCATCTGTTCACAACGACTTGGGGCCCACCCATCATCATGCTGGGGCCAAGATCCTGAAATTCCCTGTGCCTGCAGCCCCCAGGCTCTGCAAGGCAGGGAAGCTAAGAAAGAAGAGCAATCAGGGATTCTCCTGGGGGGGCAGCATAAACCCCAGAGAGGGTCTTGTTTCCTGTGTCCAACACTGAGACTTATGTGTTGGGCTCCTCCTCTCACTCCCAGGGCCACTTGGCCATCTGCAGATCAAGCCCTTCAGGGGAAAGTGCTAAGTGACACATTGCAGGTACATCTGCCTGGGACTGTTGCAGAACTTAACTATCCCTGTTCTACTTCTTGCCCCTGGGGAACACAACAGGACAGCATAACTCCCCTGCCCCCCCTTTTTTCTCCTAAATTCCAGGGAAAGTTTTGGACTTCTGTCGGGGCTACAAGGAAGCTTTCTGATCCTGTCATTTTACAACTTTTTAAGAGTAGGAGAATCTTGCATTTTCCCCTGCCTATGATCTTAATTACTTTCAGTGTTCCTTCTGGGGGACACTCAACAGTAAAAGTTGGCCACGCAGTCTAAGACAGTGGGCTTGGACTCCCATTTCTATTTACCAACTAATACCTATACATGGTTGGGTGTGCTTATGATTAAATGAAAAAGGATATGCAATAGGGAACAAAGGCTTATGTAACTCAAGCCTGTCAATCAAAACAGAGGACCATCCATATCCCTCCCCAGCAACCAACTCCTCCTCCTCCTCCTCTCCCTCCTCTCCCTCCTCTTCCTGGAACCTCAAAGGAAAGCCCCAAGCAGTGACTGCTGCTCTTGGGTGACTTCACTCAAGTAAACTACTGCTCCCTTGCAGCTTATCCAATCCTGTACAGTCACTTTAAACACAACTTTTTGCTTTTTCCTTCACTATGTGTATGCAATTTTCTATTCTCACAATAAGATACCAAGAACCTGGAAAATGGACTGGAGAGATGGCTTAGCAGTTGTAGCACATGCCTGTGAAGCCTAAGGACCCAGGTTCAATTCTCCAGGTCCCACGTAAGCCAGATACACATGGTGGCACATGTATCTGGAGTTCATTTGCAGTGGCTACAGGCCTTGGTGTGCCCATTCTCACTCTCTGTGTGTGTCTCTCTCTCTCATTTCTCTCTCTCTCTCTGTCTCTAATCAATAAATAAAAATAAATAAAACCTGGGCTGGAGAGATGGCTTAGTGGTTAAGGCACATACCTGCAAAGCCTAAGGACCCTGGTTTGATTCTCCAGGCCCCATGTAAGCCAGATGCACATGGTGGCGTATGCGTCTGGAGTTCATTTGCAGTGGCTAGAGGCCCTGACATGCCCATTCTCTGTCTCCCCCTCTCTGTGTCTCTAATAAATAAATAAAAATAATTTTAAAATAATAATAATAAAATAAAACCTTAAAAAAGAACCTAGAAAATACCCTGCAGGCAAGACAACCAGCAACATACTCAAATAAAAACAACAAATTATTGATTATTTTCAAAACCTTACTGAAGATTGTAAGTTTTGCTTCACATCATGTTGCCTTAATGTCACTCCAAATTTATTTACATTTACATTAAATTGGAATTCTTTTCTCTAGACATGCGCCATCTTATAGTTCTGGGTGGAATTATTTTATTTTTATGTATTAATTTGCAAGCAGAAAAATAGAGAGTAAAACAGAGTATACACATACCAGGGCCTATTCCCACTGCACAGGAACTCTGGTCATACGTGTCATCTTGCACATTTGGATTTATGTGGGTCCTGGGAATCAAATGAGGTTATTGGGCTTTGCAAGCAAGTGTCTTTAACCTTGAGCCATCTCTCCAGCCTGACATGAACCATCTTAATAGAAGACAATCTGTATTAAAACATACCATGGCTGGAGAGATGGCTCAGCAGTTAAGGCATTTCCCTGCAAAACCTAATGATCCAAGTTTGATTACCCAGTACCCACATAGAGCCAGGGTGACACATGTCTGTGGAGTTCGTTTGCAGTGGCTAGAGGCCCTGGCATGCCTGTTCTCTTGTTCTCTCTCTCTCCCATCCTCTTTCTCTTAAGTAAATAAATAAAGTATTTTTTTTAATGCCAGCCCTTGTTTAGGCCATGGGATTGAGGTAATTCTCACAAGTTAAGCAGCAGTGGTTTCCCAGTAGTTATAACTATTTCACCAAAGACAAATGCCAGTGATTCTATTCTGAGGCATGGTTTCCATTTCTGTCCCCTCCAGAACATCTGCATCTCCCCCTAACTCTGTCTCTCCTGCCTCTCCTTCATGGATTTAACAAACCATAGATTAAAAAGAGTCTCAGGAACATCTTTACTGCAGAACAAATTCTGCTGTGATAACTGACATGAATAAACAATGTGATTAATTTTGGCATTCAACTCCACTTTTAACAAAAAGTTCACACTTTTAAGTAATAAAGAAAATATCACTTTCCTCTCACTAAAATCTCCTCCCCCATTGCTGTCTGTAAATGTTCAGACTTAAACAGCAGCAGCAGCAAGGATGGTAGGCAGTCCAAACAGTGTGAGGACCTCAAAAAACATGAACAGAGGTAAATATAAACATCCCATTCACCTCAAAACATTAACATGAGTCGAATAAAAGTGGAATTGACAGTCTTCATCTGTTGCAGTCACCTTCTTGTTGCTGGGACAAACAACCGACCAGAAGCAGCTGATGGGAGGAAAGGGTTTATTTGAGGCTTTCCAGTGCCAGGGGAAGCTTCATCATGGCAGAAGAAGCTGACTCACTTCACCATACAACCACAACAGAGAGATAACAGCCAGCACCAGCAAGCAAAAGCTGGCTCTGAACACACAGGAAGCTAGACTCAAGATTCTCCCCCAATGACAGATGTGTTCTAGCAAGGCTCCACCTGCTGAAGACTAAGGCAGGAAGCTTAATCAAAAATACCTGAGGTAGGGCTGGAGAGATTGCTTAATGGTTGATGCTCTTGCTTTCAAAGTGTAGGGACCCAGGTTCAATTCCCCAATGCACATGTAAGCTGGATGCACAAGGTGACACATGTGTCTGGAGTTCATTCACAATGGCTGGAGGCCCTGGTGTACCCATTCTCTCTTTCTCTTTCTCTCTCTCTCTCTCTCTCTCTCTCTCTCTCTCTTTGTCTTTCTCTCCCTCCCTCCCTCTTTCTCTCTCAGATAAATAAATTTAACTTTTTTAAAATACCTGAGGCTTTGGGGCCATTTACATTCAAACCACCACATCAAAGATCCCAACACTTCATCAGATAAAGAAGCAGGTATAACCAACTAGAAATGTGGACAGATAACCCCTATTTCTTAAAGACAGAGTGGTACTTTACCAAAGATCCCTGATTGCAGAATGCTTCCACCCACTAAACCCCATCTTTTCTACATTCACTCACAGGAGATGTCAAAAATCTGGAAAATGAATGGGGCAAAGATGAATGAGAAAGAGAACAGCATGGTATATGGCAGGTGGACAGGTAAAACCTTCACATCTAAGGTTGGAGCTAAGCCCTGAAATAACTTGATTGAAAAACAAGCTGGGGGGCAGAGGAGATGTTAAAGTGTATGCTCATACCTATATAATCCCAGAACTGGGGAGGTGGAGACAGGAGGATCCCTAGGGCTTGCTGGTTAGCTAGTCTAGCTGAATCAGTGAGCTCCAGATCCGATGAGAGACCCTGACTCAAAATAAGATGGAGAGCAATTGATGAAGACACACTGTGTTGACCTCAGGGCTCCACATGTATGTTTACACACATGCACGTTCACCTGCACACACATGTATTCACACACATACAAAACTCTTACATACATACATGCATACTATAATCCCAAGGAAAAAAGAAAGTGAAAGGAGAGAGAGAGAAAGGAAGGAAAGGAGGGAAGGAAGGGTGGAGGAAGGCAAGCAAGCTGGTGTTTTTAATTGCCAAAATCTTAATAAATTCAGAGTATAAAAGACACGTGATCTAGGTGTGGTGGCACACGCCTTTAATCCCAGCACTCAGGAGGCAGAGGTAGGAGGATCGCTGTGAGTTCAAGGCCAGCCTGAGACTACATAGTGAATTCCACTCTGAGCTAGTGAGACCCTACCTTGAAAAAACCAAAATAATAATAGTAATAATAATGACACATGAATTCAGGGTTAGAAAATGATACATCTCAGAAAATCCAAGATAAAATCCAAGATAAATTCAGAGCCTGAATTTAAGTGAGCAGTGAGGAATGAAAAGGAAACATTATCACCCTTGGGGACAGGGACCAAGGGCAGAAGTATTCCCAAATACTATCTGAGCCCATCTCCACTTGAGTTAGTGTAAAGAGAGGAAGAATGAGTCTGAGGATCTCACATTCTGCAGCATCAGTCCAGAATGATCATGTTGCTGTGAGCAAGTCACCAAGCAGAAAGAGATGTATTTTTTAAGAGGAATGTGGATGAGGAAAAGCAATCAGACCACCGGCACCGGGCAAAACAGAGCCCTGTCTTCCCATACCAGGCTACATGCAAACCTCAAAGTGAAGTGAAGAAGCTGCTAAGACACGCCCATTTTCCCTATGGCTCCAGAGGTCAGACTGAAGGAAGCCACATTTTGTTCTAATTTTCCTTAAAAAAAAAAAAAAATAGGGCTGGAGAGATGGATTAGTGGTTAAGGTGCTTGCCAATGAAGCCTAAGGACCCAGGTTCTATTCCCCAGTACCCACATAAGCCAGATGCACAAGATAGCTCATGTGTCTGGAGTTTGTTTGCAGTGGCTAGAGGCCCTGGCATGCCCGTTCTCTCTCTCTCTCTCTCTCCTTCTCTCTCTCTTTCTCTCTCCCTCTCTCAAATAAATTTTTTTTAAAACCCAGGCATGATGGCACATACCTTTAATTCCAGCACTTGGGAGGCAGAGGTAGGAGGATCACTGTGAGTTTGAGACCACCCAGAAACTACATAGTGAATTCCAGGTCAGCCTGGCCTAGAGCAAGACCCTACTTCGAAAAACCAAAAAGAAAAGAAAAAAAAAAAAAAATTTAACACATGAATGCACTGTAATTTGGTCATATTCCCATCCCATTAGCCTCTTTTGTTCCCTCCTTCCATGTTACCCCACTCACAATCCTCTGAGGACCCTGTGTTTCCAAGTAGTCTTCCTGTTTGGATGTCTCTTTCTTTTTGTCCTCCTCTGTCCTCTATGTCAAGAACTGTGCAGATCTAGTGGGGTACAGACAACCACTGTGGGGTCACAAATGCCTCAGTGAGTTCCTATTTAAATGACAGTGCCCCAAAGTACTCCCACCCTGTGGCTCTTACTCTTTTTCCACTCCATCTTCTACAATGTTCCACAAGCCTTGGAAGGTGTGATAGAGATGTCTCATGTGGTGCTGAGCTCATGCAGCAGCCTCCGATTTTCTGTTTTGTTGAGTTTTGAGTCTCCTCAGTGTCTACCACCATCCCCATAGAGAAGCTTCTCAGGCCAGCAGTGAAAGTAGCACTCACGTTCTTCTGCTTCCTCAGTATTCCCTGAGCCCTGGTGACTATTCCAGTGCTGGGCTTTCCCATCTTGTCACCATGATGAGTCTTGGATCTCCCTCCCCACTCTTCACCAACATCTGTAAGAAGAAGGAAGGCCGTGTCCTTGTCATGGTTTTCCTGCAGAGCATCTCACTCTAGCCCAGGATAACCTAGAACTCACTATGTAGTCTAGACTGGCCTGGAACTCACAGCAATCCTCCTACCTTTGCCTCCCAAGTGCTGAGATTAAAGGCGTGTGCCACCATGCCTGGCCACCCACTTTTTTTTTTTTTTTCTTTTGATTTTTCAAGGTAGGGTCTCACTCTAGTTCAGGCTGACCTGGAATTCACTATGTAGTCTCAGGGTGGCCTCAAACTCATGGTGATCCTCCTACCTCTGCCTCCTGAGTGCTGGGATTAGAGGCGTTCGCCACCATGCCCAGCAATGAGCACACAAGGGCCTCTAGCCACTACAAACAAACTCTAAACTCATGTGCCACCATGTGCATCTGGCTTACATGGGACCTGGAGAATTGAACATGAGTCCTTGGGCTTCACTGGCAAGTGCCTTAACTGCTAAGCCATCTCTCCAGCCCTAACCCACTTTTTTTTTAAGGCAGGGTCTCTCACTGGCCTGGCACTCACCAAGTAGTCTAGACCAACAGGACAGCAAGCTCTAGGGATCTACCTGCCTCCACCTCTCAGTGCTGGGATTACAAGCACACAGTACCCCACCAGATTTGTTTCACATGAGTTCTGGGAATCAAACTTGGGTCCTCATGCTCGCAAGGCAAGCACTTTCCCAACTGAGCCATCTCTCCAGCACTCCCCTATCCTTTTTATGTAAGAGAAAGAATCCATCTGGAAGGGATCCTAGTCCTTCCTCCTGGCACACTTGGTGAGAAGTGTCTCTGTCATTCTACCCCACAGTCAGCAAGTGAATCAAGTACTTGGGCCCCATTTCAGTTCAACCTACCCAGCCACAGACCTGGGCACAGTTACCTACTCTTTATCAACTGCTCCTTCATTGGCAAATGAGCTGACAACAGCAGTATCTAAGTCATAGTATAGTTCTGCTACCAAACCTGAGAGAGACAGCATTAATAAGCATAACTGATTCTCCAGTAATAGTGGTACAGACCTGAAATTACTTAGGAGCAAATCCAGCATTCTGTAAAAGAATGATTTATTCAACCATTTAGGCAAACACACACTGATCAACTGTAATAACGGGTTTATTATAATAATCCAATAATGGCTTAAGAATAGGAAATTATTCAATCCAATTTGTTATGCCAATAAAGACAATGTAATGAGATTAAAAATATTAAGAATAAATCCCTATGTGCAATTATAGTAAAAATTGATCCTCGTTTCTGATCAGAAGTTCCCATTTCTGATTTCTCTTATAATCCTCAATTATTTTCCTTCACATGATGAAGGCATTTCTGAAAGCAAGAAACAACACAACACTACAGAGCACACACCACCAGGGACATTCCCATTGAAGTCAGAAAGGAGAAAAGAGTGTTTCCCACAACCAGTACAACAGAAGGTTGTTCACCCAGAAAAAAAAATAATAATAACAGTGCACATTTTCACTCAACAAATTAGCCATGAAGAAAAGAAATGCATTCATCAAGAAAAAAAGGGGGAGTTCCTAGCTTCAGGCTTCTGGTTAAGATGGCAGCAAGGAACCACACCAAAGCAACTTAGGGGAGGAAAAGCAAAAAAAAAAAAAAAAAAACAGCAAAATAGACTCTTCTTCTAAAAAGTGAGGTGTATAATAAATTATCAACCACAGCAGATAAGTAGGAGATATCCAGAGAATCTAGGAACCACAGAAGCAGACAGAAGTGGCTCCAGCAGCTGTAGCACCAGATCCACGCAGCCACAGATGCCAGGCTCAGCCCGAGCTGCGGGAAAAGCCAGGTGAGGGGATTTTCCACTCAAACCAGCCTCCTGGTAAACTCAAGAAACTTGGAAGGGAGGATGGCAAAGACCAGTGGAGTGGCTCATGAGGAAGAGGATCACCAAGACCAGTGGAAAAACTTCAGCCACCATCCACAGCCTCCCCTCCCCCACCACCAGCACAAGCACCAGGAAGCACCAGGAACCTGGGGAAGGGAGCTCACCTACACAGCACCTGGCACAGGAGATCAGAGCAGCGACCCACAGACCCAGCCAGCCTACCTGAGCTCACAGCCCAGCAAAGAAGGACCCAAGCAGCTGTGCAGCATAGCTGAGACCAAAGCCATCCCAAAAGGAACCTGGGATTACACCAGGTCAGTACCTGCCAAATAAACCTAGTATATAGGCTTGCATCGGAAGGGCTAATTCCAAGTCAGGGTAAATTATATGTTAAATCGGATGGATGGTCATATCTGATATTCTTTAATAAGCTATATTTTGGGCTTGTCATTTGTTGCTTCCTGATTTATAGTTTGTTTGATTTATAGTTTGTTTCCTCTTCTGTCGTTCATTGGGGAAGGGTCTCACTCAGTCACAAGCTGACCTTGGAACCCTCTACAGACCAGAAATCTTAGCCTCCCGGTTGACAGGATTAAGAGTGTGGGGCAACACACACCCTTATGGACTGTGACTTTGTTAGAGGATCTGTTTGCCATAATACCTACTCTTGCATAAATACTCTGTGCTGTTTTTCATTGAATGTATACATTGTTTAGTTAAATTTTTAGAATTTATCTATATTTTGTTCCACTCAGCCTACTTGAATACTCTCATAGCAGGCAAACCCAACACTTAGGGTCACTTTTATGGTTATTCTGAGACTTTTAAGAGCCACACCTAGCACCTTAAGCTCCTACCCTGAAGATATATAACCTCAGATTGATTGGTACATCTAATAATACTGCAGATAATTAGAAAACCCAAGCATTAAATTAATCCAAGATGCAAAAATCTCTACATTATAATACAAGAAGCACAAAAAAATCAAGATAATATAAATCCACCAAAAAGTATTAATGCATCAGAAATGACCACCAGCGAGACTGATTTAGAGGAAATGCCTGAGAAAGATTTCAAAACAATGATTATAAGTATGTTCAAAGGAATCAAAGAGGAAATCAAAGGAATCAAAGAAGACACAGAAAACCAATTTAATGAAATAAGGAGGTCAATATAAGACATGAACAAGGAAATAGAAATAATAAAAAAAATCAGTCAGAAATACTAGCAATGAAGAACACAATTAGTGAAATAAAAAAACTCTGTAGAAAATCTCTCTGGTAGAATGGATGAAGAGAAAACAGAATATCTAAACTAGAAGACCAGGTGGCAGATCTAATATAGCCCAACAAAGAGAAAGACAAACTAATCGGAAAGTATGAATGAGAATTTCAAGATATTTGGGACACTATGAAAAGATCAAACATAAGAATTCAGTAGAAGGAAGAATTTCACTCCAAAGGCATGGTAGGCATTTTCAACAAAATCATAGAAGAAAACTCCCCCCAAATTGGAAAAGAGATGCCAATGCAGATACAGGAAGGATAATTTATCAAAAGTCTGTTGATGGTGGTGAAAATTACCAATTAGTATCATTTTGTTGGGAGTTTTAAAATTGCAGTTCAATAAGATTTGCTTTTTTATAATCTGAAAAAAGTCCTTAATATTATGTTAAACAATGGGATACAAATGTGTATGTTACTTTTTTCATTACTGTAACTAAACACCTAATCAAAAGAAATGCAACTTAAAGTCAGGCATGTTGGTGCACACCTTTGATCCCAGCACTCGGGAGGCAGAGGTAGGACTGTCATGAGTTTGAGGCCACCCTGAGATTACATAGTGAATTCCAGATCAGCCTGGGCTAGTGTGAGACCGTACCTCAAAAAATAAAGGAAGGAAGGAAGGGAGGGAGGGAGAAAAGAAAAGGGGAGGGTTTATTTGAGCTCATAACTCAGAAGAATGCGGTCCCTCATGGCAGGACAGGCTAACCATGGGAGCAGGTTGGTCCCTGGTGCTGACCTGGAAGAGGAGAAAGGGAAATTCCAGTGTTCAACTGGCTTCTCCTTTTTCTCTTTTTATTTATTTCAGAAGCTCAGCCATGGGATGGTGCTACTCACAATTCAGGGTGAGTCCTACCTCAGTGAATCCTCTCCAGAAACACTGCCATGTATAACGAGAGCTGTGCCTCCTTAATGTCCTAGGTCTTTCTTAATCCAATCAAACTGTTGACAATCAAAATTTACCATAACAGGGAGCAAATGACTAATAAAACTAACAAACAGCTGACACGTGGGGGTCATGCTTGTAATTCCAGTGTTCTGAAGGAAGAGACAAGCAGACTTTTGTGAGTTCAAGCCAGCTTGGTCCCAGTGTATGCTGGTTTACAATGAGGAAGCCAGGGGTGGGGAGAAGACAAGGGTTGAATGCACACTCACATTCTCTCTCTCTTTGCAATATAAACTCTGAGAGTAAAGAGAAATATGAAAACTTCCCTATCCCCTTCTGCCAGATAAAGACTGTAAGAAACATCCAGACAAAAAGAAACAAACAAACAAAAAAAAAAAAACAGTGCTATTATCATTAAAGGAATGTGAGTTCTGGGAAAATAAGTAAAACATTAAAGACATTAGAAAGAAGGATAAAACTCATGTTTTAAAAGATTTTTAAAATATTTTTATTTATTTAAGAGAGAGGGAGAGAGAGTGTGTGACCCTCACTTTAGATGAGAAAGGCTTCTTTTTAGATGGCAGTAACTAGCAGGGACTCAAGACTCACTGAAGTGCTGAGAAGTGACAGTGTTCATCACAAAATGAGACACCTCTGTCATCCCCACCGAAGCTCAGGAAATGTTGCAGAGGAGCTGGAGGAAAGAATGTAAGAGCCAGGGGATGGGGAGGAGTGCCTTGGCACTGTCTTCTGTACACACAGTGGTCTTTGGTTTCATGACCTCATAGCAGCTGCCAATACTCACACAATATTGGGCCCAGCCACACGTCACCCGGGATGATGGAGGAAGAGTCTTCTGCTGCATTTCTACACAGATTTTTAAAGGTGTGGAAATGGAGACAGCATTTGGAGGAAAGGACTTTATCGTGTAGATCAAGCTGCCCTCAAACTCATGGTGCTCCTGCCTTAGCTTCTTGAGGGTTAGCATGACAGACTTGAAAAGCTACCCAGGTGTAGTTCAGTTTTGTGAATAAAAGTATACCTTGCTTAATAAGGAGTTTGGTGATGTAAAATGATTTATGGCGTCAGCCTCAGCTGAGTCACTTAGAACTAGTAAGTATGACTTTTTAAAAGTGTTATTGGAGGGATGGCTGGAGAGATAACTCAGTGGTTAAGGCACTTGCCTACAAAGTCTCTGAAAATAGGGCTGGAGGGATGGCTTAGAGGTTAAGGCGATTGCCTGCAAAGACAAAGGACCCAGGTTCGATTCTTCAGGACTCACATTAGCCAGATGCACAAGGGGGCACACGCATCTGGAGGTCATTTGCAATGGCTGGAGGCCCTGGCACACTCATTCTCTCTCTCTCTCTCTCTCTCTCTCTCTCTCTCTCTCTCTCTCTCTTTCAAATAAATAAATAGAAATAAAATATTTTTTAAAGTCTCTGAAATAAATAAATAAAATTTTATTTATTTATTTATTTATTTGAGAGAGAATGGGCATGCCAGAGCTTCCTGACTCTGCAAACAAACTCCAGATGCATATGCCACTTTGTTTATATGGCTTTATGTGAGTACTGGGGTATCAAACCCAGGCCTGCAGGCTTTGCAAGCAAGTGTCTTTAACCACTGAACCATCTCTCGAGTTCCTTAAGTATGATGTTTATTACCACTTAATGAAACATAGCTTGAATGTTATAGGAACTGTGTCTATATGGGAAACATTTAGATCCCTTTAGTTAAACTGTTTTATAACTGTTTCAAAGTTAACCACCCAATGAATAGAGATGGATTTCAATGGAAATTATAAGGATAAGAAACTTTGTCAAGCCCTTCAACATAATGGTTCATGTCAGCCATTGCTGTCCCATGAAGGAAGGAAGAAAAGATTACTGTCTCCAGAATCATGTTAATTTGTCTATCTTGAATAATTATATCTTTATTCATGGGTCATATGTAGCTAATCACAATGGCATGCACTTAAATTAGGTTAAGAAGATGTCTTTAAAATGTCATTTTCAAAACTCGTTCATTTGGATGAGGAAGTAAATTTGGGGTCATTGGGTCTTTAACTCTTCTTCTCTCCTCTGATACTCATCAGGAGATACAGCTCAGGACACTTGGCTCTGCACCTTGATTCATATGGATGCTTCCAGGAAGCTGGAAGAGCAATTGTGGTTCCTGGCCAGCCTACAGAAAGCAGGGTCCACCTTCCAGGTAAGGACCCTTTGTCCCAAGGATAGACCTTCTATTTTCTTTTATTATTTCTGTATATTCTTTTTGTATTCTCTCTTTTGAACTTCCTTGGAGTGCAAAGTCCAAGTAAGAAAAAGGTTGCATGCTATTCGAGATTACCCAAGTACAAACATGCGTGTTATTTGAGAACAGAGAATAAAGAAGCTGTAAATGTAAGTATTGAACTTATATTGCAGGTTGGGGGTGTCTCATGACATTCATCCCCAGTACCAGGGGAAAAAGATAGCAGGGGTCTGCGGAGATTCCTCAGCAGTTAAAAATGCTTATGTTTTAAAAGATTTTTAAAATATTTTTATTTATTTAAGAGAGAGGGAGAGAGAGTGTGTCACCCTCACTTTAGACGAGAAAGGCTTCTTTTTAGATAGCAGTAACTAGCAGGGACTCAAGACTCACTGAAGTGCTGAGAAGTGACAGTGTTCATCACAAAATGAGACACCTCTGTCATCCCCACTGAAGCTCAGGAAATGTTGCAGAGGAGCTGGAGGAAAGAATGTAAGAGCCAGGGGATGGGGAGGAGTGCCTTGGCACTGTCTTCTGTACACACAGTGGTCTTTGGTTTCATGACCTCATAGCAGCTGCCAATACTCACACAATATTGGGCCCAGCCACACGTCACCCGGGATGATGGAGGAAGAATCTTCTGCTGCATTTCTACACAGATTTTTAAAGGTGTGGAAATGGAGACAGCATTTGGAGGAAAGGACTTTATCGTGTAGATCAAGCTGCCCTCAAACTCATGGTGCTCCTGCCTTAGCTTCTTGAGGGCTAGCATGACAGACTTGAAAAACTACCCAGGTGTAGTTCAGTTTTGTAAATAAAAGTATACCTTGCTTAATAAGGAGTTTGGTGATGTAAAATGATTTATGGCGTCAGCCTCAGCTGAGTCACTTAGAACTAGTAAGTATGACTTTTTAAAAGTGTTATTGGAGGGATGGCTGGAGAGATAACTCAGTGGTTAAGGCACTTGCCTACAAAGTCTCTGAAAATAGGGCTGGAGGGATGGCTTAGAGGTTAAGGCGATTGCCTGCAAAGACAAAGGACCCAGGTTCGATTCTTCAGGACTCACATTAGCCAGATGCACAAGGGGGCACACGCATCTGGAGGTCATTTGCACAATGGCTGGAGGCCCTGGCACACTCATTCTCTCTCTCTCTCTCTCTCTCTCTCTCTCTCTCTCTCTCTCTCTTTCAAATAAATAAATAGAAATAAAATATTTTTTAAAGTCTCTGAAATAAATAAATAAAATTTTATTTATTTATTTATTTATTTATTTATTTATTTATTTATTTGAGAGAGAATGGGCATGCCAGAGCTTCCTGACTCTGCAAACAAACTCCAGATGCATATGCCACTTTGTTTATATGGCTTTATGTGAGTACTGGGGTATCAAATCCAGGCCTGCAGGCTTTGCAAGCAAGTGTCTTTAACCACTGAGCCATCTCTCGAGTTCCTTAAGTATGATGTTTATTACCACTTAATGAAACATAGCTTGAATGTTATAGGAACTGTGTCTATATGGGAAACATTTAGATCCCTTTAGTTAAACTGTTTTATAACTGTTTCAAAGTTAACCACCCAATGAATAGAGATGGATTTCAATGGAAATTATAAGGATAAGAAACTTTGTCAAGCCCTTCAACATAATGGTTCATGTCAGCCATTGCTGTCCCATGAAGGAAGGAAGAAAAGATTACTGTCTCCAGAATCATGTTAATTTGTCTATCTTGAATAATTATATCTTTATTCATGGGTCATATGTAGCTAATCACAATGGCATGCACTTAAATTAGGTTAAGAAGATGTCTTTAAAATGTCATTTTCAAAACTCGTTCATTTGGATGAGGAAGTAAATTTGGGGTCATTGGGTCTTTAACTCTTCTTCTCTCCTCTGATACTCATCAGGAGATACAGCTCAGGACACTTGGCTCTGCACCTTGATTCATATGGATGCTTCCAGGAAGCTGGAAGAGCAATTGTGGTTCCTGGCCAGCCTACAGAAAGCAGGGTCCACCTTCCAGGTAAGGACCCTTTGTCCCAAGGATAGACCTTCTATTTTCTTTTATTATTTCTGTATATTCTTTTGTATTCTCTCTTTTTGAACTTCCTTGGAGTGCAAAGTCCAAGTAAGAAAAAGGTTGCAGGCTATTCGAGATTACCCAAGTACAAACATGCGTGTTATTTGAGAACAGAGAATAAAGAAGCTGTAAATGTAAGTATTGAACTTATATTGCAGGTTGGGGGTGTCTCATGACATTCATCCCCAGTACCAGGGGAAAAAGATAGCAGGGGTCTGCGGAGATTCCTCAGCAGTTAAAAATGCTTGCTTGGGGCTGGAGAGATGGCTTAGCAGTTAAAGTGTTTGCCAGTGAGGTCTGGGATCGATTCCCCAGGACCCATGTAAGCCAGATGCACAAGGTGGCACCTGCATCTGGAGTTCATTTGCAGTGGCTGAAAGTCCTGGTGCACCCATTCTCATTCTCTCTCTCTCTCTCTCTCTCTCTCTCTCTCTCTCTCTCTCTCCCCCCGCCCCCTCCATCTCAAATAAATAAGTAAATAATTTTTAAAATTTTTTAAAGTTTGCTTGCAAGCCTGCCATCCTAAGTTTGACTCCTTAGCTGAAGTCAGACATGAAGTGGAACCTGTGCTTGTACTCTCTATGCATCTATGGCAAATGGGAGGTGGAGCCAGGAGAATCTGGAAGCTAGACTGCTGCACACAAAGTGAAGGGAATCAAAATAACAAATCAAAATAACAACAAAGGGGCTGGGAAGATGGCACAGCAGTTAAAGGCACTTGCTTGCAAGGCCTGATGGCCCAGGTTCAATTCCCCAAGCACCCACATAAAGCCAGATGCACAAAGTGGCACATGCATCTGAAGCTCATTGGCAGTAGCAGGAGGCCCTGGCCTGCCCATATACACTCTCTGCCTCTTTCTCTCTTTCTCTCTCTCTTTCTCTCCATCTCAAAAAAAAATTAAAAATAGAGATAACAACAGAGGAGACAGACTCTGTCTCGAACAGGGTAGAGAGGACAAACCTCCACATATGCACCACAGTAAACACATACATACTATAATATCCACACATGCATAATTTTTAAAAATATAGATTGAGAAACCTTTTGCACATGGGAACTACAGACCAATGTCTAGTTAATACAGCAAAAAAGACAAACCCTGACTACCTCTATGTCACCTGCTCTTTTTTATGCAGGAGAGAGAGAGAGAGTGTGTGTGTGTGTGTGAGAGAGAGAGAGAGAGAGAGACTGTGTGTGTGTGTGTGTGTGTGTGTGTGTGTGTGTGTGTGTGAGAGAGAGAGAGAGAGAGTGAATTGGCACTCCAGGGCCTCCAGCCACTGTAATCGAACTCCAGACGCATGCACCACCTTGTGCACATGTGTGACTTTGCACATTTGCATCACCTTGTGTGTATGGCTTACGTGGGACCTGGAGAGTCGAACATGCATCCTTAGGCTTCATAGGCAAGTGCCTTAACCACTAATCCATCTCTCCAGGCCTCATTTCTTTTGTGCCCATGTCAACCAGGACAGAACCAGATGCCAAGGATGGCAGTTCTCAGAGTGACTTGAGCAGATGCAGGCTGCCCAATTAAAGCGGTGATGAAAACTCAGACTTTCCTGTCAGCTGGTGAAGGGCAGTGCCAGGGAACCCAGCTCCCAGAAAGCATTCTTCATTTGGTCCAGGAAGACCTCCTCACTGGACCAGTGAGTGGATATGTAAATTACAAACAGATGTAGGGCTGGAGAAATGGCTTAGCAGTTAAGGTGCTTTCCTGCAAAGCCAAAGCAAAGGACCCAGGTTTGATTGCCCAATACCCACATAAGCCAACTGAAAATAATTTAATACAAGGTCTAACACAGCTTACATGTAGATCTGTGTTTTGTGGACAGTTAACAAAGAAACAAAGAGAGACAGAAATGGGAGCACCAGGGTCTGTAGCAGCTACAAACAAACTCAAGATGCATGCACGCCACTTGGTGCATCTAGTTTTAAGTGGGTACTGGGGAATTGAACTCTGGTCCTTGGACTTTATAGGCAAGCACCTTGGTCATTGAGCCTTCTGCTTTATTTTTAACAGTGCAGTGACTGGCAGTTTGAGGACGGCTTGCTGAAATGTTAGCATTTGGAAGTGTTAAGCTGCCTCTTTGAGACTCTGCCTCCTCTCCCAATTATCTTATCCTTGCCTATCCCAACTCAGCAGCTAATTTTTCTGAATCCCATCAATTCTGCACATCATGACCTGTCAAATGACACTTGGGTATCACTTATAGAAACAATATCACATGTAAAATAAATAGCAATCTCTTGGGAGTTTTCAGGGATCCAGATTTTTCAGGGCTGGAGAGATGACTTAGTGGTTAAGGCACTTGCTTGCAAAGCCAAAGGACCCACATAAACCAGATGCACAAGGTGATACATGCATCTGGAGTTCATCTGCAGCAGCTGAAGGCCCTAGCACACCCATTCTCTCTATCTGCCACTTTCTCTCACTCTCTCTCTCTCTCTCTCTTTGTCTAATAAATAAATAAATAAATATAAAAGAAAAAAGAAAATCTTTTTTGTGGACCCAAGTTTGGTTGAATTTAATTTTCAGTTACTTCAGACTACAACCAAAAATTTAAATTATAAATTACAGCCCTACAGAGATGATCAAAACACATCAGTTTTGTTTTTTTGTTTTTTGCTTTTTTTTTTTTATAGTGGCATGTTCCAGGAAGTTTAATATGTCACAGCCTACTACAGAATATTCCTTATGGTGGGGCACAGGACGAGTTCATTAAGGTCACTTAAATCTTCATCTTTTACAGCGCATGACAACGCAGATGGCTAACTTTCTGTAGTATTTCTGATGGAACCCAACAGAGCTGGTTTCAAGGTTCCTATTAAGACAGTCTTACAGGGCTGGAGAGAGAGAGATGGCTCAGCGATTAAGATGCTTGCCTGCAAAAATGTAACAATCTGAGTTATAATGACCTCCACCCATGCTAGTGCCATTAAAAAAAGGGATATCAAAAAGGGCTCATCACGGGCATGTTGTCTGTTCCCACTCAGTGGGAATAAGATGCTGGCAGCCCCCTGCCTAATAACATCTCAGAGCCAGGGAGGAAATTTGAATTTTGGAAAGCTTGCATCTGCCTCTGTGAGCATGGAAAAGTTCAAATATTGGGTGTTTTCTGAAAAAGCCAGAGGTGATGTTTTTTAATATTTGTTATTTGTATGGAGAAATGTCTCTGTTTTTGGAGGATCTTCATTTCTCAAAGAAATGAGTTTTGAAACTGACAGATGTTTGGTGTTACAAATGGTGAGGAGAAAACAAAGAATCATAGAATTAAGAAGAACTCAGAAGAGAAAGGCAGCTTGGGGTGCAACATCAGAATTAAGAACTCTAGAGCTGGAGGGATGACTTAGCAATTAAGGCACTTGTTTGCAAAGCCAAGACCCAGGTTTGATTCCCCAGGATCCACGTAAGCCAGATGCACAAGGTGGTGAATGCATCTGGAGTTTGTTTGCAATGGCTGAATGGCCCTGGTGCACCCATTTTCTCTATCTGCCTCTCTCTCTCTCTCTCTCTCTCTCTCTCTCTCTCTCTCTCTCTCTCTCATAAATAAATAAATATTTTTAAAAACAGTTAAGAATTCTACTCCAGAGACAGTCACTAGGAAAGCAAAGTCATAAGTTGTTGTACCAACATTTAGGAGGTGTGAGGAGAAGAGCTGGCCGTGAGGTGGGGAGGGTAGTGTCTGTCGTTTCCCAAGTGCCTCTGCCTGACGGTGCAAGACACCATTTTCAAATACCTGCACAAGACCAGGCTGGAGAAGAACAGGTCTAGCCAGCCTTGATCCCGAGGCCTCCCAGTGGGTCTGGGAGTCTGAGAGTTCATTTTTCTCAGGCCCCCAGGTTCCTTGGTGAAGAAATGCTTTTCTCATTTACACATGCAAATATTTCTTTGTCTGCTCTTC
Source organism: Orientallactaga sibirica (assembly GCA_036365145.1). Taxonomy (NCBI): domain Eukaryota; kingdom Metazoa; phylum Chordata; class Mammalia; order Rodentia; family Dipodidae; genus Orientallactaga; species Orientallactaga sibirica. Next base: position 6,959,420 of record JAEOAD010000061.1, read on the forward strand.
AGGAAGGTTCTGTAGGGGAACCTTGAGCTTAGACTACCCAGTCAGATGAACCTGAGCAAAACTGGACTCTCTGAGCCTCTGTTTCCCCACACTGTTGCCAGCTGGTCTAATTACAGGGGTATATCATAGCTGTTAGAATTACTGTTAATAATACAGTTATTACTTCCATCAATTATACTTATTTCTCCATTGTTAGTATTATTTATACTATAATACAGCTAATGCCTATTAAGAACTTACCATGGGGCTGGAGAGATAGCTTAGAGGTTAAGATGCTTGCCTGCAAGGCCAAAGGACCCAGGTTCAATTCCCCAGGACCTACATACATAAAGCCAGATGCACAAGGTGGTGCATGCGTCTAGAGTTCATTTGCAGTGGCTACATGTCCTGTCACACCCATTCTCTATCTCTCTCGCTTTCCCTCTCTCCCTCCCCCCTTTCTCTTTCTCCCTCCCTCTTTCTCTCTCTCTCTCTCTCTCTCTCTCTCTCTTCTCTCTCTCTTTCAAATAAATAAAAAATAAAATACTAAAAAAAGAACTTACCATGTATGTTATTAAATTCCCATATAATCTATAACTGAATACTATTATGTCCTATGATTATTTATATTAAAAGAGGTTAAAGGGGCCCATTTTTTAAATTTAATTAGGTTAGATCTGCCCCTGGGATGGAATATGTTGACTCTCGAGCATGGCCTGTCTTCATCTAACAGCTGCCCGCCTTGGTCTGCTTGATCTGCTTGATCCCCCCATGAGAAGCAGTCTTTCCTGGGGACAGCTCCCTGGGTCCACTGGCTGAGTGCAAGTTCCCAGACCCACCAGTGCTCATGTTGAGTCCAAATAGTTCCAAGTGGAATCGCCATAAAAACAGACAACACCACTCTTGGAAGAGCTGCCTCTGAGAATCTGATCCTAACCCATCAGAGGAGAGCTCCCTGCCCCGCGGCTCCTCTGCCTGATGCTCAGCAGAGCCATTAATCGAGTTGCTGGTGGGCAGACCCTACCCTTCATTTGTCCTCCGGGACTCTGGTCATCCCTTTGTCATACCACACACAATCCCTTCTCAGAGCTTTGAGGCTAAGAACAAAGTCTCAGGAACTGCACAGGAAGTAACAAGGCACCAGTGACTCCCACACAGGGGCAACACTGTCCCCTGAGGGTCATGGTCAAAGCCTGGAGCTTTTCTGGCTGTTGTGACTGATGAATGACATCTAGCTGGGGAGGGGAGGCCATCCGGAACAGCCGGCTCCACAGAGGGGAGTCCCGAGACTGGAAGAGCTGAGCCCTATGGCAGGCTGATCTGCCCTCTATACCTGCCTTCTCTAAAGCATCCTCTCAGGTGTGTGCTCACTGTGTTCCAGGGGGGGCCTTTGGGGTGTGCACCTGCATGCTTTTGGCGCTATATTACTGTGAGGTCACACTGATCCAGCCCATAGCACATTGCTTTTACCAATATGTGGATGGAATCAGAGATCCTCACAGTAAGCCAAATAAGCCACACTCGGAAAAACAAACGTCACATGTTTTCTGTACAGTTTACATACGTGACACATATTTCTATATGTCATAATTTAGACAGATAGATAGATGATAGATAGGTAGGTAAATAGATGGTTTAGGTAGATAGATAGATAGATAGATAGATAGATAGATAGATAGATAGATAGATAGATAGATAGATAGGCAGGCAGGCAGGCAGGCAGGCAGGCAGGCAGGCAGGCAGGCAGGCAGACAGACAGACAGGAAGGACATGAAGGTTAGAAGTTAGACTACCTGATAAAACAAAAAGGACTAGTTAGGAGAGGGGAAGGATGGAGAGAGTGGAGGCTGAATAAACAAAAATTATATCACTCCAACTTGAGAGGTGGCTTAGCGGTTAAGGCATTTGCCTGCAAAGCCTAAGGACCCAGGTCTGAATCCCCATGACCCACGTAAGCCAGATGCACAAGGTGACACATGCGTCTGAAGTTCTGATACACCCAATCTCTCCCTCTCTCTCTCTTTCTCTCTCTCTCCCTCTTTCTTGCTCTCAAATAAATAAATAAATACTTCATTTGTGTGATAGTTATTCCCTGGTTGTCAACTTGACAGGATTTAGAATCACGATGGGAACAAATCTCTTGGCCCATCTGTTAGGAATTTTCTCAAGTAGAGGTGGGAAGACGCACCCTAACTGTTAGGGGTTCCTGCAGGGTCGGGGCCTGGTCATCTGTCTGCTCTGCTTCCTCACCGTTGGACTGAACGTGACCATTCCTGCTGCCATGCCTTCTCCGCCATGATGGACTCTAATGTGGAAGTGGAAGTTGAAATAAACTTTTCCTCCCTTAAATTCAGACTTATTTAACTTATTTTTGTCACTCATTTGCCCCTCAGCAACAAGAAAGTAACTGATCCAATTTCAGTGAAAATACTTTTATGATTCCCAGCACGATATACAATGAATATATACCAATTAAAAGGGGGAGAATAGGGCTGGAGAGATGCCTTAGCAGTTAAGACATTTGCCTGCAAAGCCAAAGGACCCTGGTTCGATTCCCCAGGACCCACATTAGCCAAATGCCCAAGGGGGCACATGTGTCTGGAGTTCATTCACAGTGGCTAGAGGCTCTGGTGCACCCATTATCTATCTCTCTCTCTCTCTCTCTCTCTCTCTCTCTCTCTCTCTCTCTCTGCCTCTTTCTCTCTCTCAAATAAATAACATATATTTTTTAAAGGGGGGAGAATAATAGATCCCAAGAGATTCTTAAAGGGATATTGCCATTGTGACATTGTGAGGACATGGGTCCAGTAATAAGGTGACATGTCTACTCCAGGTTCAAATCTAAAGTAATGCTAAGGCAAAAAAAAAAAAAAAAAAAAATGCCAACATTGAGATGGAGAGATGCCTCAGCAGTTAAGACATTTGCATGCAAAGTCTAACAACCAGTACCCATGTAAAGCTAGATGCACAAAGTGGCGCATGTACCTGGAGTTCATCTGCAGTGGCTAGAGGCCCCGGCATGCCCATTCATTCTCACTCTCTCTCTCTTTCTCTCTCTCTTTCTCCCTCTCTTTCTATTTCTCTTCTCTATCTCTTTCTGCTTGTGAATAAATAAGTAAATAATTTTTAAATGCCAATGTTCCTACCCAGTAAGTAGTTGACCCAGTAAATGAGACATTAATTATCTTTATTAATTAATTAATTATTAATTATTAAAACAGCTCTACCCAACCTATTGGTGAGAAGGATGGGTCTTAGAAACATCGTCAAAGGTCTCACTGGTTGAGTGTAAGATGAACACGCAAGTTCCACTCCTTGCAGCCTGGCCACACTATCCTATTTCCCACATCACTCACACACTGTTCAGTCCCTCCTGCAACCTCCAGAGGGCGTTAGGAACTAGATGTCACCATAAAGACAGTCTCTGCCCTGAGGGGAGACATGTTGAAGGAAGCTACAGATATTCAGTATTGCATGCATAAGGGACATACCAGGGGTAGGGAGTCATTGCTGTGTCTAAGTTTTTATTTTTATTTATTTATTAGAGACGGAGAAAAGGTGAGAAAGAGAAAGAGAATAGGAATGCCAGGGCCTCTAGCCACTGCACACAAACTCCAGACACATGTGCATCTGGCTTACATGGGACCTGGAGAATCAAACCTGGGTCCTTAGGCTTCGCAGGCAAGTGCCTTAGCTGCTAAGCCATCTCTCCAGCCCGGAACTAATTCTTTTTTTTTAATTTATTTATTCATTTATTTATTTTTATTTATATTATTCTGATTTTACATTCATAGTATTGGTTCCATTGTCCTCCTCCCTGTCCTCCCACTTTCAAAGAGACCCTCATCAATGGAGAATGTGGGTCATGCATTGTGAGGTTAGTCACAAGTTCTGTGGGTGTAGGCCCCAGTCTCTGTGCATAATGCCCCAACTCGTGATTCCAACAATCTTTCCGCCCCCTCTTCCGCGAGTTTCCCTGAGCCACTTTGGGGTCATTTTAGTTCTGTTATAGTGATGAGGTTTTGGGAGCCTCTTTGTCTCTGGATATCTGGCTTAGTTGGAGTTGGATGTTCTCTGTGTTTATCTCCTTCAGCCTTTTTCTGGTGTTGTGATCGCCATGAACGCTGAACTCTTGCCCTTCCCCTGCGTTGTTCTATGGTTTCAGCTGGGGCCCTGGTGAGGTGTAGTTAGCTGATCGTCCCTTCAGGTTCGTTGTCCACCTGAAAAAAGATAAGCAAATTCTCCAACGGAGAGAAAAGTTAGTACTAGGTAGAAGGGATGACCATCTATGTTTTGGAGGGAGGGCCTCTAGCCACTGCAAACGAACTCCGGACGCATGTGGCCCCTTGTGTATCTGGGTTATGTGGATCATGGGGATTCAGACCTGGGTCCTTATGCTTTGCAGGCAAGTGCCATAACCTGAGTATAGGACCTGGGAGAGTGGCAAGGGACTCTTCTCACGGCCCCACCAGAGGCCAAGTCCCATGCCTAGACAATCCATTTTAGGATGACAGCTGCCCTCCCTTCACCCAGAGCTGAACCACAGGTCACGAGCTCTCAACGTAAGCATATGTCCTCAAGGACCACACAAGCAAACATGACAGCCGTCAGCTTCCAGGAAGAGCAGAGGCTGGTATAAAGTCACCACCACTGAAGCCTCAGACCACACGCGGCTCAGCCCCAGATCCAGAACACCGGTGGAGAGCTGAGGATTGTGGGCCACCCAGGAAAACTCCCTGTACCTCCGGGCCTATAAACAGGCAGCCAGGGCATACGCTGCAGGACCCCCTGACAAGAAGTGCACAACCTGGTTCCCTCCACACCCCTCTCTCGTAAAATAAAAAATATATATTTTTAAAAAAAACACGAAAAATGGGCTGGAGAGATCGCTTAGCAGTTAAGGCGCTTGTCTGCAAAAACTTAAGTAGGCAGGTTCAACTCCCCAAGAACTCAAGCAAGCCAGACGCACAAGGTGATGCACGCACGTTAATTGGCGCACTCACCTAGAGTTCAATTGCAGTGGCTAGAAGCCCTGGCATGTGCTCGTTCTCTCTCCCTCTCTCTCTCTCTCTCTCCCTCATAAAATAAAAGTAAAATTAAAATTTAGGGCTGGAAGGCTGGAGAGAGGGCTTAGCAGTTAAGGTGTTTGCCTGCAAAGCCAAAGGATCCCAGTTAGATTCTCCAGGACCCAAGTAAGCCAGATGCACAAGGGGGCTCATGCATCTGGAGTTCGTTTGCAGCAGCTGGAGGCCCTAGAGCACCCATTCTCTCCCTCTTTTTCTCTCCCTCTGCTTCTTTCTCTTAAATAGATAAATAAAATATATTCTTTTTAAAAATTGGGCTGGAGAGATGGCTTGGCGGTTGAGGAGCTTGCCTGCAAACCCAAAGGACCCAGGTTCTATTCCCCAGGACACATGTAAGCCAGATGTACAAAGGGGCACACATATCTGGAGTTCGTTTGCAGTGGCTGGAGGCCCTGGTGTGCCCATTCTCTCTCTCTCTCTCTCTCTCTCTCTCTCTCTCTCTCTCCCTGCCTATTTCTGTATATCTCTCTCAAATAAATAAATAAATAAATAAATAAATAAATAATTTTTAATTTAAGTATATTTGAAAAAAAGAAGTGTACAGCATGGGGTAAGAGTGAGAACAGTAGCTGGCTTCTGCTTTAAGATGACAGAGGCTCTGGGCTTCTGGGTTCCCCAGCAGCACCAGATTGCTGCCACCTGCTGGACACTTAACTTTGGGTTACCTGTGACCAAACATGCCATGTGCTGTCCTGCCATCAGGTGAGCTACATAGGCATATGCTCAGCCATGGTCACCTGTAAAGGATCCAGGATCCCATCATGGTGGTTATTAATATCTTATGGACTGGATAAATCTGTTAGTATTTATCACTATCAAGGTCATGGGGGCAGGGAGAGATGGTGGTGAGAAAATCGACAAATTTAAAAGGCAAATCCAGCCCTTAATGAAACGCATGCAGGGCAGTTGAAAACATTGGCCCAGAAATCAGGTGTGTCTGCAGCTTCTGCTGGCGTGGTCTGTGGCCTTTGGCAATTTCTCAGACCTCATTTTTCTCAGGTACAGAATTTGCTGTGGAAATGAAGAGGAAACACACTTGGACCTCACCAAGTACACTGGCTGGAGCCCAGTGAGAAGCCCACAGAGACGACACCTTCCTCCCGGTCCCCAGCAACTATTACTACCATAGTTATTGTTGTCGAGGGATAAATATTGGCAAGTCAAGACGTTTTCAGCTGTAAATTATTGAAATGGGTTTCCTAATGGAAATTGTGCTTTCCCATAACCAGGATGCTGGCAGAGAGGACTGCTTGCTGAATCTGGTATGAGACAACGAGTTTGGGATCTGTGTTTCTTTCCTACAACACCCCCTTACCTCTCAGACTCCCTCCCGAGTGCTGGGACTAGAGGCGTGAGCCACTACACCTGCCTAAGGTTTATCTTCTTTTTTTTTAACATTTTTATTTTTATTTACTAGAGACAAAGAGAGGGAAAGAGAGAGGGGGAGAGTGAGAATGGGCACACCAGGGCCTCTGGCTCCTGCAAACGAACTCAAGATGCTTGTGCCCCCTTGTGCATCTGGCTTACATGGGACCTGGAGAATTGAACTGGGGTCCTTAGGCTTCGCAGGCATGTGCCTTAACCACTAAGCCATCTCTCCAGCACAGGTTTATCTTTTAAAAATTTTTTTATTGACAACTTCTATACTTACAGACAATAAACCATGATAAATCCCTCCCCCATTTCTCCCCTCACAACTTTGCTCTCCATCATATCCCCTCCCTCTCTCTGTTACTCTCCTTTAATTTGATGTCATCATCTTTTTCTCCTATTATGAGGGTCTTGTGAAGGTATTGATAGGCATTGGGAGGTCATGGATATTGAGGCCAATTTCTGTCTGGTCAGTTGCATTGTAAGGAGTGGTTCCCATCCTTTGGCTCTTACATTCTTTCCACCACCTCTTCCACAATAGACCCTAAGCCTTGGAGGGTGTGACAGAGATGTTTCAGTGTTGAACACCCCTCTGTCCCTTCTTCTCAGCACTATGTTGCCTTTTGGGCCATCTGAAAAGAGACGCTTCTCTAACCAGAAGTGAGAATAGCATTAATATATGAATATGAACATTAAGTGTAGTGCTTTCAGGGAAGTTTGGTGAGAATAATATATGCATTTAGCCCCTAAGGCTCATGACCTCCCCTGCCATAGGCTTTTGATTAGGTTTTCAGTACTAGGCATGTATTCCGTCCCATAGGGCAGGCCTCTAGTCCAATAAGAGAGCAGTTGGTTTCCCCCACAGCAGACATGCCATTATTGCACCCGTTCAGTCATTTGGCCTGTCTAGCCAAACTTGAGGCTTCCAGTGTCCACTGTTTTCACCGCTGATGACTCTGTTTCCCATAGGCTGCATGCAGCGCAGCTTTTTCCAGCTTTCAGTTGGCTGGTCTACAGGGAGAAGGTTTTCTGCTCAGCACCAGCTTGATTTCTCAGTGACCTTGATGCCCAAGCATGTGATGTCTTTAGCAATAGGGCCTTACCATCTGTTACTTATGAAAACAAGGGCCTTGGCACAGCCTGTAATGTTTTGGAGGGAACAGGGACCTCCCTGGTCAACAACTCACTGGAAGGTATCCCACACCTGGCACTGAAAATTTTCTAGTAGCAATCTGTGGCTTCTGGATATTCCATTATCCAAAAAAAGTAGGCTTTCATATGTCTTAGTCAGAATATCTTGAATTTTGATTGACCCTTTCCTGCCCCCTTTCTCTTACTCAATCTCTTCCCCTGGCCTCACTTAGGCCTCTCCCCTCCCTGTAATCTGTTCTTCTACTTACATATATTCAATACCATCCCCTAAAGTCCTTCCCTCTCCTCCCTCCCTTATAGCCTTTTTCTAGCTTACTGGCCTTTGCTACCAATTTTTGGTTCCAGCTTACACACAAGTCTACACAATTGTAGCTAGGATCCACATAGGAGAGAGAATATGTGATGTTTGGCTTTCTGAGCCTGGATTACCTTACTTAGTATAATCATTTCCAGGTCCATCCATTTCCCTGCAAATTTCATTTTTCTTTACTGTTGAATAGAACTCCACTGTGTAAATGTACCACATCTTTATTATCCATTCACCTGTTGAGTGACATCTAGGCTGGTTCCATTTCCTAGCTATTATGAATAGAGCAGCAATAAACATTGTTGTGCAAGAATCACTAAGGTAGTGAGAAGAGTCATTAGGATATATGCCTAGGAGTGGTATAGTGGGATCATATGGTAAATCTATTTTTAGTTGTCTCAAGAACCTCTACACTGATTTCCACAATGTCTGTACCAGACTACATTCCCACTAACAGTATAGAAGGGTTCCCCTTTTTCCACATCCTTGCTAACATTTATTGTCATTTGTTTTCTTGCCATTTCATTCCATTCTGACAGGCATGAGATAGAATCTCAAAGTAGTTTTAATTTGCATTCCCTGATGGCTAAGGATGTAGAACACTTTTTTAGATGTTTATATGCCATCTGTATTTCTTCCTTTGAGAACTCTCTATTTAGTTCCATAGCCAATTTTTTTAATTGGGTTGTTTGATTTCTTGTTGTTTTGTTTTTTTGAGTTCTTTATATATTCTGGATATTAATCCTCTTTCAGATGTATAGCTGGCAAAGATTTTCTCCCATTCTGTAGGTTGTCTCTTTGCTCTATTCACAGTGTCCTTTGCTGTACAAAAGCTTTGTAATTTCATGAGATCCCAGTGGTTGATTAGTGGTTTTATTTCCTGAGCAATTGGGGTTATATTCAGAAAGTCATTGCCTATGCCAATATGTTGAAGGTTTTCCCTACCTTTTCCTCTAGCAGTTTCAGAGTTTCAGGTCTGATATTAAGGTCCCTGATCCATTTGGACTTGATTCTTGTGCATGGAGAAAGACAAGGATCTATTTTCATCCTTCTACATATAGATATCCAATTTTCCCAGCACCACTTGTTGAAGAGGCTGTCTTTTCTCCAATGAATATTTTTGGCATTTTTGTCAAAAATCAGATGGCTGTAGCTGCCTGGATTAACATCTGGGTCCTCTATTCTGTTCCATTGATCTACATGTCTGTCTTTGTGCCAGTACCATGCTGTTTTTGTTACTATGGCTTTGTAATATAGCTTAAAATCAGGTATGGTGATACCATCAGCCTTATTTTTGTTGCTCAAAATTGTTTTGGCTATTTGAGGTTTTTTGTGCTTCCAAATGAATTTTAGGATTGTTTTTTTCTATTTCTGTGAAGAATGCCATTGGAATTTTAATGGGGATTGCATTAAATGTGTAGATTGCTTTTGGTAAGATTGACATTTTCACAATATTGATTCTTCCAATCCAAGAACATGGGATGTCTTTCCATTTCCTAGTGTCTTCTGCAATTTCTCACTTGAGTGTTTTAAAGTTCTCATTGTAGAGATCCTTCACTTCCTTGGTTAGGTTTATTCCAAGGTACTTTATTTATTTTTTTGAGGCAATTGTGAATGGGAGAGATTCCTGATTTCATCCTCCACATGTTTGTTGTTAGTATATAGGAAAGCTACTGATTTCTGTGTGTTTATTTTGTATCCTGCTATGTTGCTAAAAGTGTTTATCAGCTCTAACAGTTTGCTGGTAGAGTCTTTAGGGTCCTTTATGTATAGAATCATATCATCTGCAAATAATGATAATTTGATCTCTTCCTTTCCAATTTGTATCCCTTTTATGAGTGTCTCTTGCCTTATTGCTATAGCTAAGACTTCTAGTACTATATTAAATAAAAGTGGGGAAAGTGGACACCCTTGTCTTGTTCCTGAATTTAGTGGAAAAGCTTCAAGTTTTTTCCCCATTTAGTATTATGTTGGCTGTAGGTTTGTCATAAATAGCCTTTATTATGTTGAGATATGTTCCTTCTATTCCCAGTTTCTGTAGGACTTTTACCATGAAGGGATGTTGGATTTTGTTGAATGCCTTTTCTGCATCTATTGAGATGATCAATGTGATTTTTGTCCTTCAGTCCATTTATATAGTGTATTACATTTATTGATTTGCATATGTTGAACCATCCCTGAATCTCTGGAATCAAGCCTACTTGGTCAGGTGAATAATCTTTCTGATATATTTTTGTATTCTGTTTGCCAATATTTTGGTGAGAATTTTTGAATCTATGTTCATGAGGGAGATTGGTCTGTATTTTTTTTCTTCTGTCTTTGTCTGGTTTTGGTATCAGAGTGATGCTGGCTTCATAGAAGGAGTTCTGTAGAATTCCTTCCTTTTCTATTTTATGGAAAAGTTTGAGAAGCAGTGTTGCTAGTTCTTCCATGAAGGTCTGATAAAATTCACCAATGAATCCATCTGGGCTTGGACTTTTTTAGTTGGAGACTTTTTATAACTGTTTGGATCTCCATACTAGTCATAGGTCTATTTAAATGGTTTATTTCATCTTGACTTAATTTTGGTAGGTCATATGAATCAAGGAAATCATCTATTTCTTTCAGATTTTCAAACTTAGAGGTATATATATTCTTAAAGTATGTCCTTATGATTTTCTGCTTTTCTTTGGTGTCTATTGTAATTGTGCCTTTTTCATCTCTAATTTTATTAATTTTTGTCTCTTTTCTCTTCTGGTCAGATTTGCTAAGGGTTTATAAATCTTATTTATCCTTTCAAGGAACCAACTCTCTGTTTCATTGATTCTTTGGATATTTTTTGTTTCTATTTCATTAATTTCTGTCCTAATCTTTATTATTTCTTCCCATCTACTGATTTTTGGTTTGCCTTGTTCTTCTTTTTCCAAGGCCTTAAGGTGAAGCAGTAAATTGTTTACTTGTGAACTCTCTAATTTCTTAATATAGGCACTTATAGCTATAAATTTCCCTCTTAGGACTGCCTTCATTGTGTCCCAGAGGTTTTGGTATGTTGTGTTCTCATCATCATTTGATTCTATAAAATCTGATAACCACAAATGAGATAAAACATATCCTATTTGTCTTCCTAGGACTTGCTTAGTCCACTTAATAAGATTATTTCCAGTTATTTCCATTTTCCTGCAAGCAAGGTGATTTTGTTCTTTCTTCTTTATGGCTGAGAGAAATTCCATTGTTTATATAGAGAACGTTTTCCTCTGTTGATGGACATCTAGGTTGGTTCCATAATTTACGTATTATTGCCATAAACACTGATGTGCAGGCATCTCTTTGACATGTTGACTTGGACTCTTTTGGATAAATATCCAGGAGTGCTATAGCTGGGTCATATGGTAGGCCTTTTGTTGTTGTTGTTGTTGTCATTGTTGTTGTCATGATTGTTGTATGAGGAACCCCCATACTGATTTCCATGGTAGCTAGGCTAGTTTGCATTCCCACCAGCAGTATATAAGGGTTCCCTTTTGTCCACATCTTACCAGTGTTTATGGTTATTTGTTTTCTTATGGGAGACATTATTGTCTTTCCAGACACATTCACACAAAAAAAACTCTCTCCTCCAGCTCCCAGGAAAGAGCCCTAGCCATGGGGACTGGTTCCCACACTCCGTGGGCTGCATGCTTGGATCAGAGTATCCCAGAGCTGAGGCAGCAGAACCCCACATTGACAGTCTCAGGCCCATGCAGCCCAGGGTACAAATGGAAAGTGAGAAAGGGAGAGAGCTGGGTTCTCTGAGGGAGGGAGGGGGGAGGGAGGGAGGGAGGGAGGGAGGGAGGGAGGGAAGGACTAATGAAAAACTCACTTGGGCTCTTGGGGCACCTGGCTCCCCATGTTCACAGTTTAATCTGAAAGTGATCTAAAATGTGGACTATTGCTGATTCCATACCCAAGAATAAAATCATAAACATCTAGGCCGAGAACTATCTGTGGGCCCTTTCCTATAGGACGCCCACAAATCTGTCACCAGATGAAGTTAACACAATGTTTTGCATTTATGCTAAAGAAATTGTCTGTTTCTTTATTTTAAAGTACCTAATCAATGCTGATCATATCCTATTAAAAATACAGGGGAGATTGCTCAGTAGTTAAAGGAACTTGCTTTAAAAAAAAACAAAATAAAACAAAAGAAAAGAAAAAGGCTGCTGGCCTGGATTTTATTTCCTAGTGCCCACATAAGAAAATGGTTCGTGCTTCTGGAGTTCATTTGCAGCAGTAAGGGGTTCCAGCATGTGCACACGCATGTAAATAAATAAATAAATAAATAAATAAATAAATAAATAAATAAAATTTTTGAGGAAGGGTCTCCCATTATCCCAGGCTGACCTGGAATTCACTAGGTTGGAATTGACTATGTAGTCTCAGGCTGGCTTTGAACTCACAGTGATACTCCTACCTCAGTCTCCAAGTGCTGGAATTAAAGTCGTGTTCCACCATGCCTGGCATGGGGTTGGGGGAGACACAGAGAGAGAATGGGCACACCAAAGCCACCAGCTGCTGCAAATGAACTCCAGATGCATATGTCAACTTTGTGTATCTGGATGCATGCAGGTACTGTGGAATTGAACTCAGGTCATTAGGGTTTACAGGCAAACACCTTAACCACTGAGCCATCTCTCCAGCCCCATAAATAGTTTTTAAAAAACACTCAGTGCTTCAGTTAAACCAGTCAGGAAATCAAGGAAGATTATAAGACTCCTTTTCATGAACACTCATGTTCCTTAACTGGACCCCAACATCGATGTTCCTGGCCTCAGCACATTCCATGAGAATTCATCCCAGTCCCCAAGCTTCCTTGAGGAGCGAGTCAATGGTCACTGTGCCCTGGATTGCCCATTGAAGTGCCAAGTCTAGGCTGGGGAGATGACTTAGCAAGTAAGAATTCTTCCTGCACAAGTCCAAGGACCCCATGTAAGATGTTGGGTGTGTCCATGCGTATGCCTGTGATGCCAGGACTGAAGTGGTGGAGACAGGAGAATCATGAGGCCCACTGGTCAGCTAGTGTGGCCAAAATAATAATAATGATAATAATAATAATAATAATAATAATAATAATAATGAAGAACTCCAGGTTCAGTGAGAGACTCTGTCTCAGGGAAATAGAGTGGAAGAGTGATAGAGGAAGACACCTGACATTGTCCCCTGGCATCCACATGCATGCACACAAGGCATGTGCATCTGGACACACACACACACACATATACACGCACACACTGAAGCCTCTACCATCCCCAACTCCAGGACGTACAGAGCACACTACCGCATCAGACCACCCCTCCCAGGTCACATGGCAGCCTTAAACAGCCACCGCCTGCTGGCTTTCTGCCTGTTCTTGACCATCTGTCTCCCTTCCTGGGACATGGACCAGTGCCTGTGGTCATCCTAGTGCTACTAATGGCAGGATTCACGCTCTGAATCCTTGGTCTCTCAGCTTTTGATGGCTATGAACAAAGCCATCTCCTCTCTCAACAGGAACATCAAAATCTCTTTAGCACTCATGACTCTTAGAGCTCCGTTGTCAATGTCAAGAACTATTTCTGAGCTCACGGCCAAAGATCCAGCAACTTGTTCAGAGCGGTGGCTAGCTAGGCGGGGAGGGTCAGTACAGAAGTACACCTCTGCCTGCCAGCCCCACAGGCCCCCACAGGAGCTAAGAGCTCCTGCACCCTACAGAGAATCCATCTTACACTGGAGATGAGGGTAGTGGTAGGCTGGGCTAGGAGCTGGCCAACCTGGCACCATGTGTGAAGCTTGGAGTAGCACCACATGGGGTGCTACCTGAAGCTCCAAGTGTGGGCATGAGGCTTGAGTGATGATGGCTCAGTGGATAAAGTGCTTGCTACACAAGCATGTGAACATAAGTTCAAATCCTCAGCACCTTGTCTAGCTAGGTTGATTTTTTTTAAGTTCTTATTTTTGTTTATTTATTAGAGACAAAGAGAGTCTAGGAAGAGAAAGGGCGCACCAGGGCCTCTAGCCACTGCAGACGAACTCCAGATGCATGTGCCTCCTTGTGCAGCTGGTTTACATGGGACCTGGAGAATCAAACCTGGGTCCTTAAGCTTTGTAGGCAAATGCTTTAACAACTAAGCAATCTCTCCAGCCCTAGTTTGTCTAGCTGAATCAGTAAATTGTAGGCTGAGATACACAGTGATACCCACCCCAGTGACAAATCCTTCCCTCAGCAAGGCTTCACCTCCCAGAGGCTCCACTAGCTAGCAACTAAGTAGGAAGCTTAATTGCAAACATTTGAAGCTACATCTTACACTCAAACCACAGCAGCCAAGGTGGCACAGCATTGCTTTCTGACATCTGTCAGCAAACCTTACATCACACAAAAGAGGGCTGGAGAGATGGCTTAGAGGTTAAGGCACTTGCCTACAAAGACTAATGACCCAGGTTCGATTCTCCAGTACCCACATAAAAGCCAGATGCACAAAGTGCTACATTTAGGGTGAGAGAGCTAGGCAAAGGATGAGACCAGCTTTCTGCCATGGCCAGTGGACATCCCATGGGCCAGAATCAGAGTAGCTTTCAGATAGATGCTAGGATTGCTTTTGGTACTTACGGTGACAAGGGATGGTTTCTCACTTACATTGAAAGCTCAGACTCAGCAACCATGATACAGAAAAGAAAAATGTATCACCGTTCTCAACAGTACAAACTCACTCTTCTCGTAAGGTCCCTCCCCCCAGTTGCTTTTGCATCGAACATTTCTCTTTACAAACACAGTTGATGAAAGCTGTACTACCAGGCCTGGAGCGACTGAGAGTTAAGCATCACGATATAAATTCAGTGAAAGCTGCATACGGACTTCGTGTTTCTAAAGAATGTTTCCTTCTACAAATTACAAAAAAATACAGATGGGCACCATTTTTAATAGTGCACTGCTCGGCTGCAGCTAAACAAAAATATTGACTCTATCTGTTCTCAAAAAGAAAATTCATTGGATGAGGCTCTTAGTTGATTCACACAAGGAACGAGTTCACAGCCTGGGTTGCTTCATGTAGTGGAGGAACTGTAACAGTGCTCAGGCCCTAATGCCTCTCTGTGCACTCCTGCCCACCATACTATCAGAGTAACACTGCAGGAGAGTGATTAAGTCAGCTTATCTTAAAAGCATTTTCTGCCAAATATAAACAGATAGGATATGTTTATCTGGAAAAAATATAATGCAGATCTAGCCATTATGTTACAGAAACTGCCCTTAGAAAATATAAAACCTTGTTTGCTATAGAAATATAAAATTGTCTTATAAATATACAAATATTTCACAATTTGATGTTCATCTATTTTTCACTGTTTATTTGGGTTTCTGTTTGTATTTTTATTATGTATTTAAGTATTTATTTATTTATTTATTTTTATTCATTTATTTATTTATTTATTTATTTATTTATTTGCAAGTAAAGAGAGACAGAGAGAATGAGCATGCCAGGGCCTCGAGCCACTGCAAACAAACTCCTGATGCATGTGCCACTTTATGCATCTGGCTTTACATGGGTACTGGGGAATCCAACTCTGATCATTAAGTTTTGCAGGAAATCACCTTAGCCCATGAGCCATCTCTCCAGACCTTGTGTTCTTAATATTTTACTACTTTAATAAATCTTTTTTAATCCATATGATAAAGTCACTCCAGATTCCAAGATAATACACAGAAAAATGCTGTTGAGTAGCAGATGCAAGAAGGCCATTGTGGGATTGGTTCTGCCAAGCCAAACATCATCAGGCTTTCATCCATAGGGGAAAGCCTCCAGGAAGACTTCACAGACATTCTGTTCTGGACAACATGGCTTGTTCTATGGCCGCCAAAAGTCATCTCCAGAGAACGAGAGATAGAAGCCACCACATGAAGATATATACCTTTGACCTACAGTATCTTTGAGAGGCTCTGCCTGGCACCCCTAGAAATAGAACTATATAAAATTAATGTTCATGGTCAACATGCCACTGTTCTACTTTGCTTATAAGAAATCTGTGTATTCAAAGAATACTTGCCACTTGATCCAAAGTTGCTAAGGTGCCTAGAAATTATCTAGACTCTTACCTTCAAAAGGACCCAGCTATTGATGAAATAATGTTTACCATAATAGTAAGTCAGCTTTGGTTAAATGCAATTATATTTTTCATAATACTGGTCATTTAGGAGAAGTGATTTTAGCTTTTTCAGCACATCAGTCTGTGTAAATTTAGGAAGAAAGAAGACAGCCAAGTAAAACCAAAGCATACTCTTAGCCAGGCGTGGTGGTACACGCCTTTAATCCCAGCACTAGGGACACAGAGATAGGAGGATGGCTGGGAGTTTGAGACCAGCCTGACACTCCATAGTGAATAGTGAATTCCAGGTCAGCTTGGGCTAGAGTGACATCCTACCTTGAAAAACCAAAAAAAAAAAAAAGAAAAGAAAGAAAAAGAAAAGAAAACTCTTGATTTACACTTAATGCTGGTTAACTGAGAGAAGACATTGCTTCTATTTGACCAATAATAAGCTAGTCTTATTTGACAATGATTTATTGAAGTCACATCAACTTCATTTCTGAAAACGTTTTCAAATTGGTTCCTAAACATTTTAAAGTTTTCAGATTGGAATTATTAAAGACCCTGCTTTTTTTTTTTTTTTTTTTTTTTTTTTTTTGGAGAGAGACAGAGAAAGAGAAGGAGAGGAAGACAGGTAGAGATGGGTGAGCCAGCAGCCCCTCAGCTGCTGTGAACGAAATCCAGATGCGTGTGCCCCCTTGTGGTCAAGTGTGGCATTGTGCCCTTGCGTCACTTTGCATCTGGCTAAACGTGGGACCTGGAGATTGGAACCACTGGAGATTGGCATCAGCGTTCTTAGGCTTAGAAGGCAGGCACCTTAACTGCTGAGCCACCTCTCCGGCCCAAGACTCTGCTTCTTTAATGTGCGACATATGAATTGATATAAGATGTGGTGGTTTGAATGTAAAATGTCTCCCATTGTCTCAAGTGTTTGTGATTAAACCTCCTCCTTAGTCCCCAGCTGGTGGAGCCTTTGGGAGGTGGAGCCTTGCTGGAGGAGGTGTGTCAGTGGGGGGTGGGCTTGTAGGTTTATTAGTAGCCCACTGGGTGGGTGTTCTAGAGCGGGTTACCATGCTTTTTCCACCATACAGATGTGAGCAGGTTACCATGCTTCTTCCACCATAACCGAACGTCCCTTGCAAGCCTGAAATAAACCCTTTCTTCCCATAAGCTGCTCCTGGCAGGTAGTTTTGTCCCAGCAAGGAGAAGATAACCGCATTCATTTGTGGACCAATCGGAGCAGTTCTTCAATATGAGACTTCATAGCTGTTGGTAATATGAAATCACACAGGGCGATATGTGACTTTTCCAAGTGAACAGACAGGCCAAGCTACAGACACAAGGTGGATACTCTTTACTTCAACTGCAAACTTTAACTACTTCCTAGTGAGTCATGACATCCTTAAATGATTTGAGCAGTTACTAAGCAAACGGGTGCGGGGGAGGGGGGGGACCAGCAGAGCAGACTGGAATATTTGGCTTAACGCTCCATAAAGCATGAATCCATCCACAGAGATTGCTGAGAGGTCAGATGGGGAAACTCAAAGAGCAGAGCACCAAACAAGGGCTCAGCTCAAGGAAGTGGTTCAGTTCCACACAAAGCTCCCCAAGGATCCCTCAGTCTGTCAGGGCAAGAGAGTGAGGGTCCGACTCACTGAGGTATCCCCAGAACCTGAGTCAGGAGGGAATTCGCATTGCCTGGATGGAAAAAGTAGAGAGCCCGAAGCAAAATCTACTCTTACTGTTATGCTCAGCTGGCTGGGGTCTTTTGCCTTCCCCTCTTACAAACTGCAGGTGGGTGACGAGAACTTCTCCCAGGGTTAGTACCTGCGCTGCGCCCCCAACAACCCAACGCCTACACGCTAAATGTATATAATACCCAGAGGCGGATAGTGCCAAGCCCTGAGAGCTACAGGGCCATTGCTCCAGGCTGTAGAAGCCAGAGATTCATGACTCTAGGCACTCAGGTTGGAGGCTCATTGCTCTGAGTGTTAAGCACCAGGGTCCCTGGCACTGGGCAGCTATTATAATCCTGGGCTTCCAGCCGTAGAGAGCAGCAGCAGGCAATACTTGCTAGAGTTTCAGCCCTGGAACAGGCCTTGGGAGTTGGGTCCCTCAATCTTCACTGGGCTAGATTTATAGCTGTTGAGCCTCACGTTTGAACGAAATGCCCCCGGTAGGCTTATGAGTATTGAACACTTGGTCCGTAGCTGGTGGCAATTTGGGAAGGTTAGGCAACCTTTGGGAGGTGGAGCCTTGCTGGGGGAGATGTGTCACTGGGGAACAGCCTTGAGGTTTATCAGGCCAGCCCACTGGGTGTTCAGAGATCAGCTCACTGCTGTTGCTTCCTCTAGCTGCTGTGACAAGGTGTGACATCCCTCTGTCTGCTCTGCCTTCATGAAACTTCCCCTGGAAACTGTCAGCTGAAATAAACCCTTTCCTTCCAAAAGTTGCTTCTGGTCAGGTGTTTTAACCCAGCAACAAGAAGATCACTGCAATAAATTCTGTCATTTCTAAGTGAGACACAAGCTAACCATATCCCAAACCTGTAACAGAATTCTTAATTGGTTTGGGGTTGTTGCTTTGGGGGTTTTGTTTGTTGTTTTGTTTGACCTCACAGTCATGGCAATCCTCCTGCCTCAGGCTACCAAGTGCTAAAATTATAGGCAGGCATGACCACATTAGCCCACCTGGTTTCTCGCTTACAAGGAGTCATTGAATTGCTGGCAGGCTAGTCTATGACATTTAAAATTGCATCTGGAATGAGCCTGCCTGGAGGAGGGCCCTCCTCACTGAGCTGTAATTACTCAAGAAACAAAGACAGTGGGGAGCACACAGCCTGGTGAGCAAGCCCTGCCTCCTGCAGAATCACTCAGACTCTAGATTGTGCAGATGGAAAGTGGAACAATTTAACTGATAGGAAACTGAAGCAAACAAAAAAACATGACATGATGCCTAAAGGCTATGAAGACTGAGGACACCTAAAATAAAGGGTCCCCCCCAAAACCTTGAGTATCTGAGTGTGGAAAGAAATAAATAAGAAATGGTGTGCAGGAGAGATGGCCTAGTGGTTAAGGCATTTGCCTACTAAGCCTGAGGGCCAGGTTGGATCTCTCTCCAGATCCTACGTAAGCCAGACACACAAAAAGTGAGGCAAG
Organism: Orientallactaga sibirica; assembly: GCA_036365145.1. Lineage (NCBI taxonomy): Eukaryota > Metazoa > Chordata > Mammalia > Rodentia > Dipodidae > Orientallactaga > Orientallactaga sibirica. The sequence goes on from JAEOAD010000061.1 coordinate 6,978,541, forward strand.
CATAAGGTCGCACATGCCCACTAGGTGGCACAAGCCACTGGAGTTCAATTTCAGTGGCTGAGGCCTTGGTGCACCAATTCTCCCTCTCTCAAAAATAAAAATAAAAAAACTTTTAGAAATAAGATTTAAAGTTTAAAAAAAAGACATAGGTGGGCTGGAGAAATGGCTTAGTGGTTTAGGTGCCTGCCTGCTAAGCCTAAGAATGCCGGTTCCAATCTCCAGGTCCCATGCATAGCCAGATGCAAAGTGATGCAAGAGCACCATTCTGCACTTGCCCACAAGGGGGCGCACACATCTGGAGTTCATTCACAGCAGCTGAGAGGCTGCTGGTGTGCCCATTCTCTGTCTCCCCCCCTTCTCCAAAAAAAAAAGACATAGGTGAGTGTAAAATAAGGAAAACCCAAGGAACAAAGAAGTCAGTCATACGCTGCAGTATAATCTCATAGGAAAACTAGGGACCCTTGTCCTCTGAGCAAGGGAAAAGTCCTCTGGGGAATCCCTCATCAGGCTGCTGTTGGCATGATGGCACACGCCTTTAATCCCAGCACCCGAGAGGTAGAGGTAGGAGGATCCGCTATCCATCCTCAGCAGGCCAATTAAAGAGACGAGCAGTAGGAGGGAACAGAGAATTATTCCATGGGGCTACATTGGAATTAGGAACAAAAGAGGTCCAGTCACCCTGCCCCAAGTCCATCTTGGGGGTACTGATGGGAGGTTTCAGTTTAAATAGAGGGCAAGAGGTATGCATGACTAAGTGGTCCTGATCAAGGTGGACTCCCCGCCCATCCTTGTCTGGGCTGCAGTCTCCTCTGAAAGGCGACCTGACATGTTGTCAGCGAGTGTGATATCTCTTCCTGGGAGGCATGTCCCCTGGCTGGCACCAGGCTTTAGCCTTTCCCTTCTTCCAGCCTGAGATTCCAATTCCCTGGGGACCAATGTCTCAATAGTCTGATAGCCAAAAGCAGCGGGCCCAAGTGTCTCTCTGTAGAACATCTTTGCTGAAGGAGTTAGCAAACCTCTCTACTGGAGCTCTGAGAAATTTATCAAACTTCTACTGACCACCAAGAAGTTTGTCAAGAGATGTCCCCTCTGCTATTTTTTTTTTTTGTTGTTGTTGTTTTTTTTTGTTGTTGTTGTTGTTGTTGTTGTTTTTCTGAGATAGAGTTTCACTCTAACTCAGGCTGACCTGGAATTGGGGAGTCCATACCTGGGTGGCGACCTCTGAAGAAAGAAGTTCCTTCCTTCACACTTGCTAATGCTCCTCCCTTCCCCTCTCCTGGAACACAAACCCTCCTGTGCTGGACAGACACCTTGCAGTGCCCGAGTCTCCAAGGCTGAGACTCTCTCTCTCTGTCTCCCTCCCTCCCTCCCTCTTCCTCTCTCTCTCTTGCCTCTTTCTCTCTCTCTCCCTCCCTCCCTCCCTCCCTCCCTCCCTCTTCCTCTCTCTCTCTTGCCTCTTTCTCTCTCTCTCTCTCTACCCCTAGCCCTCCTCCCTCCCTCTTCCTCTCTCTTGTCTCTCTCTCTCTCTCAAAAAAAAAAGAAAAAATGAAAGCAGTTGGGCTGGAGTGATGGCTCAGCAGTTAACACTAGCCTATAAAGCCTAACGACCAGAGATCAATCCCCCAGTACCCATGTAAAGCCCGATGCACAAAGTGGTTCATGCATCTGGAGTTTGTTTGCAGTGGTAGGAGGCCTGGCATGTCATTTTCTCTCTGTGTCTGTCTCTGCTTGCAAATAAATACATAAAACGTTTTAAAAAATGAAAAGAGCTCATTAATTCCACCTCTTTAACCACCACCCCCCAGCATTAGCATGTCTCATGCACCTAAGCTTTAAAATAAATAATAACATTATCATGTTACAATTTCCATCTTCAGCCAGGAAAATGGATCCTATTAGAAAGGTGGGAGAGGAGGTTTTCAAAAGATACCTTTAATCTATATGGAATCAAAATGGTGACCAAGTGAAGATAATGAATCTAAATGGTGATGTAAATGGAGAAAGTAAATCAGTGGCTTTGGTCCTGAAATAACCCCTCAAGATCACACAGGAAGGAAGGAGGGTCCAAGTTCACTGCCTTCCTCTGCAGCTGACCTTGGCTGCACTCTCATGAGCATGAAAGATTCTATCACATAAATGAGTAAAGGGAATTTTTCATGAAACCAGCTCAGATGACCTCTGCCAAGGCAGGTCTACAGATCTGCACATCAACACGGCATTGCATATGAGTTTCCACCATCAGCCAGAGATGATTAAATCATGTTTGTACAACAGCATTTGAAATTTTGCTTTTGTCCATATTTTTCATAATCACCAGCAGAAAAAATAGATTGCAACCCTCCAAGGAAAGAATAACTTGGCATTTTAAAGAAGTCCGTAGTTTGAATAAATGCCCCCAGTAGAGCACAGCCACCTGGCTGTGCTTCAACACTTTTTTCTGTGTATTTTAAAGATTATTTATTTATTTATTTATTTATTTATTTATTTATTTACAGAAAACCCATTATGATCCCAAGTGTCAGGCAAGCTGTAGCTCAGCGGTTCAGCAGGTGCTTAATCTTTGAGAACCAACAAATGCTATTTCTTCTAGGAGCATCCAGATTTCTATCCTAAGGGGAATCATGTCCTTAATGTTCAGAAAGTGTAGGAGACAGATGAAAAATGCATTTTTAAGATTCATACATACATCCCCCAGCAAAACAACACCAAAAAAAAGTTAGACATTAAATTGCACCACCGCTCTAAAAGCGCTGTGAGGGGGAAAAATGCTCCCTGTATTTTCGGCATTTATTAGTCATGTTAGCCAAGGACATCTGCACTAACGCCCAGATGATCTTTTTTTTTTTTTTTTTGGCTTGAAAATTGTATTAATTTTTTCTCTCTCTCCTCCCTCCTCCCTCCCTCTTCCTCTCTCTTGCCTCTTTCTCTCTCTCTCCTCTCCCTCCCTCCCTCCCTCCCTCTTCCTCTCTCTAATACCCCTCCCTCCCTCCCTCTTCCTCTCTCTTGTCTCTCTCTCTCTCTCAAAAAAAAAAAGAAAAAATGAAAGCAGTTGGGCTGGGTGATGGCTCAGTTGGACCAGAGATCAATCCCCAGCAGTAAACCCGATGCACAAAGTGGTGCATCATGCATCTGGAGGCCTGTCTCTGCTTGCAAATAAATACATAAAACGTTATTGACAACAAAACATACTTACATACCAAAGGTGCGTATTTTTCCTCCCTCCCCCTCCCCTTTAGAACTCCACTCTCCATCATATCCCCTCCCTCTCCATTAGTCTCTCTTTTTTAATATGATGTCATTCTCTTTACTTCTACTATGAGGGTCTTCCTATTAGAAAGGTGGGAGAGGTATTGCTAGGCACAGCAAGGTCATGGATATCAAGGCCAATTTCTGTCTGCCCAGATGATCTTAAGAGACATCGTCCATCATTTCAGCCAGAGATGATTAAATCATGTTTGCAGCATTTGAAATTTTGCTTTTGGATTTTATGTGTCAATGTGTTTGGGTTACAGCCGAGCCAGTCACCAAGTGCTGACCCAAGTGGCTGTGGAGGTGTCTGTAGACATGAGGATTGAGGTTGACATCTACAGCCAGTCATGTTGACTTGGAGTGAAGAAGACACAGCCTGGGTGATGTGGGTGGACCACGTCTCATCAGTTGAGGCCTTAAGTGAAGAGATGGTGTCTCCTCCAAATGTTGACAACCCAAGCTCCAGCTTGGCGTCTGGCCTGTGGGCTCTGTGCTCCTGGGTCCCCGATTCATGTGAATCAGATCCTTGAAACAAATCTATGGACAGGTAGATATAGGCACAGTTAAAAATAAGCAAACAGGGCCTGGAGAGATGGCTTAGAGGTTAAGCACTTGCCTGTGAAGCCTAAGGACTCAGGTTCGAGGCTCGATTCCCCAGGACCCACGTAAGCCAGATGCACAAGGTGGCACATGCATCTGGAATTCGTTTGCAGTGGCTGGAGGCCCTGTCATGCTCTCTCTCTCTCTCTGTCACTCTTAAATAAATATATAAAAATAATTTTTAAAATAAGCAAACAAATAAACAGCAGACAACCTCCCGTTGCCCTGTTCTTGTGGAGCCAAGTGTAGCAGACAGCTTCAGGTTTGCTGAGATGAACTTCCAGACCAGGCACAGTTATGGAGGAAGGGATTTTCTGAAGCTTACAGATCCAGAGGAAGTTCCATAATGGCAGAAGAAGCTGGCCTGCCTTCACAGAACCAAACACAGAGAGCAAAACCACAAGCCAAAAGCCTCACAGCACAGCACAGGAACTCCAACTAGGCACACTTTGCATATCTTTAGATTGAAATCCTAAACCCACCACCACACCTTAAGATCCACCCAGTGACACTGCCTCCAGCCAAGGTGGCTGCAGATGCAAACTATAAACTAATAAAACACTGAATATATTGGGGGCCATCTATTCAAACTACCACACCAAGGTTACTTAAACTCTTTTCACTGACGACCCTTTTCACCTGAGAAATTTTTTGCACACACCCATATACGTAGGTATACAAGTCAAATGTTGACTGATACTAAATCCTACAGTGACATATAGAAGGCAGCGTGGAGGAAAAGCTATTTCCCCTTGACTCTCGGCTTTCTCTGAGCCACAATCCTGTCAGCCTGACACTCACAGGTCATCTGGCTCAGCCCCAAACCAAGAATTCATCCTGGACCCATTGCACTCCCACATTCTGCATTCGCACAGAGCCCTGTCACTACCCTGGGGCTTGCCAGACCCTGGAATAGAGACCTCAAGTTGCATAACACAGTGGCTGTGCAGATGTTCCAGCATTTAAAGATGCTTGCTTACAGATCCTGCTGTTTTTAGGTTCTCCCCATGTAAAGCCTGACACATAGTGACATGTGTGTCCATGATCCTGTCATGCCTACAGCAATGGGAGGTGGAGCCAGGGGAATCTGAAGCTGGAAGATGAGCTGCTGTTTATTCAAAGCAACAAGAGACCCTGTCTCAACAAAGTTAGAAGAACAGGGCTGGAGAGATGGCTTAGCAGTTAAGGCGCTTGCCTGCAAAGCCTAAGGACTCAGGTTCAATTCCCCAGAACCCAGCTGAGCCAGATGCACAAGGTGGTGCATGCATCTAGAGTTTGTTTCCAGTGTCTGGAAGCGTGCCAGGGCCCATTCTCATTCTCTTTCTCTCTCTCTCTCTCTCTCTCTCTCCCTTTCTGCCTCTAATAAATAAATAAAAATAATTTTAAAAAAATAAATAAAGTTTTTTAAGTTAGAAGAAGAGTACAGATAGACTCATTGAGGCTGTCCTCTGACCTTCACACCAGCACTGTGGTACCCAGCCCCCCTCACCCCCACACACAAGTATGCATAATACAAACCATCTGGGAGCCAAGCCCAGTGGGGCAGCTCAGGACTACAATCCCGGTGCTCAGGAGGCTAAGACAGGGAGATTGCCACAAGTTCAAAGCTAGCCTATGCTACATAGTGAGACCCTATCTCAAAATTGAAAGGAAGAAAAAAGCTGGGGACACAGTTCAGTGGTACAGTGCTTGCCTAGAATGCAAGAGGTACCTGGGTTCAATCTCCAGCATGTTTTAAAAAAAAAAAATGTCTGGAGGTTGGAGAGATGGGCTAGCAGTTAAGCGCTTGCCTGTGAAGCCTAAGGATGCTGGTTCAAGGCTCGATTCCCTAGTACCCACGTAAGCCAGATGCACAAGGTGGTGGTGCATGCATCTGGAGTTCATTTGCAGTGGCTGGAGGCCCTGGTGTGCCCATTCTCTCGCTCTCTGCCTCTTTCTTTCTCTGCTCCTCTTCAGGACGAAGCTAACCACTGTACTACTCTACAGACAAGGTTGTATATTAGACGTGACCACAGCCATTGTGGCTCTGTCTCACTGATTTCAGTGACTCAAATCCCATTGTTCTAAGACAGAGAAACAGATCCTGCTTTCCTAACCCAAGTGAGATGTTTGTTGCTGTTTTCCATGAGAGCAATTACATATAAATATACATATTCAGCCTCAGAAACAGGAATAAGGACATACAGATGAACCAGTCAGTGTCTGGGCATCTTTCATTTCCACAAAATTCTTTTTTAAAAAAATTGGGGGGTGCTCATTGGTTAAAGTGCTTGCCTGCAAAGCCCAATGACTCAAGTTCAATTTCCCAGTACCCACGTAAAGCCAGATGCACAAAGTGGCACATGCAACGGGAGTTCATTTGCATTGGCTAAAGGCCCTGGCACACCCATTCTATCTGGAGCCAGGCATGGTGGCACACGCCTTGAATCCCAACACTTGGGAATCAGAGGTAGGAGGCTCACAGTGAGTTAGAGGCCAGCCTGAGACTACATAGTGAATTCCAGGTCAGCCTGGGCTACAGCAAGATCCTACCTCGATAACCCAAAAGAAAATAATAATAATTTGGGGCAGGAGAGATGGCTCAGCAGTTAAAGGTGCTTGACTGCAAAGCCGGATGGCCTGGATCCCATTCCCCAGTACCCACTTAAAGCCAGATGTGCAAAGTGGCACATTCATCTGGAGTTTGTTGACAGTGTCAAGAGGCCCTAATGTACCTATTCCCTCTTTGTCATTTTCATTCTCTTTCTCTCTCTTTCTGTCTGCTTGTGAATACATAAATACTTTTTTGTTGTTGTTCTTTTGAGCTAGAGTCTTGCTCTAGTCCAAGAAGAACTGAAATTCACTCTGTAGTCTCAGGCTGGCCTCAAACTCACAGCAATCCTCCTACCTCAGACTCCTGAGTGCTTAGATTAAAGGCATGCACCACTATGCCTGGCTAAATAAAAATGTTTTTAAATAATAATTTTATTTATTTATTTGCAAGAGATAGAGTATGGGCTCAATAGGGATTTGTCACTATAATCAAACTCCAGACTCAGACTGGAGAGATTGCTTAGTGGTTAAAGCACTTGCCTGCAAAGCCTAAGGATGCAAGTTTGATTCCCCAATACCCATATAATCCAAATGCACAAGGTGGCACATGCATCTGGAGTTCATTTGCAATGGCTGGAGGCCCTGTCATGCCCATTCTCTTTGTCTCTCTATCTGCCCCTCTCTCTCTCTCTCTTTGTCTCTCAAATAAATAAAATACTTTTTAAACTCCAGACTGGGCATGGTAATGCACACCTTTAATCCCAGCACTCAGGAGGCAGAGGTAGAAGGATTGTCGTGAGCTCAAGGCCACCCTGAGACTACATAGTGAATTCCAGGTCAGCCTGGGCTAGAGTGAGACCCTACCTCAAAAAAACAAAAATATAAAATAGTTTCTAGACCCATGTGCCACTTTGTATATGTAACTTTACATGGGTACTAGGGAATCAAACCCAGGCCAGCAAGCTTTTCAAGCAAGCACCATCTCCCCAGCCCCTCCACAAGATTCTGTAAGGGTAACATAGTTAGAAGTCAAATGCACATTCACTTCAGCAAAACCACTGAGGTCTTGGCTGGGGTGCAGCTCAGTGATAAAGCCCTTGTCCTGCGGGTTCCTTGCTCCTGTGGGCTCCTTCTCTGGCATTGTGTGAACTACACTACACTACTGGGTTCCACCTGATTGGTACAATCCAGTCATGTTCTTGTAATTGGGAACAGTATGTGTCTTATAGTGTACCCTGAAGGCTAATGGTGTTTGTTAAATGTCTATTTCCTAGTCCCCTTTCCCCTGGACTATTGAGAAATGGGTCCAAAAATACTAGATGCCTGGGCCAAGATGCCTGTGAATACAGGGCCAGTGAGAAATGAACCAGAGAGACTGACTTTCCTATTCTTTTTTTTTTTTTTTTTTTTTAATGTGTGCTACTGAGACCTCAGAAACATCCAGAAGCAGGTTACGGAAGAAAATGTCACCAAACGCCCAAGTCTCTCCCAGCTGTGGCTGACCATTAGGCTCCTGAGGGTCCTCTGTGCTGGAACTTGGCCCCATGGGCCCATTATCCCCAGGGCTGCCACTATGATCCTTACAGGCTCTAAGTAGACCGTCTCAAGGAATCCTACGTTCTGCATTATAGTGGGGGTCTCTGCCATGTGGGTTCCCTACTAGGCAAACACTGTACCCCTCCATGGGTCCTGCACCCCAGCATTTCTGGAATCTTCTTGACTTTTGAGGAGAGCTCACTGGTCTGATTTCTAAGCTTGGTGGTTTGAATGAAAAAAAATGCCCCCCCCTCATAGCCTCACGTGTTTAAATATGGAATCCTCAGCTGATGGTGCTGTTTGGGAAGGTTGTAGAGCCTTTGGGAGATGAAGCCTTGCTGGAGAAGGTGGGTTCCTGGGGGCCTGGCCTTGGAGTGTTATGGCCTAGCACTGCCTGAGGCACTGTTTGCTCTTATGACTTCTTCCAGGCTGATGTGAAGATGTGATGCCTGTCTGCCTGCTCCTACCATGCATTCCCTACCACGATGCAACTTCTAAAACCGTAAGTCAGAAATAAACCCTTTCCTTCCATAAGATGCTTCTGGTTGGGTGTCTTGTCCTAGCAATAAGAAGGACGCTAATACGCCAGCTGAATTATTCAGGGTTCTCTCTAGGAACAGAACCAATTGAATGAATTGTATTAAAAGGGCATTTATTGGATTAGCTTACAGCAGTCCAACAATAGCAGTCTGCAGATTTGAGAGTCAAGGAACCCTGGTAGCTGCTCAGTCCACATGGCTGCATGCCTCAGCAGTTCCAATCCAGCCCTGAAGGACTGGAAGCTTCCTGGAGAGACACAGCTCTTCAGTCCACGCTGGAAGGCTGAGGAGACTTGGTTCCAACGCTAAGGAAGGCTAACCGAACGAACGGGACAGATGCAGGTGCAAATGAACGTGCTTACCAGCAAGCAGCACTCCAGCAGCCTGGTAGGAAGAAGGGATTCTTTTCTCTCAGAGCTTCCTTACATAAAGCCCCTCTCTCCAGGAGGGCCATCCACTCTGGGGAAAGGACTTACTCTGGAGGAAGGACTTCCTCCTTCAGTTACTCCTTCCTGGAAGAAACCTCAGAGACCCACCCAAGAGGAATCTGTAGATTCCCAATCCAACCAAGTTGACAGCAGCACTTCACCACCACACCAGCCCCCCCCCCGCAAACAGCTGCTGCTATGGCCTTGACCCTAGCCTGGAGATGATACTGTCAAGGCAGCTGTATCTCTAGGCCAGAGCTTGGCCTGACACAGCAGGTAGCTCACATTGCAGATACATCAGCAGACAGACATGGGCTGGGATCCTTGGTGACAGGGTAGCAGACAGCACCTGCTCAGAGGGGTTCTGAGCTCCCAAGTTGGGGGGGGGGGGGGAAGGAGAGGCTGGCCCAGCAGGAGTCCTGAGACCTTCAGAGAGGGTGATGAATCTGGGAAGACCACCTGCAGGTGGACAAAGAAAGACAACCTTGGCAGGACCCAGAGGCCTGACCATCTAGATGCTTGAGCCCTAGAAGGGAGCCAGTGTGATCCTTAACTGGGTGCCTCTCTCTCCCTTGGGTACCCGCAGCCTTCCCTCTTCTGACATTTCTCCTCCCTTCCTCTCATCGCCATGTGTTTTCTGCTCCTGAGTGCCTGGTTTCTGCTTGTGTCTAGTGTTTCAAAATGAACGTGGCCTTCTGGCCCAAATCACACTTGTTTCCCGAGGCTGCAGTACAACAGGCCACAATCTTGACAGCTGAAACATCCCAAGCAGATTCTGTTGCAGCCTGGAGTGCAGAAATCGGAGGTCAACCTGTGGCAGTGTTCACCAAACTGCCCAGTAAGCACTTCTCTCAATGCCCACACCCATATATTAATGCTACTCTCACTTTTGGTTAGAGAAGCTTCCCTTTTCAGATGGTGGTGAAGATGGTCTTCAGATGACTCAGAAGACACCATGGTGCTGAGAAGAAGGGACAGAGGAGTGCTCAGCACTGAAACATCTCTAACACACCTTCCAAGGTTCAGGGTCCGTTGCAGAAGAAGTGGCGGAAAGAATATAAGAGCCAAAGGAAGGGTAGGACTCCTTACAATGTGCTCCTCCAGACACAAAATGGCCTGGATATCCATGACCTCACAGTGCCTGAAACTACCTACACAAGACCATCATAATTAAAAGAGAGACTGATTGAGAGGGGGAGGGGATATGATGGAGAGTGGAGTTTCAAAGGGGAAAGTGTGGGGAGGGAGGGAAGTACCATGGGATATTGTCTACAATTAAGGAAGTTGTCGATAAAAAATTATAAAATAAAAATTTTTTAAAAAGCACTGCTAGCCTGGAGTTCCAATCCTCTTCTGTCTCTTCTTACCAGAACTGTAGCTATGGTTCAGAGACCCCACTGATGAGCTCATCCTGTCTAGATAGGTCATACGCATAGGCCCCAAGTACTTTAAACTTGCATCATACAGTGAAAGTTCTAGGTGGAGGGGAGGAGGCTGGGGAGATAGCGAGATAGCTCACTGGTTAAATTAAAGGTGCTTGCTTGAAAAGCCTGATAGCCTAGGGTTCAGTTCTCCAACACCCACTTAAAGCCAGATGCGCAAAGTGGCACATGTGTCTGGAATTTGTCTGCAGTGGCAGAAGGTCCACACCCATTCTCTCTCTATATATATGGATGTGTGTGTGTGTATCTTTTTCTCATGCTCTCTCACTTTCTCTCTCTCTCTCAAATAAATATAAAGTTGTCAGGAAACAGTTCTCTACCCTTGGGATAAACTGCAGGAAAAGAGATCTTGTGGGGGATGACCACTGCCTTAGGGGACCAGCACAGGCAGCCTGGAATCTGCCAGAAAGAGAGTGAGAAGGAGAGAATTGAGAAACACAGAACCCATAGGGCAAGGCCTTGGGCTGCTCAGACAAACGGACCACAGAGCCTCAGGCTGACTCCTAACAGTGTCCCCCTCCCCCTAACAGGTTCTGCCCATCACCCCCTGGTATCAGGATGGTTCTAGGTTTAACCCCAATCCAGCTGGTGCCTGGGCTGGTTGCCAGCATGGTACATTAATTCACTTATGATGGAAATGAATGTGACCTTCACGTTCTCGGCAGGCAGACCCTCCCTGCCTGGTTACACCCTGCCCTCCTTTTCACCTGGCTCTGCTCTGTCCTGCTGGGTTCTTCCAGGCTTCCAAACAGGATGGAGCCCATCCTGCCATCCAGGGTGCTGGCAGGGTTGAGGCCTGAGTGGGGCATTTGAAACTCAGTTCTAGTTCCTGCCTTTCCTCCCCTGCGTAACCCTCAAACCCTCCGTCAAGGGCTGAATGTCTGTGTCCCCGCCCCCACCCCAAAGGCCACGTGAACGTCCCACGCATGGTATTTAGGCCTGCAGTCTTTTGGAGATACGCAGGATTAGATAAAGTGAGAAGGGATCCGAGCCTCTGATCTCCTTCCCTTCCTCCCTTCCTCCCCTCACTTCCTTCCTCCTTCCCTCCCTTTCTCTCTTCTTCCTCCATCCCTCCCTCTCCACCCTCAGCCCCACCCCTTTGGACCAGCCAGCAGCCCTCAGCACACTCGGAAGCTGCCCCCATCCCCCTTCATGCCTAAGAAATCTGTACCCGCTGTCCAACCCTCAGTTTCTGGGGCTTTGAACATGCCAGAGCTGACAGACCTGCCGGCCAGGGGACACCAGGGGGCGCGTGTGCCCCAATCAGGTAAAGTTTCCACAGCTATCCTAGAGTTCCACGGAAGTCAGGACCTGTTTGGAAACAACGTGGATCAATCACTGGGCAAGGGAACAAGACCCCCGCCCACCCCAGAGTCAGCAACCTGAGCTGAGGAAAGAGTGTGCCTGCCAGGTAGGCAGGGCTGTTGTCTCCACATTACAGATGATGGAGCTGGGGCTCAGCAGGTGCACACAGCTAGCTGCACATGCCATGAGACGGGTGGTAGGCCTGTCCCTCAGATGCAGGAGGACAGGGAATATCAGGCCAGGGGTTCCTTAAGAGAGATCCCACTCCCACAGCATGAGTGTCAAGGTCACACAGCAAGAAGACTAAGTGAAACTGTAGACCGTGTGGAGGCCACTGTGAGAAAACGAACTGCCATACCGGCTCCATCTTAAAATCGGCTTGTATAGGCAAAGAGACCCTGAACACTTAGGGGCTTGATGAAAACCAACACAGATAGAGATCACATTGAAAAAAATCCAGAAATTTGGGCCAAGAAGATGACTCAGCAGTTAAAGGCACTTGCTTGCAAAGCCTGCTGGCCCAAGCTTACTTCCCCAGTACCCACGTAAAGCCAGATGCACAAAGTGGTACATGCATCTGGAGTTCATTAGCAGCAACAAGAGTCCCTGGCATGTCCATGCCCACACCCTCTCTCCCTCTCTCTCCTTGAAAGTAAAATAAATAAAAATATTTTCAATAAAGAAAAATCCCAAAATTCTAAAAGCTACCTGCTATGTAGTCACAGTCCACAAGATGGTATCTGTCAGATGAACACAATTCCTTCAAAGACCTTTCCATCGATGTCTATAGTTCACCAAGAGGAACTTTGAGCTGTATGGATAGCTACACAGTTTTATTTATTTATTTATTTGAAGAAAGAAAGAGAGAAAATGGGCATTGCCAGGGCCTCTGGCCACTGCAAATGAACTGCAGACGCATGTGCCACCTTGAGCATCCAGCTTATATGGGTACCGGAGAATCAAATCTGGTCCTCTAGCCTTCACAGGCAAGTACCTTAACCACTGAGCCACCTCTCCAGCCCCTGGTTTGTCTTTTACTAATAAGATTATTAAGCTATAACAAAATAAAGTATCATTTGTGTTTTTATATCCTGTAAAAATTATAAAATAAAAAATTGAGATAAAAATTGTTGCGCTTCCTTTCATCTAGCCAGTCCTATCTCTATCTAGCTATCATCTGTCTGTCTCTATAGCTCTTTTTTTTTTCCTCTCCTCCCTCAACTACTGGTGTTTAATCACAAGTGCAGTGTGACAGTTTCCTTGTGAGTATGTGAAGGTATACATCTCTGTTCTACAGCCCCACATGTTTCTCTTGTTCATCTCAAATTTTTTTCTTAGTGACTTTCTGAAAGTCTCACCTAACTGCCTTGCAATTCATCACCATGGCCCATTCCCACCAGTTATTCACTGGAATTTGTGGTCAGACAACTGGCCCACAGTCACAGGTGGATTCTCTGCTTTGTGAAGACCACAGCTTGTGAATCACAGACCAAAGGGTGGAAATTAAGTGCAGGCCTTTTGTAAACAAAATGGAATTACAAATGTAAAATCTGCAAAGAAAAACAGAAAACTCAAAGTACAAGCAGTTTCATGCCTTCGAAGTTTGGATTATTCTGCTTCTTAATTTAGCAAGGAATTTGGAATTTAGTTCTGTAAGAGTACACGGAGCACAGGTCTCACATCTGCTACTGTGTGAGATGCTGATCTGGTCATATTCCATGCCCTCTGGTGGCCTGGGGTTTCCAAAGAGAAGCAGGCAACTGCATGCTGGCTTCTTAAAAATGTCAAAGACGGGCTGGAGAGATGGCTTAGCGGCTGAGGCGCCTGCCTGCTAAGCCTAAGAACGCTGGTTCCAATATCCAGCGGTTCCAATCTCCAGGTCCCACGTTTAGCCAGATGCAAAGTGAGGCAAGGGCACAATGCCGCACTTGCCCACAAAGGGGTGCACACATCTGGATTTCGTTCACAGCAGCTGAGAGACTGATGGCGCGCCCATCTCTGTCTCCCTCTCCCTCTCCCTCTCTATCTCTCTCTGTCTCTCTCTCCAAAAATAAATAAAAAATAATTTAAAAATTTAAAAAAATTGTCAAAGACCGGGCTGGAGAGATAGCTTAGCAGTTAAGGGACCTGTCTGGAAGGCCTAAGAACGCTTGTTCAAATCTCCAGGTCCCTCATATAGCCAGATGCAAAAGTGACGCAAGTGCACAATGTTGCACATGCACACAAGGGGGCGCACGCATCTGGAGTTCATTCACAGCCGCTGACAGGCCCTGGTGTACCCATTCTCTCTCTGCTTCTTCCTCTCTCTCTGTCTCTCTCAAATTAAAAAAAAAAAAATGCCAAAGACACCTTGAGGTTTCCATTGTCCTCTTCAGATGAGACTTTCAATTCAATCCAGTGAGCTGAATGTCTGCCATTTTTCTAAGGGCTTCAGGGGCTCTGTGTTATTTTCCTTGTTGCTGTAACAAAATACCAGACAAAAAGCTATTTTACGGGGTTGTGGACTGAGTAGATGGCTCAATGGTTAATGACACTTGCTTGTAAAGCCTGCTGGCCTGGATTTAATTCCTCCAACTACTCCTGTAAAGCAGTACACAAGGAGTGGCACAAGCACCTGGCATTCCTTTTGTAGTGACAAGAGATCCTGACACAAAAAAATAAATAAATAATAAAAACTTCTAAAGCTACTTAAAAGAAGAGTTTATTTGGGCTCATAGTTTGGGATCACAGCTTCATCATGGTGGGAAAGGCATGGCAGGAGCATGAGGCAGCTGGTCCCATTATAGCCACAATCAGGAAGCAGAGACCAATGCTCACCCCGCTGTCCTTTGTATTCGGTCTAGGATCCCAGTCTATGAGATAGTGCTGCCCACAGTTAGGGGGGGTCTTCCCACCTCAATTAACTTAATCTAGAAACTCCCTCACAGACCTGCCCAGGCATTTGTTTCCTAGGTAATTCCAAACCTAATCAAGTTAGCAATGAAGATTAACCAGTAAACGGTGATGCTACAGTGAGTGAGGAGGCAGCCTTTGCTCCCCTCCAGTCATTATCCACAATCCTGGGTCCCTATCCAGGAACAAAGAAGGAGGCTCCTATGCAGAGACCTTCTAAACCCCAATCAATTGCTTTATTAAATAGCATACTTGAATGTCTGACTACCTATCTACATGAGCATTATAGCCTCAAAGAATGTGCAGGTGCTATTTCAAAAATCCTGTCCAGGGGGCTGGAAAAATGGCTTAGTGGTTAAGGCCGTTGCCTGCAAAGCCAGAGGATCCCGGTTCAATGCTCCAGGACCTACATAAGCCAGATGCACAAGGGGGTGCATGCGTCTGGAATTCATTTGCAGTGGCTGGAGGCCCTAGTGCACCCATTCTCCCTCTCTCTCTCTCTCTCTCTCTCAAATAAATAAATAAAATATATTTTTTAAAAAACATGTTTAAAAAAATCCTGTCAACAGAGGCCTAATGTTAAGTGGCACTTCCACCCACAGAGAACTCTGCTGGCTTGGGGATGCTTCTATATATCACCTGATCAAAGCTGCTATTTCCAGTAGACCCCAAGCAGCTACCTGAAGCCCAGCTTCACCAACATCTGTGAAGCAGGGACACTTGTCTCCTGGCTCCTCACATGAGGTTTTTGATCCCCAGACAGATGTCCAACATGGGACCCAGAGTTCTGGCATCCTCTGGCCTCAGCTCTAGAGGTGACATGACTATCTGAGAAGCATCCTGGGCTGGATACCACTGCCTGGGACAGCTCTAGAACTTAATTGACTCTCTTAATTCTACCCAGATTGTCCTTTATTTTATTTTATTTATTTTATTTTATTTATTTTTGAGAGACAGACAGAGAGTAAACCAAGCTTGAAGTCACAGGGAGAAACACTGCCAGGTGCTTGAGCGGGACCCTTTCTCTGTCTTTCCATTTTTTAATATTTTATTATTTATTTATTTATTTGAGAGAGAGAGAGATGCAGAAATAGGCAGGTAGAGAGAGAGAGAGAAAGAGAGAGAGAGAGGGAGAGAATGGGTGTGCCAGGGCCTCCAGCCACTGCAAATGAACTCCAGATGCATGCACCCCCTTGTGCATCTGGCTTACGTGGATCCTGGAGAATCGAGCCTTGAACCGGGGTCCTTAGGCTTCATAGGCAAGCATTTAACCGCTAAGCCATCTCTCCAGCCCTGCCTTTCCATCTTTAAAAAAATTATTTAATTTATGAGAGACAGAGCCAGAGAATGGGTGCATAAGGGCCTCTAGCCACTGCAAATGAACTCCAGACACATGCATCTTGTGCATCTTCTGTCTTTCCATCTTCATCTTCAACTCCCAGAGCCCATACTCCAGGGCTCTCTTCTCCTTTGGAGTAGCTTCCAGAGGTAAGGAACCAGGTTACATGTCTCATGTACTCATGGATCCAGAAAGAATTAGATTAAGCAACATGACTCAAACTCAGAAAGCCCCAAACCACATGTTCTCTCTTATATGCGGATCCTAGCTTATAAAATGTATGTGTATGCATACAAAGGGGCACAAACACAAATCAAACCTCAGAAGCTAGAATAGTGACCAAAAGAGGGTGAAAAACAAGGAACCTGGGTGGTGGAAGGGCAAAAAGAAGGGGTAACATGTAAACAGAAAGGAGAGGAGATACAAGAGGGTTAGGGGTGGGAGAGAGGAGAGAAATAGAATCAACTAAAACAAATTGTGTTTGAAAATGCGCCATAATGATATTGAAAACTGTATGCTAACTAAAACTAAAATTTTGGGGGTTTGGGGGAGGGGTTGTTTCTTTTGTTGTTGTTTTTTTGGTTTTTCGAGGTAGGGTCTTGCTGTAGCCCAGGGTTGACCTGTAATTCACCATGTGGTCTCAGATTGACCTTGAACTCACAGTGATCCTTCTACCTCAGCCTTCCCCCTGACGGGATTAATGACGTGTGCCACCATAGCTGGCTAATTGAGATAGCTCCTCCTCTGATCTGCGAAAAGAGTGTGAGGTAGCCAGTGTTGAAACCTCCTCTGGGAGCCAGCCGTCCTGGGTCTTCCTAGCCCAGAGTACCAGGAAGGGACCTTCATCTCCTGCTCTGTTTTGTACATATTCTGTGGGTCCCCATCTGCCCCTGGCAAGGTCCAGTCCAATTCCCTAATAGGGGTTGGTCCTATTCACCCGTCTCCAGCCCCAGAACCAGGCTGGTGGAGTCCCAGGTCTGTGTAACTGCAGGGAATCTGTTCTGCAAGGAATCTGTTGTGTCTGGGTGGCGACAGCTTGTGTCCTGGGCCCTCCAGTGAGTATCCAGGGTCTTGGCTTCCACCTGCAGATCCAGGACACCGCATACCCCTACCTCGGGCCCAGCTGACCACCCAATGGAGAGGAGGGTCACTGAGGTCAGTCGCTGATGGCCCTCGCGCTGGGTAGTGGGTGCCCCGCGGTGGACCAGCTCCCGGGTGATTCAACCTAAATCCCCCATCCTGCAAGATCAGGGTCCCAGTAGGTTTTGGAGGAGGTCCCAAGATCCTAAGAGCAGCGGTCGGTCGAATAGCAGCAGGGCGAAGGCGTGCAAAGCTCGGCCCAGACTCTCTGAAAGAAGGGAGGAAGCAGACCCGTGCCTGGGTCCCCGCGTGTCTCGCGTGGGTGGGCAGAGCCCCGCCGGCTGGGGCGGAGCTCCGAGCTCCGGGCGGCGGCGGCTGCGCGCATCTACCTGGCTGTTTAGGGCGCGCGGGGAGGCGGGGCGCGGGTGGGGAGCGCGCCCGTCCCCGTCCCCGTCCCTGTCCCCGGGAGCAGCCGCCGCCTCTGCAAGTCTCCGCGGCCGCCCGCGCGCCGGCGAGCACGAGCCTCCGGGCCCCTCGCCCCCGGAAGGTAGCAGCGTCCGCGGCCCTGCGGACCCCGCCCCACGCGGGGGAAACCTACCCTCCGGTCCTCCTCCCCGGCGTCCCTGGGCCTCGCAGCGGGAGCGCAGCACCGGTGAGCAATCTCCGGCGGGGACGCGCGGGCGGCGCGGGGGAGCCTTTGTCTCCGAGCTCCTGGGAGGTGGGAGGACCCCCCCTTCTCCCCCGAGTCTGAGTGCTCCACGGGGCTGAGCAGGGCACGAGCTGTGTGGGCTGGGGTCCCTGTCCCTGACCCTGGGCGCGCGGGTCACACCTGGTCTCCGTGGCGCAGGTGGCCGGGGCAGGTGGCAGCTTGGCGATGGTTCCCCCATCCCCATCCTCCCGTGCCAGGGTGCGCGGCGGACCCCAGATGGAGACCCTGGGGGACTTGGAAGCCTGTGGGATTCTCAGAGTCCTCTGGCCACTTCGGGGGTCGCTGATCAGCTAGCGGCCTGGGTGGGTGAGGGGTGGCGGAGGGAGTGGGGGAGGGGTTAGGGATGGAAAGTGACGGTGGTCAACAGGGGCCGCCCTAGGCCAAGCAGAGAGGGGTCTTGGTGGCCGGATGAGCTGAGGGGCATTATTGGGGAGTGCATGGTAAGTCTCAAGTGCGTTCAAAGCACACCTGCTCCAGGTCCTTGACGTCCTTCCTCCCCACTCCCCCCCCCCCAAGAAGCACGGTTTCTCTTTGAGCAAAGAGGGCAGGGCAGCGACGGGGACTTGTCTGGACTTCCGCCTTTCCCGGCGCCGCATCTCTGGGCTCCTAGGCCTGTTTGGCGCCTCACCACCTTCCATCCCCAGACCACCTGAGGGCCCGGGCTCTGTGGCCTAAGGGCCCGGGTCTTCCAGCTCAGTGTCTTGAAAGAGACTGCCTGAGTTCCCAGTCTTGAAGGCCCAAGTCTACCTGCCGGTTCTGTCGTGGTTTGCCTTCACTCTTGGTTTTATGGAATGTGTGTCCCCTACTGTCTCTTCCCTCGTGTTGAGTCTTTCTGGTTTGGAAGATGCAACGGAGTTTAAAAGGAAGGTTTAAAGTTCTCTGGGGATCCTAGTTCTCATTGCTTAATGTTTATTTACCCGCTGTGACTGGTGGAGGGAAGGCCAGTAACTGGGGGGCGGGATGGTGGCAGTGCTGTAGAGGTGGGAGACAGACCTTTCTCAGATACGGTCCCCGCCTCTGCTGACCACAGGACCTTTGCAAAGGAAAGAAGCCTTAAAGGAAGTCCCCTTTAAGTCCCGTGGCTTTGGAGATTTTATTCCTCCATGATGGAGAAGCCGCCCAATACCTGTGACTGTCCCCAAATATGGTTTACTCCTGTCCAGGAGTAAGCTTCCCTGAGGCAACCCCCCACACACACACACCACATCCACCCCAGGGATATAGGCCCTTGCTTGGAGGGTGGGGTCCTGAGAGAGGGAATGCCCAGCCAAGAGCCTGAGACAGAGCTGGGAACATAAACGGATGTGCTCAGCAACAGGACAAGTTCACTCAGCAGGCACAGCATCAGCTAGGTGTTAAGTGGGATAAATAGGAACTTGAGGGAGAAAAGTCACTTTAAAATCTTGCAAATGGGGCTGGAGAGATGGCTTAGCTGTTAAGGTGCTTGCCTGCTGAAGCCTAAGGATCCAGGTTAGATTCCTCAGAACCCACGTCAGCCAGATGCACATGGTGGCACAAGCCTTTGGAGTTTGTTTGCAGTGGCTAGGCCCTGGTGTGCCCGTTCTTTCTCCCTCCCCCCTCTCATAAGTAAATAAAAATTTTAAAAAATGATTGCAAATGGTCAATGAAAGGTCCAAGAATTTAACTGTTCTGAGATGGCCACTTCTCTAACCTCCAGGTGAACAAAGCTATGGGGTTCAAATCTACTATGACCTCAAATCTTCCTCAAGTCCCACACTTCTTCCCATGGGTGAGACAGCCCTCAATGGGTTGCTTGATTTCCATCTGGTATTTAATGGCTCCATCAAGATGCTGAGCATCAGGTTTTGGTGGGACCTGTGTGTGTTGACCAGAGGTGTCTGTTCCACCCCGGAAGAGAACAGAGACCCACATTCCTGGTGGATTTCCTGATTCCGTCTGAAGTTTTACTCTTTGTTAAGGCTGCTCTGACTGCTATTTTTGTTAGCTGCTCCCCCATTTCCTTGAAACTGAAACGAACGTCAGGTCAACAGCCACCTCGGCCTTTCAGCTTGCAGGTGACATTGGCTGGGCACTCGTGAAGTGCCAGACTCTCCTCTGAGAGTGGTTAGCTCCTTCATTTAATATCCTCACTGTCCTACGAGAGCCCATTAGCAGCCTCTCAGGACATGGAGAAGACAGGCAAGGTGCTCCAGGGACACGAGGCTGGGACTTCCGCTTGTCCCCATTTTGTTGCCTTAGTGGCCACACAAAGGTGCCTCTGTCCTCTCTCTTTAAATGATCACCACTAATGTGTGACTATGTCCATTAAAGGCCTTCCATGTCCAAGTGACCTTAGCGCCACCTTCCTTTGCTGTGTCCCCTTCTCAGCTCCCTTTGTTGTCAATTAAGGAGAAAGACTAGGGCTGAAGAGATGCCTTACTGGTTAAGGCACTTGCCTATGAAGACCAAGGACCCAGGTTCAATTCCCCAGAACCCACATAAGCCAGATGCACAAGGTGGTGAATGCGTCTGGAGTCCATTTGCAGTGACTAGAGGCACTGGCAATCCCATCCCCCCCCTTTCATAAATAAATAGATATATAGATAGATAGATAGATAGATAGATAGATAGATAGATAGATAGATAGATATTTTACAAGAGAAGAAAAGCTAGTGTCCAGTGAATGAGCATCATGTTACCGAAGTTGTCACTAAGGTGGGAGACACTCCTGCTAGTCCTCTGGAGCCCACGGAAGGAAGCCAGGGACCACATTGCATGGAAGAGGTGACATGCCAGGAAGATCCTGTGCCTGCTGAGCATAAATGCAGAATAGCTGCTAGAACATTCTGCTAGGCAAGGGCTTTAAATCTTTGACACAAAATTTGACAGGCAAATTTTAGCCAAAGACCAAAATCAGAAAGAGATGTTTCTCTGTTGCAAGGCAGGGAGTGGCTCAGACAATAGGAAGGGACAGCTAGGCAAGTGGGCCACCTCAGGACAGGCCATCTGAGGTGCATCTGAGGCTGCTGTCCCTCCAATGGTGCTGGTGACAGCTGCAGATGTGTATTTTGAAGTCACCAGGATGTCTCTCTTTCTCAGTCCCTTGTGTGGAGATGGCTTAGTGGTTAAAGGTGCTTGCTTGCAAGCCTGCCAGTCAGAATTTAATTCCCCAACACCCATATAAAGCTGGGGACAGAATGGCACCATGTATCTGTGATCCCAACCAAGAAGCTCAAGGCCCAGGTAGACTGGGGCATAAACAACAACAAAGCAAAAGAGATCCTGTCTCAGAAAAAAAAAAAAATGAAAGGATAAACACCACCAGATTTCCTCTGACTTCCATTCATTCACCATTGGGCACATGCTCATACACACATACACACACACACACACACACATCATACACGAACATGCATACATGTATGGCCAGCAGTTAAAGTGACACATGTATATGGAATTCATTTGCAGTGGTAAGAGGCCCTTGCATGCCCATTTTCTCCCCCCCCCCTCTTTCTCTCTGTGCTTGCAAATAAGTAAATATTTTTTAAAAACTAAATATGACACATTCTTGTAGTTCTGAAAATTGGTTTATTCTAGGCTCTGTCAGCAGCATCAAAGAGGTCTGAGGAAGTATTATAAAAAAGAAAAACCAGATGTAAGGGCTGGGATATGGCTCAGTTGGTAAGAGTGCTTGCGTCACATGCACAAGGCCTTCTTCTCCCAGTACTGCCTAAAACCAAGCACAGCAATGCATGCCTGCAATCCCAGTACTTAGGAAGTGCAAACAGAAGGGTCAGACATTCAGAGTTTTCCTTTGCTATATGGGGAGTTCAAGTTTAAATTCAGGGCCATCTGGGCTACATGAGACCCTTTCTAAAAACAGTGAAAATAAGTGAGTGTCTGAAGGAAGG
The DNA here is from genome assembly GCA_036365145.1 of Orientallactaga sibirica. Taxonomy (NCBI): domain Eukaryota; kingdom Metazoa; phylum Chordata; class Mammalia; order Rodentia; family Dipodidae; genus Orientallactaga; species Orientallactaga sibirica. The sequence goes on from JAEOAD010000061.1 coordinate 7,000,064, forward strand.
GGATAAGAAGATCAAGGTGAACTTAGTCTATGGAATAGGGAGAGTAAAATGTGCACAGAACAGGTTCCGTGGTTGAAGAAAGCCCAGGACAGATTAATAAAATATGAAAAGAACTTTAACCCCCTGGTGATCAGAACTCAAATTAAAACAGTATTAAGATACTATTTCACATTCCTTGTACTATTGAAAATTCTCAGCACTTGACTATGCCTCGTACAAGAGAAGATGAAGAAAATGAAAACTTACATTATTGAGTAGGAATACAAGTGAGAAACAAACAGTTCTGTGGAATAAGCTTATGCTAGATATTCCTAAACAAATTCTCAGTTCTCAGCTCCTGTGGATACAAGGGAGCACCTGGTCTGTGTGCAAAAGAGCCTCAAGCCATGGCTGTTCTCTGAGACAATTTGTAAAACAAATGACAGTTTGGGGATCACTGTAGATGTATTGCAGTAAGCCAGGGGCTGGAGAGATAGCTTAGTGTTTAAGGCATTTGCCTGTGAAGCCTGAGGAACCAGGTTTGATTCCCCAGTACCCACATAATCTAGATGCAGAGTGGCACATGCACCTGGAATTCATTTGCAGTGGCTGGAGGCCCTGGCACGCCCGTTCTCTCCCCTCTCCTCTCTCTCTTTTTTTTTTTTTTTTTTTTTTTTTGGTTTTGCAAGGTAGGGTCTCACTCTGGTCCAGGCTGACCTGGAATTCACTATGTAGTCTCAGGGTGGCCTCGAACTCTCAGCGATCCTCCTACCTCTGCCTCCCGAGTACTGGGATTAAAGGCATGCGCCACCACGCCCGGCTTCTCTCTCTCTCTCTTTCTCTCTCTCTCTCTCTCTGTGTTTCTCTCTCAACTAAAAAAAAAAAAAAAAAAAAAAAAAAAAGAATTAGGCATAGTGGTGCATGCTTCCCAGCACTCAGGAGGGTGAGTTTATGGCCGGATGGGGCTATATTGTAAAGTTCTATCAACAAGAAAGTGGGCTGGAGAGAAGGCTCAGCAGCTAAAGGTGCTTGCTTGCAAAGCTAGGTGGCCCAGATTCATTTTCCTCACTATCCATGTAAAGCCACATGCACATACACATGCACAAAGTGGCCCATGTGCCTGGAGTTCATTCGTAGCAACAACAGGAGGCCCTGGTGCACCCATTCTCTCTCTTGCTGTCATTCCCCTCTCAAATAAATAAATAGGTATATTTTGAAAAAAAGAAAAAGAAAAGAAAGGAAAGGAAGGGAATGTAGGGGAAAGGAAGGAAAGAAGAGAAAAAGAAAGAACATGGAGAGAGCTCACTCGGGTACCCTTTACCCTTCACCTAGTGTCCCTGATATTAACATTTTCCAAAACTACAGCATGTCACGAAGATTGACACAACCATTAACCTTGTTCAGATGTCACTCACTAGTTTACATCCCTCCCCCCCTGCTGTGGCGTGCGCACACGTGTGTGTGTGTGTGTGTGTGTGTGTGTGTGTGTATGCAGAAATGTCTGTATCTCTGTATGAGTCTCAGTGTCTAGTTTTGTGTGATGTCACCTCCATATGGAATCATCTGACCACCAACACAATGAAGGAAGAAGGCAGAGTCACTGCCACGTGCCTCATGCCACCCTTTATAGCCACAGCCAACTTCCTCCATTCCCCTCCATACACTCAGGCCACCAGGAATCTGTCTCTCCTTTTCTCTGGTCGTCATCTCAAGAAAGCCATGTCAATGAATTCACACACTGTGGCACCTCCCCTGCTTGGCCTTCTCACCCAGCACAAGTCCCCCCACTATTCACCCAGGTAGTGGAACACCCTCCCCCAGTTCATTCTTTGCCACTACGGGGTCAGTGCTCCATGGTATGGAAGCCCCACAGTTCATTTAACCATCCTCCCTTTAGAAGGATGTTTGGGTGGTTTCCAATTTGAAGTTTTTTTGCACATAAAGCTGCTATGAATTCATGTACAGACTTTTCTGTGTGAATGTAGTTTTCATTTCTCTGGGCTAACTGCCCAATAGCGCAGTGGCTGAGGCATATGACACGCACATGTTTAATTTTATAAGAAACTGCCAACTCTTTCCCTGAGCGGTGTACCACTTTGCCTTCCCACGAGCAGGACGCCGGATGATCACAGATGGTATTTGGTATTGTCCACTTTAAAAATAAATTCTAGCTTTTTAAATATATAATAGGGATAGTGCGTGGTGGCTTAATTTCCATTACCCTGACGATGATGATGTGGAAGATGTCCTGGAGTGCTGTGGCATTTGGAAATCCTCTTGAATGCAGTCTGCTCATTTCTTTTGCCCATTTTCTTCCTTGAAATTTATTTGTGTGTGTGTGTGTGTGAGAGAGAGAGAGAGAGAGAATACACACACATGCATACACACCCACCAGGGCCTCTTGCTCTTGCAAACAAACGCCAGATGCATGCTCCACTTTTTTCCATCAGGCTTACATGGACAGTTTGGGAATTAAACCCAGGCCCGCAGGCTTTGCAAGCAAGCTCCTTTAACCCGTGAGCCATCTTCCTAGGCCTGCCCATTTTCTAATTGTATTGCTGCCTAAATATTTCTCTTTGCTGGCTCTTCACACTTTCTAGCTATGGATGCTACCTCGAGGTTTGTTGTGATGTCCTATCTATTTACCTTGTCATTTCACCTTCTCTGTAGAGTCCTTTGCAGAAAAAAAAAAAAAAAGTTCTTTATTTTGATACATTTCAGGGCATTAATTTTTCCTTTCATCGGTTGTGAATTTTCACATGGAATCTTAAGAATGCTTAACCTAGCCTGAAATCATCATGTCTGGTTTTTTGTTTTTGTTTTGGGGGATTTGTTGTTGTTTCAAGGTACGGTCTCGATCTAGCCCAGACTGATCTAGAATTCACTATGTAGTCTCAGGGTGGCCTGGAACTCACAGCAGTCCACCTCTGCCTCTCAAGTGCTGGGATTAAAGGTGTGTGCCACCATGCCCAGCCATCTTTGGTTTTTCTGAGGCAGGGTCATCATCTGGCCTTGAACTCTCTATGTATTGAAGGATGACCTTGATCTCCTGCCTCCACTTCCCAAGTGCTGGGTTTACAGGAGCGAGCCACCATGTCTGGCTCTCAGAACCAGGCTTCTCAGCCGGGTGTAGTGGCGCACGCCTTTAATCCCAGCACTTAGGAGGCAGAGGTAGGAGGATCGCCAGGAGTTCAAGGCCACCCTGAGACTACATAGTGAATTCTAGGTCAGCCTGGTCCAGAGTGAAACCCTACCTCAAAACCCCCCACCCAAAAAAAAAGAACTAGGCTTCTCTTGTGTTCATGCATGGGAGATGGGGACAATGTGTTTGGGTGGTTTTCATTCCAGTTCATGCAGATGTGTGAAAACATAAGAGTTGTGAAGTACCTTGGGGCTAACATCCATGCAGTGTGAACACCAACTGTAGTTACTGTCATAGAGAAGACACATCATATTTAAGAACCAGATGTGGGGCTGGAGAGACTGCTCAGTGGTTAAGGCAATTGCCTGCAAAGTCTAAGGACCCAGATTCAAATTTCCAGGACCCACGTAAGCCATATGCACAAGGTGGCGCATGCGTCTGGCTTTGGTTTACAGTGGCTAGAGGCCTGGCGCGCCCATTCTCTCTCTTTATCTGTCTCCTTTATCTGTCTCCTTTCTCTCTCTCTCTCTCTCTGTCTCTCTCTCACACACATACATAAATAAAATATTTTTATTTAAGTACCAGGTGTGGCATATACACAGCTCCCATTCATCATTGTATGTGGTGGTTCTGTAGATGTGAGGGGAGGTAATAACTTCATTCCATCATTCCATCAAAGTTTTACAACATTTCAGACACAAAAAAAAAAAAACAAAACAGGAAAGGAAAACAAGTGTATTTTCTCATGAGATATTATTACTGGTCCCAGCTGGGGTTTTAGCAAGGTCAGATGTGACACTGAGCCCCATTCTCCATGACTTCAGTGTAGAAGAATTTTTAAAATGTGGGAAAGAATTGGCAAAACTAACCTTGGATTCCACATACGTAAATTTTTATCTGGCTGATTTCAATTGAAGTAACTGAATTACTATAATGTCTACAATGAGCTGGAAGCTTTGAAGTGGAAGGATCCATCCCACCAAATGCCAGTATTCTCCAGCCTTCACTGTGGTATCATCTCCCACCCACCCATGTTCTCTGGAGTTTTCTGCTCACTGCTGATAAAACAGTTGGGTAACTAATTATATGCATTTCCTACTGCAATGCTCCCTGCTTAGCCCGGGGTTACCTCCAGTTCACACTGGAAACACCACAAGCTGACATTCGCTCCACACATCTACCTCCAAAACATCAAGGCCTGGCCTATCCTATCAGAAACACCTTCAAGCCACTTCCAGCTCACCTTGGGCAAGGTCCTCTATCTGCCACACACCTGTTCTGTGATAAGGAGGCAAGTGGCTCATGGAACTCACTGAAACTGTACTGACACTGCCAAGCAGACGGGTTGTTGGCTGTGGTTTTCGTTTTTCATGGTTATGTCGTCAACACTGTGCATTGAACCACCAGAAGTCAGGACCGTGTGTACATCAGGGTCACTCAAAGACTCTGAATATGAAGGTGGGCGGAGATTGGGGGAGGGTGAGCCTCAGAAATGGCATGGTGCCTGTGGGTTCTATGAAAGGAAGAAACGGGGCCTTGGAGAGATGGCTTAGCGGTTAAGCGCTTGTCTGTGAAGCCTGAGGACCCTGGTACGAGGCTCGATTCCCCAGGACCCACGTAAGCTAGATGCACAAGGTGGTGCATGCATCTGGAGTTTGTTTGCAGTGGCTAGAGGCCCTGGCGTGCCCATTCTCTCTTTATCTATCTGCCTCTTTCTCTCTCTTGTCTGTCACTCTCAAATAAATAAATAATAAACAAAAAAAGAAAGAAAGTAAGAAACAGCCCCAAATGAGTCTATTCACTGTGCCAACTGCAGGCTTGCATCTCTCCCCACGTCACACCACAGCCTTTCCCCACAGACACAGACTTCCCCTCCTCTGTGTGAGTCATATGTCTGTAGGACCCCTGGTATTTCTGGTCACAACTGGACCTGATGCCGTATGCATTGGTCTGGTTTGAGATATTTCTGTTTTAGCAACATGGTGCCTCGATTTTGGGAGACTGCTCCCTACAGTGGGGTAGGACATAGAAGAAATTCATTGAGGGCTCGAAAGATGGCTTAGCAGTTAAGGTACTTACCTGAAAAATCAAAGGACCCAGGTTTGATTCCCCAATACACATGTAAAGCCAGATGCAAAAACTGGCGTATATGTCTGGATTTTGTTTGCAGCAGCTAGACGCCCTGGTGCACCCATTCTCTCTGTCTGTCTCTTGTCTCTCATCTCTCTTTCCCTCTCTCTCTTTCTCTTCCTCTGCTTGCAAATAAATTAACAAAATAATATATATATATTTAATTCATGAAAGAATCCTCACTGCATAGCTATGAATGAAGTGTTTGACATGTTAACAATTCATGGAAGAATCCTCACTGCATAGCTATGAATGAAGTGTTTGACATGTTAACTGAGACATTGTGGTTGTCAGTTAGTATGCTGAGCAGAAGTGTCCTATTATTATTTATTAATTATTATTATTATTTATTACTATTTTGATTTTTTGAGGTACAGTCTCACTGTAAGATCAGGCTGACCTGGAATTCACTATGTCCTCTCAGGGTGGCCTCTAATTCACGGCGATCCTCCTACCTCTGCCTCCCCAGTGCTAGGATTCAGGGCGTGCACTCCCACGCCCAGCTAGGTGTCTTATTTAATTACAAGTTCTCCTTGCCTTAGAAAGGGCACAGTCTTATCTTTCAAGAATTCCCGTGTTGAGGTCTAAGTCTGCCCTTAACAACGGCCACCGGGGTAGCCTCTCTGAGCCCTAGGAAATGCTGGCCTTCCACTCCTTTGTGCCTTGTTGAGGTTTGGTGTTTGAGGTTCTCGGCCCAGAGTGAGGGAAGGAGGCCAGTTTGTCTGCCTTGATAACAGCCATAACTTGTCGGCCTCTGTACCAGACACTCACCTCTGTAATAAGCCCATCTTCGCTGGGGGCGCTCCTGGGAGTGGAGGATATGCTCCAGATGGGCCTCCTGGCCCCTGCTCTTGCCCTCTCCCCTGCTACTCCCCAGGGCTCGTGGCTATTCCTGTGGGCCCTGGTTTTCATGGTACCCAGCTCCTGGCATTCATGCTGCCCAGCCTCTGGTCCTCATGGTTCTCAGCCCCTGGTTCTATTGGTACCCAGAGTCTGGTCTTTGTGACTCTCAGCCCCTCTTGCCTACATATTGTCCAAGTCCAATGCCATGCTCCAACCCAAGAAGTCGCCTGACATTCTTGAAACATTTTATAGGGACTGCTGGTTGTATGTGTGTGCATGTGATCTAAGGTAAAAGAGAAAAATTTTAGGATCTCACTCATGCCTCCTCTCATTCACTGGACTGGTATTTATGGAGCACCTGCTGTATACATGCCACTGTTCCAGGTGCTAGGAATGCTATGGTACATAAAACCATTACACTCCATTGCAGTGAGGAAAAGACAAAGGCCAGGGTACAAAAGGGAGGGAAACACCCATGGCCTGGCTAGGCAGCTCTCAGCTCTAGGTGTTCATGGGGGATGTGGAGCTGGGCCTCTCATGAGCCTACAAGATCAGTAAAATGTATGGGCTGAGCACAGAACTGCTTCCTGGCCTTCCCTAGTATGTAAGTCTCTTTTCAAGCCCCTCGGAAGGTAGACAGAGCCCAGGGACAGCCCAGTGAGGGGTTGCCACTCCTCACAGTGACAGAAAGAATAGCACAATAGCATATGTTGTTGATTCTGTTAGTGCATAATGTGTGTGTGTGTGTGTGTTATATTTGTACATGTGGCACGTGTGATGCCCCCCTTAGGCTTATGTGCTTTGAATACTTGGTCCCCCTAGCTGTTGGCAATTTGGGAAAGTTGCAGGGCCTTTAGGAGTTAGAGCCTTGCTGGAGAAAGGATATCACTGGGGTCCAGCTTTGAGATAGTATATAGCCCGGTACTTAGACTATTCCTACTCTGCTGCTGTGACAAGACGTGGCGCCCAGCCTCTGCTCTGCCATGCTTTCCCAGCCCTGGCAAAACTTCCCTCCAAACGAAACCAGAAATGAACCCTTCCTTCCAGTGTTTTATCTCAACAATGAGAAGGTGATTGCTACAGTGTGTTATAGGTGTGCGTCTGTGGTGTGTGACGTGTATGTGTGTCTGAGAGAGAGATGTTTGTTGGAATTACCCCCTGCTCCCTCACTGCTGTCTCTGGCACTGAGCAACCTGTAAGACACTCTTCACACTTTGTGTTGGTCGGCTCTCACCTTGCACTTGGCCTCCAGCCTTGGGAATCTGGCAGGCAGCAGCTGACACCATGCAGACAGTTTCCTGACACCTTGTCAGGAAATATCAGACTTCTAAAGATAACTGTGTTCCTGAGCATGCAGGGGAGGTCGGCACCCGTCATTATAGAAATCAGAGCGCTTGTGCACCCATTGGGAGCTCAGGCTCCCGAACTCAACATCTGACAAGGCTGGGAGAGAGAGACAAAGGGTCCATCCAGCTTCCAGTGATAGGAAGAATTCAGGCATTTACCATGTGCTCCCCCAGACACAAAATGGCCTGGATATCCATGACCTCACCACGCCTGACATTACCTACACAAGACCATCATAATAGGAGGAAAAGATCATGACATCAAAATAAAAGAGAGACTGATTGAGAGGGATAGGGGATATGATGGAGAGTGGAGTTTCAAAGGGGAGGGAATTACTATTGAATATTGTCTGCAATTATGGAAGTTGTCAATAAAAAATAAATTTAAAAAAGTACGTGTGTGTGTGTGTGTGTGTGTGTGTGTGTGTACTTAATGTCAGGATGTATGTCTACAATGCCATCCTTATTTGTTGGTCTTCTGTGATGGCATTCATGAGAAAGAAAAGGGGGTATCCGTGCTTTTCAGAGCTGGGAGTGGCATTTTGAGTTCTCAAGCAGACATTGAGCAGTGTGGCCCCCTCTAATTTTAAAAAATATTTTATTTTTATTTATTTATTTGAGAAAGAGAGGGTGAAAGAGGGCAAGAATGGGTGCACCAGGGCCTCCAGTCTCTGCAAACAAACTCCAGACACATGTGCTACCTTGTGCATCTGGCTTATGTTGGTGCTGTGGAATCAAACCTGGGTCCTTCGGCTTGGCAGGCAAGTGCCTTAACTGCTAAGCCCCCGCCCCACCCACAGCTTTTTGTGAAGCTCTTTTTCTTAATCCAAGGCTCTGATATGCCCAGAACTGTCTTTTCTTTTAACACCACCCCATCTGGTCACTCTGTGACCTTGAACTAAAATTCTGGGAGCTGCATTCTGCATAAGAGTGATGAGCTAGCCCCACTCAGCTGGACTAAATGGTATTCCTGCCCCGTGACTGTTGTGGAACTCGTCAGCCAGTGTCACCAACCCTCATGTTTTCATGGCTGCAGAGTGGGGTGCATAAGAACATGCCTTTGTTGGGTGTGAATGGTGCACACCTTTAATCCCAGAACTTGGCAGGCACAGGTAGGAGGATCACTGTGAGTTCAAGGCCAGACTAGAATTTACTATGTAGTTGGAAATGGAGACCCTACATCAAAAAAATAATTTAAAAAAAAAAGCGAGGAAGAAGAAGCTGAAGAAGAGGAGGAGGAAGGAGGAGGGAAAGAGGAAGAAGGGCCCTCCTCAGAGTTCAGCCAGCCTTGCTCACAGGGAGTGAGGTCAACTCAGAGTTTTCTGCATTAAGTCTGGCTGTCCTGTGTTACATCACCTCTCTCCCTCTCTCTCCTCTCTCTCTCTGTATGTGTGCATACACGTATGTATGTATGTATGTATGCATGCATGCGTGCATGCATATTCCTATTTGTGGGGAGGGATGTATGTGCAATGTTTAGGGCTCGACATTGGTATCTTCCTCCATCACTCTTTACCTCATTTATTGAAACAGGGTCTCTCATTGAACCCAGAGCTTGCCCTGGGGATCCACCTGTCTCTGCCTCCTGAGTGCTGGGATCACAAGGGTGTACCGCCACCCCTGGCATTTATGTAGGTGCTGGGGATTTGAACTTAGCAACAAACACTTTCCCTACTGAGCCATCTCCCCAGCCCACACTGTGCATTATTCGTGATTCTGCCCGACTTAAGCAGAATTAATCGCATGCCTTTGTGCAGGTGAAGGGCCTCTTAGCTATGTCTTCTTCAGGGTCACAGTGGGGTTTCATGATCGCTCACAGCATTCTTTTCTCTGATTCAGGTCTGGGAGGCTCTGAAAAGTTCCAGGAGGTCCTGGAAAGAAGTCACTCAGTGAAATGCCACATGCCTATCTGAACATACTGCACCCATGAGAAGATGGGCTCTGAGCCAGGTGTCCTGTGAGACCCTGGTAGTGTCAGCATAGCATTCTTTCCCCTGATTAGAATCAAGAGATTTTAGATTGACACTCTGGTATGTGGTTGCCATGTTTTCTGAGAGGTCAAGTGTATGCTCCTTACTGCTCAGACAATAGCCTGAGGGTCAGGCCACACACAAAGTTCTAGCCTAAACCCAACCCAGCACGTTGCTTCTTCCACAAGCCTGCCAAGGCTGGGGCACTGATGCTGTCGAGGAGGCTGGACTGGACAGGTAGAAGGCTGAGATGAGCCGAGTCAGACCAACATAGTTCTGTCTGTTGTCACTGCTTATCAAGCCCAGTGTGTATGTGGCTCCTGTAATTTCTAGTCCTATGTCCTTGTCATACTGGACACATACCCCAGAGTCATGACAAAGGCATGAATGACTGTCACCCACCATGTCAGGTGGGGAGATGACTGAAGAAGGACTCAGGGCTAAAGTGGAGGGGGGAGCCCAAGCCAGGTGGTTTGTGGGCCCCCTGTTATCTGTAAACATTAGCCAGCAGTCCCCAGCACCTCCAGGAAGAGGAGTGTGCCCTCTGGGCCTTACAGATAAGGAGAAACAATCGCCAAGTCTCCAGAGCGAGCCAGAGAGGGCGGGAGCCAGGGAATGCCCTAGGGCACGTTTGTTCCTAGAGCCACAGGTGCTTCTACCCAGAGCCCATGGGCCAGCTGCTCTTCCTGGGTGGGACTGCTGTGCAGTGCATTCCTGGGATGCCAAGGACACCTGTGACCCAGCCTCCAAAAAGCCATCAGGGTGGGACATTTCTTCCTCATGACTAAGTCAGGCCAACTGGCATGACTGAGAAGCCCGAAGAGAAGGCAAGGGCTACGGAGGAGGGGCGTGGCCATGGAGGTTTGCCATTGTCACCACAAGATCAGACAGGCCAGCTTGTCTGAGCTCACAGAGCTCACGGCTTCCTGGTGACCCTGCTCTGTTCTCCTGGAGAACTTCATGCCGTCCCATAAGAGCTACCAGAGCTGAGCATGCTCCGAGCCACAGACCTGTCCAGACAATAGATCTGTGTACGTTGTAAGTACCCAGTCCATACGATAGATCTGTGTACATAGTAAGTACTCAGTCCTTGTGATAGATCTGTGTACGTTGTAAGTACTCAGTCCATGTGATAGATCTGTGTACATAGTAAGTACTCAGTCCATGTGATAGATCTGTGTATGTTGTAAGTACTCAGTCCATGTGATAGATCTGTGTATGTTGTAAGTACCCAGTCCATACGATAGATCTGTGTGCATAGTAAGTACTCAGTCCTTGTGATAGATCTGTGTACGTTGTAAGTACTCAGTCCATGTGATAGATCTATGCACATAGTAAGTACTCAGTCCATGTGATAGATCTGTGTACGTTGTAAGTACTCAGTCCATGTGATAGATCTATGCACATAGTAAGTAGCCAGTCCATGTGGTAGATTTGTATGCATAAGTACCCAGTCCATATGACAGATCTGTGTACATAGTAAGCCAGCAGCATCTGAACAGCATATCAACAGCTCTGACAAAGATCTCGTGGTGGATGACAGCAGTGTGTGGGAGGAGGAAGGAGTCGCATGTCAAATAGGAAGATAGAGAAACTCTTCAGGCTGAGCTCAGGCTTTGGTGACAACTTGCTCTTCAGAAAACTGGGGGATCCCATGCCAATGCTTTAATCCTTTCTAGGGTACTTCCCGTAGCCCCACGTCATAAAGGTTCCACTGAGGTATGTCCGACCTGCGGCTCAAGGGCCACATGTGTTCTGGAATGGCTGTGAGTACAACACATTTGTAGACGACAACATCATGTCATAAAGTTGGACACCTCTAGCACACTAAGGTCCCAGCTCCCTTGTGAACCCCTGGGAGTGCCACACCGTGTACAAGGCAAGTGAGGACCGAGCTGAGTGCTGTCAGTCGCCTGTTCTGCTCTTCCTAGCTTTGTGTCATTAGGGACTATGTTTGGGATTCCCACTGAGGGGGATGCCATGTGAGGCATCTTTGCCATGAATAGGGCCTCCTGTCTGCATGCTCCCCGTGGTGCACTGGGGAGAGCAAAGTCCCCCGGGGATGTGGAAACCACCACTGCAAACACCCAGCTGCTGAAGCCCGCCTTACTCCCCCCAGAGAAGTCTCACCCCAGAGGATCCCTGTGACCTGGTGTCATTTTCAGTTGCCTTTGTCATTTTCAGGGTGCTGAGTGCCTACTAGGCAGGCAGTGGGTCACTGGAATGAACTTTGTCAATAAAGATAAAGGGGGTGGGGGCGGGGCAAGGAGTTGGGGTGCATACAGGAGAGACTGATGGGGCGTGGCAGAGTGAGCAGCAGGGAAGGTGCTGGAAGGTGAAATAGTGAGCAGTAAGGGCAGAGGCTCAGGGCCCAGTGCCTCCTACTCAGACAGGAGGGTGATAGGAAGGTAGGCAGGCACAGGAGGCCATCACTGAGACCTACTCTCAGGTAGGACGAGACCTTGAAGGCCTGGGTTGGGGTGGGGAGGTGAAAGGAAGCCATGTGGGTAGCACTCTCTACTTGGCGCGCGCGCGCACACACACACACACACACACACACACAGGTTAAATACATCTGCCCAGAGAGACAGGGAGGGCCCTGGCATCTCTCTAGCTCCCCAGGTGGGAAGCAAGTCATGCTGTGGGAAGACCTCAGTCAAAAAGAGCTGAGGGGGCCTGGAAAATGGTTTAATGGTTAAGGAACTTGCCTGCAAAGCCAAAGGACCCAGGTTCAATTCTCCAGTAGCCACGTAAGCCAGATGCACAAGGTGACACATGCATCTGGAGTTCAGTTGCAGTGGCTGGAGGCCCTGGCGTGCCCATTCTCTCTCTATCTCCTCTGTCTCTCTGTCTCTCTCTCTCTCTCCTTGCAAATAAATTAATTTATTTAATTTTAAAAAAGAGCTGAGGGGGCAGGGTGCTGGAGAGGTAGCTCAGTGGTTAAGGTGTATTACTGCAAAGCCTAATGACCTGGGTTCAATTTGCCAGTACCCATGTAAGGCCAGATGCTGCAGCAGCTTGTGGTCTTGGTGCCCCCATTCCTCCCCCCCCCAACTATCTCTCTGTCGGTTTCTCTTCTCTTCATCTCTTTCAGCTTGAAAATAAAATATTAAGGTTGGCAAGATGACTTAGCGGTTAAGGCACTTGCCTAAGGACCCAGGTTTGATTCCCCAGGACCCACATAAACCAAAAACACAAGGGGGCACATGCATCTGGAGTTTGTTTGCAGTGACTGGAGACCCTGGCACAGCCATTCTCTCTATATATCTGCCTCTCTGTGTGTGTGTGTATCTCATAAGTAATAAGATAAAATATTTTTTAAAAGAAGCATTAAAAAAAATAAAATATTAGGTTGGAGGGATGGCTTAGCAGTTAAGGCATTTGCCTGCAAAGCCAAAGGACCCAGGTTCAATTCCCCAGGACCCACGTTAGCCAGATGCACAAGGGGGCTCACGCGTCTGGAGTTTGTTCACGGTGGCTGGAGGCCCTGGTGTGCCCACTCTCTCTCTCTCTACCCCCTTTCTCTGTCAAATAAATAAATAGACAATATTTTTTAAAACATTTAAAAAATAAAATATTTTTAAAAGAGCTAAGGGAAAGGGGACAGAGGGAGAGAGGAGCCCACCCTTCCCAGTAAGGCAGACCTCTGTTGCCCTCTCCACTGAGCCTGAACAGCAAAGAGTTCCGGGAACAGAGCCACACAGCAACCACCGAGCCCCTTGATAAATGCAGGTTTCTGATCTTCAGACACCCTGAGGTGTGCACGCGTGGTGGGGATCAGGAGTTGGGAAGGCTGGGGACCCAGCAGTCAGCTGTCACTCCTCTGACTTCTAAAGTTCACCTCTAAAGTTCCCGCTTTTACGCTGCTGTTAATCCACATTTTGTTGGTGCGTGGAGTGGGTAGTAGCTGTCACCTTGGTGATGTTGCCGGCTGTTGTCTATGTTCTGAACACAGGGTGTTACAAGTCTGTTTTGGGAAAGGAACAATAGTGTTCAGGGGGGGTGCTGGTAAACAAGAATATGAGGAAGCGGAAAGGTAGGAGAAAGAGGGGGGATGACACAGAGAGAGACAGGGGACAAGGATGGCCAAGGAATAAAAGCCCCTTTACCCCAGCTTCATTTTTCTCCTCTGAGATCTTTGATTTTATGTGGGAGTCCCTTGCTCTTTTGTTCCCTGTTTTTCGTTGAAAAGTAAAAGAAACACAGCTACCCCGCCTCCCTCTACTTGAGGCTGTCGTTCTCTATGTTTTGGGAAGTTTATCTGGAGGAAGACAGCATCCACTCCTCTCATGGGGCCACGCCTACCTCCAAAAAGACGCCACCGCTGATCTCAGAAACTATCACCACTTAGTGCAGGCCAGGGTGTTGGCTCGTGGCACTGGGAGATCCACCCTGGGTTCCAGAGGGGACACGGAAGCCTCATAAGAGGAAGTGGACCTGCCGGAGCTCAAGGTTGAGCGTGTGTGTGTGTGTGTGTGTGTGTGTGTGTGTGTGTGTGTGTGTGTGTTGGGGAGATGGGAGGTTTTGCTACAGTTTCCTTCTGTCTTGCATCTAACCTGCCTGCAAAGGGATATGATTCTGCCCTTCTAGAATGTTCCCTTTCCCTTATTCCCATTTCTGGGACACTGGTGTCTCTGTCCCTCTAAATTATATATGGAATTGCCTTCAAAGAAGCTTTTCTATTTTTAATAGTTTATTTTTATTTATTTATTTATTAGAGGGAGAGAGAGAGAGGGAGAGAACGGGTGCACCAGGGCCTCTAGCCCCTGTAAATGAACTCCAGACGCATGTGCCGCCATGTGCATCTGGTTTATCATGGGATCTAGAAAATTGAACCTGGATTCTTTGCAGGCAAGTGCCTTAATCACTAAGCCATCTCTCCAGTCTGAAGCTTTTCTTTTTTAAAATATTTTATTTATTTATTTCAAAGGAGAGAATGGGCATGCCAGGACTTTTAGCCACTGCAAACAATCTCCAGATGCATGTACCACTTTGTACATCTGGCTTTACGTGGTTACTGGAGAATCAAACCTGGGTCATTAGGCTTTGCAGGCAAGCATCTTAATTGCTGATACATCTCTCCATCCCCAAAGAAGCTTTTCTGACACACACAATCTTCAGTGATCTTTCCCTCAATGGAATTCTTCTGGGCTGTATGCTATGCCACCTCTCAAACACCACGCCATTCCTGTCAGCACTCAGCGTTCCTCTGTCGACTCTGGGCACATCGGTTAGTCCACAGGATTGACACAATATCTTCCTCACACGTAGGTCAAGCATTTCCTCACACATAGACCAAGGGCAGATTCTGGTGACACATGCTGAGATCCACGGGGGCCTGGGGATAGGAAGAACAGCCACAGGGCAGCATAGTCAATTGTCTCTTAAGTCAACAAGGACTGGTGATCTGGAGTGCTTAGTGGCCTAACACATGGGCTATTGAAAATATGACATCAGGGATTTTAACACAGAGAAAGGTACCACCGTAGCGAGAACTTTAAGTTCTTTTAAAATTTATTTGACAGAGAGAGATAGAGCCAGAGAGAGAGAGAGAGGGAAAGAACCAGGGCCTCTAGCCCCTACAAATGAACTCTAGATGCATGCTCACCCTTGAACATCTGGCTTACATGGGTCCTGGGGTATCAAACCTGGGTCCTTACGCTTTGCAGGCAAGCGCCTTAATTGCTAAGCCATTTCTCCAGCCTGGAGCTTTCAGTTTTGCTAGTGTTCGTACTCCTGTGTCCTGAGAGTCACTGTAAATGGAGCCACTGGGTTGCTTGCTTTGTAGCAGAGCACCCTGCACTAGAGGTGTGCGCGTTATACTGGCCAAATCCAGAAAGAAGTCTCATGAAGAGACCGAGCACAAATGTTCCCTAAACATTTGCTGAATGGAGAGCACATGGCTGCATGCAGCTGCGAGGGATGCTGGGAAATTGTCTCCACATGGGTGGCTAAGTCTCCAAGTAACAGTGGGTGACTCTCCTGCTAAAGGAAGAAAGAAAGGATGGGTGATGGGGAGATCTTGTTTGTCCCCTCTCTGTCCCTGTAAGTCCTCCAGGCTGGGAACACATGCTTCTGGAAGCTCCCTGAGAAGCAGGACTGATGATCAGAGCACCTGGGTGCAACTGTGGCCACCTCCCTGGACCACCTCCATTGTGCTCTGCCTCAGGAGAGCCAGAGTTTTCTGTGGTTTCTCACTCGACCCACCCTTCTTCATGCTGTCCTTATCAGCCCCTTTTCACTCAGGACCTCTCGCTGCCATTCTTATTGCCACTGCTCACGCTGACACCAATGCATATAAACACTAAGCCATCTCTCCAGCCCCCACTACAGACTTTTACCAACAAGCCCCAACATATACCGCCAGGTTGATAGCACAGTTATTTCTACATCATCATAAATCTGATGTCTGGACAGTGCCAGTGCCCGCTCCTTCCGTTTGAGTAATGTTGGGAGGCATGGTAAAAAGGACTTGCCTGCTAGCCAGCTGTCATAGATGGCTTCCAGGAAGCATCTCTCTCTCTCTCTCTCTCTCTGTAAATTTGTCTCAAACAGGAATTCACAGTCCTGTCATTGTCTGTAAGGTTGTACTCACAGTTATTTCAGAAACAATCTCATTCATGTTCATGTGATATCTAAAGCCCCCCACCCCCTGAAGTTTGAGGAACGGCTCTTCCCTTCTCTCCTCACCCGCAAGCTCATGGAACTCAGTGTGGTCTGGAACACAACATGACACGTGTTTCCCCCCCTGTGCCTTCCTTGTCTGCGACAATCAGTGCTTCCCTTTTGTCTGACAGGGTTGTAACATCTGGGCTTCTCACAGCACTGATATTTCTGCCCCTTCCCTCTCCTTGACCTTGGCAGTGTAAGGGGAGGCACCTGTTGCCTGGATGCCATGTGTCAGTCTCAGCAAAACGAGGATGGTGGAGAGAGCAAGGCAGGCTCTCTTCAGCTGGTACACAGCATCTCTTCAACCTGTCATCACCCTGATCACAGAAACAGCCCCCACCCAGACACCCTCACCCTAACCCCAGTCCTGACCAGCCCTATAGCTCCCGGGTTCCCTTCTCACCCCAGGTCAAAAAGGGAGCTTTGATTGTCTCTACTGCATAGAATATCAAGGCTCAGAGGAGTGGAGGTCGTCCAGTAGGGAACCTTGATTGAGCCCTGGGTCCATCGACCCTGTTTGCAATTTAGAAAGCCTGAGCTATCTGCAGAGCAGAGCTGGGGTTGGGAGTCAGCTGCTGGTGTATTTCTGCTCTGCCCCTTACCTGAAGGTCTGCCAGTAAGTACCATCTTGGTGACCCTTTCTCATACTCCACCAGAGTGACAGGAGTGTAGAGGACCAGCCGTTTCAGGAACACATTACTAAAAAGGGAAGCCAAACAGTCAGGGCTGGGCTGTCTTGTGACACCTCAGGGCTGCTGCTTGTCCTGCACATGTGTCACTTAGCCCTCAAGCTAACACAAGTGACCGTGCTGCAGGCACCATCAAGACTTCCCACAGTCCTGCATGCTGAAAACCTGATCAGTCTAGAAGTCAGCCACATATATAGTCTGGAAGTCCACTTCTACCTCGTCCTTTTCGGTTATTTCATGAAGAGATTCCTTAGTTCCTGAGACGGGAAGGGCAAAAGAATAAATGTGACATGTAAACAGAAGGGGAAAGATACTAGGGGTGAGAGGGATTGGAGAGGAGAGATGAGAGGGGAAATGGGGATAGGAGGGGGAACAGGAAATCAACAAAGACAAATTGTACTTGAAAGTGCCAGGATGAATCATTCCTAAATCTCTGTGTGACAACTTTAAAAAATTAAAACTTAAATTAAATTTTAAAAAAAGACATAGACAGGGAGCCAGGACTGTTGACACCACATTGCTTGTATTAGAAAGGCTTAGAGAATAAAGGCAGGGAGGCTGGCTTGTGAAGCTAAGTGAAGCTACGGGTTTTGGGGAATCTGTTATCTCTCCTACACCCAGAGGTCGGATAACAGCCCCATTTCAGTTGGGAGATTGGAACTTCAGCTTGGTGACTCCCATCTAGGCATTCAGTCTGAGCTGTGGGGCCACCCAGGAGACAAACAGTGGTCTCTGGTTATTCTCGGGTAGCATTCTTGCTTCTCTTCTTAAAATCCCCTTAAAGAGGGACAACTGGATCCTTATAAAGAAGAAATGAGGAGCCGGGCATGGTGGCGCACGCCTTTAATCCCAGCACTCAGGAGGCAGAGGTAGGAGGATTGCCATTACTTCCAGGCCACCCTGAGACTGCAGAATGAGTTCCAGGTCAGCCTGGGCTAGAGTGACACCCTACCTCAAAAAACCAAAAAAAGAAAAAGAAGGAGAAGAAGCAGAAGAAGAAGAAGAAATAATGAGGGCTGGAGAGATGGCTTAGCAGTTAAGGTGCTTGCCTGCAAAGCCAAAGAACCCAGATTCAGTTCCCCAGGACCCACATAAGCCAGATGCACAAAGTGGCACATGTGTCTGGAGTTCATTTGCTGCAGCTAGAGGCCCTGGCATGCCCCCTCCCTCTTTCTCTCTGTGAAATAAATAAAATTAAAATTAAATATTTTTTAAAACAAAAAGAAGAGATGAGTCCCAGGCTGTTTTTTCCTCTTCCTCTTCCTCTTTTTGACAGAATCTCATATAGACCAGTAGCACAGGCTGGCTTCAACCTCACTATGCAGCTGAGGGTGACCATGAAGTGCCGACCCTCCTGTCTCCACCTCCAAGTGCTGGGATTACAAACCTGTGCCACCACACCTGACTTAGTGTTCTTTAGTCACCAAAAGTGACCGGGAACAGCGGGGACAGGAGGTGTGGAAAATCAGATGTTGGCCAACTCCCTCCCACCTCAAGAATGAATTTTGCAGAATAAAAATGCATGTAAAACTAGTATTCAGAAGCCGGGCATGGTGGCACACACCTTTAATCCCAGCCCTTGGGAGGCAGTGGTAGGAGGATCACCATGAGTTTGAGGCCACCCTGAGACTACAGAGTGAATTCCGGGTCAGTCTGGACTAGGACGAGACCTTATCTCAAAAAACAAACAAACAAAAAACCTAGTATTCAGGCTATATTATATCATATTTTGGCAATTCCCCTTCCTGTCTTAAAAGTTAATGTCCTTTTATTTTTTTTACCTTTCTTGGGTTTAGTAAGAGAGAGAATGTTCATGTCCTTTTTTTAAAAAAATAAAAATTATTGGTAAGCAGCGAGAGAGAGAAAACCAGGGCCTTCTAACCACTGCAAATGAACTCCACTCATTTTTATGAGACAGGGTCTCTCACTGAACCCAGAACTCACTGATGTGGCTAGACTAGCTAGCCAACAAGCTCTGAGAGGCCTCCTGTCTACCTTCCCTGCACTGGGATTACAGGTGTGCACCAGCATTCAGTTTATATGAGTACTAGGGATCTGAACTCTGGTCCTCATGTCGGCCCAGCAAGCACTTTACCCACTGAGCCATTTCCCACGACCTGGCACTCACATCTTTAAAGGATGCTTTATCGAAATAACATGGGATATTGTCTACAATTAAAGAACTTGTCAATAAAAATGAAAATTAAAAAAATATATAAAGGCTGCTTTATCTTTGTTCTGGAAGAATCAGATCACTGAAAACACAGGAGGCCATCTGCTGAGGGAGTCACTTCTAGTCAGTGGGAACCAGAGAGGGCAGGATGAATGCTCTGTCTGGAATGGTTTGGGCTGAATTCTTCGGTCCTGTGTGTCTTTTGGTGCTTGCTGCTAAGTCTGGGTTTAGACAATACGAGTGAGGAGTGCGTGCCTGCCATTATCCAACTTTATCTTCCTGGACATTCTGCAGATTCTTGGGATGCTTATGTGATAAGCAGCCTCCTTCGAGGTTCCCTGGCCACTCAGACTGTCTCCAACAGGAAGCGTGAGCATCTGCTCCTTGCTTTCTGTTTTTAAAAGCACGCTGAGCACTTCCCTTGACATTTTAGTTCACCCCCTCCCTCGCATTATACCTGCGTGTGCTGTGCAGCTCTGCGTACGTCTTAGTGTTTGAATGATCGTCTTGGTTTCTTGAGATGGGTCGACCCCTGTGTAGATGAACAACGCGGAATTGTTGGCCGCTGAGCAGACTTGGGGTGTCGGGGCCGTTGTGATTTCTAGCTCCAAGGAGGACCACTTGCTAATGAGTTGTCCTCAGCTGTGTCTCTGGAGTTTTCAGTTTTCTGGAGCTCTCACAAATGACCATTGTCCATCCCCCAGGATGGGTGCTCAATCCAAAGAACACCTGGACAGCTCCAAATGTCTGAGCTTTCCAAGTAACACCTTCTCTTGTCTTCCAGCTTTTGAAGGATGGGAAACCACGCCGGAAAGCGAGAGTTCGCTGCTGACAAGGCCAATAAGGTAAGAGCCGGGCTGAGCCCACAAACCCTTGATGTCTGAAACACACTGATTTGGTGTATTATGCACAAATCCTCTTAGTCTAACCAAGGGCAAAGGTGAGTTTCAGCAAGCACAGCTCCTCTTGGAAGGCCGGGAGGAGGCCGGATGTGTGTTCTTAATCATCAATATTAATTTATTCAGGTAGTTTTGTATCAGTGGGTACATCAAGGAAGGAAGAGAGGGAGAGAAAGGGGGACAAGAGGAGACAAAAGACAGAGAAATGGGAAAGAGAGGAGGAGGCTGCATCCATGAGTTGTGGGACTTATCTTGGACTCAAGGAAGGTCTCACAAGAAAGCAGAAATTACAGAATTCCTTTGCTCTCATGCAAAAATTCTTTCGTCATTGCGACATCTCATATTTTTCAGTAGTATTCCCAGATTTCACTATCTGCTCAGCTGCTGTGTTGAAGGGTGTAGATATTCAGACACTCTGGTGAACGGTGACACCGAGTGCAGTCTGTTAGCTCACAGCCCTGATAATGTGCGTGAATGACCAATGCCCACCCTACGGCCCACACCTGAATCTCAGCTTTGGTTCTCACTGTGGTGAAAGACAAAGGAACCTAACCTTGGCCTAAGGAGCTCAGGAGTTCTGAGTCCCAGGTGTAGATGAAGAGCAGGAAATGACTGAGCTATTTCCTTGGCCAGGAGCTAAGCCATCTGCCTTCAGAGTTCAGCCACTGGGCATGTGGGCAAAACCAGGTCCCTCCACTCCACATCCAGATTTTGTTTTAATATTTGTATTTATTTGCAAGCAGAGAGAGAGAGAAGGAGAGAGACAGAGAGAGAGGAGAGAGAGGCCTCTTGCTCTTGTGCCCCTCACTGCAAAGGTACTCTAGATGCATGCACCACTTTGTGCATCTGGCTTTACTTGGGTCATGGGGAATTGAACCTGGGCCATCAATCTTTGCAAGCAAGCACCTTTAATCGCTGAGACACCTCTCCAGCTTCATAGCCTGCTTTTTTTGTTTGTTTGTGTGGGTTTTTTTTCAAGGTAGAGTCTCACTCTAACCCAGGCTAACCTGGAATTCACTATGTAGTCTCAGGGTTGCCTCAGACTCTAGGTGATCCTCCTACCTCTGTCTCTTGTACCACCCCACCACCCCCAGTCCCCCACCGCCACCCCCTGGCTTCATATCCTGCTTTTGTGTAACCCAGATTTTCCCCAAAACCCAGGTTGTCCCCTCTACCCTCAGGAAACAGCAGCCATTCCTGGTGCACAGGGTGACAGCAGCCCAGCTAACAGGCTGATGGTCAGTAGTTTCCAGTGCTGTCCCTTCCCAGTGCCTGCCTTCCACACCGGCTCACCGGCTTCCTCTCCCTGCATGGGATTCTCTGTGTTGGCTTCCTTCTTCCTTCTTCTTCTACCTTGCATGGTGGTATTGGCTGTTTCCTTCAGAGTCATTTATACATGACGTTCACACGGACCACAAGTAACTATAGAGTCCCTGTTGCCTTGTTTTCTGTCTTCCCCTTTCCTCCACGAAAGAATCACTTCTGATTGTCAGGAAATGTGCCCACTTGTCACACAACCTTTGAGTCTATTCTACATGGAGAGGGGCAGTAGTTCAAAACTGCTAGAACTTTGTCACATCCTTGAGTCCAACCTACAACAATACTGCTTGTCACTTTACATAAAAGACAGTGTGTCTTTCACCCAGGAAATGCTTCTTAGACTCCACGCACACCCCCCTTTACTGTGGCCGGCTGTAGCATTTATTTAATAATAATAAATTCTGCATTTATGGCTTTGTCTGAGTTGGGCTTGGTCTCAATTTTCAAAGTAGGAACGTGGGTGATGATTGTGTGTAATTTGTTTGAGATCTTCCCTGTAGAGAGAGAGAGAGTCATTATGCATTCTTCATGGTTTTTATTTTACATTAACCAAAGTTATGGCCAGGCGTGGTGGTGCAAGCTTTGATCCCAGCACATGAGAGACAGAGGTAGGAGGATCACTGTGAGTTCCGGGTCAGCCTGAAACTAGAGAGTGAGTCTAGATCAGTCTGAACTAACGTGAGAAACTGTCTCAAGAAACAACAGCAAACAAACAAAAAGTTAGGAAAAGGATTGTCTGACTTATCTGCAAATGAGTGGGGCTGACTCTCCTTGTAATGCACACATTAATTATCCTGCTTGTTAATTCCATGGTTGGAGTTGGTGGTAATGTTGCCCATGATGTTTAGTCAAGGTAAGAAAAAGGCTTTGGGGGAAATCTCCCAAAAGATTAGGATCTGGTCTCACCAGAAGTGAAAGTGAAGAGCAGTGCTACGATGTTACCAGCCTGTGGTATTTCCCCTCTGAGCATGACCGGTTCTGAAACACTCGCTCCGGCTCACCCTCTCCTCTTGTTTGACGCTGCGACATATCACAGTAACATCACAGTACACTTTGAGTGTGTTCATTTCTAGCCAAGTGGAGGTTGTGGAACAAGGGACAGCTTGCTTATACTTAGACCTCTGCTTTCTGACACCTAACTTTCGAAGTTCTAGATGATTTCAATCAAAAACTGAAGACTGAGCTGGGCGTGGTGGCGCACGCCTTTAATCCCAGCACTGGGGAGGCAGAGGTAGGAGGATCGCCATAAGTTCGATGCCAACCTGGAACTACATAGTGAATTCCAGGTCAGCCTGGGCTAGCATGAGACCCTACCTAAAAAAAAAAAAAAAAAATGAAGAAATTGGCTGAAGTGGTGGTTTAGTGGGTAAAGTACTTGTCTTGCAAGCATGAGGACCTGAGTTCAATCCCCAGCATCCAGACTTTAAAAAGCCAGGCATGGTGGGATGAGCTTATAATCCCAGTGCTGGGGTGAGGGAGGGAGGGTGGTAGAGACAGGTAGATTCCTGGGGCTCCTTGGCAAGCCAATCTAGCCTAATGGGTGAGCTCCAGATCAGTGAGAAAACCTTTCTCAAAACAAAAAACAAAAAAGGGAGCTGGAGAGATGGCTTAGCGGTTAAGGCGCTTGCCTGCAAAGCCTAAGGACCCAGGTTCGACTCTCCAGGTCCCACATAAGCCAGATGTACAAGGTGGCGCATGCATCTGGAGTTCATTTACAGTGGCTGGAGGTCCTGGTGTGCCCATTATCTCTCTCTCTCTCTCTCTCTCTCTGTCTCTAATAAATAAATAATTTTTTTAAAAGGTAGATGTACACACACACACACACACACACACACACTTTTCTAGTCACAAATAACCTGTAGCTCTCTAGTGTTCCAGACTCTTTTGGATTTTTTGTTTGTTGTTTGTTTACCAGCTCAATTTTGGGTTTTCATGTATGCTGTGGTAATTCAGCAGAACCCAAAAGGGAGGTAGTTCAGCTGCAGTGGATAGTTTAGGGGACACACTCACAAAGCTGCTGGTGGACCTGCAGAGGCTTCTGGAAGAAAACCAGTCCCATGAGCTAAAAGCAGCTGCTTGTCTGGGATGACCTGCACCCAATACTCCTTGGTATTCAGGAGGAAGCTGTTTTCTTTTTTGGTTTTTCGAGGTAGGGTCTCACTCTAGCCCAGGCTGACCTGGAATTAACTATGTAGTCTCAGGGTGACCTCAAACTCACGGCGATCCTCCTACCTCTGCCTGCCAAGCACTGGGATTAAAGGCGTGCACCTCCACGCCTAGCTACTCCTTGGTATTCAAAGCACAGTTCTACTCAGCAATCACGAAGGTTCCAGACTAAAGGTCTCTCACGACAACCCACATGCTGGCAACAGTGGGAATTAACTTCCCTAAACTGTTTCTCTTGAGCTGTTCTGTGGATTGGCTCTTTGAGGCTTTCTGGGGACAGCTGGGCCTCTGGCCTATGACCCATTAAGTGTTGAAGAGCCACCAAGTGGCCTAAAGGGCAGCTACCTTGGGAGCCAGGCCCTCTGAGGACATTGTGTCAGTGTCCATAGTGAAACTGAACAGGCAGGAAGGTCACCAGGCTGGCCGTCTGGGGTCCAGCAGTCTGCAGGGGAGTCTCTTCTGAGCTCTCTCTCCCTGCCTTGTAGACTGTCATCTCTCAGTGTCCTCCCATGGTTCCCTGTGTGTGGCTAGGTGCTGACCATCTTTTCTTATGGTTACGTCACTTACGGTGGAGCAGAGCCAGTGCTAAGGGCCTCCACTTAACTTGGTTACCTCTTTAAAAGCCCCTGCTTCAAACATAGTCTTTTCTGGGATGCTTAGGCCCTCAACATATGGATTTGAGAGGCACAATTCAGTTCATAACATATGCATGACTTGATAAGTCCTGGCAAGGACTGGGCGGTTTGAGAGATTTCCATAGCCCTGGCCTGGCACCTGGCCCTAGCATCTGAGCCTGCCTCTAGGAAGCTACCTCCTGGAAAGAGAGGAAGGGGGTGTGCAGAAGCCACGCTGCAACCAATGTGTTATTCTGCCTCTCCTAAGAGAGCAATGTTCTTGTTGGGGGGAAGGGCACAGATAGTGTTCAATGGAAGGTTCTGGAACAGTCTGGCCTGTGGGATCCTTTGTGTCCTTTCCCAGTCTTCTCTGTACCCTTCTGTCCTGCCCTCTTGAAAACGTGAGATTTGCATTGTCCTGGGATCGGTTGTTTTTTAAAAAATATTTTATTTTTATTTATTTATTTGAGGGAAAGAAAGAGGTAGGGAGGGGGAGAGAGGGGGAGAGAGAGGAAGAGAGACAGAGAGAGGAAGAGAGAGAGAATATGAATGGGTGTGCCAGGGCCTTCAGCCACTGCAAACGAACTCCAGATGCATGTACCACCCTGTGCACCTGGCCTACGTGGGTCCTGGGGAATTGAACCAAGGTCCTTTGGCTTGGCACTCAAGTGTCTTAAGCGCTAAGCAATCTCTCCAGCCTTGGGATCATTTTTTGGCATTAGAATTCGCTCAAGTTGGCTTTTGGATAGAGGCACTCTGCCCTCCCCCAGGGTAATCCCGCCTTTGGCAACTGCATTTGCATATTTAATCATTGTCAAAGCCTGACTCTCTCTTGATGAGATTTGGATATTAAGATGACATCTTGAGAAATGAGACATTTCGTTTGCAAATACACACAGAGTTGTTGGGGCATCTCGGAGCTTTCCATCAAGATGAAAATAGAATCCTTCTGACAGTAAAAATATGTTTCCATGAGAACGCTGGCTCCCCAGCTGTGAGGGGGGCTGGCTGCTCCTCCAAGATGCTCCCTGCAGAACTCACCAGTCTCTGGAGTGTTGCCAGGGAATTTCACTTGGCTGTACACTCCACACCTTCCCTCCCACCTGCCTCGGGATTGAGAAGTGACCACACTCAACCACCTTGGCTCATCCTGCCCTGCACAGTTATCTCTCTTGTCCAAGGAAGTTCAACCCAGGCAGAGCAGCCATACTGTCATCCCGTTGTTGAAACCATTAGAAGCCTCAGGGCAAGCTGGACTCTAAGGAAGACTTGCTGAGTGGCGCAGCTGTCTGTGAAGTGTTCTAGCACCTTCCTGGCCAGGTGTAGGTAGATGATAGTGAGGGACACCCAGGGGCATCTATGTGAGGAACTCTCCATCTCCTGCACTCAGAAGGCATTGGGAAAGGAGACAAAAGCCCAGACTCTGTAGAGTTGGAGACTGTTGTAGTCAGCTTCACGTTGCTGGGATGAACATCCAGAGCAGACACAGCCTTTGGGAGGAAGGGATTTATTTCAGGCTTACAGATCCAGAGTAAGTTTCCATAATGGCCAAAGAATCTGGCCCCCTTTCTCAGATCCACACACAGAGACAGAGACCACCAGCAGCACCACAAGCAAACCCACTCCAGGAACTCTGGGCAGAGCTCAAGCACACTGCTATTTCAGGCTGGACTTCAGACCCCTCCCAGGTAACACCTTAGGGCTGGATCCCAGGATCCACCCGGTGAGACCTCTTCCAGCCAGGTGGCTGGAAACCCAGGTTACAAACTCAAATAAATCGTTTGAGTCTATTGGGGGACATAAATTCAAACTACCACAGACGCCATACCATACTGTTCTTGCCTGCCTCCACCCTACTCTTCCATGTCCACACCACAGAACGGGAGTGGGCGGAACAGAGACCTTTCCTCCCGCCAGCACCTGTGGACACCGAATTCACTGGAGATCGTTTCCTTTCTGATTTGACTACAGTGTGTTGGCAGGAATTAGTGCCATCCACGTAGAATTTCTACTTTTTTAGGTAAATCACAGAAATAAGTTTTTTTTTCTAGAACTCAGGTAATGCTCCAGCTAGAAGCAGAGTATGTGTTTCAAAGCTTAGGGAACTGAAGAGGCACATGCTCCAGAAGCTTACCAACCTGGTGTGACACCGATATGTATAATCAACATCTGGAAAATTCTTAAGTTGCAGGTGTGCAGACAAACCTCTTGTTATACACTGTCTTGAGGAGAGTTGTAAATCCCATTCTCCCTCTGTCTCTCTCTCTCTCTCTCACACACACACACACACACACACACACACCTACAAACCTCTCTTGACCTCACTTTCAGAACACCAGAGTATTGTTTAACAAGAAAATGGTGCAACAGTAGCAGGATAATCCAGTGATGCGTGGAGCATTGATGCCCTCCCTTCCCCTCTCATCCAGTGAACTTCAGGCATTGTGTTCCATATGGAATGTTCCAGATCGGTGTTGCCCCTTGTGGCTAATGGCACAAGGAATGTGGATACTTCAATATAACTGCAGAATTTTTAATGTCGTTTGTTGGCAAATAATCTGATCCACATAACCCACATTATGACAAACCACCCTACTGGACAGCAAGGCTGTGCAGGATGTTGTCTATAGCTGCCCCTTAGCTCTCTATCTAAACCATGCCAGACTAATATGAGCACCACAGGAAAGAAAAAAATGTGATACAGTTGTGTGCAAAACTGAATATTGCGGGGCTGAAGAGGTGGCTAAGCGGTTAAGGCGCTTGCCTGCAAAGCCTAAAGACCCAGGTTCAGTTCCCCAGGGCCCATATAAGCCAGATACACAAGGTGGTGCATGCATCTGGAGTTCATTTGCAGTGGCTGGAGACCCTGGTGTGTCCATTCTTTCTATATGTCTGCCTCTTTCTCCCTCTCTCTCTCTCTCTCAAATAAATAAATAAAATATTCAAGAATGAATATTGCTTTTAAAAGTTAAGATCCTGGGGCTGGAAAGATTGCTCAATGGTTAAAGATTCTTGCTTTGCAAAGCTTGCTGGCCTGGGTTCAATTCCCAAGCTGCCCAGGTAAGCCAGATGCATAAAGTGGCATAGACATCTGGTGTTCTCTTGCACAGAGCTGTGTCCTTATAAACAACACACCTTTACTCAGGCTGCTGCTGGGGTGATGTGTACTCAGGAACCCCCTGCTGGTTTCCTTAACCTTTGCAGAACTTCAGTGAGTTCCCGCCAAGATGAATGTTAACATATGGGAAAGGTAGTCCATTAAAGAGACCTTTCTGGATCTATGAATAACCGATAATCTGATTGTTGTTCTGGGAAAATGCTTGAAAGTGGGTGAATACAGAGCTGACGCCCACGGCATCTAAGGAAAGAACAGGAACCATTCCTAGCAGCTGGCTTCACCGAGCCACATTGGCAAGGAACACGTTCCCAGCCCTTGCATGAGGTTTTGGGGACTGTGTGCTAGGTGCAGAAATCCTTCCTGACCTCAGCAGACAGTCGCTGTTGTCCGCCATTCACAGAAAGGTATTCCAGTGTATGGAGTCACAAATGAGTTTGCTTTGGGGCAGACTCCAAGAGAAAAGTCTCTGACCACAGCTCCCTATGCAAACAGTGGCCATAGGTTGACGCTGGGTGTCAAGCAGGGAGGCAAGTGTCCTGTTTCATCTGATAATCCAGGAACAAAGGCATCTTTGTAAACCAAGGGTACCCATGGGACTAGCCTCGAGGAATGTAATTACTGAAGGCATACAGTATAATTAGCAAGCAAAACCAAAGCCTTCGGAACCTCTGTGAACAATGATGCCCCTGGGTACGCCAGCTGCACCTCGGGCTCCGTGAAGCCAGCAGTGCAGCCGACCCCAAGGCTCCCATCTCCTGTGGACTTCTAGCCCCTCCAGTCCTAGACCCAGCCACCACTATGGTCTCCAGCTGGTCATTAGGGGACCCTGAATGCCCCCCCCACACACACACAATGGTGCATGGATGCTAAGGAAAGCCAGGTCTATGAGTCTTGGAGTGACTGTAAAGTTCAGAAGGGCTCTGAGTTCAGGCTTAAGCCAGGGACCTCAGAAGTCAGGGTCAGGACTGAGAAAACCCCAGGGGTATTCAGAGCCCCTAGAATGTTGACACATGACCTGTGCTTTTGTGTGTGGTAAGCATGTGTGTATGGGGGTTCATCTGTGTGGGAGTGCATTAGTGGAGGCCAGAGGACAACCTCAAGTGTCCTCTAATATACCATCCGCCTGTTCGGAGACAGGATGTTCTCACTGAGATGGACTCAGGTCAACTAAACTGGCTGGACAGTAACACCAGGGATCTTCCTGTCTCCACCTTGCCAGCCCTGGCATTGCAGGTGTATACCACCACACCTGGCATTTCTGTTCTTCTACCCACAGTACAGGGTTTTGTTTGTTTGCTTGCTCGCTTGGTTTTGGGGTTAGGTTTTTATTGATAATTTTCATACATGTACATAATGCATTTTGCTCATAATCCCCCCATTACATTCTTTTGTCCCCCCCCACCCCGCAGGGTTAGTGTTCTTTAGAAAAGGTGACCCAGTTTGCAAACAGCTGACTGTCACCAGACTTTTAGGGCATAGTAGTTGTTAAATATAAATGCACTGGTTTATAAATGTGAATGGTATAGACAGAAAAGCAGGTCTGGGTGTAAAATAGAAACAGCGAGATGTGGGCTCCTCTCAGCTTGTGCTCTGAGAGGACTTGGGGCGCCTAAGAAAAAATCCAGAGCCTGCATCTCCTGGTGTTTCTTTCTCCACTACATGACATTCCCTAAGCTAGGTCCAGGACACTGACTTCTCACAGTCGTCCTGACAGGAGGGTGGGGACAGAGGTCAGAGGTCATGCTGTCATCAGAAATGGGACCCGCAGAGCGGCGTGCCTAGGTGAGGCTTGTTCAGATGGGAAGCATCGAGCCTTGTCAGGGTTGTCTAACGTGGAGTAGTGGAGGATGTTTAGTACGGCAGAGCATACACTCATTCAGAGTCCTTGCTGACTTCCCCATAGAGCCACCATGCCAGTGCAGGAGGGGAAGGCACGGACTTCCTAGGAGTGCCCCCTGCAGCTGCTCCCTGGATGAACGAGGTGTCATTGGAGGAAGCTGCTTTCCACCCCCAGCATTTCTGTCCTGCTCTGTCCTCACTGGTTAGGCTTGCTGGGCCACCACCTCCCACCCTGTGCCAGGAAACCCCAGAAATGCCACCAGTAATCAAACCTTGGAGGACATGGTTCCTTGAGACTCTGAAAGTGTCCCTTCGTGAGATGTCTCCTTTCTCTAGTGACCTGCTTTTGAAAGTTTAACATTTGGAAGCAGGCCTTTATCATAGTGGAATAGGCTTGTGAAAAATGTTTGCTTATTTGTAGATACGTGAGGGTAGCGGGAGGTGGTATGTGTCGTGTGTGTGCAGTGGTGTGTGTGTGTTTGTGTGTTTCAGTGTATTGGTGTACCTAGGAGAGACTATATATGTGTATATGTGTATTCATACATGCATGTGTGGGGGGGGTGGGTGCTGTCTTGCTATGGGTACATGCATGTGTTGTATTTGTGTGTGCTGTGTATATATGTGCATAATCATGTGTGCATGTGTGGGTTGTGTGTACATGTATGCATGTGTGTGCTGTGTGTATAAGTATGTGCATGTATGTTCTGCATATGCCTGTGTGCACATGTGCTATGAGTACATTTGTGCTGTGCATGCATGGGTGTGTATATGTGTGGTATGTCTACCTATGTGTATATTTTGTGCTGTGTATATGTGTGCCCTGTGATGTGTGTTGAATGTAGGTATGTGTGCCATATGTATGTGTATGTGCATGTGTAGGAGCATGTGCGCATGTGTGGCTGTGCCTGTGTGTGGGCATGACTGTGCAAGGCTCTGCCCTAAACACTCTAACACTGGTCAGCCAGCTAGGAGAGCTACATCTTGGAGCCAGTGTGAGCCCCGCCCTCAGATGGCTCCCACACAGCCTCTCCCAGTTGGCAGTCTGGCACCTGTGTTAACTTTGTGATCATGGTTTGGAAATTTAATGATCAGATGGTGTGGAGAGAGCTCACTATTGCATCTGCAGCCTATCGTGCTTGAGCAGAGTCCTCGGTAACTAATGCCGCTAATGACTCACCAGCAAGCGTTCAGCCAAACTCACTTCAGGAAATAAACAAGGCTGGCCACAGTCCCCAACTGTGCAAAAGGGCCTACCACATAGATTATTTGGGGACAGGTTGTGTTCTCCCTCTACCAGCTTATAACTGTACCAAGTCACCTGACAGAAAAGCAACATCCAGAACCTACCTTACATGATGTTTAGAGGTGTTGGCAAGAAGCTCCCTCTTAGGAATGCCTGTGAGGAAGGCCTGATTCTGAGTTTGCCCTTCCCAGGTCCCCAGAGGCTGGACTCCGACCCCATGGTCTCAGCAGGTGTGTGGGAACGCCTCATACTGTGGCATGCACCGGCCTCAGGGAAGGAAATGATAAAATGAAAGTAGGAGGAATGAGGACAAATACAGAGTAAGGCCCGAGAACAAACACCAGCCCCTTTCTGCAGGCAGCCGAGCCTCTGGCACACATTCAGTGGTATGGGCGTGAGCGTGGCCTGGTCCCACTTTGCTGTTTAGTCCGGGCGTTATCTTTGCCAAGCCAAGTTCAAAATGAGTTTTGCACCTGCAGCCCTATCTCTGGTTTCTCCCCCTCCTCCTCCTCCTCTTTCTCCTCCTCCTCCTCCTCCTTCTTCTTTTGAATTAACAAAAGGCTATAATGATTGAGGAAGCATTTACTTTTGTGCTTTTTGAGCCATTTCTTCTTCCTTGAGGTGACTTTAGTGTTGTTCAAGTGGCTTATTTAGTGTATTGCAAAAGGAACCATCGCGGGGAAATCAGAGTGCATCATGGGAGCATGATCCTTCTAAGCAACGTGGGTTCCTTTCTGATCGCTGCTAGAACACAGACACCTCACCACAGGGAGGGACAGCACACCTCATACCCTCCTTGCCACCATCTCAACATTTGCAAGAGTGTAACATGCTCTGGATTAAACGAAGGAGAAGAGACTCGGTGTGGTTTTCCTAACGTCATGATTCCTTTAGTACTTACAAAGGAAATACTTTAAGAATGACTGGGCTGGGGAGATGGCCCAGCAGTTAAAGGTGCTTGCTTGCAAAGCCCTGTCGGCCCAGTGTGATTTCCCAGCACCCACATAAAGCCCGATGCAAAAAGTGGTGCATGCATCTGAAGTTCATCTGCAGTGGCAAGTGGCCCTGGCATGCCCATATTCTGTGTGTGCCCATCTCTGCCTCTGCCTCTCTCTGTGTGTGTCTCTCTCTCTCTCTCTCTCTCTCTCTTCACAAATATATACAAAAAAAAAATTAAAGAATAGCATACATGTTTCCCAGTTTTGTCACATGACCTATGAGAATGTGTTGAATACCCACAAAGTTGTTCAGAATGCTTTTGCAACTGGGATCACCGACTGTGCACATTCTGACATCATTTTATCATAATGTGTGAACAGATTGACCATGAGGCTTGGACAACTCCCCCCAAGTGCACTTTTGCACAGAACATCTTGATGATTAGCTCCATTACTGGAGAGGTGGTGAAATTCTCCACACTTGATTCCTTCACTGAGCTCAGGTGACCCTCTCTGCCATCCATTCTGGGAAGCAGCTCCAGCCTCGTGTGCTTCTCCAGCCCCTGCAGCAAGTTAGAGCAGGTTTGCTGTTGTCCTAGTGACTCACCTGTGATCACAGGGACACCGAGCTGGTTCTGAAGAGAGCTCCGCAGAGATAAAGGGGCGAGTCCACTTCAAAACCCAGTTTGATTCTTTTTAAAAATTATTTCATTTTTATTTATTTGAGAGAGCAAGAAAGAGGCAGACAGAGAGGGGAGGGAGGAAGGGAATGGGTGCACCAGGGCCTTCAGCTGCTGCAAATGAACTCCAAAGGCATGCACCACCTTGTGCATCTGGCTTACGTGGGTCCTGGGGAATCAAACCTGGGACCTTTGGCTTTGTAGGCAAATGCCTTAACTGCTAAGCCACCTCTCCAGCTCCCAGTTTGATTGTTTAGGGACAAGTACAGATACGAAGAGTCCATGGAAAGTCCAGTCAATCTCTTTCTCTCCCTTTCTCTCTCTCTCGCATTGCAGTGATTTAAGTGGGTTTTATTTACACCTTTCCAAAGATATGACAGTGCAGAGCAGCCAGGAGGAAAATGAAAACCCGTGGGTAAATCACAATACTGTCTGCGCTGAGGGCACTCTGCCCACGCGAGCTCATTCAATATTCATGCTAAGCTTCCAGATGGAAAACACCAGGTTTTCGGCCTTGTGGGAGGAAGGGCACTGTGAGGCTCAGAGCATTGGGGGATTTCAGTAGATAACCAGCCAAGCATCTATACTCTGATATATTAGTGCTTCTGTATTGGGGAGAGATAAAACTTTCTTCAAAGGCTTGACTTCCCACCCCCTGTGACTGGCCCCATGGGAAGCAAGTAGACACATGGTAATATTTTAAGGAAAATAAACCAGGAAGGTTTTGGATTGTATTCTCTTTAGGCTGGGAGCTGACTCAGTGAACAAAGTGCTTGTCATGCACACATGTAGACCTGAGTTTGGATCCCCAGCACCCACTTAAAATGCTGGCTGTGGCCATGTGTGTCTGTAATCCTAGGGCTAAAGAGACAGAGACAGAAGGAGCCCCCGGGGGCTTGCTGGTTACTGTATCTGGCTCGCTCAGTAAGTTCCAGATTTGATGAGAGACCCTGTCTCAGAAAAAAAACAAGATGGAAAGTGATTGGGGAAGATGTTGATCTCTGGTTTTCACATATACACACACATATACGTGCACCTGCATATATACATACACCCACACATATGTGAACACACATATACACAAAAAGAAGAACAAACCACACATCCACACAAAGGCCAAAAGGGGAAAAAAACACTAAAGGAATCATGTTCGGTTTCAAAATAAGAATGGAAATTTCCATTGTTTTATTCTCTTTTGAAAAACCTGGACTATTTTATGAACTGAATACATGCTCATCAATGCATTAGTTTTTAAGTGCATTTTATTCCTTTTTGGGGGGTGGGTTTCGAGGTAGGGTCTCACTCTAGCTCAGGCTGACCTGAAATTCACTAGGTAGTTTCAGGGTGGCCTCGAACTCACAGCGATCCTCTTACCTCTGCCTCCCAAGTGTTGGGATTAAAGGCGTGAGCCACCACACCCGGCCATTTTATTCTATTTTAAAAATATGCTTACTTGTTTCTTTGCATGGGAGGGGTCACAGCAGGGCCTCTTGCCACTGCACGTGAACTCTAGATGCATATACCACTTTATGCATGTGGTTTTAACTAGGTACTGGGGAATCAAATCCAGGCCAACAAGCTTTGCAAGCCAATGCCTTTAACCACTGTGCCATCTTCCCAGCCCTTAAGTGCCTTTTAATCACACTTGAAACTCACTCAACATCAGTCTGCACAGAGCCAGGCTGAGCCGATTCAATCTCTGTCTCTCTCCCTCTCTCTTCTGCCTTCCTGAGGATACCACCTTCCTGCCCGCTTGGCCAGCCAAAGTAGCAGTAACATCCAGAAATAAATGAGAAGAAATCAGTGTTCCTAAAATAGAAGGCATTCTGTCCGGTTGTGTAACAGACGTCAATAAACAGCCCCACTGAGACACGGAATAATGTTGACTCTGGTGTCACTTCTCCAAGCCAGTGTTTAAGTACCATCCTGAGCTTGGTTCTTAGCATTTACTATTTACAGAGCACTACAGTCTTAACCACACCACAAAGTGAGCTCCTAAAGGGCGTGTCTTAAAGTCAAGAAGTTTGCAGGCTACTTCCAAGCTAAGGTAACATTTCCTGCTGGCAAGGGGCTTCAAGAGCCTCTAGCAGGAACCAGAGTGCCCTGCGTGCAGTAGAGCCCCCGGGGTCTCACTTCCTGTGCACCTACAAACCAACCCTTCATAGATGTGATGGTATGTTTTTTTTATGTCTTTGTTCTAGTGCTGGCAATAAAATCCAGGGCCTCTCCTGCCTGCCAAGGGCTCACCATTGAGTTGTACCCCCGTGCCCGTAGGTGTGGGTTTTTTTTAAAGCATCTTTACTAAGACATAGTTCACTATCTACAATTCACCACTGAAAATGCCCAGTGTGGGCTAGAGAGATGGCTTAGTGGTTAAGGCGCCTGCCTCCTAAGCCTAAGAAGAATGCTGTTCCAATCTCCAGCAGTTCCAATCTCCAGGTCCCACATTTAGCCAGATGCAAAGTGATGCAAGGGCACAATGCTGCACTTGCCCACAAGAGGGCACACACATCTGGATTTCATTCACAGCAGCTGAGAGGCTGCTGGCGCACCCATTCTCTATCTGTCTCCCTCTCCCTCTCTCTGTCTCTCTCAAAAAAATTTTTTTCTTTATTTGCAGAGAGAGAATGGGTGCACAAGGGCCTCCAGCCACTGCAAATGAACTCCAGATGCATGTGCCACTTTCTGCATCTGGCTTTACATGGGTACTTGTACATGGAACTTGGGTTGTTAGGTTTTGCAGGCAAGCGCCTTAACCACTGAGCCATCTCTCTAGCCCCATTTTGCCTTTCTGATGGCTTTGTTTACAGGCTTTTTCTAGTTTGTTTTTTTTTTTTTTTTTTTTTTTTTTTGTGGTAGGATCTTAGTCTAGCCCAGGCTGACCTGAAATTCACTCTGTAATCTCAGGCTGGCCTCAAACTCACAGTGATCCTCCTACCTCTGCCTTCCTAGTGCTGGGTTTAACGGTGTGCCCCACTAGGCCTGGTATTTTTTTTTTTTTTATGAAGTCCCACCTATCCCAGAATCACTTTTGTTGTTCTTGGTGTTATAGCGATGGTTAACCTTAATTGAAACTTGATGTGATTTTGAATGACCTAGGAGGCACACCTCTGGACACATCTGTGAGAAGGTCTGTAGCTTTGGTTAATTGAGGTGGAAGCCCCACCCTACATGTGAGTAGCACCCTTCCATAGGATTGCACAAGAAGGAGGGAGTAAGCTGAGCACCAGCATTCACCTGTCTGCTTCCTACCCAGAGATGCGACATGACCATCCACCACACGCTCCATGCCTTCACGGATAGACTACATCCCTTTGAGCTGTCAGCTGGAACAGACTCTTCTTCCATTGTGCTGCTTTTGTCACATCAATGAGATCATGACTAACGTGACGGCCCTTGAAGTGACCAAAAGTCACTTCTCACCCTCAGTCAGTCTGATTCTTTTTTTTTTTTTTTTTTTTTGTTTTTCAAGGTAGGGTCTCACTCTGGTCCAGGCTGACCTGGAATTCATTATGTAGTCTCAGGGTGGCCTCGAACTCACGGCGATCCTCCTACCTCTGCCTCCCGAGTGCTGGGATTAAAGGCGTGCGCACCATGCCCAGCTAGTCAGTCTGATTCTTGTCGGGTTGTCTCTGTTCTCAAATTCTTTCAAAAGTGGAGGACTTACGTGGAAAACAATTTATTCCCACCAAGAAGATGAGGAAATGCGAGTTGGTATTTGTGCTGTCTGTAATGCTTCTTGTTGTAGACCATAGCGGGTAATGTCCCTAAAGGGGACATTGGCCAATCTCAGGAGACATTGCTGCTTGTGGCAGTTGGAGATGCCACTGCCACGTGGTGAGCAAAGGACAGAGTGGTAATATGCCTCACCCAGTGCTGGGACAGGCTCTGCCCCACGCCAGACCTGTCACACCAAAAGATGTCAGCAGTGCCAGACCTGGAGAAGACCATGTGAGGACTGACCTTCTCCATCAGCCATGGCTGTGTCGTGCTTCTGACCAAAGGGGAGTGGCCTGCTGCTGACTCTGGAACTCACTGGTTGTCCTGAAAGCTGCTTTACTAGTGTCTTCTGTTACTTATCCAAACCCAGCGTAGAGCAAGAATAGTGTGATCTTTCTTTCTTTAAAAAAAACACACAGATTTTATTTATTTTTGAGAGAGAGAGAAAGGAAGTGAGAGATGGAAAGGCTGAGCACGCCAGGGCCTTTAGCCACTGCAAACGAACGCCAGATGCATGTACCGCCTTGTGCATCTGGCTTACGTGGGTCCTGGGAAATTGAACCTGGGGGTCCTTTGGTTTTGCAAGCAGGTGCCTTAACTGCTAAGCCATCTCTCCAGCTCCGAGTGTGATCTTTCATAGAGGAAAGAATAAAACTGGGCATGGTGGCTCACAACTGCAATCCCAGCACCCAGGAAGTAGAGGCACCCATTCTCAATAAACAAATGATACGTGCTGAAAGAAAAAAGAAAAGAATTGAAAAGGCTAAGCACTGGGCTGGAGAGATAGCTCAGCAGTTAAAGACCTTGCTTGGAAGGCCTAACAGCCCAGGGCTGAATTCCCTAGTACCCACATATCAACTGATACACAAAGTGACACATGTGTCTGGAGTTCGTTTTTAGTAGCAAGAGGCCCTGGCGCACCCATACTCACTCTCTCTCTCTTTCTCCTTGCAAGTAAATAATTTAGGGGGGGTGCGCTTCCGAAAAGGCTGTGAGTACTAAATACACATTTATATTTGAGTTTTTTATTTTTGACACACGCTGTACTTATACCTTAGTACTTTAATGACTTCAGCCAGTTTCTCACCAGGTTGAAAAAGCTTCAGGCTCTGGCAGGTATGGTGGTGCACACTTTTAATCCCAGCACCTGGGAGGCAGAGGTAGGAGGGTCAATGTGAGTTTGAGGCCAGGCTGAGACTATGTAAATTCCAGGCCAGCTTGGACCAGAGCTAGACCATACCTCTAAATAAATAAATAAATAAATGGCTAGCTGCAAGAGGGAGCTGAAGAGCTTGCTCAGTGGTTAAAGATGTTTGCTTGCTTGCAAAGCCTGGTGGCCCTGGTTTGATTCCTCAGTACCTCCATGAAGCCACATGCACATGCATCTGGAGTTCATTTGTAGTGGCAAGAGGCTCTGGTGCACCCACCTCCTACCCCCCCCTCTCTGCTTGCAAATAAAGAAAAAAAATATTTTTTTTTAATGCTGCAGGAGGGTTCCCATTGTATAAAGCCCAAACAGACATGACCACTCTGAGCATGCAGGCTACCGAGCTTGTTCCACCCTGATGGCAGCCATGTGGGTGAGGAGCTCTTCTTTCTCTACTCGGGGACAGCAAGGCCCTCAGAAATGTCCCTGGAGGAGGCTGGAGAGACAGCTTAGTGGTTAAGTGCTTGCCTGTGAAGCCTAAGGACCCTGGTTTGAAGTCTGATTCCCCAATACCCACGTAAGCTAGATGCACAAGGTGGCACATGCATCTGGAGTTTGTTTGCAGTGGCTGGAGGCCCTGGTGTGCCCATTCTCTCTCTCTCTGCCTCTTTCTCTCTCTGTTGATCTCAAAAAGATAAATAAAAATAAAAAAAGTTAGAGATGTCCCTAGGGAATTTAAACTATACCTATGCCTAGCCAGCTCATATGAGCCCTATCAGTGTCTGCTCCCTGAGGAAGCGAGGGCTGGAGAGTTGGCTCAGTAGTTAAGGCACTTGCCTTAATTCCTGATGACCCAGGTTCGATTCCCCGGTACGCACATAAAGCCAGATGCACAAAATGGCCTATGCATCTGGAATTCGTTTGCAGTGGCTACAGGCCCCAACACACTTATTCATTCTCTCTCTCTCTCTCTCTCTTTTTCTTTCCTTGCAAATAAATAAATAAAATATGTAAAAAGAGGGAGTGAGAGGGAGGCAGAGCGCAAGAAAGAGACCACAGCTTTTCCTGAGACGTGATGTGTCCAGGAAGTGATGGATGAATTGACTAGCCAAACCTTCATCTCCAGTCCCAGGATGTAAACATGGCCTTAGCACAGGCAAACCTTCCTTCTGAAGGTGGGGCTGTGGAACTGGTTGTGGGACGCCATGTTAGCCAGAATGGGGAATCTTTTCACTGGCAGCAGAATGTGTGCAACAGTGGGCTCCCACAGGTCTCAGCACTGGCCGTGGGCTTCTGACTAACCTGTGAGCTCAGCACTGCCTCCCTGGGAAGACACTGGCAGGGCTCACTAGCTTCCACAGCCCTGTACACATACTGAGCCCTCCCAGCTCTCACGGAAGCCAAAAGGCCTGAAAAGAGTGTGCTTCAATACTGCCGTTCTGTCCACCATGTGTAACCCCTGACCAACCAAGGAACAGGTCAACATGAGGTAAGGGGACAGGATCTACCAGCCAAAATGTCCTGGGCAAAAGGAGCAAGAGCTGGTAGCTTCATTCCTGTTTCTGCCCACCTGAGAGAGGAGCTCCCTGTATCCCAGATCTAGTGGGAAACAGCAGCTAGAAATCTCACCAGCTTTAACACATAGTCATTTCATATATTTCACTGTTAGCTTCCCCCTGAAAATTCTGTCTTACACACCCATGTTTGTTTGTTTGGTTGGTTGGTTAGTTGGTTGGTTAGTTGGTTAGTTTATTTGTTTGAGGCAGGATCTCGTGTGGCCCAGGATGTAACCAAGGATCCTGTAAACTCCTGATCCTCCGGTCTCCATCTCTGGAGGGCTGGGATTATAGGCCTGTACCACACACCCAATTCTCTGTAGTGCTGGGATGGAACCCAGAGCTTCCTGCATGCCAGACAACCACTCTACAACAGAGCTACATTCCCAGCCACCCTCATTTGTTTTTATACAAAGTGGTATTTTCTGGAACACAAGGACAAGTTAGGTTTGGTCTACTATGCTGGGTACTGGAGATTGTTTCTCTGCCCAGCTTCTGCGGTCTCTAAGTGAAGGCCCCTACCTATCATGCCAGCTGCTGCTTCAGGGCTTACATAGCAGACATAGAGGTCTCAGGACAGCCACAGCCAAGAGCAGCTTAGGCCATTGTGTGACATCTTAGACAGCAGGGAGGAAGCAGATTCTGTCTGAGACCCGTTCGGCACGGACTCCTGAGGTGTTAAAATATTCAGAATTCTCAATATTAGTTCTTTGTCTGTTTCTTAAGGCAACCTCTGGCAGCCATGACTGAAAAGTCTAACACAACCGGTTTTGCAGAGTGTCCCTCTGTGACATGTCTTGACATCATTCCCCCTCCTGATAAGTGTGTTCCAGTCTGAATCAGAACATCGGCAACAAGCCTTGTAACCTTGTCACAAGAGCAGTGTGAGGTGTTTTTCCTGTCCCAGGGCCTTCTTCCCCCCGCCCCACCCCCGCTTTCTAAAATATTCTGTTTGCCCTCTCACCATTCCCCCCAAATCTTGCCACCACAGGCCATGAATCATCTTAAAATACAAGGATTGTGACCAACAGCTTGTGTGTGAACGTGCAGGGGTGCACTGTGTGTGAGTGCATGCATGTGTGTGCACACGTGTAACATGTGTCAATAGTTGTGCCAACCAGATCTCTTTGAATGGCCTCTGTGGTGGGTGGGTTGGCCTGGGTCCCTGGACACTAAGGTCACCAGGGAGTTCATGACTGAGCTGTCGGTCCTTGGAGTCACACCAGGAGTTCCCCACCCATGTTTCGCTTGTACCTGACATGGGCAGGGTTGGCTTCCTGCGCTGGGGTCTGAAACCATGGTTCATGGCCCTTCCAGGGAGTTCCCAGGTCCCCCTCCCTATCACCACCCAGGGCTGGGCAGGGCCCACGCTGAACCAACGGGAAGATGCTACTTAATGTGTAAAGGTCAAGGCCCACTGAAGGTTCTTTTTCGTGGTTTTGCTCACAGAGAAAATGCAACTGTTGACTGGTTTGTGATGGAGTAGGCGATTACCAATTCCTCGGCACCAAAACTTACCTTGTGTCTTTCCTCAGCATCCGTGACTGTGTGTGTTAACATCCGCCACTAGCTGGGGGATGGGCTAGCTTCCTGTGGCTTCTGCAAGGAGTCACGTGCACAAGTCACTGAAACAACAGGAGTTGTGCCTCTCACAAGATTGAAGGGCTGGCTCTTGAAGGGTCAGAGGGAGAACGTGTCCCCGCCTTTCCTGGCGCTGAGTGGTTCCACAGGCTTTCCCATGCCCTGGCTTGTAGCGGTGTCACTCCCATCTCTTCTGCATGGCCACACAGCACTCTCCCTGTGTGTCTGAGTCCAACTCTTTCTTCTGACAAGGACATCAGTCACTGCATTAGGTTCGCCCTAATCCCCTCTTTACCCGATTACCTCTGCAAAGGACGTGTTTTCATGTCAGATCACAGTCGCACACTCCAGAAGTTAGGACATGGACACACGTTTCAAGGGATGCCATGAGAAGGCGGCTCACTGGAGTTTAAGGGAAGTTGGGTAAGGCAGCATATTGCAAAAGTCCCCCACCCAGATGCCAGAGGGCACAGAAATAAACCAAAGAGGTAAGACTTGGCCCTCGGTTCAGCAGACAGTATGATATATGCCTGTGATATATGTGGATATGCTTGGTATGGCCCCTAGCATTGGGCACAGCAGGCACATTCAACCTTTGTTTCCCTGGGGTCTGGAATGTCGGTTAAAGACACACACAAGCAAAGTTAGCTTGTGGAATAGTTACTGTGGGGGAGGTTTACACACATTTTGCCATTGAGGTCATATCGAGGGTAGCAATTAGACTCTTGGCCAAGGGTCTCATCCACCTTATCGTGCCTGGTCAGATGCCGTAGCTAGGACCGTGCGCAAATGAGCCTCCTAGATGCTGTGAGACGTGGACGTCCTTCTGCCCCAAG
The DNA here is from genome assembly GCA_036365145.1 of Orientallactaga sibirica. NCBI lineage: Eukaryota > Metazoa > Chordata > Mammalia > Rodentia > Dipodidae > Orientallactaga > Orientallactaga sibirica. Next base: position 7,040,662 of record JAEOAD010000061.1, read on the forward strand.
CCCTGTGCTGCTGCTGCCCCCGGCCCACACCATCAACCCAGCTCCAACTACTGAGAGCCCATGTGAAATGGGGCAGGGTAAGAGAGTCCCAGAGACAGGAAATGTGCTGGTTTCAGGTGATTTTCTGGCAATCACTCACAGCCCAACTCAGGACATACAAGAATAGTGCCACTTCTGACCCCTTCAGTCCCATTTGCCTCTCCAGGCAGCAGTCCTATTCACTTTGGAGCCACGGTGGACAGGGTGGACAGGATGGATGGCCTTGTGGGGTCAGTGCCATGGCAACACTGTGATAGACATTGACCTGCTGTCCCACGTCATGGGGCAGCTCACCCTCACCAAGCTCTGCTGGAGCCAGAGAGGAGAAGCTCCCAGAGAGGAGAGCCGCCAGACCACACAGCTCCCTAGCAGAGAAATGTGGAGCAGAGCTGGGAGGAGCAGTGGCTGCCCGGGGCCCGTGTGTGAAGGAGTACTCCACTTGTGCTCACAGTTGTCCTCCAGTACCTCCACTTCACTTAAGTACAGCAGCAGTTTCTATGTGCCAGACAGAGTCTAAGAACCTTGTGCACAAGCCCTCGCTGAAACCATGCCAAGCAGCATTAGCATTTCTTTCTGCCAATGCCACATAGCTAAGAAACAAGCCACAGTGTGTACCTAGAGTCTGGCTTTGGAGTTCACTGTCTCAATGGCCTGTCTGCCAACCCCCTATGTAAAGCATGTAAACTTGAGGGCTGGAGAGATGGCTTAGCAGTTAAGGTGCTTGCCTACAAAGCAAAGAACCCAGGTCCGATTGCCCAGGACCCATGTAAGCCAGATGCGTAAGGTGAAGCATGCATCTGGAGTTTGTTTGCAGTATCTGTAAGCCCTGGTGCACCCATGCTCTCTCTCTCTCTCTCTCTCTCTCTCTCTCTCTCATAAATAGATAAAAATAAAATTTTTGAAAAAAGAATGTAAACTTGAGACCGTGTAAATCTTGGGCGTATATGTTGCTGAAGCAGTGTTTCCATGATTGCCGGGGGACAAACACACCCCAGCCAGGAGAAAGGTGGCACATGACTCTGTCAGCTGTTGAAGGTGTCCTGTCCGCGGGCACTGTGAAAAGTCAGCAGCAGTTAGGGCAGACTGGTCATGACTGAAATACCAAACGCAAATTAGCTGAAGAGCACCAGGGGACCTTCATCATGATGGGACCATGGCCACAAAGGCAGCCCTGGCCTGAGAGGAAACCATTCCTGGATTCTACTTTCCATAGGATCCAAAAGGAGAAATGGGCTTAGGGAGATGTGATGGGGGAGCCAGACAGGGTGTCATGTACCTGCCAGGCTCATCTGAATTTGATATCATGTGCAAGCGTGATTTATTGAAATAACTAAGAGAACCACCAAATCCACTGTCCACACTCATGACTGAACTATGCACCAAAAATCTGAACCTCAAGAATAAAGCTTGGGGGGCTGGAGGGATGGCTTAGTGGTTAAGGCACTTGCCTGCAAAGCCAAAGGAACCAGGTTCAAGTCCCCAGGACCCACATAAGCCAGATGTACAAGGTGGCACATGCATCTGGAGTTCGTTTGCAGTGGCTGGAGGCTCTGGCACACCCATTCTTTCTGTCTCTCTGTCTCTCTCTCTTTCTCTCTCTCTCTCTGCCTATTTTTCTCTGTCTCTCTCTCAAACAAATGAATAAAAATGAAATAAAGCTTATGGAACTAGGGAAGACAGCTTAGTTGGTAAAACTGCTGCCACGTAAGTGTGAGGACCTGAGTTCAGATCCCTAGTTCCCATGCAAAAGCTGGCCATGGTGGTACGTGCTTGTCATCCCAGCACTGGGGAGGCAGAGACAGAAGGATCCTTAAGGCTTGCTAGCATGCTAGATGAACCAAATCCTGAGCTCAGGGTTTAGTGAGAGACCCCGTCTCAATAAATCAGGGGGAAAGCAATCCAGGAAGACACTTGACCTGAATCTCCGGCCTCCACATACATCACCCCTATAATATGAACACACATCACATATACCATACATACATACACTATAAAATAAAGCTCAAACGCTAGGTATAGTGGTGCACACTTGCAATTCCAGTAATGGAGAGACAGAAACAGGAGGATTGTTAAGAGTTCAAGGCCAGCCTGGTCTAACTAGCCAGTTCCAGGCCAATCATGGCTATTAAAACCTTAAAAAATAAGGCTGGAGAAATGGCTTAGCAGTTAAAGGCACTTGCTTGCAAAGCCTGACAACCCGAGTTCCATTTCCCAGTACCCATGTAAAGCGAGATGCACATAGTGGCACATGTGTCTGGAGTTTGTTTACAGTGGCAAGAGGCCCTGGCATGCCTGTTCTCTCAAATAAATAAATAAAAATATTTTTAAAAATAGATAAGGGCTGGAGAGATGGTTTAGCAGTTAAAAAACTTGCCTGAGAAGCCTAAGGACTCTTGTTTGATTCTCCAGATCCCACATAAGCCAGACACACAAGGTGATGCAAGCACACAAGGTGGTGCATGTGTCTGGAGTTCTGTTGCAATGACTGGAGGCCCTGGCATGCTAATTCTTTCCCTCTTTCTCTGTCTTTTTCTCTCTCTCTCTCATAAAAAAATATATACTAAACAAATAAATAAAAACAAAGCTCACACCTGTGTCCCCATTAAAGTCCCAGGCAGCAGTTGACAGGAACCCAGAGAAGCAGAACCACAGCTTTCTGTAAAAAAAAATAAAATGCAGATTCCCATAATGCACTGCTCCTCCACCTTACAGGAATGAGAGTGTCCCTGGTTGTTAGCGCCATTTTCTCCCCAAAGTCCTGATTTCCAAAGTCTAGTTAGCCCAAGTTGGACTGTAAAGAAGTGAGGTCTAGTGTCAATTCTGCCCCTCAATGTCACTTGAAATTCATAAGCCCTCCCCAAAGGGCACTGCTTTGGAGTAACAAGATGATGACTGGTTACTGTATTCCATCCATGCTGGCACTTGGTTGATTCCTTTTGTGTGAAAATATACACCAGAACCAAGAGCAATGGCGGGGGGAAGTCAATGAGCCTCTATAGAAGTCCACCTGGAGCTAAGCTAAGTCCACCACCTTCCACTTGAAGCCACAGAACAGAATGTGACTGGTGAAAAATGAACAAAAATGCCTGACAGTTATCTTGTTTCTAAAACACTTCTTTTTTTAAGAAAGAAGGGGCTGGGCATGGTGGTGCACGCCTTTAATCCCAGCACTTGGGAGGCAGAGGTAGGAGGATCGCTGAGAGTTCGAGGCCACCTTGAGACGACATAGTTAATTCCAGGTCAGCCTGGACCAGAGTGAGACCCTACCTGCAAAACCAGAAAGAAAGAAAGAAAGAAAAAAGAAAAAAAAAGAAAAAAAAGAAAGAAAGAAAGAAAGAAAGGAGGGAGGGAGGGAGGGAGGGAGGGAGGGAGGGGGCTGGAGAGATGGCTTAGTGGTTAAGGTGCTTGCCTGCAAAGCCAAAGGACCCAGGTTCAATTCCCCAGGACCCATGTAAAGCCAGGTGCACAAAGTGTCACATGCATCTGGAGTTAGTTTGTAGTGGCTAGAGGCCTTGGCATGTCCATTCTCTCTTTCTCACTCTCTCCTTGCAAATAAGTAATTTTTTAAACAAAGGAGGGATCTGTTTTGGTTCATAGTTTAAGAAGGAACGCATCCTTACAGGAAGGCATGGTAGTTAGGGCATGAGATGGCTAGTCACATTGGGTCCACAGTCAGGAAAAGAGTGAGATGGATGCTGGTGTACAACTCACTTTCTCCTTTTTATTCAGTCTAGGACCCCTGCCCACGGGTTGGTGCTCCCATATTCATGGTCTATCGACCCACCTCAAGTAAACTTCCCTGAAAATACCCTCCTAGGTAATTCCAAATCCACTCATGTTGACATTGAAGATAAACCCTTACATCCCCTTTCATGTTGATCTCTTTATCAAAAATGAACTGAGGGCTGGAGAGATGGCTTAAAGGTTAAAACACTTGGCTGCAAAGCCAAAAGACCCAGGTTCAATTCCCCAGGATTCATGTAAGCCAGGTGCACAGGGGATGCATATGTCTGGAGTTTGTTTGCAATGGCTATGCAAAGGCTCTGGTGTGCCCATTCTCTCTATATCTATCTATCTATCTATCTATCTATCTATCTATCTATCTATCTATCTTTTACTCTCTCAAAATAAATGAATAAAATAAGATTTTTTTTTTTTTAAATTGAGGGGCTGGAGATATAGCTCAGTACTTAAGGCACTTGCCTGCAAAGCTTAATGACCCAGGTTCGATTCCCCAGTACCCATGTAAAGCCAGATGCACAAGGTAGCACAGGTGTCTGGAGTTCAGTACATTTGCAGTGGCTAGTGGCCCTGATGCACCCATCCCACCCCCTTTCCAATAAATAAATGAAATATTTAAAAACTGATGTTAGGTATATGAAAACAATATGTCTTAAGACAGGGTTTTGCTGTTTTTCTTCTCCAGGATGGTGAGAATAACAGAGGAGAATCTGAGAAAAAGAGAAATCTCGGTGAGCTTTCCCAGGCAGCCTCAGAAGACAGTGATGTGTTCGGTACGTAATGTGGGCCTGTGGGCCGCAAGCCCTGCTTTGACTTGGCGACTGCGAGCTCCAGCAGTTTCTCTGGGCCAAGTTAATTGGGTTTCCGTGGCATTGGTCTATCCTCACTGTTCACATAACTGTGCAGAAGTGTGGAAGACAGGCCTGTCTCCTTCCTGCAATCCCTCTACGGACTCCTATGTCCCAAGTGTCTGTCCCATTTTATTATTCATGTTTGCTCTCCTCTACCACAGACCCCCAGGGTTCTCCTTGTGATCTTCCTCTCGTCCTCTGCTTGTCTGGGGACATTAAAAAACCCCAGCAGTGTCGCGATGAGGAAGTGAGCTTGCCAAGGCCTGGGACCCGGCCCCATGGTGCTTGAGCTGGCTATAGACCGTGACTCAGCTGCTGTTGGGAAATAGCTGGTGTCTACAAAATGTCACCTTCATGTTTACCACGGAATACAAGTTGCCTTGCTCGTATATTCCTCTTCCTGCTTTTCCAGAGACAAGAAAGGCTGGCATCTGATTTTTTAAAATATTTTTAATATATATATATATATTTATTTATTTATTTACTTATTTGAGAGAGGGAGGGAGAGAGAGAAAGAGACAGAGAAAATGGGTGTACCAGGGCTCCCAGCCACTGCAAACAAATGCCAGATGCATGGGCCACCTCGTGCATCTGGCTTACATGAGTCCTGGGGAATCGAACCTGGGTCCTTAGGCTTCACAGGCAAGCACCTTAACCACTGAGCAATCTCTCCAGCCCTCGCACCTGATTTTCATGTGAGGACAGTTGACTCATCTTTCCATGGCTTGTCTGGGATCCCAGGGTTGCCTGGGCTCTGACAGCACAAATTCTAAAGAGAAAATAACAGAAGGTGGTCCCCAACTGACTCACACAGTGAGGGCTCACTGCCCACCCCAGAGGAAAGGGAAGCCAGGTCCTGGCCTTTGCAGGGAGTACAGTGCAAGTCAGCCAGCCAGCCTGGGGGTTCAGGCACTCAAGGCCTAAAACTCTTGGCCAAATTCACACTAGTTGTTAAGCAGTGCCATGTACCCTAAATTTTTTGTTCCTGATTAACTTGCTTTTTTACCAAATTCAATCTTGTCTATTCTTTGTCCTTCCTGAGAAAACACTCTCAAGTCACCAATGTGTCACTGCTGGAAACAGCATGCTCAGAGGCTGAAAGCACACAGCTTCACATGACGGAAGTGAGACAGGCGCGTGTCAGCGGGGGACGACAAGCTCTCAGTTGCTATTTCTCTGTTCCTGCAGGAATTTTCTTGGGGCATTCCTGCCTTTAGAAAGTGGGGTGTTCGTTCCTTCATGGCAGAGGAAAGAGTAGAAGACAGCAGTGTGAGTGCCTGGGAGCCATGACAAACACTTTAGAATACCCAAGGCAAGGCACTGCTCCTTTCACTGGAGTGGAATGTCTGTGTTGCTAATGCTCAGGATCAATTCACTTGTGATGCTGTAAAGTAAGCCTCCTGACATGGCTTCTTTACTTATATGCTTCAAGTATGTGCATACAACTAACATATACATACACACACACATGTCTAGAGAGACATGCAGGCATCATAGAAAAGCATGAGTTTAGATTTTACTTTTTAAGCAAGCATCATCTTTTATCATCATCGTCATCATCATTGCTATTAATTTTTGGTCTTATTAATTTATTTGTGGTGCTTAGGATTGAACCCAGGGCCTCCTACACACTTGGTAAGTGTTTTACCACTAAACTGCAGCCCCAGACCTAATTAGTTGTTTTTAAGGTTATTTGTGACAATAACAGCCATTAGGTTACATGTACACACACACACACACACACACACACACACACACAACTGTGGGTCAGTATGTAACAGGTGTGTTCCATATAACATAAAATGCCTCTATGAGGAATGAGGAGGTCCTTAAATTACAGAGATACTCTCAATTCCTCAAGATGTTTTTTCTGCAGCTCTCCTTAACCTTTCCAAGTAAATATTCACTGGGCAGAATCACTAGGGTTGAAAGCGGAAACCAGCAGAAATGCAGAAGTTGTCAGTCTCTCCACACACTTGCACCAGCAGCTGCCTGTCACACCCCAGCATTGCTTCTGGGACCTCTGACAGCAGATGTAGAGGCTCACGCCTGTGGAATGAAGGCAACTCACCACTCAGCACACTGTGGTGGGATCCGAGTCATCTTCACACATGCACAGCTCATGCTCTGTTCTGGTTGAGTCATAGCCCAGGGATGTGTGAGGAGCCCTGAGCCTGCGGATAGACTCTGAGTCAGAGAAGTCGAGAGGCCAGGGGTGTCCCATAGGGACTGCTCAGAAATCCTGAGTGATGAGGACCTGGAGGGTGGGGAGCTGCCTTTGAACTAAACAATCTCCCTTCCTGGCCCTCCTCTAGAATCTGTGGATGTTTCCAGCTAATGGTACAGCCTGGCAAAAGGGAAAATGTCAGCCCAAATGTTCTCAGCTGCTAACGTTGACCATAGAGCCTGAGGGACCACATATGAGGATTCTTTTTTTTTTTTTTTTTTTTTTTGAGAGAGAGAGAGAGAGAGAATGGGTGCACCAGTGGCCTCTCAGCCTCTGTGAACGAACTCCAGGCACATGCGCCCCTTGTGGGCAAGTGTGGCATTGTGCCCTTGCATCAAGTTTTGCATCTGGCTAAACGTGGTACCTGGAGAACTGAACGGGTGTTCTTAGGCTTAGCAGGCAGGTGCCTTAACCACTAAGCCATCTCTCCAGCCCCACATATGAGGATTCTTGATAAACTAACTGCAGATGACTATAGAGATGGCTCCAGAGGAGACCAGCTCCCTTCCCTTCACAGGGCTTTCCCTGGCTAGACAGCAAGCGCCAAAGCACACCAGGAGGGCACGCTCGTGACATTCTGTAAGCATGTGAGTCAGCAGCAGTCATGTCAGGGCCATCTCAAAGCACCTGCTGCTCATCTTGCTCTTATGACAGAGGAATGGGTGAAGGATGTGAAGAATGCGGACAAGGATGGCGTATCAGTTACTCCACATGTTGCCGTGACCAGATACATGACAGGAAGAAGCTTAAGGAAAGAAAGGCTGTATTGCAGCTTACAGGTCATCGTGGTATGGAAGGCCTGGTTGTGGGAGCAGGAAGCCTGCTGGTCACATTCCAGCCATAGTCAGGAGGCAGAGGGCAAACAGAAAAGTAGGACCAGGCTATAAAACCTCAAGGCCCACCCCCAGTGACACACTTCCTCCAGCAATGCTAAAGGTTTCAAAGAGTGCCACCCTCTGGGGACCAAGTATTCAAGCACAGGAGCCCATGGGAGATTTTTTAAAATATTTTGTTTATTTATTTAAGAGGCAGTGAGAGAGAGAAAGAGAGGGAGAGAGAACATGGTGCATTAGGGCCTCCAGCTATTACAAACGAACTCCAGATGCATGCGCCACTTTGTACACCTGGATTACATGGGTCCTGAGGAATCAAACCTGGGTCCTTTGGCTATGCAGGCAAGTGCTAAGCTATCTCTCCAGCCCGGGAGGGGGATGTGTTGTATTGAAAACACCTTTAACTACTGAGCCATCTCTCTAGTCCAGCATTCAAATCATAACAGCCCCTGTACCCTAGCTTACAGATTGCTGCAGAAAACATACCTTAAGGATCTCTGAGAACATCAGGAGGAAAAAAAAATACTTCCTACAGGTGAGAATTCCCAGCTGGGGCAGGACTAGACAACCATAGAGAAGTTTTCAAGCAAGACTAGCTAGGTACGGGTGGGTACCATATGCTGTGGTTCACAGCTGACGGCTGAAAGCCACAAACTAAATCAGACAACTGAATTCAGACCCACTTCTGCTGTTGTCTGCCAGGCCAAAGGCACTCTTGACTTCACAGTGCCATACAAGCCTTAAGACTTTCCATTTCTGAAAAAAAAAATCCCACTGGAGAGTTGCCTTTAGACCTAAGCAAAGATCTCAGAGGAGCACAGTGCTATGTCTGTCTGTATTTTTCCTCTGTCGGTATTGCGGTTACACCTCAGGACTGGTTGCCTGGCTACCCAGGAGGAAGGAAGTATTGCAGGGTACAGTAGCCTAAAGAGACCATGTGTTGTTCCCACTTTGAAGAGCCAGGTTGTTTTGAGACTGGTCAGTTCCTGTGTTGAGTCCCATGCCTACACACGCTGCACACGCTGTCCTGTCATTTGAAAGCCACTCAGTCAGACAGAAGGCAGCATGCCCCACCCATTGCCCTCTAGAGCTTTCTGATCACAGGCTACCACAGGGCAGGCTATCCCTGAGGTGAACAATCATGGAGCTCCCTAACTTACACTGAGAGTCCAGAAGAGGGCACAACTGCTCTGCAAGAGTGACTGGCACCTTCCAGATGGGCCAGACCTCAGACATCAGGGGTCCAGAGTGTTACATACAAGCTAGCGGAGATTGACAGGTACCTCAGGCAAGGATGGCTTAACCACAAGGTCACACCTCCCGCTTCTGTCCTTGGCATTTCTTGTGGCTGAGGCATGCGCACGCCAGACCAAACCCTTACTGAAAGTCACTGGGAAAACAAACAGACCTGCCCATGCTGAGACAATGGAGGTGGAACACCATTGTGCTCAGTGTTGAGCGAAACATACTCATTGGAGACATTTAAGTACACATTATTCCTCTGCTTCTCAGAGCTTGTGTCAGCTCACCTTAAGGAGCCATCCAGGAAACAGCAGGCTGTAAATGAGATTGAAAAGCTCAGGTCATGTAAAGAAAGACCACAGCTATGTCAACCACGATTGTTGTGGTAGGGTGTCACCTTTAACTGTGAGCTCCAGTCACCTATATGGGAAGTGAGGCCTTGCATCACATGGGAGGTGGCACAACTGTGTGGTTTGGCTCCTTCTATGTGAGGAGAGGTCCTTAAAGAACTCCTGTGAGCAATGGAGGATCCACACATGTGCTGAGGTAGGACATCCTGCCCTCCCCTGATGTGAGTTGATGACTATCACCTCTTATTTTTTTATTTTTATTTTTATTTTTATTTTTATTTTTTGGTCTTTCGAGGTAGGGTGTCACTGTGGTCCAGGCTGACCTGGAATTCACTATATAGTCTCAGGGTGGCCTCGAACTCATGGTGATCCTCCTACCTCTGCCTCCTGAGTGCTGGGATTAAAGGCGTGCGCCACTATGCCCGGCTCATTTCTATATTTTTTAATATATTTTATTTATTTATTTGATAGAAAGAGGGAGAGAGAATGGGTGCACCACGGCCTCCAGCCACTGCAAATGAACTCCAGATGCATGCACCACTCTGTGCATCTGGCTTACATGGTTCCTGGAGAATTGAACCGGGATCCTTTGGCTTTGCAGGCAAATGCCTTACTGCTAAGCCATCGCTCCAGCCCTATTTCTATATTTTTGATAATTTGTTTGCTTGATTTAGACAAGGTCTTACTCTGTTGCCCAGATTAGCGTCAAACTCACTGTAATCCTCCTGCCTCAGCTTCCTGAGTGCTAGCATTACAGGCATGCATCACCACCACACCTGGCCACATCAGTTCTTATAACCCCAAAGAAATTTCACACTCATTTCAAAGGATTCAAGGCTGCATTTTTTAAAAATGCCAGGAATTTTTCCTGCTTAGATTTTTATTGGTGCTGGCAGTCACAGGGAGGTCATTGTTTTTATAGGGAATGCACTGGCTAATGTCATGTTGTTCTCTATGGTAATAATCTTCAATCAAAGCCAGTGGGCAAATCACAGCCCTCACTGATGGCAGCCCAGATCTTACGACCTCAGGACCTTTTCTGCCCCATGGACTAAATTGGACTCTGAAGGGTGTCTCATAGCCCAGGTCCCCATGCGGAGAAAGAGGCAGACAGAGCTCCTGGAGAAGGACAAGAGGAACTGCCTGGGGACAGAGAGGCTTAACCCGGCCTAGCCACTAGCTCACATATTACTGGGGTACTCTTTTCTTCTCTCAGTAAACAGGCACTTGCCTCTATCCTGGCACTGCCACAGGGGTCAGTGAAGGAGTGGCAAGGACACACAGAGCACTTGGGAGGCTGAGGAAGGAGGATCATTGTGAGTTTGAGGCCAGCCTGGGCTGCATAATAAGGTCCTGTGTCAAAAGAAAGAAGGGATAGAAGAAAGAGAGAGAGAAGGAAGGGAGGGAGGGAGGAAGGAAACACAACTGGAGAGATGGCTCAGCAGTTAAGGCATTTGCCTGCAAGACCTAAGGACCCAGGTCATCCCCAGTACCCACATAAGACAAAAACACAAGGTGCCACATGCATCTGGAGTTAGTTTACAGTGGTTGGAGGCCCTGGTGGGCCCATTCTCTCTCCCTCTTCTCTCTCTCTTTCTGTCTCTCTCTCTCTCTCTCTCTCCCTCAAATAAATAAATAAAATTTTTAGAAAAGAAAGAATAGGGCTGGATAGATGGCTTAGCAGTTAAGGCCATACCTGTGAAGCCTAAAAACCAAGGTTCGATTCTCCAGGTCTCATGTAAGCCATATGCACATGGTGGCGCATGCATCTGGAGTTCATTTTCAGTGGCTAGAGGCCCTGGCGCATCCATTCTCTCTCCCCCCCTGTCTAACAAATAACTAAATAAATAAAAACTTAAAGACCTTGAGCATTATGAATCGCTTGCTCAGGCAGCTATGCCAAATTGTATTCCACTAAGATGTTAGGATAAAATTGTTTAAAAAAAAAAAAAAAAAAAGAAAAGAAAGAAAGAATAGCTAGGCCATGTTACAGGATTCATTATCATTTCTGCTGCTCCCAGTGACTCTGGCAGTAAGTGTACCCATTCATGGTTCCTGTGCCAGTAACATTTGGTATTACTAGTTTATTTGCCATTGGCACACTGAATGTCCTAGATGAAAGGCATCACCATGCCATTTTATGAGTCTTAAGGACAACTGAGGCCAGTAACAGTCCCTCAAAAATGACTACAATACACTGATGAAGTGTTTTCATAAGACTTAATTAAAATTTTACCTGACTGGTTGGTGGGCTCAAGAGGCTGACTCACAGGGCTGGAAGGATTGCTTAATGGTTAAGGCATTTGCCTGCAAAGCCAAAAGACCCAGGTTCGATTCCCCAGGACCCACGTTAGCCAGATGCACAAGGGGGCCAACGCATCTGGAGTTCGTTTGCAATGGCTAGAGGCCCTGGCACAGTCATTCTCTCTCCCACTCTCCCTCTCTCCCCCTCTGTCTCTGTCAAATAAATAAAGAAAGAAAAATAAAATGTTTTAAGAAATTTTTTTTTAAGAGGCTGACTTAGGAAGGGCCAGCCCACAGGTATTAAGCCTGGGGGGAAATTGAGGAAGATGCAAAAAGCCGATGCTAGAGCAGTTGCTTTCAGCCATCTTGGATCAGACAGACAGACACAGGTTCTAATCTTGCCAGAAGCAGGCAAGATGGCATCTGTGCTTGTGTGGGCCAGTCCCTAGCTCACATGCATGTTCTCTCCCCTGGACTTTTTTGCCTGTAGCTTTCCTTGACATGTGCACCATGTCCCTGGCATCTCTGACTTCCTGGGGTTTCCACTGTATCTTCAGCTTCACCTTCATAGCTTCATGCCCAGCCCTCTTGGGGGGAACCGCACAGTGATCTGACTGTGCCACACATTTACTAGCCTCCTAGGCCCTCCTTGGAAATCTGGATGGAAGATTCAGTGACCATGTAATCTTTGCATTTGCGTTCTTGCTGAACCAGCACCATCTGGATGGTGCCAGGGTCTGTCACCAGCTCAAGCAGTGGCCCTGCCACTTTGACTACAGCTGCAGCAGCCTCCAAGTGCCTGGCTGGCTGGCTGTGGGGAAACACTTCCCTAAAGAGTACCGGACAAGCAGGCATTCCCTCCTCGTGAACACTTGAAGTAGCTACCTTCTCATTTCCTAGATAAAGCTCCTGACTTGTGGGTGTGAGGAGGTAGGCATACAGGTATATGCATGATGCACATAACTTGTGTTGATGCCGATTTAACTGAAAATCTGGCTCTGAAACTCTTGAGAGTCACTTTTGATCTTGGATTCAGAGTGGCCAAGGCCACTTTCATTGGGATATTTTCATTGCAATGGAACATGGGGGGGGGGTGGCTGGAGAGATAGCTTAGTGGTTAAGGCATTTGCCTGCCTAGCCTAAGGACCCAGGTTCGACTCTCCAGGACCCACGTAAGCCAGATGCACAGGTGGCGCATGCATCTGGAGTTTGTTTGCAGTGGCTGGAGGCCCTGGCATACCTGTTCTTGTTCTTTCTATCTGCTTCTTTCCCTCTCTCTCTCTCCCCCCCCACTCTCTTGTGCACGCGCTCTCTCAAATAAGTAAATAAAATATTTTTTAATGGAACATAGGGGCTGGAGAGATGGCTTAGCAGTTAAGGCATCTGCTATGAAGTCCAAGAATGCTTGCTTGAATCTGCAAGTCCCACGTTTAGCCAGATGCAAAAGTGATTCAAATATGCAATGTTGCACATGCGCACAAGGGGGTGTATGCGTCTGGAGTTCGTTCACAGCAGCTGAGAAGCCCCAGCATGCCCATTCTCTCTCTCTCTCTCTCCCTCTCTCTCTCTCTCTCTTTCTGTCTGTCTCTCCCTCTCTCTGTCTCTCAAAAACAAAAAACAAAACAAAAAATGGAACATAGGAGCTGGAGAGATGATCCAGCAGTTAAAGCACTTGCCTGAAAAGCATAAGACCAAGGTTTGATTCCCCAGTAAAGCCAGAAGCACAAGATGGCGCCTGTGTCTGGAGTTCATTTGCAGTGGCTAGAGGCCCTGGCATGCCCATTCTTTCTCCCTCTCTCCACCCCCTCTCCCCCTCTGCCTCTCTCATTAAAGATAATTTTTAATAATTTTTTAAAAAATAGAACATAAATAGGGTTTGTAGTTGTTGATCTGGAGTTTAAATTCTCCATCCAGTGAAACCCTGAAATCATACCTGCCCCTAATCACACAGGCTGCCATAGATCCCCATGACTGCCTCAGGCTGAGGAAGGAACTGGCCACCTGAGCCCTCCCACACCCCTTCCCCTGAGCTGAGCTGCCATGCGCCCCTATTGTAGGACAACAGTGCAGACAGGCTGGGGCATTCCGGGACTCTGCCTGGCATTTCCTGGGCAGGCCGAGCACTTGCCATAGGGAGCTGAAAGGCCCCAGAGGAGAATCGTGGCAGTGCTTAGCAGCGACCACCCCAGGTGGAAAGGTGATGGAGAAGATGCTGAGAAACAGCCCCAGAGAGCACAGGCCTACTCAGCAGGACTCACAGGGCTCAGCCATGCCTGCCTGACGTGCCTGAGCCCAAAGGGGTCACTGTGTGCTTGCCCGTAGCAGAGCCCCACCTTAGAAGTGCAGCCTGTGGAGGTCACTTGGGGTCAACAGAGCCACAATAGGACAGCGAGGCAATCGCTAGAACAAAGAGGGAATACAGCCTCACAGTGGCACAAATAGCAGATGTGATGGGTTTTGTCCAGTGGGGGAGCAGTATGGCCCTGCCTGAGGTCCAGGGACACTAGGAGTCCTCTCTGTTTGCAGGGTCCACTGGGGACCTCCTGTGTTACCCACCATGGTACCAACTCGTTTATATGCCTATTGGATCTGATCCCAATTTGAAAGCACCTCCATGTGATCTCTACCAATGAAAGGGGCTATTTCTGGGCTGGAGAGATGACTTAGCGGTTAAGGCACATGCCTGTGAAGCCTAAGGACCCCAATTTGATTCTCCAGGTCCCAGATGCACATGGTGGCGCATGCGTCTGGAGTTTGCAGTGGCTAGAGGCCCTGGCGCACCCATTCTCATTCTCTCTGCCCATTCTCACTCTCTCTGTCTCTAATAGATAAATAAGTAAAAATAAAATCTTTTTTAAAAAAGTATTAAAAAAAAGAATGGGGCTATTTCTTTTTATTTATTTATTTGAGAGAGTGAGGCAAAGAGAGAGATAATGGGGGCGCCAAGGCATCCAGCCATTGCATACAAACTCCAGACACACGCAACCCCTTGCACATCTGGTTTACGTGGGTCCTGGGGAATTGAACCGGGGTCCTTTGGCTTTGCAGGCAAACAACTTAACCGCTAAGCCATCTCTCCAGCCCGAAAGAGGCTATTTCTGATTTCTACCTCCACTCCCATCTGAATTTGTCATCAGACTTGAAGCTCTAGTGTGCCATGGGGACCAAGAGGTCATGTGGCTTTGACTCACGAAGGAAGGGTCCCTCATGAAAGGCCCACCTGGGTGAAGCAGTGGATACACACTCTTCCAGCAAATTCTTCCTGCTCACCAATTTGCGGCACATGGGTCATCACCTATAGTCAACACCTCTTTCCCACGTACCTCAGTGAGAGACTGGGATGTCCCCGTTGTCCCTGAATCTCATGGAAGTGGCTTCACCACTTCTACGGAGGACTTTTCCATGTCCACATTTTGCTTTTTGGTAGGGTTTGTTTATTTTATTTTATTTTTTGAGACAAGGTCTCAGGGAACCCTGGGCAGGCCTCAAATTCATTATGTAAGGGAAAATGACCTTGAACTTCTCATCTCCAGCTCTAGCATGTTGGGATTTCAGGAATGTACCACGATGCCCGGCTTCTTACAGTGGGATCAAATCCAGGGCTTCATACCCACCGAGATACACTGCCCAGCACCATTCTGCAATGAGAGAAATGAGGTGTTGCTAGGAAAGACTGCAGCTTGTGACTCTGTGACCAGGCGAGTGTTCCTCGCTCACCTCTGACCTCATGGTCTTTTCCCATGGAACCCTGAAGCCTTTGGCTCTCTTCTGTGTGGCTTCCTGTTCTCCTGGGACGGTGTGAAATGGGATGTATCTGGAAAGCTATGGGTAATGACTACTCCTAACCTTCCCGGCCCCCACATGGAGGGGCCTGGAAACAGTAGCAGCTGCTTGTGGGCAAATGAATCAGACAGAGACTAAGTAAGCACTTGCTTCTGCCCAATCTATGGCATCCCACCTCACTCACACCTGCTGCCCGGGCTTCTGGACCCTGGGCCTCAGAAGGTCCCATTTTAAAAGCTTGCACACCTGTGACCATGAGCCACACTTGACTCACTCACCGACAGATATCTGTGTGACTGTGGCACAGAGCTGGCATGGTTCTCCAGTGTTGTACACAGAATACTTCCTCAGCTGTCCCCGGGATGTGTGGAGCTCTGCTCACAGTGCAGAAGCACTCCCCTCTGTTGGCAGAGGGTTGAGCTGTAGCCGTGCCAAGCTTCCATGTGCTGGGAGGTTGGAGGCAACTTTCAACTTTTTAAAAAGCCTTTTAGAGTCTTTCAAAATTTTGTCTGTCTCCAGTATTCACAAGCCTCATTTTTGTTTTCTTTCTTCCTGTCTTTTGTTTGTTTGTTTGGATGCTGTCTATCTGTCTGTTTGTTGAGACCCAGTCTTACTATATAAATCAGGCTGGGGCTGGAGAGAAGGCTTAGTGGTTAAGGTGTTTGTCTGCAAAGCCAAAGGATCCCAGTTTGATTCTCCAGGACCCTCATTAGCCAGGTGCACAAGAGGGCACACATCTGGAGTTCAATTTGTTTTCAGTGGCTGGAGGCCCTGGCGCGCCCATTCTCTCTCTGTCTCTCTCTCTCTCTCTCTGTCTCTCTCTCTCTTCTCTCTTTCTTCCTCTCTCTGTCAAATAAGTAAATAAATAAAAATAAAATAAAATATTTAATAAAAAAATCAGGCTGGCCTTGAACTTGTGACACTCCTCTTGCCTCTGCTTCCAGAGTACTGGGCTGCACAGCCACAACCCCTGCTTCTTTCTCGTTTTTTGTAACTTCCTCTCTCTGCAGCAAAATCGTGAGGCCAGAGCAGGCGTGTCTCTGTCAGATGCTCCAGGGAATCAGTGACTCACCCACCTGGGGATGTTTCAGTAGGATGGTGGGGCTGTTTAGACTAGTAACTTCTGGAAGTCAGAGATGAGCAAGGATGTGAGAGTGGTGTTGCTCAGAAACCCTGCGGGTTTTGTTATCTGGCTTGTCACTCTCCTAGGATCTGCAAGGATGCAAGCTGTGCTTAGTCCAGAGTTGAACAGCACTTATTTCCATAGCATCAGAAGTAGGCTTTACTTGGAGCGTTTAAGACGATCAGTACCTACCCAATGATAAATGCTAAAGTCAACCTACACGTGGCGAGCAGTAATTTCTCATAAAGACAGGCTTACAATTGCACTGTTCCCTTTCCTAATCATAACTAAATCGGAGCTCATCACCTCCAAAGAGGCAGAATATCCCTTTCAAACTAATGAGGTGTGATATCAGGTCCTCTTGATTCACTTCAGGGAACTTAGGACTCTAAACCTCACAAGACTGTAAAAAGACACACCAAAATGAAACTGGTTTTTTTCTAGTGAAAGGATGCGGGCGGTAGAAGAGATGCCACTGTGGGGCAGGCTCTCACACAAACTCCATCCTCATGATGCGCTGATAAAGATTGTTCTGTGTGAATCTGAAATAAATGTACTTGTTCTGCAAACATTTCTGCAGCAGTGTGTTTGGCTCAGGTGTCCTGCCCAGTGCGGGGGTACAGATCGAAACCCTGCCCCACAGAAGATTATCTTTCTCCTGGGTTCAGATCATGACTCTACCATTTGCTAAATGCATGCTCAAGGTCTGGTTTCTGGCCCTTTGGAGCCTCCACTTTTGCATTTTGTGGAAAATGGAGGTTTATAATAGCTGTGAGGCAGGAACTTAGGGCAATGGACTCGGTCGGATACAGTGAAATGTGGAACAACTGATTTTCTCCTCCTCTCCTTCCAGAGGCCCTGACTCCCACCCCCACCTCTTTGGTCATGAGTCACAACCATTTCCTGTGCCAGTGTTCCAGCTTTTTTGCAGTCTGAGTAATCCTCAGACCTCCCCCAGACACTCTCAGACACATGATACTGCGGCAACAGGAAGTATGCCCTGAGGCTCTTGGGGCTTCAAGGTAGGGGTCTACTGGGTCCCGGCATCCAGTGCCAGAGGGCCAGGAATGCACTTGACTCTCCCACCTAAAGAGACCATCGGCCTGCCTCTTAATTGGCATTGCTCAATGGCCACATATCAGAACATTACTGCATACATTACTACATTCCTAGCTTTTTGGTTAATATAGTTTTTTTAAGTATTTTTTAAATTATTTATTTCAGAGAGAAAGATACAGAAATATGCAGGTAAAGAGAAACAGAGAGAGAATGGGCACATCAGGGCCTCCAGCCACTGAAAACAAACTCCAGATGCATGTGCCCCCTTGTGCATCTGGCTTACATGGGTCCTGGAGAGTTGAACCTGAGTCCTCTGGTTTTGCAGGCAAGTGTCTTAACCGCTAAGCCATCTCTCCAGCCCATGATGTGGATTTTTTAATTATTTTTTAAAATCAGTTAACTAGTGTGTGTGTGTGTGTGTGTGTGTGTGTGTGTGTGTACACATGTGTGTATGTGTTCATGTGTGTGAGTGCAGGCACACCTGTGCCACCGCTTAGGTGGAGATCAGGGGACACCTTCCAGGACCGTCCTTTCCTGTCTCCCTCATTCAGGACGGGGTTTCTCGGACTTGCTCTGCTGTTTTTCTCTTTGCTGTGCTTGCTGAAAGCTTCTGGGAAATTCTCCTGTCTCCACCTTGCATCTCATCTTCAGAGTGCTAAGATTGCAGAAGTCCCTAGGACTTCTGGCTTTTGACATGGTCTTGGCATTGAACGCAGGCACTCAGCCTTGAGCAGCAAGCCCTTTATCCACTGAGCCATCTCCCCAGCCCCCTGCTTAAACATTCTTGATAGCAGGGATAGAGGGATGGTTCAGTAGTTAAAGCACTTGTCTGTAAAGCTTGATAGCCTGGGATCAATTCCCCAGTACCCATGTTATGCCAGACGCACCGAATGGCTTGTGCAATCTGGGATTTGTTTGCAGTGGCTAGAAGTCCTGGTAAGCCCATCCCATTATCTCTCTCTCTCCTTGAAAATAAATAAAAACATTTGTAAAAAAGATTTCTTGGGTTGGAGAGATGGCTCATTGGTTAAGACACTTGCCTGCAAAACCTAAGGACCTGGATTCAGTTCTCCAGTACCCACGTAAAGTCAGATGCACAAGGGGGTGCCTGTGTCTGGAGTTCATTTATAGTGGCTAGAGGCTCTGGCGCACCTCTCTCCCTCTCCTTCCCTCTCTCTTTCTCTGTCTCAAATAAATAAATAAAATATATAAAATAGATTTTTAAAAGAATTCTTTTTTTTGTTTGTTTGTTTTTTTTGAGGAAGAGTTTTACTCTGGCCCAGGCTGACCTGGAATTCACTCTGTAGTCTCAGGGTGATCTTGGACACACAGCGATCCTTCTACCTTTGCTTCTGGAAGCTGGGATTAAAGGCATGCGCCACCACGCCCGGCTAAAAAAGAGTTCTTGTTAGTACTGCAACCTAGATGCAAAGTCTGGACAGAATGTTCCTCTGAAGACGACAGGGTCTGACCCCTTCACTGGGTAGCATATGTCACCTGCTCATATGTCTGGACGCAGGGTCATCCTTGATGCACTTCCTGGCACTTGGAATGAAATATTAAATGTTCCCGTGGTTTGCCCCCCCCCCCGTGCTCCTTCACAAGCATATCCTCTTTTATGTGCTGCCACTTTCATTGTCGTATTCAAGCAACAGTGAAGTAGAAACTTTTCAGATTTTATGTTTTCGGCACATATGGCATGTCTGTGTGTGTGTGCATGTGTGTGTGTGTGTGTGTGTGTGTATGACAGCAACTGTGTTTGAGTGCACACGTGTGCACGTGATGTGAAGGTCAGAGGTCAGCATTGGGTATCTCCATTCACGTGCTGTCCATCTTATTGATTGACACAAGGCCTCCAAGAGTAGGTTCAGAGAGCCAGGCAAAGGCAATGAGGGGAGCCAGGGTGGCACACAGGCAGGAGGGAAGGGCTCAGGCACAGTTCAGTGGTCAAGCCCTTGTATTTCCACTTTCTAAGGGCCTCAACTAGCTGGGACCCTGAACCACTCCAGCCCACCGTGCTCCTCACTGACCGCCACCTCTCCGGTCTGCATGGCAGTAGGCACTGGGCTTTGCAGGGGGAGGTGGGACAGTCTCCTTTCCTGGGGAGGTCACAGCAGGGGGAGTCAGAAATGGCACGGTCCAGGCCAGACATGGTGGCGCACGCCTTTAATCCCAGCACTTGGGAGGCAGAGGTAGGAGGCTCGCCATGAGTTTGAAGCCACCTTGAGACTACAGAGTGAATTCCAGGTCAGCCTGGGCTAGAATGAAACCCTTCCTTGAAAAACCAAAAAAAGAAAGGAAGGGAGGGAGGGGAGAGAGGGAATAAGGGAGGGAAAATAGTATGGTCACCCATCTCTGAAGCCATGTGTCCAGGGTGTGACATGCGGACACCATCAAGGACAATGGCAGCAGAAGGATCTCACATCCTGGAGGAGCTGCTTTGTAAGCTCTACAGGCAGGAGGGGAGGAGAATGGCAGAACTAAGGATGCGGAATGGAGCAGAGGCCCAAGACCCTGGTAGAAGTCATTCAGAAAAAGGGTTCCATAGAGTTGCTGAGACAAGATCCAGTGAGGTCTGGAGCTGAGTAGAGCTGTCCTGTGATGTTGTGATGCCCTGCCTGAGTGCCTGGCAGTAAGCAGCAGGCATGAGACCACGTTCCAAATGCACGAGCACCCAGCCAACCCACACACCATTCGCACTCCACTCTACTTGGGAAAGCTTGTGATGAACTCCTACCTGCTGTGTGACCACAGACACTCCTACCTGCCACACACCACACGGAGCCGTGCTCAGTCCATTGCGATGCACAGACCGTTCAGAAGTCAAAGCTTGAGCCGGGTGTGGTGGCTCACGCCTTTAATCCCAGCACTCGGGAGGCAGAGGTAGGAGGATCGCCGTGAGTTCAAGGCCACCCTGAGACTACATAGTTAATTCCAGGTCAGCCTGGACTAGAGTGAAACCCTACCTCAAAAAAAAAAAAAAAAAAAAAAAAAAAAAAAAAAAAAAACAGAAGTCAAAGCTTTATCCTGATAAGCCAGCTTCTAATGGTGGCTTTCATATAGTGCATCTGGACATTTGTTGAGATTCAAGCCAAAAGGGACCTTTATGGCCCTCGTCAGCCCTGTAGTGACAGTAATGCTGGCCTTGGTGACCACAGCAGGAGCATAGAGGCTTCAGCCTGGGGCATGGGGCCTGCTGCTAAGCCACCAGAGAGATGGGAGCACCATCTCACTCCTTTCCACCACAGGGACAGCAGACGGTGATGAGTCCAGCAAATGCTGCATCAAGAGCCAAGACAATCAGTTTGACCTCCACAGACGAGTACACTTGCCTGAGTTCATTCTAGAAATAGTGACTTTCTACCTGTGTTCATTTCCTTAGGCAACTGTCTATTTATTCCGGGTTCGTACAACAAAAGATAAACTGGCTTTATTAAAAGCACTCATTGTGATTAGGTCAGAACTGTCACAAGTGAACTTTACAATATTTTTACTTTCACTAGACAAAGATGGGACACTTTCCATTTCTTCATTGTGCTGGTTCTCTCGGTGGCTAAACGTGAATGATGAAAAGTGAACTTAAAACGTACGTGGTGCTGGGTTTCATAGAGACAGTCTCTTCCAACCTTATTTTACACTTTGACCATATTCACCTCCCCCGTACCCTTCTTTTCCTCCCCTCCCCATTTCCCTTACCCTCACAAAAGAAAAAGCAAAAACAGTTAAGTTAGCATCCTTTCTTAATTGAAAGTGGTCCATATCTACAAATTCAAACAGTGGATAAATTAAAGAAGATTTTTTTCCTTGAAGCCATTTTTACAAAGCTTTCTTAGATCTTAGAATATGTCCTTATTCCTGCCCTCTAGCCTGAAATGTCATGTTTTACTGCCTGAGGGTTTTAAGGCTTTCACTAACTATTCCCTCACTGGAGGGGAATATTTTTATCCTTAAACCCCACTTGGGGCTAACACCAGCTGGTACGGGCCTGGCACCGCAGGGCACTTCCTCGATGGAGGAGCGCAAATGCTGAAAGGCAGACATTGTGTGAGGCCCCATCACTGCGCCTTGCCAGACATTTGACACCATTGTCCCTGTGGCATCCAGGCACAGTAAGTGCTGTGTACAGATCTGTTACTGTCCCCAAGAAGGAGCTAAAAATAACCCACTGTCTGAAATGCCCAGTCCTAAATGCCTCCGTGTTGTGTTACACAGTGAGCTTGTCCCACATGGCAGCACAAATGCAGAAGGTCACCGTTTCTGGCTTTTGGGATTTTGTTGTTGTTGGTGGTGGTGGTGGTGGCTTTCTTTTTGTTTTATCTGATTTTGTTTTGTTGTGTTGTGGTTGTTGTTTTTCTTTTTTGTGGAAACGAATGGGAATGATGCTCTCTGGATCCTTCCAAAATAACATGGCTGATTCAAGAAGTGAGACAGTTTAGCTCAGTGTAGCACAGTGTAGCACAGTGTAGCACGGAATAGGGAGGTCAACCCTCCCAGCTCAGGTGGGGCCTCTGGCTCCATTCAGTAAAGGCCAAAGCTGATGCTGGGTAACCCAGCACCCAGCATCAGAACTTTTGGGAGACCCAGGTCATGGTTTCTAGAATACGTGCCTTTGATTGCAAGGGGAGGAAAATACACCAACCTTTTGCTTCCCTGGTGACCTGGGATGATGGCAGGTAAATGTTGAATATGCGTGTATTTGGCAGAAACTGTCCTATGGACTAGTGACTTGTGTTTCTCCCTATACTGGATAGCTCCAGGTTTGACTTCTTTCTTTCTCTTTCTTTCTCTTCCTTCCTTCTTTTACTCATTGGGGATGTATATTCACTGTACATGGTGCTGCGTTTCAGAGATAGTTTCTTCCAACTTTTTTTATACTTTGACCATATTCACCCCATACCCTCCTTTTCCTCCCCCCATTTCCCTTACCCTTATAGTCCATTTCCTGCCCCCAGTCTCCTTTCTGCCTTCATGTCATATGTGTGTGTGTGTGTGTGTGCATGCATGTGTGTGTGAGAGAGAGTCGATGAGAGAGTGTGTATGTCTTTATATATCTGTATAAAATCCAGCATCGGGCTGGAGAGATGGTTTAGCGGTCAAGGCATTTGCCTGCAAAGCCAAAGGACCCCAGTTCAATTCTCCAGGACCCACGTAAGCCAGATGCACAAGGGGGTGCATGCATCGAGAGTTCGTTTGCAATGTCTGGAGGCCCTGGCACGCCCATTCTCTCCCACTTTCTCTCTCTCTCTCTCTTAAATAAATAAATAAATAAATAAATAAATAAATAAATAAATAAATAAATATTTATAAAATCCATCATCTACAAATAAGAGAACACATTCAATATTTGTCTTTCTGAGTTTGCCTTATTTCACTTAATATGATCATCTCCAATTGCATCCATTTTCCACTAAATGACATCATTTCGTCCTCGTATGGCTGAACAAAACGTGTGTGTGTGTGTGTGTGTGTGTGTGTGTGTGTACCACATTGTCTTCATCTATTGACTGGCACAAGTAATTCCATGACTTGACTATGGAGAAAAGCACTGTAGGAAATATCCATGTATGTATGTGCAGGGATGTCGCTGTGGTGTGCTGATTAAGAGCCCTCCAGGAGTGGTATAGCTGGATCATATGGAGGTTCTGGGGTTTTTTTTTTGGGGGGTGTTTGTTTGTTTGTATGTTTGTTTTTTGAGGCAAGCCCAACCTCTTTTTTTCATGAGAGAGAAAGTAAGAAAAAAAAACACAAGACACAGAGAGAATTGGCACACCAGGACATCCAGGCACTGTAATTGAACTCCAGACACGTGTGCCACCTTCTGCACACATGTGACCTTGTGCATGTGTGACCTTGTGTGTTTGGCTTATGTGGGATATGGGGAGTCGAACATGGGTCTTTAGGAATTGCAGGCAAGCACCTTAACCACTAAGCCATCTCTTCATCCCGTGTTGGGTTTTTTTTTGAGAAGCCTCCCTACTATTTTCCATAATGAATGGGCTAATTTACAGTTCCCCCAGCACTGTATAAAGATTCCTTTCCAACTCCTCCCCATCAGATTTGTGGTCATAAGTTTGCTTGATGATTGCCATTCTGACGGGAGTGAGATGGAGTTTTAATTTGCATTTCCCAAATGGCTGGAGGTGAGAGCCTGTTGCGCTAATCTTGTTGGTTTGCTTGTTTGTTTGTTTCGGGTTGTTTGAGGTGGGGTCTCACTCTAGACCAGGCTGACCTGGGGTTCACTATGTAGTCGCAGGCTGGCCTTGAACTCACAGTGATGCTCCTACCTTGGCCTGTGATTAAAGGCATGTGCTGCCACGCTTGGCTCTTATTTGGTTTCTTTTACTTATCATCCTTCCTAAATAATCTGGCAAGCAAGTTTCTTACTAGAAGTGGGGAAAAGGAGAAAGATAATGTGGGAAGGTCCGAAAATTTTGTTCTTAAAGAATAGGGCCAAAGCCAGGTGTGGTGGCGCATGCCTTTAATCCCAGCACTAAAGAGGCAGAGGTAGGAGGATCACCATGAGTTCAAGGCCACCCTGAGACTACATAGTGAATTCCAGGTCAGCCCGAGCTAGAGTGAGACCCTACTTCTAAAAACCAAAAAAAAAAAAAAAAAAAGAATAGGATCAGAGTTGGGGGAGATGGCTCAGCAGTTAAAAGTGCTTGTTTACAAAGCCTTCAGGCCTGGGTTCAATTCCCCAGTTTCCTCCATCCTCACATGAAGCCAGATGCACAAAGTGGTACATGCATCTGGAGTTCATTCGCAGTGACAAAAGGCCCTGGCATACCATTCATATTCTCTCTGTTTCATATAAATAAATACAAAAAAAAAAAAAAAACAGGAGCCCCGTGAATGTAAAGGCGAGGATATTTTACTCCCGTGCCTAAGGTTCTGTAATTTGTCAGTGATTTTACATAAATAATCCTCAGAGGTGAGAGCAGTTTATCTCGTGGAAGGACGGTGAAGGTGCTGTTCAGACAAACCAGTCAAGGGACAAAGCGGTTAGAATCTTCTCACGAAACTCAGAGATCCTGGGGGTGAAAATGTCACACACAATCGTTCTTCTGGTGGCAACAAAGGTGCCACAAAGGAGGCTTCATTTCTGTCCCCTTTTCTGGCTGGAGAGATGGCTCAGCAGTTAAGGCACTTGCCCATAAAGCTTAACAACCCTAGTTCAGTTCCCTAGTACCCACATAAAGCCAGATGCACAACGTGGCGCATGCATCTGGAGTTGGTTTGCAGCAGCTAGAGGCCCTGATGTGCCCATATTCTCTCTCTCTCTCTCTCTCTCTCTCTCTCTCTCTCTCCCCCCACCCAGGGCATTGTGGTACACAACTTTAATCCCAGCACTTGGGAAGTCGAGATTGGAGGATCAATGTGAGTTCTAGGCCAGCCTGAGACTACATAGTGGAATTCCAGATCCATCTGGGCTAGAGCAAAACCCTAACCCCCCCACCCACACACACACAAAGTGAGCGATAACTGAGCTGTGCTGGGTGTCCATCAGCTTCCGTTGTTCTGTTGTTACAGAGCAGCCCACAGCTCTTCCCGTGTTAGATGACACTGAGCAGTGCAGGGCTGTGCAGACCTCACCCTTATTACATGCTCAGCTCAGCTCAGCTCAGCTCACCCACCACAGTGAAAATTCTGCTGGTCAGTTTTGACCTGGAACAACTTTATGTACACTGAAAAATGGATTTCTTATGATGTTTGTGTGTCACAAAACAGTATTTTTTGTAAAAATTAGTTATTTATTTATTTGCCAGCAGAGAGAGAGAATGGGCACACCAAGGCTTCCAGCCACTGCAAACAAACTCCATATGTGTACGCCACTGCCTCTGGCTTTACGTAGGTAATGAGGAATTGAACCCGGTCGTTAGGTTCTTAGCCTTAATTGCTAGCCATCTCTCCAGCCCATAAAAGTTTTTTTTTTTTTTTACTTAGTCATTTCAGAAGAGGAAAAAGTTCTTACCTTCCAGGTTCAGCAAACACAAGAGTTGGTCATCTGTGCAGGACACAGTGCTGATGCTTGTTGCTGAGTCCAGAGCCCCCGCCCCTCTGCCCAGTTGGACTGGGGAGAAGGCTTGGTGGGTAAAGTGCTTGGCGCAAGCTTGAGTTTGGGTCCACAACACCCATGGAAAATGCCAGGCGAGGTGGTATACTCCTAGAACCCCAGCAGAGGGGAAGCAGAGACAAGAGAGTCTCTAGGGCTTACTGACTAGCTAGGCTAGCCAAGACAGTGGGTTCCAGAGTCAGTGAATAACCCTGCCTCAAAAAACAAAGCAAGCCAGGCATGGTGGCTCACGCCTTTAATCCCAGCACTCAAGAGGCAGAGGTAAGGAGGATCACTATGAGTTTGAGTTTAGCCTGAGGTTGCATAGTAAATTCCAGGTCAGCTTGGGCTAGAGAAAGACCCTACCTCAAAAACAAACAAACAAACAAACAAACAAAAACAAGGCAGAGGGGCTAGAGAGATGGCTTAGTGGTTAAGGCACCTGCCTGCCAAAGCCTAAAAACGCCTGTTTGATTCTCCAGGTCCCACGTTTAGCCAGACTCAGTGACGCAAGAGCGCAATGCTGCACTTGACCACAAGGGGGCGCACGCTTCTGGAGTTCATTCACAGTGGCTGAGAGGCCACTGGCGCACCCATTTTCTCTCTCTCTCTCTCTCTCTCTCTCTAAAAAAAAAAAAAAAAAGCAAGGCAGAGAGAGACTGAAGAAGACACTTGACATCAACCTCTGACCTCCACATGCACCTACACACATGTGCATGAACACTCTTGCACACACACATGCCCACACACCTGTACAGAGGCACGTAACACCACATACACACATACAAAAAATATGGTAGGGCAAACTAACAGCAGAACCATAATTTGATGGGACATGAAGTACGTACAGATATGACTAGATTTATCTGTGTGACCATCCAGACATTAGCATCCATGCACACACATCAATACCTAGGAACCGCTCCATGCACCACCCCAGGCCAGGTGCTGGAAGAGTAGAACAGAAAAGAGCATACATAGTCACAGACTGGACTCGGACTAACTTCTAGGAGCCAGTAAAGGAGTGGGAGCAAGAAAACGAAACACTGGGATCAGGGCCTCAGGAAACAGGCTGCTGCCCTGACTCTTGCCAGTGGGATCCCTGGTCAAATCCTTGTCTGAGGCGGGCTCAGTCACTCCCCCACTGTACAACACAGGAGACACTTGAAGGTACACTGGGGAACCTCTGCCACCATAGTCAACCCCATTATCCCCATCGCCCCAGTTCTTGCCAGCCAGCCTCTTCCACTTCTGCAGTGTTGTTTCAGAACTTGCCCCTCATCTGTCACTTGATTGACAGCTCTGCCTTCACACTGAGGTAAGGTTCCCAGTCCTATCGGCATGAGATTTCTGGTACACACGCTTCAATGGTATCCATGCCTATCACGTGCACATTTGATTTGATGGTTTCTTCCATATAGAAGTGTGTGGTTTGTGGAACTGTTATCCAGTGTGGCAGGAACTGCTTGGTAAATTATGGGCCCTGGCACTGAAGGAAGCCAGTATTTACCAGAATGGTTTTTAGTGTCTGGCTTGACATGGGTACTGGGGAATTGAACCCAAGCTAGCAGGCTTTGCAAGCAAATGTCTTTAACTGTTGCGCCATCTTCCCAGACCTCTAAGAATGTTTTGTTTTTAATTTGAGAGAGAGAAAGAAGCAGAGAGAAAGAGAGAGAATGGGCACACCCAGGGCATCCAGCCACTGCAAACGAACTCCAGACACATGCACCACCTTGTGCATCTGGTTTACATGGATCCTGGAGAATCGAACTGGGATCATTTGGCTTTGCAGGCATACGCCTTAACCACTAAGCCATCTCTCCAGCCCAAGGATGTTTTTTTTATTTTTTGTTAATTATTTTATTCATTTTTAGAGAGAGACACAGAGAGAGACAGACAGAGAGGGAGAGGGAGACAGATAGAGATGGGCGCCCCAGCAGTCTCTCAGCTGCTGTGAACCAAATCCGGATGCGCGCGCCCCCTTGTGGGCAAGTGCAACACTTTGCATCTGGCTAAATGTGGGACCTGGAGATTAGAACCCGGTTCTTAGGCTTAGCAGGCAGGCGCCTTAACCACTAAGCCATCTCTCCAGCCCCCAAGAATGGTTTTTAATGCCTCATTTGTTGCTGTCTCCGGGGCTTCATGTCTGATCACCGTGTTCTTCCCCACTGTGGTTTTTAACTTGTATGAAAATAACCCTACTACGATAGCAATGTGACGTTTCTCTACTGTTGGTCAGTGTGCCACAGACGTGGGACATGCCCTGTCACCAATGTGCCTGGGGCATATAGACATCTTCAAGATGCAAGACAGAAAAGCGAAGAGAAAGGGGGGGTGGCTGTACACTAGAAGGACTGGTGTTTTGATCACATACTTATAGTGCAGGAAGCTAAAACTGTCCCATGATTCCAGGCTCCACTGGAGTTGTTGTATTCCCTGGAAAGTTGCCATGTCAGCTCCAGGACCTGGAGGGTAACCTCAACTAACCGAAAACGTCTCAATATTAAACATGCCATCAAGGTACCCCGCCCCCCCCCCAGCCTCCAGCCATCTCCATACCTCAGGCAGGCTCTGTTCCTTTTGCTCTGAAACCTGGACCCACTCCTGTACATCCCTGGGGACAAGAGAGCACTGTAGCCCAGTGTTGTAGTGACCTGAGTAAAAGCACCCTACCAAGAACAGCTGATGGGAGGAAAGGCTTCATTTCTGGCTTGTAGTCTCTAGGGGAAGCTTTACAGCAGTGCAGGGAGAGCATGGCATGAGCAGAGGCTGGCCATCACCTCTGCCACTGCAGGTAGAAAACAGCAGCAGGAGAATGAGCCAGATTCTAGTAAGGTAAGGCTGCCCCCTCTTCCACGAAGGCTCGGTCTCCCAAATGACCATCAGCTGGAGACTCAAACATTCAGAACGCATGGGTTTATGGGAGACACCTAACTCAAAGCACTGCGCCCAGTGTTCCAGAACAAGGCCCTGATGAGGAGTAGGTGGGCCCTAGCACTCTTGTTTTCCTTCCATTTGCTGATACTGGTATTTACTCTGCAGAACAAATGTTTTTACCCTTGGAAGGCACCCATTATAGCATGTTTCCCACCCTCAGAACACTTTCAGGGGTTCTTTTTTTTTTTTTCTTTGTTTTGAAAGAGAAAGAGAGGGAGGGAGAAAATAGATGTGCCAGGGCCTCTAGCCACTGCAAATGAACACCAGATGCATGTGGGTACTGGGGAATCAAACCTGGGTCCTTTGGCTTTACCAGCAAGAGCCTGAACCGCTAAGCCATCTCTCCAGCCTCAGGGTTCTTTTTGTAGCACAAAAGAACATCAGCACCAGCCTCTCAAAGGCTCCTCAGAACTGAGCCTGGTGGTATAACTCTTTAATCCCAACCACTTAGGAGGCTGAGGATCAAAGGTTTAAGGCCTAATGAGAGAGCTAAAGATTAGCCTAGGCAATTTATTAAAGCCCTGTCTCAAAATAAAAAGAGGACTGGGGGGAGGGGCTGGAGAGACGGCTCGGTGATGAAGGCGCTTGCCTGCAAAACCTAACAACCCAAATGCATTTCCCCAGGACCCACATAAAGCTAGATTCACAAAGTGGTGCATGCATCTGGATTTGGTTTGCAGTGGTTAGAGACCCTGGTGCACCCACTCACTCTCTCTGTCTCTCTCTCCTTGCAAATAAATACAAAACATTTAAAAAAAAAAAAAAAAAGAGGACTAGCTCCAGGCATGGTGGCACACGCCTTTAATCCCAGCACTCAGGAGGCAGAGGTAGGAGGATCGATGTGAGTCCGAGGCCACCCTGAGACTGCAGAGTGAATTCCAGGTCAGCCTGGGCTCTGCTAGAGTTAGACTGTACCTTGAAAAACCAAAAAAAAAAAAAAAAAAAAAAAAAAAAAAGGAAGGAAGGAAGGAAGGAAGGAAGGAAGGAAGGAAGGAAGGAAGGAAGGAAGGACCCGAGTCTGTCCGTGACATTCTGAAGAAACATCCCTCCTCCATGCACTTATGTGTGTTAACACTGAGCATCTTTCTCAGCACTGTAACCATCGAAAGCTCACTACCAACCTTAACTCATATCAGAGTAAATGGAAGGTTCACAGGTGGGGATTCAGAGTCTGGCTTCCTACCTTAACCTCATGGTGGGGTTTGGGGTCTGGAACTCTTTCTATCTGTCTTTCCCAAGTCCTTGGGGCCACTTATAGTAGCAAAGGTCATGGTGCTTCTTTCTTTCTTTCTTTCTTTCTTTCTTTATTTATTTATTTATTTATTTATTTATTTATTTATTTATTTTTCTGAGGCAAGCTTAATAGACTGGCCCTTTTTTTAATGCAATGGGTGGGGGAGAGAAGGAGAGAGAATTGGCACGCCAGGGCCTCCAGCCACTCCAATCAAACTCCAGACACATGCGCCCCCTTGTGTGCATGTGCGACATTGTGCACTTGCATCACTGTGCGTCTGGCTTACACGGGACCTGGAGAGTTGAACGTGAGTCCTTAGGCTGCACAGGCAAGTGCCTTAACCACTAAGCCATCTCTCCAATCCCACAGTGCTTCTTTCTTCTGCTGCCCCTGGTCCCTCTCCTATGTCCTTCAGTATC
Organism: Orientallactaga sibirica; assembly: GCA_036365145.1. Taxonomy (NCBI): domain Eukaryota; kingdom Metazoa; phylum Chordata; class Mammalia; order Rodentia; family Dipodidae; genus Orientallactaga; species Orientallactaga sibirica. Next base: position 7,070,797 of record JAEOAD010000061.1, read on the forward strand.
GGAGAGCTCAGAGGGGACTGCATTAGTGCCACCAGCAATGAGTGGCTTTCTGCTTTTAGGACAAGTCAAGAGACTGCACATCGTGGAATGACACATCTCCCCTTCAAGTGAGGAGAGCGTGCTTACTTGCCTTCTTAGCTTCGGGCTGATTTTCAGTGGCAACATCAGCACTGACTCCTGTTATTGGCAGAAGCACGTGTTGAAATGCAAAATAAGACAACAGTAGACATTTTATTTTCCTCACTCATTTGGTAATATTTACTGAGCACCTGCTGTGGATACAATATTCTGATGACTGAAAGATAAGTACGCCCCTAAAGGACTTACACCAGGGAGATGTGGCTGAACAGACACAAACAATGCGTGAGTTCCGGGGCATCCATGTACCAGGGCCTGAGGCTGCTCAAAGAACTGACAGCCAGGCAGGAGGAGGAGGAAAGTAAAACAAAACCAACACAAAAGCCAGCAGCAGCACCTGAGTGTGAGGGAGCAAGGGGAACAAGGGCACAGTTTGATCCCATCACGACCAGTGCTCCCTACAACCTACCCTGGTCATGCTGGTGGGTGCCCAGGGAGAACCCACTGCCTGGCAGATAAACTTGGGAAACATGATTCCAACTCAGCCCAGAGGAGCCTTTCTCTCTGGAGCTAGGAGACTCAAAAACATTTCCCTGCCATTCAACCACAGAGGATTGTTTAATTTGAAGATCAGCTTTTAACTGCATGGAGTTCACCAGCCCTTCAGAAAACAGTGGCACATGCCTTTAATCCTAGCACTTGGGAGGCAGAGGTAAGAGGATCACTCTGAGTTCCAGGTCAGCCTGAGGTAGGAGGTTCGCCTTGAGTTCGAGGCCATCCTGAGACTACATAGTGAATTCCAGGTCAGCCTGGACTACAGTGAGACCCTACCTTGGAGAAACAAAATTTTAAAAAGAGTGTGGAGAAGTAACAGGGCATGGGGGACATAGGATGTGGAAAGAGGACATGATGGAAAATGAAGTCCCAGCAGCCTGCTGTGAGATGAAGGAGACTGAACAAAGTGGATGCCAGTCCCACAGAGAGGGAGTAGGGAGAGTAGAGACTTGGCGAGACCTCTTGTCATCATGGTCATTGCCCCAGTGTGATCAGTGACAAGACAGATTGCAAATATTGATGGTAAGAGTAGGGAAGGGAGCTGAGGCAGCAGATGCAGGATACCCTCCCTGGACTCTGTGAATGGAAACTAGGTAAATGCAAGGTGCGAGTGGGAGTCACTCGGTTCGCTTCCTTGGGCTCCGCTGGGGCGAAAAGCAACAGATGTGTGCTGGCCCACAGCTCTGGGCTGCAAGTCTAAAGTCCGTACATTCACAGGCCACGCTTCCTGTGGAGGATGGAGGGAGGGTGGTAGCCTGCCATTCTCCTTCAGCTTCAGGTGCTGATGCTTCCTGGTGTCCCTGGACCTATAGGCACATGGCTACAGTCGATGTGTCTGGAGGTCTGTGGTGGTCCCCTCTTTGTGCACCTGCCTTCTTCTTCCTCTCACAGGGACATCTGCCAGTAGATTGGGGCCTGCACTAGTGCAGTACAAACTCCTCTTTACACCTTCCCAGACCCTGTTACCAAACAAGGTGACTTATTCACCAGTCTGATGTCCAGGGAGGGGACAGGCCTCTTGGGTGCTTATGTGCCTCAAGAAAGGCAGTGACAGAGGTAAACGTTGGATCTGCTTCCTTAAGGAAGCAGCGTGATGCGCTCTGTGTCATTGGAGAGTATATGGGTAAATGATGAGTGGGTGAATGGGTGGATGGATAGATCCAAGGATGACTGGATGGGAGGGTGAGTGGATGGGTGGGTGGATGGATGGATGGATGGATAGATGGATGGATGGAGTGAATCCATAGTGAATGGATGAGTAGATAGATGTGTGGATGGATAAATGGATGGATGGCTGGATGGAGTGAATCCATAGTGAATGGATGAGTAGGTAGATGTGTGTATGGATAAATGCAAGAGTGGGTGGGTGGATGGATTGATCGAGTTTAGGCACTGGGTGGATAGAGTAAATTAAAGTGGATGGATGGGTAGATAGATGGGTGGATGTAAAAATGTATGGGTGGGTAGATGGGGGTGGCTAGAAAGTAGCTAGATGGATAAATAGGTGGGTGAATTAGTGGACGGATGGATGGTTGGTCATTTGATGGAGTGAATAGATGGTGGGTAGATGGCTAGATGGAGTGGATAGTGAATGAATGGGTGGGTGAATAAGTGAGTATATGATGGATGGCTGAGGATGATCGGTTTACGAAGTAGGTAGATAATGGATAGATGAAAGATGAATGTGAGTAGATGTAGATAGAAGGATGGAAAATGTATAGGATCTTACTCTTGATCACAAAGTGTTCACAGACTGTGTTTATAAATATAGTAACAGGGCGGGGAGATGGCACAGTGGTTAAGGCACTTGCTTGCAAAGCCTGAAGGCTGAGATTCAGTTCCCCAGTACCCATGTAAAGCCAGATGCACAAAGTAGCACATGCATCTGGAGTGAAGTGGCAAGAAGCCCTGGTGCACCCATTCTCATCTCATATTCTTTCTCCCCCCCCCTTCTTGCTCTCTGTCTCTTCTCACAAATAAAATAATTTAAAAACATAAATATAGTAATAGCAACAACAACAACCTTATTAGGCATCAGTTTGCTCCCGTGCTAAGAGCATTTTCTGGCATAATTTTGCAAGGTCTTGTCAAAACAACAGAGAGGGAACTCCAGCACTCACTTTCTTTTTGCACATCAGGTAGCCAAGCCTTAAAGAGAGTCAACCAGCTGCTGCAGGTAGTAGAAGCAAGAATCAGGATCAGCTGTCTTGTCTCCAAGCCTTTGGCCCCATGAACTCACCCCAGTGGAATTCAAGTTGCATTTGTCAGGTGCTCATTCTGTAACACTGACCTCGAGCTAAGGAATAACTTTCAGCACCGCACCCTCCCTGAGGACAAGCAGTCTATGGCTTTCCTGGGTGCTGCCGGCTTGGGAGTGGGCACTTATCTGGCTCATAGCTACTCTGAGCATCGTCGGAGTTTAGGCAAGGTGCAGAACCTTTTAACCTCTCATCGCCCCACCAGCTCTGTTATTAAGATTGTCACCCCTCTTGTGCACATTAGAAAATTTCCACTCAGCAAAAATAAATAAATAGAAAGAGGGGGAGAGAGAAAGAGAGAGAGAGAGAGAGAGAGAAGGAAGGGAGGGAGGGAGGGAGGGAAGGGAAGGGAAGGGAAGGGAAGGGAAGGGAAGGGAAGGGAAGGGAAGGGAAGGGAAGGGAAGGGAAGGGAAGGGAAGGAACTGGAGGGATGGCCTGCAAAGCCAAAAGACCTAAGTTCGATTTCCCAGGACCTACATAAGCCAGATAGATGCACAAGGTAGCGCATGCATCTGGAATTTGTTTGCAGCAGCTAGAGGATTTGATGCATCCATTCTCTCTCCCTCCCTCTCTCTCTCTCTCTCTCCCCCTTCCCTCTTTCTCTCTGTCAAACAGATAAATAAATAAAAACAAAATATTAAAAGAAAATTCTCACTCAGCAAGACTCAGACCAGCAGGGGGGGGTCACCTCCACTGCTGGTATGTGGCTGGTTCCTGAGGAACCAAGTTCTGGACCTAACCCTTGCCTCAGACTCCCTGGTCACAGCCCTGCCTCCCTGTGACCCCTTCCCTGCTGTGGGAGGGTCCCAGGGTGAGCTATTTAGAGCACATAAAAACTGGATGTTCTGGGCACACAAAGGAGGCATTGGCATGAGATGGGTGGGTTGACAAGATTGGTTTGTGGAAGCACTTGAAGCCGTCCCCTCAGGCAAGCTGGCGGGTAGCCACATGCCTTTCATAGATGCAGAATTTCTGCCATAGCTAGCACGGGCCACACTATGGGCCTTTTTGTTTCCTGTGACCTCCCTGGTGACCCTAAGCACAGCGTACCAGCATGTCAGTATTCCATGAACAAGGAATGGCCCACACTTCTGAATTCCTCAGCTCCTCTGCAGGGTGTGGCTGCCTCTCAAAAGGGCTGGGCGTCTGGAGGTGGGCGAGACCAGATGCAACCCTGCATCTGCTGCCCCCGGCCTGCTGGCTCTGTATGCCAGGTCAGTGCCTGCGGGCTGCCGCAGCCAATGCCCGTCATGCCCGTGGCAGCTGAATAGAAGGCTCCAGGCAGTACCACCTGGGAATTGCCACATCTCACTTTGGCCTGAGGGCACTGGGAAGCCTCCTCTGAGGCAGCCAGATTGGCAGTCGGAGCCCTGCCTTCTCCTAGAGCTGTTCCCTCAGAGGGAGTCGGAAGTGTGTGTGTCAGCTCACACATCTGTGCCTTGGTGGAGGGGTGCACTCACAGGGAAGACCCTGTTCACACAGAAAAGCCCTGGCTTACCTTCCTCAGACACCACACTCTGCCTGGGCTGCAGTCAGGAAAGAGGAACCATCTCAGCCTCCGTGTTCTGCAGCTGTCCCCGAAGCTCCCCTGACACCTGTGCTGCAGGCTTGTGGGGATCATGGAGGCCGAATCTGTGGAAGGAAGCTGGGGCTCTGAGCATGGCAGGGTGGCCGCAGGCCTTGGCTACGTCGGGAACACCTGGAGCAGCTGGGCCTCATGTTCATAGGAAAGCGTCCCTGTTTTAAAACAAGTATTTTTTATTTATATTTAGAAGCAGAGAGAGAATGGGTACGCTAGGGCCTTTCACCACTGCAAACAAACTCCAGATGCATGTGTCACTTTGGGCAACTGGCTTTATGTGGATACTGGGCAATCGAACCCAAGCCTTCAGGTCTTACAAGCAAATGCCTTTAACCGCTGAGCCCTCAGCCGAGCCCAGGTCCTCCTTTCTCAATGACTGAAGTACGAGATAACTTTTCTCCATTCTCTGAAGCTACCTCTGCCTCCTGAGAGTTTCTTGGCTATAAGGAAAGATGCCCTAACCTCAGAATCTCTTCTGCCGAGGCCAGTAACCACATGGGAGGGCAGGGGCCCAAGGGTGCAGATGCTTACTGGGCTGACAACCCAGTTCCATAAGAGAGGGCTGGGAACAGGGCTGAATGGTGATGTATAACATACAGAGGATCTCTTGTTGGTGTGGGTACATTTGTGTGGGGGAGCAGCTCACGTGTGTACAGGTGTCCATGTTATGCATGCGTGTGGAGGCAGAGGCCGGCGCTCCATGCTGGAGGGCTTCCGCCAGCACTCATTCTGTGAAACACGGTGTCTCACCGAACCCAGAGCTCACTGATCTGGCTAGACAAGCCAACCAGCAAGTCCTAAGGATCGGCCTGTGGCCACTTTCCCAGTGCTGAGGTTACAGCAATGTGCTGCCACACCCAGCTTTCCTTCCACATGGGTGCTGCTGAGGGCCCAACTCGGGTCCTTGCACCTGCACAGTAAGCACTTTTGCCACTGAGCCATCTCCCCAGCCAAGGGGGGGGGATCTGTAACAGGTCACCTGAGGAAGGATATGGAAAGAAAGTACATTTTAAAAGCATGAGATATCAAATGAGTCACGAAGATTTTTCTCCATTTTATGCATTTCACACAATAGTGGTTTTTCTAGTCTATTCCATGTCAGTGCCCTGAGTTAGCAAGGGCTTAGTCTGTACAATTAAGGAAAGTGACCCACTGTAGCATATTTGAATGAATGGATTTATATGGGGCAATACTTCCTGGCGTGACTATAGGGTAGATAACCAGAAGCTGAGTCACTTCAAAAAAAAAAAAAAAACATTCAGAATATGGCGCTGACTCCTCAGAATCCCACTGCCGTGTGTGGCTCTGCGATAAAGGCAACCGGGGTGATCCTCGCTGTGCGAAGTCTTTGAGCCCCAAAGGTGGTCCTCCATGCAGCAGCTGGCACTCACAGGCTTCCGCCAAGCACTTCTGCCCATGACACCGTGTGACAGGATCAGCAAATCAGGAAATGAAAGAAGGGAAGTCAACACCCACCTACCACCCACTAGCCTTTGAACTTGACCCGCACCTCTGGGAACCTAGCTTCTCACTGCTTGTGTTTAAACTTTTTAAGCCCAGGGATTTCTTTTCAATGGGTGTCAGGAGATAACTGAGAAGCACATATGGGTGGGCTCCTGTGGATACACTTAAAACCTAGCTGGGGCCCTGTTGGAACAGCCCTGTCCCCTAACCTGGACAGGAAGCTTCGTAGGATAGGATTTCCAAGGATACAACTGAGTGGAATAGAACAAATACACCCTCAACACAAACTTCTGTCCCTCAAGGGTGGCCCCAAGGGAAACCCACAAGCCAGACTATAGCCGGCATTGCTGAAGGCATCTTAAGCTACTGGAGCCGGGCGTGATGGTGCACGCCTTTAATCCCAGCACTCAGGAGGCAAAGGTAGGAGAATCACTGTGAGTGAGACCACCCTGAGACTACATAGTGAATTCCAGGTCAGCCTGGGCTAGAGCCAGACCCTACCTTGAGAAATAAACAAACAAACAAAAAAGATACTGGAGATAAGGCTTCAGCAACACCTTTTTTTTTTTTTTTTTTTCTCAAAAGTAGGGTCTCACTCTAGCCCAGGCTGACCTGGAACTCATTCTGTAGTTCCAGGCTGGCTGTTGAACTTACAGTGATTCTCCCACCTCTGCCTCTAGAGTGCTGGAGTTAAAGATGTTTGCCACCACACCTGGCACACCTTGCTGTGTTGCGAGTACTGATCCTTGCATAGCTCAGCACAGTGACTTCCAAGGACAGCCTGTAGGCAGGAGGATAAGGTCAGCTTCAGAGGCCATCCTGTGGGCCTCTACAGGCCCCTCAGCCCTCAGCCAGCATCCAGCCCAGGGTCGTGTAACAGTGAACATCTCCCTGTTGTTCCTGTTTGCTCCTAACAAACTACACGGCACAGCTGACTTGTCCAAGCCAGGACCACACAGTGGTCCATTTACCTTGGAGTTGGAGTGCTCAACCCATCATTCTGGTACTTCAGAGCAATGCTAAACTACTAGGTCTAAAATATGGCAGAGCCTTTCTGCATAGCCATAAAGAATTACACACCTGGTATTAATTTCTAAATCACACCCTTTACAATGTGGGCATAACAACTTTCAAGATTTAAGAGAGCTTAGCACTTAAAATGGAATAGTTAGTACCCACATAAAGCCAGATATACAACGTGGCACATGCATCTGGAGTTCATTTGCAGCAGCAAGAGACTCCAGAGAACCCATAATGTCTCCTCTCCCTCCCTCCTTTCTTCCTCCCTTCCTCCCTTCCTCCCTTCCTCCCTTCCTCCCTTCCTCCTCTCTCTCTCTCTCTCTCTCTCTCTCTCTCTCTCTCTCACACACACACACACACACACACACACACATAAAAATGAATGTATAAGATGGGTGAAAAGGTTTAGGCCTATAATCCCAGCACTGCAGAGGCTGAGGCAGGAGGATCACAAGTTAAAGGCCAACCTTGAGCTACATATTAAGACCTGTCTCAGAAAGAAGAAAAGAAAGAAAGGAAAAAAGAGATATAAAAATAATTATGGGCTGGTGAAGCCACTCAGATGGGTAGAGTGCTTGCCTAACATGCACAGAGCCCTGGTGCCCATCCCCAGGATCACATAAACTGGGCATGGTGGTGCACGCCTGTAATCCCAGCACTCAAGAGTTGAAGGCAATAGGCTCAGAAGTTTATGGCCAACCTCAGGCACTGAGTGAGTTAGAAGTCAGCCTGTAATACTTGAGACCTTGTCTCAAAAAATAAAGACACACACACGTGAGAGAGAGAGAAAGTTTAACTGCCACCATGCTGACATCCAGATTCTTCTAGCAGAGGAGGTGCCCTGGTGCTGAGCTGTGTCCCGGCCCCAAGCAGTGTTGAGGTAGGAGAGTGAACTCACATTGTCCCTGCCTGGGAGAGGAGGTGGCTCACGGGAGAGGACAGAGGAGCAAGGATGAAGCATTATGAAGGAGGTGAGGCACACCCTGTGGCATCCACTGGAATTGGGTCCAGAGGAGTGTGGTTAAGTTGCCCACTGTGGAAGAGGGCACAACAGGAAGGTGGCCATCATGAGCTTTGGGCCAAGAACTCAGAGCAGGGGCTTGGCCATGGCCCGTGTAGCATCTTGTTGGGGGACAAGAGGAAAAACAGACGAGGAGGCTGTCCTCCATGCCTAGGGAACTGAGAAGTCCATAGGGTGCACAAGTTAGGGGCCAGACTCCTTGGGAATCACTTGGCAGAGCAAAGCATGGTCTCCCATTGAAGTGAACCTGAAGGCTATGCGGTCAGAAACAACAATGTCAAAAAAAGTTCTCACACAGAGGGCAGGGGAGGTGAAGGAAAGGAGAAGAGGAAAAGAGGAGGCACAGGAGGAAGAAGAGGAAGAGGAAAAGAAAAAGAGGAAGAGGAGGAGACAAAGGAGGGGGAAGAGGAAGCAGGGAACAGGAAAAGGAACAGAGGAGGAAGGGAAGAGGGAGAAAAGGGGTGGGAGGATGGCTGTGGTCACACAGGACAGATCCAAAGGAGGAGACGACAGGAGCTTCAGAACCCAGAACATGATGAGTGGACAGAAAGCAACCAATGGGGCGTGAAGATGGCCCCCATGACCTTTGGTTGGAGCCAGCTCAGCAGAAAATGAGTCTCCCAGGGTCATGACATCAGAGATCTTTAAATAGTAAATGCCACCCCACATTGCAGGGCCCTGGGAGTTTCAGTGCTCCAGCTGCCACACTTAGAACTCTCAGGTGCCCCTGGACTGCTTGGAGGGGGGTTCTTGATCCTCACCCCTTCTGAGAGCCAGCGCCCCTTCCTTCCCGCCTATGTGCTCAAGGGCTCCCTTCTGACAACAGGGTTGAGGTTTTGTCTGATTTGTTGTAGGTGTTTTTTGTTTTGCTTTTTTTTTTTTATGTTCCAGTTATTGTAAAATTTGGTCCATAAGACGGAAAATACCATATGTGCCCATTTTGGCAACTTCTATCTGTGTTTGTCACTAAGTGTGTAGTAAATGTTGTCTTCTATAAATGTAATATAACTTTTTTTAAATGTTCACTAGCTTTAAATTGACCAAGGCCATGTTCTTGTCCCCCCCCCCAGGGCTACACACCCACAGGTTTACTCCTCAGCACACTTCTTGCAGGCAGGGAGGAGCCACTTGGGGACACAAAGGCACCTCTGTGCCTCACAAATAACTGTATTCAGGGACACAAAGCCCAACTGTTGTAAAAATATTAGTATTCAAATGCTCTTGTGTTTTGTTAATGCTTTTAATATTGGACAAAATAGCTATTGTCTTCCTTCCGCATTTGCATTCATTTATATCAACCGCAGAGTGTACAGCCCAGCCCCCCAAGTCAGGCCTAGCTGTCCCTGACGTCCCCTTCACCTGCCAACCAGCATTGCTCCACCCCTGCACATGCCACCTCTTGATACCAGCCCTAGATTTTTTTGTATGTTGTTCTCTCAAACACTGTGGACCTATGATGCATTGAATTAACATGCTAGAAATTCATGGGATTCAGGCTGGAGAGATTGCTTAGTGGTTAAGGTGGTTGCCTACAAAGCCAGAGGACCCAGGTTCAATTACCTATGTAAAGCAAGATGCACATGGTGGCACATGTGTCTGGAGTACATATGCAGTGGCTAGAAGCCCTGGTGTGCCCCATTCTCTATCTGTCTTTCTCTCTCTCTCTCTCTCTCTATCTATCTATCTATCTATCTCTATCTCTATTTCTCTCTCAAATAAATAAAAATTAAAAAGAAAAAAAAGCTGGGTATGGTGGCACACGCCTTTAATCCCAGCACTTGGGAGACAGAGGTACGATAATCTCCATGAGTTTGAGTCCACCCTGAGACTACATAGTGAATTCCAGGTCAGCCTGAGCTAGAGTGAGACCTTATCTCAAAAAAAAAAAAAAAAAAAAAAGCTGGGGGAAATGGCTTAGTGGTTAAGGTGTTTGCCTGTGAAGTCTAAAGACCTTGGTTCAATTCCCCAGGACCCAAATAAGCCAGATGCACAAAAGGGTGCATGCATCTGGAGTTCATTTGCAGTGGCTAGGGGCCCTGGCAAGCCCATTTTCTCTTTCTCTCTATCTTCCTCTTCCCCCCATCTCTCTCTCTGTCAAATAAATAAATAAAAATATTAATTTTGGGGCTGGAGAGATGGCTTAGCCGTTAAGGCACATGCCTGCGAAGCCTAAGGACCCACATTCGATTCTCCAGGTCCCATGTAAGCCAGATACACATGGTGGTGCATGCGTCTGAAGTTCGTTTGCAGTGGCTAGAGGCCCTGGCGTGCCCATTCTCTCTCTCTCTCTCTCTCTCTATCTATCTATCTCCCTCTGTCTCTAATAAGTAAATAAATAAAAATAAATCTTTTAAAAAATATTAATTTTTTTAAAAGCCAGGCATGGTGGTGCATGCCTTTAATCCCAGCACTAGGGAGGCAGAGGTAGGTGGATCACTGTGAGTTCGAGGCCACCCTGAGACTACATAGTAAATTCCAGGTCGGCCTGGGCACTAGAGAGTGAGACCCTACCTCGAGAAAGAAAGAAAGAAAGAAAGAAAGAAAGAAAGAAAGAAAGAAAGAAAGAAAGAGAGAGAGAGAGAGAGAGAGAGGGAGGGGAGGGAGGGAGGGAGGAAGGGAGGGAGGGAGGAAGGAAGGAAGGAAGGAAGGAAGGGAGGGAGGGGAGGAGGGAAGGGAAGAGAGAGAGAGAGAGAGAAAGAAAGAAAGAAAGAAAGAAAGAAGGAAGGAAGGAAGGAAGGAGGGAAAGGAAGGAAAGAAGAAAGGAAGGAAGGAAGAAAGAAAGAAAGGAGAGAAAGAAAGAAAGAAAGAAAGGAAAGAAGAAAGAAAAAGGGAAGGAGGAGGGTGGAGGGAGAGAGGGAGGGAGGGAGGGAAAGAAAGGAAGACTGGGGTTCTTTATGTCATCATTCAGTCAGTGGCCATAAAAGAATGGTGCCAGTAAACCTATGCACCCACTTTGCCCTGTGTTTTCCTCACTCTTCTTGAACTGGGGGCTTATCTCCACAGCACCCAGCATGGAGACATGGACCCACTGGGCATCTGTGAGGATCCAGTTAGGATCTTGAATAAGTCCACAGCAGTGCTGGTTCCTAGCATTTGCCTGACGTCTCATCACTGGAAAACATTTATGCTGAAGGAGGGAATGAGTGGCTCTGGTGTGTGTGTGTGTGTGTGTGTGTGTATCCGTGTACGTAGAAGCCAGGAGTCCATATTGGATGTTGTCTTCAAGCACCATCCACCTTGTATTTTGAGAGAGGGTCTGTAGCTCATCATTCACCAGGTGGGCTCGACTCTTTAGCCAGCAAGCCCCAGGGATCCCCTATTTCTGCCTCCCCAGCACTGCAATTACAGGCATGTGCCTCCACACCCAGTTTTTTTTACATGGGTGCTAGGGATTTGAACTCAGATCCTCATGCTTGCACAGTAAGGGCTTTAGCCACTGAGCAATCTCCCCAGCCTCACTCATATGATTTTTAAAATTAATTTATTTAAGAGACAGAGAGAGAGAAAGAGAGAGAATAGGTATGCCAAGGCCTCCTGCCACTGCAAACAGACTCCAGATGCATGCACCACTTTGTACATCTGGCTTTATGTGGGTACTGGGGAATCAAACCTGGGCCTTCAAGATTTGCAAGCAAGAGCCTTTAATCACTGATCATCTCTCTGGTCCCACCCATATGAGTTTGATGAATGACTTTGAAATCTTTGCTGGGGGTGTATTGAATTTGTATTCTTATAGTATTCACACACACTTCTGCCAATTAAACATTACAAAGACAAATACCTGCTTCAGCCCTCACAGCCACCCCCAGAACCCATAGCCTGTCTCCATGTGTCCCCAAACTGTATCTGAGATAAGAACCTGTGTGAGTGCAAGCAGTTGCCAGAAAAGCCAGTCATTTCCATTCACCCCAGGACTCTTGGGATGTCAAAATGCTGAGAAATGGCCAGGCGTGGTGGCGCACACCTTTAATCCCTGCACTCAGGAGGCAGAGGTAGAAGGGTTGCGGTGAGTTCGAAGCCAGCCTGAGACTACATAGTAAATTACAGGTCCGCCTGGGCTAGAGAAACCCTACCTGGGGAAAAAATTGCTGAGAAATGAAGAGAACCATCAGGTCGTCACAAGCACTTGTGGTGGCTCCAACTATGAGAAATTTTGCACGTGTGCCATTTTATCTATATCACCCTGGAGGTGGGGCCAGGAGGCCAGCAAATGTCAGGGCAGATCATCCTGTGGGAAGTTTAGCAGGAAGTACAGGTGAGGGTGTTGACAGGCAGGGTTGTATTTCTAGTAATGTTCTGTCCGCCTGTGTGTATTTACATTGGTTGCACACGTGAGTTTAGCCCTCACCAAAAACATGGATCTGGCCTGGAGAGATGGCTCAGCCATTAAGGCACTTGCCTGCAAAGCCTAACAACTCAGGTTCAATTCCTCAGTACCCATGTAAAGCCAGATGCACAAAATGGTCCATGCATGGGGAGTTCATTTTTAGCAGCTGGAGGCCCTGATGTGCCCATTCTCCCGCTCTCCCACTGTCTCTCTCTTCTTCTTCTTCCTCCTCCTCCTCCTCCTCCTTCTTCTCCTCTCTCTCTCTCTGTCTCTCTTTGCAAATAAATAAATAATCAGGGGCTGGAGAGATGGCTTAGTGGTTAAGGCATTTGCCTGCAAAGCCAAAGGATCCTGGTTCGATTCTCCAGGACCCACGTAAGCCAGATGCACAAGGGGGCGCATGCGTTTGGAGTTCATTTGCAGTGGCTGGAGGCCCTGGTGCACCCATCCTCTCTCTCTCTCTCTCTCTCTTTCTTTTCTCTCTTTCTCCTTCCCTCCCTCCCTCCCTCCCTCTTTCTCTCAAATAAATAAATAAAATATATTTTACAAAATCACAGGTCTGCTACACTGACTCTTTTTTTAATTTTTTAAATTTTTTATTTTATTTATTTATTTTTTTTTGTTTTTTTTAGAGGTAGGGTCTCACTTTGGTCCAGGCTGACCTGGAATTAACTATGTAGTCTCAGGGTGGCCTCAAACTCATGGTGATCCTCCTACCTCTGCCTCCTGAGTGCTGGGATTAAAGGCGTGTGCCACCATGCCCGGCTACACTGACTCTCAAGAGCAGCTATTAGAGCAAATGAGACAGCTCACCCAGGAGTCCTCTTCTGCAGACTTAGTTTAACCAGTGTGAATGTTGGAGCACACTTTCTCAGGTCAGACTCTTCCAGGATTTTCTTTAAAACCCAACATGTCAGGGCCAGAGAATGGCTTAGCTGTTAAGGTGTTTACCTGCAAAGCCAAAGGATCCTGGTTTGATTCTCCAGGACCCACATAAGCCAAATGCACAAAGAGGTGCATGCATCTGGAGTTCATTTGCAGTGGCTGGAGGCCCTGGAGTACCCATATTCTCTCTCTCTCTCTGCCTCTCTCTCTCTCTCTCTCTCTCTCGCTCTTGCTCTCTGTCTCTCTTGCTCTCTCTTGCTCTCTGCCTCTTTCTCTCAAATAAATAAATTAATTAATTATTTTTTTAAAAACCCAGCATGTCACAGATTGTCCTCTCAATGCAAATGAAGACTTTCCAAAGACTGTACCATGTGAAGTCTGAGGGATCGTCTTCTCGCTGCTGTATTTATGATCCCCTGTTTGTGGGAGTCAGCTGTACAAGGTAGCTGGTCACTCCTGCAAGCTGTGCTGGCTAGCAATGTCCTATGGGGAGAACTGGGATGTCGGGGGCTCTTGCCCCCTTTGTTGCCTTCTGAAGAAGGGGGGAACTGGGAAGATGGTTCAGCAGTTAAGGCACTTGCCCGCAAAGCCAAACAACCCAGGTTCAATTCCCCAGTACCCACGTAAAGCCAGACGCACTAAATGGCGCATGCACCTGGAGTTCCTTTGTAGCAGCTGGAGGCCCTGGCATGCCCATTGTCTCTGTCTTCTCTCAATCTTTCTCTCCTTGTAAATAAATAGATAAAATATTTTCTAAAAAGGGGAGATAACTGCACCCAAGTTTTCTGTGTACACATTGGTGCTGAGCATTCCTTTCTGAGAGTCAAGAATCTCAGTTCTGTCCAAGCAGAGTCTTAGGGTTGCCCCTGAAAACACCCGTAAAGATGGGCCTGGAAGCAATGGCTCAGTCATATGACCACAACCTTGCTGGGGAAGGCCTAGCTGTGCTTGTTGGATCAGAGTATGGGCTGAACCAACTAGAGAGACATAATTCTCTCTCAACAGCAGGCTGTTCTCTACTGGAGAGCAAGCAGGTGAACAGGGAAGGCCTTGCAGGAAGGGACAAGGGTGGCAGAGAATGGGGGGAGGGAAAAAGAATGTAACAGGGCCATTTCCTTTCTTGACTTATGTTCCCAGGTAGGATTCTTAAGTTTGACTAGTTCTTTGATGATAGCGGGTTTGCATCGTCCCTGTGCCCCGCAGGTTCAGGTTATGGGTTGGGAAGTTATTCACAACTCAAAAGAATTTCCTCTGTGCTGAAAAGCCTGTTCCAGGGCCAGCATGTCTCAGTCATTTCTGTGACTCTATTGATTGCTGGGACCACCCTTCCCCCCCCCCCAGACTTTTTAACCCGTATATTCCAGACCCTGAGGACAAGGAAAAGAAAAGGGGTCAAGTCTGGTCTCTGAACTGCTTCCTGCTGACCAATGGGACAAAGTGGGACAGTGGGGTGAGGTGGGGGAAGGGGAGCAGGGAGGTTGGTCTTGTCTCTCTGGAATCTGGATCAGAGTGGAGTCTTGTTTGAGTTGGCATTTTGGCATGATGTTTTGGTTTTTCCATTGATGTTAGCCCTATGAAAAAGGACAGGAGGCAAGAGGCAGCTTTTTGGGGGTGATCTATTCTGAGTGTGGGGGCATAGGGAGTGCTGAGGTATATTATTTTTACAGAGTTGACTCATTGTCTGATAAGTCAGACCTACATAGTAAGGAGGGTTTGGGCTTGAGGCAGGGCCAGCAGGCCTTGGCCAGTTGATTGTGTAACATTAAGCAGCTGATGTATGCCCTCCAGCAAAGAAAGAAACCTTAATCTCTCCCTCCCAGTTTGAGAGGGGGAGCTCTGGAGTCACTTTGAGCATCTTTGGTCATACACAAAAGGAGGGGGGGGGCAGCTATCAAGAAGCCTTAGGACATGGTGGTTCCCCCCCCCCTCCAGGTGGAGCTGTGTTGGGAGAGCTTTAGGGCTTTTGTGTTGTGTGAGGATAAACAAATCTGCATCTGGAAACACAGAAGGCTAGAGAGGGGTGGTTGGGTCACTCTTGGGAAACAGAGTTACAATGAAATGTCAGTCATTCCAGTTCTAACAGCACTCCCACATCCACTCTGTCCCCCACTGTGATGCGCCATGTCTGCCAGGATTAGTGTCAGAATCCTGTGGATGCTTCTGGTGAGTCGTGGAAACCAGGGTGCTCAGGAGGCCCTGACACAGTTACTGGAAGATGCCTTTGGGAAAACCAGTTAGAAGCAGAGTCCCCACCCTCAGCCACCCAAGCTTTGGCCATCTCCTGGCTTCTGGGGAGTTGGCCTCTTCTCTTCTCTTCACCCTCTCTGGAATGTAAGCCTGGAGGGTCTCTGGTGCTTCCCATCCTCCAGCCTGACCCAAGTGCCTTAACTGTAGAGTGCATGGCATGTGAGGGTACTCCCCCCTAACCCCATGTCACCTCCTGCCCTGCCTGTCCTGACCCCTACCCAGACCCTTTGCTTTGTTCTGAGTTACAACAAACTGCCCAGCACTCAGGAGAAAGCTTTAGCATCCATGTGAGGAATGGACCGTCCCTGGACCAGTCCTGCCCTCCTGCTTCTCAGCCTCCCTCTGCACTCAGCGGATAGTAGACCCCATTTTCATCTCAACCCTCTTGCCTCTGGGAATTCTACCTCCCCATCCTCCCCATATAACATGGCCCAGCACCTAGAGCCCAGGCCTCTGGGGAGCACCTGGTTTCTCACCCCCAGTCCCCCAGGAGGGCCCAGACTCATTGTCATGAGGCCTTCCTGTGGTCCCCTCACCTACTGCCTTGCTCCATATCATCACTGGATGTGAAAGTTTACACCATAGGACAAGGGGCCACACCCTAGGGATCTAAGACACAGTTGTAGAGGTCAGAAGTCCTGAGTCAGCCAAGATGGCTGAAGGCAACGCTCCCTCCGAAGGCTCTGCAATAGTCTATACTATACCCCTTACCTTCAGGCAGCACCCACATTGCTCAGTTTCCCATGGCATGTGGCCCCATCACTTGGGGTCTCCCTCTACTTGCACATTCCTTCCCTGCGTATTGGGGTCTCTGTGCCTCCATTGCTTATAAGGAAGAACCCCAATTAGAGGACTATAGCATGAACTCCCCTTCTTTGGACCACTTCTTCAAAGACCCTGTTTCCAAATGAGGTCACATTCACAGGCAAAGGACTAGGATGCACAAATATCAGTTGGAGATGGACATTGTTCAATACACGACACACATTTTCTTTTTGTAATATTTTTTATTTATTTATTTGAGTCAGGCAGAGAGAGAGAGAGAGAAAAATGGGTGCACCAGGGCCTCCAGCCACTGCAAACGAACTCCAGATGCATGTGCCACCTTGTGCATCTGGCTTACATGGGTCCTGGGGAATCAAGCCTCGAAACTGGGGTCCTTAGGCTTCACAGGCAAGCCATCTCTCCAGCCCGCAACACACATTTTCATCTGATTCCCCCTACTGCAACGAAAGCTTCCTGAGGAACAGACCTGTGTCTTGTTCATCGCTGTTACTCAAAACATCTAGAGCTAAGCCGGGCATGGTGGCACACGCCTTTAATCCCAGCACTCGGGAGGCAGAGGTAGGAGGATCACCGAGAGTTCGAGGCCACCCTGAGACTACATAGTTAATTCCAGGTCAGCCTGAACCAGAGTGAGACCCTACCTTGCAAAACCAAAAAAACAAAACAAAACAAAACAAAAAAAAAACATCTAGAGCTATGTGGGGTACTTAAGAGATACTCAGTAAGTACTGGGAGGGCAGGCGAACAAGTAGAAGGATGGATGGATGGATGGATGGATGGATGGATGGATGGATGGATGGATGAGTAGATGGATGAATGGTTGGGTGGACAGGTGGGAATGGGTAGAGGAATGTATCATAAATGAGTAGATGGATTTCTTGGGTAAATATCAGTGGACGAATGGACAGGTGGATGGGTGGAGGGAGGTAGGAATGAATAGATAGATGGATGCTGCCGAGTAAATATCAGTGGATGGATGCATGCATGCATGGATGGATGGATGATGAATGGACTAATGGGAGAGTGGGTGAAGGGTGTAAGTAGATGAGCTGACAGTAGTACAGGAAAGTGTGTTTTAGCCCATTGTCTATAGGTGAGTAATAGAATTGGAGAGGGAATTACATGTTTACTTAAACTTCGCTTTCTATAACTGGAACGCAAAATGGACTGTTGCCGCTTGAGAGAGAAATGTCATATGTTATTTGTAAAACATTACGAGATAGTGTACACTGCATGAAAGATCCAAACCCTACGTCAAGCCCTCTAATTGATGCTGTTCACAGAGAGGAAGCTAGATCAAAAGGCCCTGAGTAAGCAAGTCTCCCGCGAGAGGCCTTCTGTGGAATCTGGGAAGAGCGATAATCCTCAAAGGCCCATTTCTGTACAGCATGAAATGGAAAAAGATGTGGGAAGCTCCATTTTTTTAAAACCAAGAATCGCTTAAACCACCTTTGTCAAAAAATATCCCCAATACAGTGAGGGTCTTCACCAGTATGGCCTTTTAGACAGCAGCTATCCCACAAGGAGCTTGCATTCTTGGACTCCCCAGGGCAGTCAGTGGCTCAGGGACATTTTGACCTGATGGCAGTGGGCGCTCAGGCCCCTTCCCTTCTGATGGGGTCATGGAGTTGATTTCCCCCAACACCAAGGATACTCAGTCCAGGTTAGCCCTGTTGAGGCAATCTGAGGTGCTGCGGAGCTCCATGGGCCCTGCACGTATTCTGTGGGTTTTATAGGAGACAGCTAGTTCAAGATCCCAGGAAGAAAGCGGCTTTGTCCCAGGCTTGGCCACGCACAGGC
Source organism: Orientallactaga sibirica (assembly GCA_036365145.1). NCBI lineage: Eukaryota > Metazoa > Chordata > Mammalia > Rodentia > Dipodidae > Orientallactaga > Orientallactaga sibirica. Next base: position 7,088,820 of record JAEOAD010000061.1, read on the forward strand.
CCGCATTCATATCTCATTGTTGTTACAGGGGAGGCAGATGCCATCCAGAACAATGGGACCTCGGCTGAGGACACAGCGGTGACAGACTCCAAGTGCACAGTGGACCCAAAGAATGCCTGGCAGGGTGCCCACCCAGCTGACCCAAGGAGCCGCCCCCACTTGATCCGCCTCTTTTCCCGAGATGCCCCAGGGCGGGAGGACAACACCTTCAAAGACAGGCCCTCCGAGTCAGACGAGCTCCAGACCATCCGAGAAGACACCGCAGCAGCTTCTGAAGGCCTGGATACGATGGCGTCACAAAAGAGACCCTCCCAGAGGCACGGATCCAAGTACCTGGCCACAGCAAGTACCATGGACCATGCCAGGCATGGCTTCCTCCCAAGGCACAGAGACACGGGCATCCTTGACTCCATCGGGCGCTTCTTTAGCGGTGACAAGGGTGCACCCAAGCGGGGCTCCGGCAAGGTGAGCTCCATGGAATAGAGGAGCTGTGGGTTAACCGCAGAAAGAAAGGAGAGGCGGGCAGGTGGCAGAACCAACAGGTCAGAGGCTCTGGTCTTCAGCTGGACAGGGCTGACAGGCCTAGGACAGTGGGCTTGGTTGCCACTTAGCCTGTTTTCATTTACTTGGCCCTCTCTGTTCTCACAAGGGACTGTGATTGGGGTGTGGCTCAGGAATGCAAGGACCTTCTGCATCCTGGGTCTCAGGTACCCTGGACATGGCAAGGCCGAGTGCCACATCCGTAGGTGTCTGTGTCCTGTGCTTGGGGCTTAGGCTGACCTGCCTCTGAGCAGTGCTTTGGGGTTGACCCTGACTTGTGTTCATTCTCTGCTGGGGTCCAGGCTGCTAGCTTCTCGCTGCTCTGAAACAATGATCCGATTGAGGTTGAGGAGGCCTTCTGAACGAAGCCCTTCATTTAAATTTGCCTTCGACCACCTTTCTCTCTTGTCCAAAACATTCAGTGGAAAGGGATAGAGGGATGAATGAATGTTTACAAATCAAAATGCATTAGCTTGTGATGATATAAATTTGAATATAGAATCGAGTTTCATTATGTAAAACTAAATGTTCTGTGGATAAAAGTGTATTACAAGAAAAACCGTTGCTGGTGATCCGGTTTCCAAGAGCAACTTCCAGGGTGGCTTGTGTGCTGTTAGTCTGTGGCGGATGTGTGTTACAGAGCCAGTGCCAGGTGGCCGTCACATGACAGATGGATGACACTTGTCCTGACTTTTAGACTGTTGGGTGGTTGGGTAATTTGGGGGCAGGAGGAGAGAGAAATGGGGGTGTGAGCGTTTCCAACACAAGCCCTGATTGTTGAATGCCACAAAACTGTGTCCGGTTTCTTCTGCCTATATGCTGTGCTAATTCTGCAAACCCTCTGGGAATACAAAAGGCTTTTGAATAAAGTGTGGGATGGAGGTTTCACCACAAGGATGTCCCCTCATCACTACCCTAGGACAATTGGAGCTGTGGATTTTCTGAAACAAGCAGTCTGCACCTAGACTTTTATCAGCTCTGGGGGATCAGAGCCCATGGTGTCTCAGCAGTAAGGCCCCAGCATCTGCCTCCAGTGCTTCCAGCTGGGCTCCACAATATGACCCAGTTGTCATGGTTTGCTTGTGATTCATGCCTCGTGTTGTCTTAACTGCTAGGGTAGTTGAGTTTTGTAACCTTCAGGGTGTGTACTGGTAGCCATGCTTGTATTTATTGGCCGAGCTCCTCAGGATGATAGCCCTGTGGCTTATATCTAATGCTAATTTCAGCTTGGAGTGTCCCTTTCCAAGCACCATTCCTCCACAGCTCCCCCAAGCGTGGTGCCTCCTGGCTATGATGTCAAGCGCGCCCCCCGCGCATACAACCTTGCCCACTTTGAAGTCTTAACCCATGACGCTCAGCTGAAGTTACAGGAAAAGAGCACTTTAGCTGAGGAGCAAAGAAAGCACAGGCAGCATGGATTCTAGAACATGCTTTGTTTCCGCGTGACTCAGGTTGACATTAAATTGTGGCGTCATCTATACATGCTACTAGGACCATCTCAGCACGGGCCCTTGTATACATCCATGTTTCTCTTCTGCAAAGTTACGGGCTTCACTGTCTTAATACTCTTGAACATTTCAAAGTAGTTTCAAATAGTGTCTCTCTGATTATCAAGGATCCAGAAAAAAAATAAAATATTTTCACAAGACTTTAAAAAATATTTTTAAAAAATTAAGTAATTGGGTTTTTTTTTCAATTTTTGAGGCATCAATTCTTTCCACCACTACTGAGCATTTTGAATAGTGATTTTTAAAGAGCAACATTAATACAAAAAAAAAATTCCTTAGTGTATGTGTGGTCTTTACTTTCTCATGATTTTGTTAGCTCCTTCAAGTTGGCCTACATAGTCATGGGCTTCACTAGGACATTCCTGAGTACAGCCAGCAGTACCGTCCTCAGTGAAGGGTTGCTGCCCAGACTTGGTGCTGGGGACTGGCAATGTGTACCCATGTCTATTTGATCATGGGATCTTTGCTGTTTAACACTGGAAATGTAAATATAGCTCAGTCTATAAAAGCTAGAAGCCCACTATCACCCTGGAAATCTGGGATAGTTCTTGTTGTGGGCTTTGCAACTATTTAATTGTTTCTATCTGTCTTTTGTTTTTTATAGTCCAGGAGGGCTCCCATTTTTTTCTTTTTTTCTATGCTGCAAAGGTCCTTGGGATAGACTTGAGAAACTTACAAAGAAGAATCCAAGGGTTGGCTGTCACTTGTGACCAAAGCCTTCTTCACCATTGCTATTTTAAAACTAGATCTCAGGCTGGAGAGATGGCTTAGCCGTTAAGGCGCCTGCCCGCTAAGCCTAAGAATGTCAGTTCCAAGGTCCCACGTTTAGCCAGATGCAGTGACGCAAGGGCGCAATGCCGCACTTGCCCACAAGGGGGCACACGCATCTGGATTTCGTTCCCAGCGGCTGAGAGGCTGCTGGCGTGCCCATCTCTATCTGTCTTCCTCTCCCTATCTCTCTGTGTCTCTCTCCAAAATAATATAAAACAAAACTAGATCTCTTAACGCATGCAAGGTGCTCAGGGATGGCGGCCGGTGCCAGCTGCCCACCATTTGGAAAGGCAGCCAAGCTGCCCGTCTGTCTCTAGCAGGGTCTTTGGGTAGGCACCCAGAGACCAAGAATGCCCCCCCCCGCCGACTTCATAATGCAATTGCTGGTCCCTCTGGCACCAGCTTCCTCCTTCCCTGGGCATGTGTTTCCTTAGTGCCAGGCAGACCTGCCACCCCCGGCCCACAGAATGCAGGGACAACACCCAGCCTTTGTGTGCCCACCCGAGGCTGACATTCAGGGAAAGTGCATAAGGAATGCCTTGAGGAGGCATATTCTTCTGAGAGCCCTAAGTGAAACTGATCTTGCAGCTAGCCCTTCTGTGCTGCTGTTGTCAGGAAAAAAGGCGGGCTGGGGCGATGCTTTGAGGCAACGGGTTTTCCCAGGCCTGGGATGTCAGGACCTTATGAGAAATATGAAGCGGGTGGCTTTGGGGAGAAGATAGAACACACCTGCTCTGACTCCTGTACCTCTCACTCTCTGTCAAGGAAGGACAGCCCCAGTTCTGGGACAGACCTGATCAGGCCTTGGAAATCACTCCTTCTTACCTGATGCTCACCAAGTAACTATTCTGCATGCACAGTGTCATACATGCCGCGAGAACGCCACAAGACAGAGTAGCTCAGCTTCCACCCCCACTCTACCTTTATGGGGTTTTTCATAAACTAGGCTAGGCTGCCTTACTGATGGCGTCACCTGCTTTTCTCTAGTTATTTTACATTAAATCTTCATTCATAATCTGCTACTGTTGACATTTTATCATTCAGCCTTCAGATTACTGGTCTGCCTCTGAGTTTTGACGGGATAGGATTGGAACCGTTCCCATCACTCGGCCTTATAAATTCACCAGAATGTTTCCTATCGTTTTCCCAGCATTTTCATCTCATTGAGCATATTTCAGTTCCACAGTAACTTCGTCCATCGTTAACTCGACATCCTAAGGTTGTAGATGAGCTCTGTGATCCTGTAATAGGGTGACTTTAGAGGTGACAGGAAAGACATGTGGGGCACCGTGGGGCACTCTGTGCTCGTGTATGGGGCACCATGGCCAGGCACGAGGTGCTTGTCATTGGCGAGGTCAGCTGAATCCCTGGCTTCTGCTAACAGAGGCTTACCCTCAAGAGTTTAGGGGTGCACATCAAACCAAGTGAACCCCAGCCGTGAGCCTCTGGGAGCTGACCTGCCACTCCCTACACCCACTGGACAAGTCTCCCCAGAGACGCTGCAGAGAAAGTCTATGTGTGGCAGGCACAGTAGTAGTCCATACACACGAGTGAATACTTTTTGAAGTTTCTGATAGGAACTCCTTCTGTAGTGTCTTTTTTCTGATGGGTTATCAGTCACAGGTGATATGACTCAGTCGCCAGCCACTTACTTGGTCCTTCTGTTGCCTTGGTGGTCACAGCCACCTAAATGGGTGACAGTTACACTGGAATCTGAAGGACTCGCTTTCTGTAAAAGTGGTACGTTTGTAAAGTTTGCATTTGATGGTGATTGCCTTCCAGCAGTTGTGTTACAATTTGTTGTTATAAACTTCTGTTTTATGTATATTTTCTGCCCTCTTCTGCACTCATTAAATGTTTTTAACAGACCGAGGATGGTGTACTAATTGCATGTGGACTTTTTTTTTTTAAGTTGTGTTTTTTATTTCATTAATGGCTCAGTGCAAATGGCATTTCTGTGGTCTCGGGACATACCAGCAGGTAAGTCTGGGCGCCAGAGATCTTTGCCACCTTTGAACATGAAGGTGGCAGCCTCTGTCTCTTGTCACAGAGACCACATATTCTCTTGAAGTGGCTGCGTGGTCTCCCGTGTCAGTAGGAGATGCTTGGGCCCTGAAGACTTGGATCCAGGGCACCCAACAGACAGATATTCGCTGTGTGAGCACACTGTAGCAGACAGCTTCAGCTTCACTGAGATGAACTTCCAGACAAGGCATAGTTATGGAGGACAGGGTTTATTGAAGCTTACAGATCCAGGGGAAGTTCTATAATGGCAGAAGAGGCTGGCCTACTCTTACAGGATCAGGCAGAGAGATAGAAAGAAGCCAAAAAGCACAACACACTTCAGGAACTCCAGCTAGGCACACTTTGCATATCTTTAGATTGAAATCTCAAACCCACCACCACACCTTAAGATCCCCCCAGTGACACTGCCTCTAGCCACGTGGCTGCAGATGCAAACTAAAAACTAATGAAACACTGAATATATTGGGGGACATCTATTCAAACTACCACACACACCCACATGGGATTCCCAAGGAGGGTGACTCCTCCATGGACCCACCTTGAGAGTGATATTTCCGGAATGAGGCTCAGGATCAAGCTGGCAGCCAATAAGTTAGAGATAAGAGCGATGACATTGAATGAACTTGGATGTGGCCTGCCTTTATCTGTGTGATGTACCTGCGATGGACCCGGATCCTGACTCTCACCTTCTTTAAACTCATTCCCACTTTAAGGGATTTATTTTTCCTGTCATTGATAATCCTTTTGGTAAAAGGATTAGCTTCTCGGTAGCAGGCACAGGCCATTGTGACTGGATGGTGGGCAGCTTAGCTTGACATCTAAAGAAATAGATCATCATTAGGGAAAAAGAAAATCCCACATGAAAAATCACTAAGTTATTGATTTAGTACTTAAGGATTGTAGAAATCACCTATCAAACCCTGACTTAATATGTTACCTCGGGATTTTTCTGTCGTGTCTATTACCACAACTCTTAAATGCTCTAAAACCACCCCACTTTACGAAAAAAAAAAAAATTTTAAGGGGGGGAAATAACTCAGACTGGGGAAAATGAGATCTTTCAAGGGAAGCTTCCAAAGTGTGGATTTAACACCTGAGATTCCCCTAAAGGGCTGTCCTCTCCCTCCCCTCTCCCTATTGTGGACCCAGCCCAAGGCATAGAAGTGCTTGTTTCCCTGGTAACTGCCTCTGCCTCCATAAGCGTGAGGAGTAAACCCAGCCATTGTGACCCACATGGGGTGGGACGAGGCTTACACTGCCCTTTTCTTACCCTCTTTGGGAACAGCACACTGCTCATAACATCAGGGGTACAGGTCACACTTCCTGTAAGTATTTGCCCCACCCCAGCAATGTGCCCTCTCCCAGCACAGACAACCAAGTACCCCAGAAGTCTAAGCGTGGCGGTAAAGGGAACTGATACCAGCCCACCTCACAGTGGCAGTCCTATTCACGGAGAAGGCCCGCACTCTGCACACAGGTAATAGAAATAGAAACACCGCCTTCGCTTGTTGACTGAGTTTGTAACCCGGACTTGCTCCCTCACCATTGGCGGAGGGCACAGCAGCAAAGTCTTACCAAGACAGAAAAGGACCACAGGCTTACTCGGGAAGGCTAACTGTAAAACAAGTCCTCACGCTTCTCCCCCTTTCAGGTCCCAATCCCAGCAATCAGAATCACCACTAATGTTTGCTGGTTTAGAAGTAGCCTCTCTCGGGCTGGAGAGATGGCTTAGCGGTTAAGGCGCCTGCCTCCTAAGCCTAAGAATGCTGGTTCCAATCTCCAGCGGTTCCTATCTCCAGGTCCCACATTTAGCCAGATGCAAAGTGATGCAAGGGCACAATGCCACACTTGACCACAAGGGGGCGCACACATATGGATTTCATTCACAGCAGCTGAGAGACTTCTGGCGTGCCCATCTCTATCTGTCTCCCTCTCCCTCTGTCTCTCTTTGTGTCTCTCTCCAAAAATAAATAAAATAATAAAAACAAATTTAAGAAGTAGCCTCTCTCATGTGAGGGGAACACTTGTTTTATGAGGTGCACTGCTAAGCAGGTGGTCATCCGAGATTTACCTTCTGCAAACCCCACTGTGTCAACTTGCAGTCATACTTCTAAAGGACACTAACGCACAGAATCACACTTTGGTCACCTAAGCACATGCCCACCATCAGCCTGCTAACAAGGCCATTTCACCTATAAGCCAGATATGAATCTCCTGAGACTCACTGCAATGATTAGACAATCTTGAGTATGATAAGCCCCTCTCCTTTTCTCCCTCCCCCCTTCTCTCACTCTCCCCTCCCTCTCTCCATGTTGCTATAAATAATCTAAAACGGCCGGGCATGGTGGCGCACACCTTTAATCCCAGCACTTGGGAGGCAGAGGTAGGAGGATCACCATGAGTTTGAGGCCACCCTGAGACTACATAGTTAAATTCCAGGTCAGCCTGAGCTAGAGTGAGACCCTACCTCAAAAAACCAATAATAATAATAATAATAATCTAAAACGGACACACAGACCCCCTGCAAGCCATTTACCTACACCCTCTGATACTGTTCTGAAAGCCACATCACTTGAACTTCCTTGACGGCACAGATGTACTCTCTTATAACTAATAGAAAGAAGAGAATTCATTAAGAGCAAAGACAACATGACAAGATATACAAAAACACAGCGGAGGTTGACAAAACATGCCAGGGAATGAGTGTCTGAGCTCCACCAAAGCCAAAATGAGCATGGGCAATCAAATATCACTCTAGAGGGCAGGGGAGGTAGCTCAGTGGCTAAAGGTGCCTATTTGCAAGCCTGCCAGCACAAGTGCAATTCCTCAGCACCCATCCAAAGCCCAGTGGGAAGTGGCACATGCATCTGTAATCCCAACACGCCTATTGCAATGGGAGGAGGAACCAGGAGAGTCTTGAAGTAAGAGGTTCAGTTAGACTGATGCGCACGCAGGGGAAACAAAAGAGGCCTTGTCTCCAGCAAGGGGTGGGGGGAAGGAGAGGACAAACACCCCAAAGTCATCCTCAGACCTCCACAAGTACGCCACGGCATATGCATGCCTATATACGCATGTGTCGTACACATGTATACGTGAACACACACCTAAAAAGATGCCACCCCAAACCACTGCTAGAATGACCTTGAGCACTGCTGCTTCTAAGAGTTCTCGAGAAGTCTTGAAAGGAAGCTGGGCGTGATGGTGGCGCACGCCTTTAATCCCAGCACTTGGAGGCAGAGGTAGGAGGATCGCCATGAGTTCAAGGCCAGCCTGGGACTACATAGTGAATTCCAGGTCAGCCTGGGCTCAAATGAGACCCTAACCTTGGGGTGGGAGGAAGTCTTAAAAGGGCTGAGGAGTGACATCCACCCTTAACCCTGTACTGCAGGAGGGACTCCTACCTGTAAATCCAGCTCAGGAGCTAACGCTCTTGCTACAAAAGAGAAGAATCCATGCTCTACAAGTAAAAGCCAATGCAGAGTGTGTCCATTCCATTGTAAACTTCACACAAACCTTCATAGCATGCCTTGCCCGAGACCCGAAGCTGCTTCCTCGCCAGCATCTTGCAAACCCTCAGTGCCTAGGGCTGAAGGTGAAGCTCAGTGCTGGATCACTTGCCTGCCATGCACAAGGCCCTGGGCTCAATACTCAGCACAAGGAAGGAGGGAAGGAGGGAGAGAGGGAAGAGGGGAAAAAAAGAATGGGAAAGGAAGGAAGGAGAAAGGGAAGGGAGAGGACAAGAAGAAAATATATGCATCTGGTACATGCTACAATATTAAGAACATTTGGTCATAGGATTTGGCACAAAGCCTTAATATAGACTAAAGGGAAAAAAAATTCCCTAAACCTTTGTTCTTCCTCTCTCTTTTCTGAGTATTGTCCATTCACCCGTCCATCCATCCATCTTCACATTCTCTCAGCTAACCAACCACTCTCCCTCCACCTTTCCTCCACCCTCTGCTCACTTTACCACTAGGGATCAGCCAGACTGATCCTAGAGGTTTTCTGGAGGACTGTGGGGCGCTGTGGGCTGTGCCCACATTGGACTCACCCCAGCCACTCTGTCCTCCTCGGCAGGTACCCTGGCTAAAGCAGAGCCGGAGCCCTCTGCCCTCTTATGCCCGCAGCCAGCCTGGGCTTTGCAACATGTACAAGGTAAGTCACAATCGCCATCTCGCGGGCTGAGGGCCATGAGTGTGGGAAATGCACTCAGCTCCATGCGCAGGAGCCTCGAGATGGGCACATGGGTCAGAGCAGGCCAGGCAGGGTTTCCAGGGATTCACTCTGTTCGGAGACCCAGCAGATCTCCAGGGCATGTATGAGTCACAGTGAAGAGAGGGGGGCAAACCCTTGAAGGGACCCAACAAAGAGGAAATACCAAACACTCATCTGGAAGGTAGAGAGCCTGCTTTTGAGTGCTTGGTATGGAGGTCTGGAAGGGACAGCTGAAACAACACACAGCCGTCAGGTCGTTGTAATGGTGCTGCCCACAGGAACAAGTCATAGACCCATGCGTGGGATGTCCCTCAGTGATGTCCCACGGGCCAGAGAGCCACCAGAGACATTGGCCTAGGAGGGCCTGCCTGGATCATTTCGCTGGCCGGCCTCTTTTTTGGCTGCTCTGAAAGCAACCACATAACAGACATTCAGTATTCCCTGGATATCAGCTGGGTTCAACTCAAATGGCAAGTGCCTTCGTGTCCTGGTTACTTTTTCTGGTGTGATGATAAACTACCCCGATCAAAGCAACTGAAGGGAGGAAGGGTTTATTTGGGCTCACAGTTCAAGGAGTTCCAGGCTGTCATGTTGGGGAAATCATAGCATCAGGAGCCTGAGGCAGCTGGTCACATCCATCCACAGCCAGGAAGCACTGGGCTAGGGCCGGCTCGCTCCTTTCTATTCAATCAAGACCCTACTCACAGTTAGCAGGGGGGCTTCCCACCTCAATTAACCTAATCTAGAAACTGACATTTGTTTCCATGGTGATTCTAATCCTCATCAAATGGACAGCTTGAAAAGTTCCAGTCCCCCAGGGCTCTCTCTGTCCCTGAGTTTGGCCTCGCTGCCGCGGATGAAGCCGCGGATGAAAGACGGTGTGGTTGCTACAACCCTGGGGCGATTTTAGGAAAGGCAGAAACAAGGGCAGAACAAAGATGGGTCCTTCAGTCAATCCCAGTGGGGACTATTTCTCACACATAAGTTCCAATAGAAGCAGTCACTCTCCGAACCTTGGCCCTGGGCTTTTTCAAAATGTGAAAGGTGGAAAGCGTGTGCTCGGGTGCCTGAACACAGAGGCCATGCTCCATGGAGCGTATATGGACCAAGTAACCACAGAGTGTTAGAGGCGAGCCGGGGGTGGAGGGGTCCTCAGATCCACGGTGGTCAAAGCAGGTGGTGGGAGGAATATCCGTAGCCCAGAGATTTTTGAGTCCCTGGGACAGAAGCTTCATGGTGAAAGTGAGCAGCAGAGCCGAGAACAAAGTTTCCTGCCATAGCTTCAGGGACTGTCTACTACCTGGCCATGGAGAAGTGGTCTGTGAGGAATGCAGGGCCTGCCTGCCTGCCTGCCTTCCTCTAGGGGCTAAGGCTGAGAAGGCAGCAGAGAGAAGTTCAGAATGGACCATCCCAGGGCCTTGGTAGGCATGATGCCTGGCATGTGGCAATGTCCCTTGAAGAATGACAGACAGGCTGCTGGTGACTGGAAGGAGCTCCATGCAGAGTCGCTGGCATAACAAACTCCTGTCCCCAACTGCTTTTACCGACTGTCTTGCTCAGTTGTAACTATGCCTAGCTTCAAGATAGGGGGTACCTGTCTCAATTCTCAACATGTACACATCCCCCAGATAGTTTCTGAGAGTCCCCTGTCCCTCCAGAGCTCAGCCTTTCTGAGACCTGTTAGGGGTTTGTGTATACTGCCTAGCTTCACTGGACCGGGACAGGGTTAAGACAGGAGTCCTAGCCTGGCCCTTCTGCTTCAGGTCTTAGCATGGAGCTAGTATGAAGGCGTTTCCCTCCTGGAACAAAGGTGAGTGGTGTGTCAGAGGGCTGTGAGGGGCACACAGCACCCAGGGCTGAATGAACAAACCCAATGGCCCTGAGGAATTTGGCTCACTGTACACAAGGTGGACACCTCTTGCCCAGTCCTCCCTTTGCCTTGGCAGAGCCTGTGCACAGAGCATGGGACTCTTCCAGGGATCCCAGGGACCAGCGCAGGAGATCCCAACCCAATGCTTGCTTTTCTTCCTTTCTATAATTATTCTGCAGCCCGGCATGGTGGTGCAAGCCTTTAATCCCAGCACTTGGGAGGCAGAGGTAGGTAGAAGGATTGCTATGCGTTCAAGGCCAGCCTGAGACTATATAGTGAATTTTAGGTCAGCCTGGGCCAGAGCAAGACCCTACCTCAAAAAAAAAAAAACAACAGTTATTCAGCAGACAGAAACCAGCCCTCCTACCCACATCATCATTCCAGATAGAGATTTTTTTTCACTCCTACATGTTTAAATCTGGTCAGAATTTTTGGCCCTGCTATAAACAACATCTGTACATGGCCACAGAATCTGGTCTCACATGAATGTGTGGTCCAGTGGTCGAAACACATACGGGTTCCAGTGAGAGGTTCTTTGTATTTATTATTTCTTCCTTTATGGCTACCTCAATCTAGTTTAGGTGAGGTTTGACCTGCTTCTCCTGAATATATAGTAGAACCACGGTAAAACCATCACGGATATTGGGTGCTGTGTGTGTGTCATATTTACATGTCAACTAAGTGAAGCATAAGCTAAACCCAAAAGCAAAGAGACCATGGTCCTCAAGGTTGTCCCAAAAGGTGACAGACAAGTCTTCGGGTATCCATTGCTGGTCTCCTTCATCTACCAAGGAAAGTGTCGTCATGCGTGCTGGGACTGTCCCCCAGCAGGTAAGTAGAGAGGCAAGGAGCTGCCAGTCTCAACCCCATCCTGCCTTCCTGGTGAGTGAAGACCAAGCCCTGTGTCTTCTCCCCCGAGGAAGAGATTTTGCAGACTAACTCCAGACTCACATGCCAATTTATGGGCCTAGCTTTTATGGGGACTCGAACCTAGGCCAGCAGGCTTTGCAAACAAATGCCTTTTACCACTGAACCATCTGTCTAGCCCAGGAAGAGCTTTTAGTTTGAGGAATGTCTTCCCCCAGCACTGTGGCAACCTTCTAAGAACTTCAAGAAATTGGTGATGAGACAAACAGGGGAATAAGCAGCCTTGGCCAGGGCTGCTCCCACTAAATGGTGTCAAAATAATGCTCCCTGGGGGGTGGGACTTGAAATAGGCTTGCAGAAGAGATAAATGCCACTAGGGGGAGCCATTAGCTGGACAATAACAAAAGGAACCGGGAGCCAGAAGTGGCCCTTCCTTGCAGGTAAGAAACTAAGACGCTGATGAGCCACGGAGCTCTGATCTGCGCAGGCATGCTTCCTTCTGTCTCCATGGAGAGACAGGTATACGCAACACACATGCATATATATTATGTGTCCGTCTCCCTACTTCTGCCGTCTGCTTGCACAAACACAGGAGGCTAAGACAGACCCGCCTTCTGTGAAGTAGGAAGAAAGAGTTGGTCCCAGCACTGCTGATGGCTTTCTCAAGCACCATGCTCTACACTAAGTCATTCTTCAGTTCCAGGAGACCCAGCAGCTTTCTTTGGGTTGGGTGAGCTTATTTCTCTCAGGCCTGGAGGGCGGGTAGAGGGGAGCAAACGTAGACATGTTGAGGGCTGTCTCCGCTTTCTTTGGAAGTCTACTTCAATAGCTTTCAAAAGCTCCTCGCCAGTTTTGGAAGACACCATCCATCCATGCATGGTCATTGTGAACGGCCTTCCAGGAGGTGACTGAAAATCCCCCACTGTGTATGGGGGTGGCCATCAGTGGTCCAATGATACCACCGTGATGTTCAGAAATCTTCCAGCCATCGGTTGAGAATCAACCATTTCAGGGCTTCACTTGCTTACGGGGGGAAACAGTTGTGCCCCAGGTCTTTTATCTTACCCAAAGGGGATTTTGTACAGATCAAGTGAGAAAGGACAGAATGGACCTCTCCAGTGACAGCGTGAGAGATCCTAGATTTATGAGCTCCATTCTGAAACTATTCTAGAAAGATTGAGGCCACCCAGCCCAGCCATAGAAAACAGCGCTTAGCCTCAAAGTCCAGATGGCTGGAGCCCTCCACTGTAAGCCAGCTGCTGCCTTCAGACTGTTTATTTTCTGCTCCTGGGCCTCAGTTTCCTAAATTGTAAAATACTGTGAGTACTGCCTTGAAGGCTGTCATCGCACTAGGTGGAAAGGATCCTGGAGCAAGCTATCCCAGGCTGCTGACCTTCTCTTTGAGGAGCCACTCACCTGGAGAGGGCCCGAAGCAGGCCTCAGAGCCGAACCCCTCTGAGGCTCAGAAACCCAGGCAGGAGGAGCATCAAGTTCATTGCCAGATGACTAGGGGCAGCTGGGACTTTGGCTGTCTTTCTGTGCCCAGAGCTGATTCTGACATCTACATGCCAAGGATCTCGGAAGCTCACACCTGCATCACCAAAGAAGGAAGTGAAGTTGCCAGGGGAGATTTGTCCCACATCCCAATGAAACATCAGGGCCACGCACCCCCCACCCCACATCTCAGTGCTTTTCACTTTCAACTTCACAGTTGGCTAGGAACGGCATGCTCTAGTCCTGTGGTAAAGCAGCAACCCCCACCACGATGACTACTAGGGGACACCCAGAAAGACATCATATGGTCCCCAGCTCAGGGGTCAGCACCCAATCTTACAGCATTGAAATGCAGTCCCGGCCAACCTGAAGTTTCCTCATTTCTCCAGAAACGGCTTCCCATAAAGAAAAAAAAAAAAAAAACAGGTCATGGCCTTAATCAAACTATGCCTGCATCAATGACTCAGAATCCCATGTGTCTCTACAGCCTGCAAAGGATCAAAACACAGGGGAAACTGCATGTGTCACTCAGAGGCACAAAAAAAAAAAAAAGACTCACCAGATTACAGACTTTAAAATGCTATAGAAAAAAAAAATGTAGCACTCTCACTGAGATATAATGGAAGCAGTTTGACCAGAGATGATATAATGGGGTCCTCTGGAATGTAAACAGTGCAGGCAGACAGCCAGCAGTGGGAAGGAGCTATGCTGCCTGAGATCTCTTGGAGAATCTGATGGTCAGGCATAAGGACTCAGGAAAAGGAGAGATGGTCTCCTGCATAAGACAGTCAGGAATGCCAGTCCATTGCCATCCTAAGACCTTCAGTGCACGTGTTCATTGGATACTGACGTCATTGGCAACTGTTGTCTGCCCTTGCCCTTTGGCACCAGCTCCCAAGTGGAAAACAGGTGTGGCAGTCAGAGCAAAAGAAGGAAGTTGGCCATACTCTTCTTCCTCTTTTGAGCAGGCTCAAGGAACCAGGAAAGATATTTGTGACCCATGACCAAAGTGTGAAGCCAGAAAAAGAGGCGAAAGAGGCTAATCTCTGCCTGAGTGACATGTTTTGTGGCTGCTGGATAAGAAGACTACAGAACAAGAAGGGGGTCACACACCTTTAATACTGAACACCTTTAATCCCAGGCTGAGGATCACTGTGAGTTTGAGGCCAACCTGAGACTACATAGTGAATTCCAGGTCAGCCTGGGCTAGAGTGAGACCCTAATGAAAAAAAAAAAAAAAAAAACAAAGAGCCAGGAGTGGTGTGGTGGCACAGGTCAGCCTGGGCTAGAGCAAGACCCTGGTGAAAATAATAATAATAATAATAATAATAATAATAATAATAATAATAATAAAGAGTTGGCACATGCCTTTATTTAAGTCCAACACTCAGGAGGCAGAAGTAGGAGGATTGTGGTGAGTTCAAGGCCACCCTGAGGCTACATAGTGAATTCCAGGTCAGCCTGGGCTAGAGCAAGACCCTAGTGAAAATAATAATAATAATAAAGATCCAGGAGTGGTGGCACATGCCTTTATTTAATTCCAACACTCAGGAGGCAGAAGAAGGATGATTGCAGTGAGTTCAAGGCCACAAGACTACATAGTAAATTCTAGGTAGCCTGGGATAGAGTGAAATCTTACCAAAAAAAAAAAAAAAAAAAGAAAGAAAGAAAGAAAGAAAGAAAAAAATAAGAAAACTACAGAGGTTAAAAACATCTTTGCTTTATTTTCATCTGCACAAGGAAAAAATTCATTTTGACTCTGTATTCGGTCTTATCCTGGTAGTTCTACAAAAGAAAAACAGTACAGGGTAAAGTCCCAGTCACACAGGTCGTCAGGCATCCCAGCCTCTGAGTTAGCCTTGAGAGCCACAAGAATTAAACATTTATTGAAAGAGAGGGCGTGCAAGATGCAAATTAACTGATTCCTTCACTCTCAGGACCACCAGCAAGAACTCTGATTTCTGCAATGTCCTGTGCCACCATGTGGCCATGCTAGGCGACGTTCAGCTGCAAATTAAAGGCACAAGCGAGGACAGGAGGGTGCTCACATCCCATGTTTCAAACACAGGAGAGCGCTTTCTCGGTTCCCTTTCTGCACTGAATCTGCTTGGAGACACAGGGAGGAAAACACACTTTCAAAAAAAAATTTTTTTAAATTTATTTGCAAGCAGAGACAGGATGGGTGCACCAGGGCCTCTGGTCTTTGCAAACGCACAGCAGACACATGTGCTGCTTTGCATATCTAACTTTACATGGGTACTGGGGAATCAAACCTGGGTCATTAAGCTTTACAGGCAAGCTCCTTAACCGCTGAGTCATCTCTCCAGCCTAACTGTGCATTTTGAGAACCTGCCTGAGGCCTGGTGATGTGCCTCAGTTGGTAGAGTTTTTTGCATAACATGCACAAAGCCCTGGGTGTGAGCCCCAGAACCACATAAATCCAGCACTGGTGGTGCATGCCTGTAATCCAGTACTCAGGAAGTGGAGGCAGGAGGTTCCAAAATTCAAAGTCATCTTTGGCTGCACAGGGAGTTCAACATCAACCTGAGCTGAGATGGCAATAGGGAAAGTGTCACTGATTTTAGCCCTTGGACTTGGCACAGGCATATGAGATGCATTTTTCGAGCATGTCCTTCTGAAATGACACCAATGAGCATCTCAAATACCAAGAACCAGGTGCTTTCTGAAGTCCCATGAGCACATGCGGTGGGAGAGAGGGGAGGGGGGTTCACTCAGCCCCTCTGGCACCTGTGCAGGAGACGGGCCACAGGACTGGGGTGGAGTGAGCCTGGCAGGAGGAAGTCGCACACGGGTGACCTTTATGACAATGCCCAGGGTCAGGTTTACAGAGGGCAGAGCTCACTCTTGTGTTCCATAGTGTAGGGAAGACGGAGGACACATGCTCACACGCCGTCAGCTGAACGGCCACTTCCCAACAACTCTTACTTACATGAGGCACCTGAAAAGTGGAGGGGCACTCCAGTCTTTTTTTTTTTTTTTTTGGAGAGAGTCAGAGAGAAAGAGAGAATGGGCGCCAGCAGCCTTTCAGTCCCTATGAACCAACTCCAGAAGCATGCACCCCCTTGTGGACAAGTGCAGCATTGCGCCCTTGTGTCACTTTGTGTCTGGCTAAACATGGGACCTGGAGAATCAAACGGGTGTTCTTAGGCTTAGCAAGCAGGCGCCTTAATCGCTAAGCTATCTCTCCAGCTCAAAACGTACTTTTTAATTACTTGTTCTGAGAGAGAAAGAGAGAGAGAATGGGCATGCCAGGGTCTCTTGCCACTGTAAACAAACTTCAGATGCATGTGCCACTTTGTACATCTGACTTTACGTGAGTGCTGGGGAATTGAACCTAGGTGACCATGCTTTTGCAAATAAGTGCCTTAAACCACTGAGCCAACTCCCCAGCTCAAAACATACTTAAATTTTTAAAATTTATTTAAGAAAGAGGAAGAGACAGAAAGAGGAAGATAGAGACAGAGAGAATAGGCACACCCTGGCCTCCAGCTATTGCAAACACACTCCAGACATGTGCGCCACTTTGTGCATCTGGCTTTACATGGGTGCTGGGGAATCAAACCTGAGTCCTTTGATTTTGCAGGCAAGTGCCTTAACCGCCAAGCCATCTCTCTGGCCTAAAACGTACTTTCTTTCTTTCTTTTTTTTCTTTCTGTTTTTGTTTTTGTTATGTTTTTCAAAGTATGCTCTCACTCCAGTCCAGGCTGATCTGGAAATCACTCTGTAGTCTCAGGATGGCCTTGAACTCATGGCGATCCTCCTACCTCTGCCTCCCAAGTGCTGGGATTAAAGGCGTGCGCCACCACGCCTGGCTCTAAAACGTACTTTCTGAAGAGCAAGGTGCAGAGCATCCTCGGGGATAAGCAGACAGTGTTCCAGTGTGTGGCCACATCACTGTGAACTGCCCAGCCCTGGACAAGGGGTAGAGGTGAGTGACCCCTGCAGTCAGGGTGCATCCTGTGACAGGCTTGTCTCTACTACAGCTGTGCACTTGACTAGAGGCTGCCATTCTGCTCCAGGGAGCAGTAAACACTGGGCAAGCAGTGGGCATGCAGACTCCCTTATTGACATTGTGAGGGTTGCTTCGGGAACAGGTAGACAAAAAGAAATAAAGTAAGAGCTACACTCGTAGTTTCCCTAACCACAAAACCCCAGAGGTGCCCTTCCTTCTGGGGAGTCACTCAACCAAACCTATGTTCAAAAAGTAGCTGCCTGGTCTGAGGACCACTGACTCTGACAGAACTTTCATGTTTAGGAGGTCTCTCCCTTAACAGCAAACATTAAACCTCATGAAAAAAATCCCTTCCCTGCAGGGCGTGGTGGCACACGCTTTTAAACCCAGTACTCAGAGGCAGAGGTAGGAGGATCGCCCTGAGTTCGAGGCCACCCTGAGACTACATAGTTAATTTCAGGTCAGCCTGAGCTGGAGTGAGACCCTGCTGCCTCAGGGGGGAAAAAAAAAAAGCCCTTCCTGATTTGCCAAGAGAGCTCTGAGCGCCCCCTGCTGGTGGAGGTAGTTTAAAAGCCATAGTGATTTTTTTTTTTTTTTTTATTATGCAAACAGGCTAACAGAGAAAACATTTATTTTAAAGATAAACAAAACTGTTAACCCGCGGAACCCATCTACAGTTCGAAATGATTCATCAGAACTTCATTTTTCCATCAAGAAATATGTTTTTGGTCTTGTCTATTAATATGATGCAAACCTATATGGATAAAAAAACAAGATCCCTTATATATTAAGTAAAAAGAGAAAAAGGTGCTTGCTAGAAAAACCACGTTGATGAGATGCTGTGTATAGTATGATGACATTTAAAGCTATTTGCAAATTTACATGTTTGCTCATAGTTGGGTCTGAAAATGAGGTCATGGGATGTGAGCCAGGGTCATCCTGAGGGCTACAATGCCCTGGGCCTCCCTTGCTTGGTTTGACATCTTCATATAAACATGTATGTGTACTCCAAACAATGGAAATTTATATTTTCAATAATTAGACTTGAGCTGTGGATTTGCCTTGCTAACACGAGGCCCTGGGTTCTATCCCTGGCACCAGGTAAAGAAAAAAAATAGACAATTTTTCCAACCTTCATTTTTTCCAAAATACTCAGATGTTTTGCTGACAGGCCCCAGTTTCATCTGAAGTGGAGGTGGGGCAGATGGTAGGACCTCCAGCTTGTCTTGGTCCAGGCCTCATTTGGCAGGCTGCCAACTAGGTCCCTGGCTCTGCAGCTGTCCTTGATTGTATAGAGCTAACCCTCTCTTTCTTCCTGCACCTCTTAATCGCCTACAAAGAAGGAAAGCTACTTGCAACAGGTAGACTTCAGTCTTGGTGCCTGACCATCAAGGTTCAGTTTGGGGTGTTTTTGTTTTTGTTTGTTTGTTTGTTTGTTTGTTTGTTTGTTTGGTGAATACAGTTAAGAAATTCTTTGTCAGAGAATTGCTACATGTGTGTCTTAAAAATGAGCCATGTGACAAAAGTCCTGTCTCCTAAGAGGTCAGCTGGATACCTGATGGGTGAGCTTGACCCTCAGTGATATCAAGAAGTCTGTATGGCACAGGGGACATACCAAGGTCAGGTGAGCCCAGTGCTCCATCTCAGCAGAAGACACTCCCACATGGAGTTTCTGCTGGGCTCTGGAGGCCCCTGACGTCCCTCTCCGCAAGCTTCCCCTGTGTGCCCTCGCCTTCCTGTCATGCCCAGCCCGCCTCCCACTTCCTCTCTCCTGGGATGAGTCACTTTGCTTGCAAGAAGGCACAATAGCGTGACAAGTGTTAGTCCCCACGTGATGCAGTGGGAACCCAAAACGCTGCTGAGAAATATCTCCCACGTATCATGCCACTGGCCTCTCAAGGAAACTGTGGGCCCCACGTGCCCCTAGAATTAAGTGACGGAGCATTGGTAGAGAGAGCAAGGTGCGGTGGGCCTGCCACGGGAGGGGTGAAGAGCTGATGCTCAGGGACCAATGGCCAGTCTGAGGACATGGGAGAAGCAAGACTTCCCTTCCCCTCTGGCCTCCCAGGAACTTAGCCACCACCGTGTAGAGGCTGGCCCTGCCCATTTAAGCCGTCAGAAACATCACTATGCATGAACATACTACAGGGTCCTCCTGAGAAAGGGCGATCAGGGGACCATGCTTCTCCACCTGGTGACCCCTTAGTTGTCTTGAACATGCTCTTTGACATTCCAGATGGGGGCATATCCACGATGTCTGTGCTGGGATCATGTAATAAAAGGCAGGGGTTGCTTCTGGATGAAAGGGAGGGAGAGCTGGGAGACAGACTTGTCTAAGGACATTGGCGTGGCATGGGCAGATCAGACCTGCTTTGTTTGGAGGAGGCAACTGGGGCCCTTGAAGGGTGGAACAGCCAAAGTCTATGTGGATAGATGAGACAGAGAAATGAGGACAGACATGCTGGCACACACTACAACAGGGATGGCCTTGAGCACACTGTGCAGAGTAAAATGAGCCCATTATAAAAAAAAGACCGACCGCTGGCACGTAGGTCACTCACGGGAGGGGCCTGGGGTACTCAGATTCATGGAGTGGGAAAGTGACATGGAGGTTGCAGGGCTGGGGGAGAAGGGAATGGAGAAGTGGGGCTCAATGGGGACAGAGATTCTGCTTGGAAATAGGGGACAGGGACAGATGGTGGGTCAGCTTGCACAGTAGCTTCATGGCGCTTAATGCTACTGAATTACACATTATGGTTCAAGTGGGACAGTTTGTGTTCTCTGAAGTTAACACCATGAAAAACATTTTATTTTATTTTTTTTAGCATTTTTATTTGCAAGCAGAGGAAGACAGAGAAAGAGAGAGAATGGACACACAGGGCCTCCAGCTACTGCAAATGAACTCCAGACATACGCACCCTTTTGTGCATCTGGATTTACATGGGTACTAGGGAATCAAACCTAGGTCCTTAGGCTTCTAAAGCAAGCGCCTTAACCATTTCTCCATCCCCAATATTTTCCTTAAAGTGGCTCAGACGCAGGTCTTCTCTGGCCCTGCCACCAGAGGACACTAACTATGGCAAATTGGGTAGGATTCCTGGCTTTCCTTATCACAAAAGTCCCCGGTGACACATAAATAAACAGGTAAAAAAGGCAGGTCTGGAGTCAAGACGTACTCCAAGATAGGGTTGTCACCAGAGAATGGCCCTCCTTGGCGTCTCGTCACAGGTGGCAGCTTAATGAAGTCTTCAGGCTGAAAGTTCTCTCAGAGGCATTGCTTCAGATCCATTGTGTGTGAGGGGGCAGGGAGCCCCATCCACCAACTTGCTTCCTCAGGGGTGAGACCCAGGGCTCTCTCCTTCCTGGCCCCCACAACCAGCTTCCCTCACAGTGCAATAGAAGGAGTGTTTTGTGGTTACCCTCCTTTGGCCTCTTTTAAAAACTTTATTTTATTTATTTATTTGAGAGAGAGAGAGAGAGAAGAAGAAGGGACAGGTAGAGAGAGAGAATGGGTGCACCAGGGCCTCCAGCTGCTATAAACAAACAAACTCCAGCAATTGGCTTATGTGGGTCCTAACACCTTTGGCTTCGCAGGTGTGTTGCAGACAGCAGGTTGGCTGAGATGAACTTCCAGACCAGGGTCCTGGAGGAAGGGATATTATTTACTGAAGCTTACAGTCCAGGGAAGTTCCACAAAGGCAGGAGAAATGGCCTGCTCTCCACAGGGCCAAACAGAGAGAAAAGCCAATCCGCCACCACAGCACACAACCACTAAGCCATCTCTCCAGCCCAAAATGGGACCTTTTGCAAGGTGATTTTATGCAAACTATAAACAGTTCTCTAGATTACCTAACCAAAGCCATCTCTCCAGCCCAAAATATAAACCTAGATTACCACAAAGGTATAAACCTGTGTAGCTGCCACCACCATAAGGATCCATCAATCCCAAATCCCCACCTTCCTTCCCTTCATAGTCAAAACTCACCCCCTCCCATCCCCATCCTCCTCCTCTAACCCCGATAACCTCTGTTGGTTTGTCTTGTCAAAAATGTCACAGAAATGATGGACTGGAAAGATGGCTTAGCAGTTAAGCACTTGTCTGTGAAACCTAAGGACCCAGTTCAAGGCCTGGTTCCCCAGTACCCACATAAGCCAGATGCATAAGGTGGTGCATGCATCTGGAGTTCATTTGCAGTGGCTGGAGGCCCTGATGTGCCCCATTCTCTCTCTCTCCCTCTTTCTCTGTCGCTCTCAAATAAATAAAAATAAAAACAAATTTTTAAAAAATAAAATTAAAATATATCACTTCTCTTTTATCATTCAAAGCCTAAAATGGGATCATCGGGTAACAGAGTAAACACATAGTTAATTCTACAAGAAAATGCCAAGTTGTTTTTCTGAGTGACTGGGCCATTTTGAATCCCCACAGCAATGCATGCAAGCTGCTGTTGATCCCGACACTGGCCAGCACTTGGTCCTGCCTGTGGTGTGGGGCAGCCATTCTCACAAGTGGGCAGCACCTCGTGGCTCTGATGTGCACTTTTTCATGGCAATGGCCACTGAGCCACTTCATGTGCTGTTCTGTGTCCATACATCCTCTTTGGTGAAGGGTTTGTTTGGTCCACTTTTTAACCAATTTGCTTTCTTCACGATGACTTTTGAGGTGTTGGGTTTTTTTTTTAAATATATATATTTTACAGATTTTGCTTTCAGATCTTTTGTCTTTTTAAAATATTTTATTTACTATATTTGCAAGTAGGGAGAATGGGCGTGCCAGGGCCTCTAGCCACTACAAACAATCTCCGGACGTGTGCGCCACTCTGTGCATCTGGCTTTACATGGGTACTGGGGAATCGAACCCAGGCTGTGAGGCTTTGCAAGAAAGTGCCTTTAACCACTGAGTAATCTCTCCAACCTATCTTTTGTTTTATGTGTGATTTTATAAATACTCTTTTCCAGTTCATAGCTTGCTGTTCACACTCGTAACAGTTTCATGGAAAATAACATTCTTAAGCTTGGATGGATCCAAATGACACCTTTTATTCTGTAGGGGCCAACTTGTGTCAGGTCTAAGAACCCCTGATATATAATGAAGACTGCTCTCCTGTGTTTTCTACTAAACTTTCAGGTTTTTACATTGCCAGTAGAGATTTGTGATTCATTTTCAGTCAACTTTTGCATAATGTGTGGATTTGGTTGTGGCTCACCCCTTTTTTTTCCTTTTTTGCATCCAGATGTCCAGTTGTTCTAATATTGCTTGTTGAAAAGACTGCCCTTTCTCCATTGTCTTTGCCCCTTTGTCAAAATGTGGTCTGCCATAGTTGTAAGGGTGTACTGACGGACATCATTCTGCCCATGGGTCCGTGTGTCTATTCCTCCTCTAAGACCAACCAGTCGGCTTTGATTACTACAGCTATTTAGTAAATCTTAAAAATCAAGTCATGCGATTCTTATACATATTTTTTTTGTAATGGCTCAACTATTTTGATTCCTCTGCATATTCATACAATTTTAGGACCAGTTTGTCTCTATCTAACCAAAATCCTTTTGCCAACTACATTAACTTTGTAGATCAATTTGAGGAGAACTGGCATCTCTACTGTTTGAGTTTTGCCATCCATGAACATGGTATGCCTCTCCAATTAAATCTTCTTTGCTTTCTCTTCTAGTTCCTAAGCATAAAGATTCTATCCAATGAGATGTGTTATTTTGTCTTGGGGGGGTGGTGCTAAAATTAAGCCTAGGATTGAACCCTAACCTTACGCATGCTAGGCAAGTGCTTTACTACTGAACTCAACCCCAGGCCAAGATGCTGTTACCCATGTTGTTAGAGTCAGCCTTGTGTTTTGTGCTATTGGGTATGGTAGTGTTTTGAATGTGTGGTTTGTATTTAACTATTTATTGCTAATATACAGATGTCCTTTTATTTTAAAAATCCACCATGAGTATAAACAGAATTATAACTGCATTGCTACCTCAAATTATGTATGAAACTGACAGTGTAGAATCAAAAGTCCAACATCATTGTTCCAGGCCCTCTTCAGTGCATATGAGAGCCAAAATGTGCATGGCCCTTGACATGTAAATGGATTCCACATCTTCTGATCTATATTCAAAGTGATCTCAGCAAGGTATGGGGGCACACACCTTTAATCCCAGCACTTGGGAGGTAGAGGTCTGAGGATTGCTGTGAGTTTGAGGCCATCTTGAGACTATAGAGTGAATTCCAGGTCAGCCTGGGCTAGAGTGAGACCCTACCTGGAAAAACAAGCTGGGCGTGGTGGTGCATGCCTTTAATCCCAGTGCTCGGAACACAGAGGTAGGAGGATTGTCATGAGTTCAAGGCCACCCTGAGACTACCTAGTGAATTCCAGGTCAGCCTGGGCTAGAGTGAGACCCTACCTTGAAAAATAAAAAAATAAAATAAAAACTGACCTAAATGGTGCGCACATCAATTCACCAAACAGTAGGTGCCTGCTGCATCCTGAGCTCTGTGCTTAGGACCATCACTGACACCTGATGTTGTAGTTGTAAGGGTTAAAATGTACCCTATAGACTTAATGAGCTCTTTAAAGAGGTAAATGCTTTTCTCCCCAAAAGTCTGGCGACCAACATATGCATTCTAAAAATAAGCCACCAAAGATGGTAACTTTTCTTTCAATATTCACCTATAGACGTTCATCATGGTGCAGAAGACAGGATGGCAGGAACTTGAGACAGCCAGTCAAATCCAGTCCACTGTGCAAAGCAGAGAGTGATGAATGTCAGTGTTTAGTTTGCTGTCTTCTTTTTACTGATTTATTTATGTTTTAATATTTATTCATTTATTTATTTATTTTAAGATAAGGTTTTACTCTAGCCCAGGCTCCATCTTACTCAGGATGAGAAAGTCACATTTTCAATTCAGGCAGTCTCAAGACCATGGTGACACAGTTTGACGCTCAGAGGAGAGCTCACACGACCACTTCAAAGAGAATTACTTTGCTTGGTCATTGCTGATCAGTTTTCTTTATCCAAACTAGAAGCCTGTGGTGACTTGAGCTTTTCTTTCAGTGCCTTGTTTAACCTACCCCGCCTTAGCTGGAATCACCCTTAAATAGCTCAACTCCCTTTGTCAGGCAATGGCTTCAAAAGAACTCGTGGGCTAGAGAGATGGCTTAGTGGATAAGGCACTTGCCTGTGAAGCCTAAGGACCCATCTTCGACTCTCCAGATCCCACTTAAGCCAGATGCACAAAGGTGAGGAAAGCGCAAGGTCGCACATGCCCACTAGGTGGTGCAAGCATCTGGAGTTCAATTGCAGTAGCTGAGGCCCTGACGCATCAAATCTCTCTCTCTCTCTCTCTCAAAAAAAAAAATTAATAAAAGAACTTGGCCCTGAATCCCGAGCAGCAGCCTTCTCACCTTCCCAATTGCAGTTACACTGTCAAGTCTCCTGCCACCAAGACCCATGCTTGCCTCACATGTGTCTGCCACACATCTGCAGCTTCCCAGCAGTCTTCCATGCATGCAAATCCACAAGGGAGTAGAGACCCAGCCTCCCTCAGGACAGACCCAGCTGGGGCCTGTCCTGAGCCATGCCCCTCTCTTTTTCAGGACCACGCAACAAGAACTCACTACGGCTCCCTGCCCCAGAAATCGCAACGTGGGGCCCAAGACGAAAACCCTGTAGTCCACTTCTTCAAGAACATTGTAAGTGCTGCCCGGATCTTATCACTCTACTGCCAAGTCAACGAGCTTCTGAGCATACCATAGGTCCCAAAGGGCACTTCTCAGCCGTCCCTGCCATTTAGGGAAATACCCGGTTCTAACAGGAATTTGGTTCTCCTGAAACTCACAGCCAGGCAATGCTTTGTGGAAAACACAGGCTTTGCGCCACGGTGGGAACCGTGATCAGGTCAGAGATGCCCAGGTCAGGAGGAACGAATAGAGTACAGAGTGTTTTAGGACAGCAAAACCGCTGTGTGTGACACGGTAACAGGGACATTTGTTCATACCCACATGGTGCAAGGTGCAGAGAATGGGCCAGAATTTTATTCATGTGTTATAATAGTGGAGACTGAACAAGCATGAGTGAACAGTTGATGCATGTAGGATAATATATATAAAGTGTGATTTCCACTCAATATGTAGAGCTAAACCTCCCCTATAAAATAAAGTGTTAAAAATACAAGAACAGGGCCTGGATTGATTGCTCAGTGGTTAAGGTACTGTCTGCAGAGCCTAGCAACCCAAGTTTAATTCCCCAGTACCCACGTAAAGCCAGATGCACAAAGTGGCTAGAGGCCCTGCCATGCCCCATTCTCTCTCTCTCTCTCTCTCTCTGCTTGCAAATAAATAAAATATCTTTTTAAATGCAAGAACGGGACAAGAGAGATGGCTTAGCAGTTAAGGTTCATACCTGCAAAGTCTAAGGAACCCTGTTCGATTTTCCAGGTCCCATGTAAGCCAGATGCATAAGAGGGTGCAGGCATCTGAAGTTTGTTTGCAGTGACTAGAGGCCCTGGCATGCCCATTCTTACTCTCCCTCTCTCTCTTTCCCTCTCTCTGTCTCAAATAAATAAATAAATAAATAAATAAATAAATAAATAAATAAATAAATACAAGAACAAAGCTACAAAGTTGAAATGGTGAAACCTCAGCATGGATTCTGATAGGTGAGTTTAGGAGCCTCAGACCCAAGATGGGGTGTGGGGGAGTCTTCAAAGCTCAAGGGCACATGAAGGCATGTGGTGGGAACTGGGAAGATGGTTCAGCAGTTAAGGGCACTTGCTCATAAAGCCTGATGGCTCAGGAATCAAGTCCCCAGCCACCCCCATAAAACCAGACACCCCGCAAAAGTGAAGACCTGTGATGGTTTCTGATGTATGACAGTAGCTGCCTCTATAGAGACGTTGAGTGGAGATCCTCTGGGAGAGAGTGGGGCTGTCCCCTAGGGAGGACGCGTCCTTGCAGCAAACCCTTCTGTCTTCCAGGTGACACCTCGCACACCACCTCCATCTCAAGCAAAGGTAAGACCTTGAATGCTTTGATTCACCACCACTTTATTCACACATCTTTCCCAGAATCCCCAAAACATGCCCAAAAGGGAGTTGGGCTTGGGGCCACCCAAATCCACCCAAAACCTTTTCCCTGAGGCTCCCACCTAGGATGTGGGAGGCACCCTCCTCCAGCTGTGCAGACAGGGTCACTCAATGCCACCACTCTTTCCCCTGAGCAGAGACTTGCATCCCAGTCTTGGGGGTTCTTGGGGGCTCTGCCAACCCCTAGGTCTGGCGTACATGGGGGTACCTGGTCCCTCGGGGAGGCCATGCCATTTTGATTGTGTTTGTTAAGGAATAGGCCCTCCTCCCTCACTGACCACTGTGTCATTGCTTCCTTCTCTTCCTCACGCAGGGGAAAGGCCTGTCCCTCAGCAGATTTAGCTGGGTAGGTGATACCCACCATGCTTCCTGACTTCGTCCTCCTTTGCCGTCTGCACAGACGCTCACTTTTAAGTTCTTGCTCTCTTTCAGTTGCTTAATGCTCATCTTTCTCTTTCCTACCCAGACCCAGCTTGCCTGACTCTATTAAAGGGCTACTTGCTATTCCAGTGGGGGTGGGGGTGGGGGAGCCTGGTTTGCCTTTCAGCATGGCTTGCTGTGGGACCAAGACCCAGGTAAGGTGGGAATCCATCCTCTCTTCCTCGCATGAGCTCTGGGCTCCTTCCCAGAGAAAGGCTAAATCTCACAGAGAAAAAAAGAGAAACATTTAATTCCCCCCCCCCCAGTGCTACTGGCGGGGAAAACACCTACCAATGGGTCAAATGCAAAACTGACTGGGGCTGACCATGCATCCAAAATGATTCTTACAGTCTAAGTAAAAGGGATGCTGAGAAAGGTTCCGTGGTGTAATGGTTAGCACTCTGAAATGGATGCTGAATTCACTTATTTCATTTATAACAACCCCCTCCTAATTCATCTGAAAGATTTGGGGTTCGTTTGTGTTTTTGTGGCGACTAACTTCGGGCTACTAAACCACCAGGAACACCTCCTTAGGAGTTTTAGGCTTCGAAATACAATGGCAAAAACCGGGCATGGTGGCACATGCCTTTAATCCCAGCACTCAGGAGGCCAAGGTAGGAGGATCACTGTGAGTTTCAAGGCCAACTTGGAACTAAAGAGTGAATTGCAGGTTAGGCTTGGCTAGAATGAGACCCTACCTTGCAAAAATAATAATATTAATAATAAATGAAAGAAAGAAAGAAAGAAAGAAAGAAAGAAAGAAAGAAAGAAAGAAAGAAAGAGAGAGAGAGAGAGAGAGAAAGAAAGAAAGAAAGAAAGAAAGAAAGAAAGAAAGAAAGAAAGAAAAAGAAAGAAGAAAGAAAGAAAGAAAACAATGGCAAAGTTTCAACAAAGATTTCAAATGGTTGGGTGGCTTAGTTTCTAAGCATTACTGATTTTTGCATTTGAGCCGATTTAAAATGCCTTCTGGTATATCCTAACGGCAGAATCCAGGTATGACTCTTGCCTGATAAAGAGTTATAATGGTCAGAGTTAAATGGAGATACAAACACCAACCCGTTGGCTGTGATGGTCTGTGTGGGGACGGAGCCTGCTTGTGCCTGCTGCTAGAACAACCAGCATTATGTAAGTGGATGGATGAAGAAGGAAGGATGGATGGAAAAAGGGAGGAAGGGGAAGAAGGCAAAGCAGAAAAAGGAAGGCAGACAGCCCAGCACGGGGGGCCCATGCCTGTAATCCTAGCACTGAGAGGCAGAAGCAGGAGGATGGCTGCAAAACAGGAGCCAGCCTGGTGGTGGGCATACCTAGGGCTACTTGGTGAGACCCAGGCTCAAAAACAAACAAACAAAAAAAGATTTGGCCGGGCATGGTGGTGCATGCCTTTGAACCCAGCACTGGGAGGCAGAGGCAGGAGGATCGCCATGAGTTCGAGGCCACCCTGAGACTCCATAGTGAATTCCTGGTCGGCCTGGGCTAGAGTGAGACTCTACCTCAGAAAACCCAAAAAAACAAAAAAAAAAAAAAAAAAAAAAAAAAAAAAAGACTCACTTGAGAAAAAGACAGAGAAATTTCCATGAAGCTCCTAGAATATTCCAGCATGCTACTTACTACGTTGAATTATGAACCAGATATTTGCCAGAACATTTTGTGTGAATGCAAATTGAGCCTATATTTTTCTCATGCAGCAAGCCTTCAAAACAGAGGGAGGTCACATGGACCAATGCTCATGGACAACTAATTTTATTTTCCATGCCAGCAGGGGACAAAGATGGTTCCGGAGAATGATGTGCGATGATACCCAGAAATCTTCTTTTAGCTACTGCTTGATCTGCTTCTTAATTGTTGAGGCATAGGCTGTTGCGGTGTCACACCAAGCCATCACTGACTATGGGACAGTAGGGCCAGGAGACCATCCTGTCTCCAGCCATATGGACAGCTTTGGGTTTCCATCTCCCGGCTTTCCCAGTTCGGGTCCCAGCATATCTCTCTGTCCAAAGCACGTTCCTCCATGTGTTCTCACATCCGGTCTATTTTCCAGAACTGCCGGAGTTCTCCTTGTCTGGAGTTTCAGAAAGCTCCATTGGCTTTCTCTAAACTATGTCATATGTGCCCTGGCAAATTCTAGGTTGTTCAAAGATTTAAAAAAAAAAATGGGGAGGGGGGGCTGGAGAAATGGCTTAGAAGTTAAGGCGTCTGCCTGAGAACTAAGAATGCAGTTCGATTCTCCAGGTCCCACGTTTAGCCAGATACAAATAGTGATGCAAGTGTGCATGTCGCACATGCGCCACAAGGGGGCACACGCGTCTGGAGTTCGTCCACAGTGGCTGAGAGGCCTCTGGTGGGTCCATTCTCTGTCTCTCTCTATATCTCTCTCTCTCTCTCTGTGTCTCTCTCTCAAAACAACAACAACGACAAAAAGACAAAGAATTTGAAATGAGAAAAGTTCATGTAGATTATTAAGCTGATTCTTGAATTCCATTTTCAGAAGTTCCTGATGCTTTCTTTTCTTTTCTTTTTTTTGGAGGGTGGGGGGAAGCAATACCTTAGGTTAGGGGTGGGGACCTCATTTGCTCATGGTTCCCGCCATTTAGCCACCTCTGTGTGTTTGGTGCCATCATTCTTCCATATGCCATCAGGAGTTGGTATGTCCCATGAGCCCACAAGATGGGAGGGTGGTGCTTGCTGGCTTGCCTCTAGTGTCCAATGCTTCTCTGCCACTCGTCCCCATGCCTTACCTTATCTGATAACCTAAAATCAAATTTTCTCTTGAAATCAATTGCCTGGAGTCTAAGGGGGCCCCTGTCACCCCCAAGCATGCAGATGGATGAAAGGGAAAAAATAAACAGGGGAGCTAACATGGGGGAAATTGGCTGGTCAGATGGCCTGGGTTCAAGCTTCCGTTGGGTGTCTGGAATCTTCTAGATTCCACCTTTAGCACTGCTAATATGAAGGGTACCTGGGTTACATCTCTAGGTCTTCGTAGCCAAGACACTTCTGTGACATTAGCAAGGCTGGTGTGCCAAAGGCGCTGGCAGCTGACAGAGCGACCGTCGGTGCCAGTGCTGGGTAACTAGTCTCCCGAGCTCTTCTTGGCAAAGCTTGAGGCAAAATCTTGAGCTCTGTCCTTGGATCAGAGCTCTGTGAGGCAGACAGATCTGTTCTCGGCCAGTCTCTCAGTAAAGAGCATTCTAGCATCTTTGATAAAACACTTCATTATCGCTCAGGCTTTGGAAGTAAACTAGTGCTGGGACCCAGAGACTTTTATATCTTAGTTTTCTCTGGCTATCCTTGTGTCAAACCATCAGACCCACAGTGTCTGGAGGCAAAGAGCATCTGTTCTTCCTGACGGCCAGCTGCAAAGGGCACAGGTATAATGCCTGCGCGCTCAAGGCTCTGACCCACCTCGGGAAAGAAAGGACCGACCCCAACCCCAGTGCACAGACAAGGAAATTGAGACTCAGAGAAGTTCATATACTTATACCAGGTCCCACATGTAGGAAGTAGGAAGAAATGACACCTGATCCAGCTTGTCACCAGGTATAGCTTGCTTTCTATCTTCTGTCAACAGCTCAGTGCACCTGATAAGGCCCCTGGGCCACAGACTTTGGGACTCCATCTTTACACTTTAGGAAAGGCAATCTTGCCGGGTCCAGAGACTCCTGCTCTTTCCAGGTGCTGGAGGAAGAGAACAGGTGTGAGCAGAAGCCAGCGCACTTCTGACAAGCAGAAAGGAACTTGAGGGCAGGGCACAGCACTGGCCTCCTGACCCCAAGACTCCAGCCCTCTGGAGATGGCCCCTGTGGACCTTGCAGAGTTACATGAAGGTTTGCTTCCTCGATGCCATGCCATAATGGAGATTTGAGGGATGCCTGCTCTCTTCTCTTGAGCTCAGCAGCTGGCCCTTGGTGGTTCTGACCTGTAAAAATGTTGGGCTGGAGCCCTTTGCTCCTCAGCGGTGCCTTTAGAGACACGAGGAAAGGCACCCCAGCAGTTCTTCCTCATCCTGGCCTCGAGCTCCTCTGGCTCTTGAACAACTCACCAGTGCCACGTGGTGGCATGGGTCCTCCTGGGTAGGCCCTAGTGGCAGCTGTGAGTGGTCACTGAGCTCTGATCTTTTCTTGCAGGGGGCCGAGGGGCAGAAGCCAGGATTTGGCTATGGAGGCAGAGCTTGCGACTATAAACCAGCTCACAAGGGATTCAAGGGGGCCCACGACGCCCAGGGCACGCTTTCCAAAATCTTTAAGCTGGTAACGTAACATTCCTACCATTGGGAAACACCGGGCACCTCCGTGGGAGGTGGGGGCCTAGAACTACATGCTATGTTCATTGTGCCCCATCCTACGCCCTGAGGGGGCCTCCAACCAAACTATGACCTCTGAACAATGCCAGGGGTCAGGAAGAATGTCAATTAAAAGACAAATTCCAGGATCCCTGGATTGGCTTAGCCAGAGGATCACCATCCACAGCATGCCTTCATATGCTATCTGTCCCCAAGACCGAGGACAGAGGGACCACAGTGAGCCAGCATTGCTCTGCCTTCTGTGCTGGGGTTTCCTGGGAAGTTCATTTGGAGGAGAGACCTTTTAGAAGGGTGCCACTTTGCAATGCATAGGCATTCCCTGGGGCCTCCCTGTGAGCCTCTCACCAGGTTCACATCCATGTTCCCTGGAGCTGGGCGTCAGTGGACCACTACCTTGATTCTCAACCAAGAGCCCAAGTGGGCATGAGTGGTGGCCATGCCTGGGTATGTCTTGTTGGAAGCCAAAGTGAGGAACAAGAGCTCTCTTTCTCTCTCTCTCTCTCTCTCTCTCTCTCTCTCTCGTGTGCGCGCGCTCCCGCTCTCCTAGTTCTCTCTTTCTCTCAAATAAATAAATAAAATATATGTTTTAAAAAAGAAGTGAAAAACCAAAAAGAGCTGGAGAGATGGCTTAACAGTTAAGGCATTTGCCTGCAAAGCCAAAGGACCCTGGTTCGATTCCCCAGAACCCACGTAAGCCAGATGCACAAAGAGGGTGCATGCGTCTGGAGTTCATTTGCAGTGGCTGGAAACCCTGGTGCACCCATTCTCTCTCTCTCTCTCTCTCTCTCTCTCTGTCTCTGCCTCTCTCTCTCTCTCTCTCTCTCTCTCTCTCTCAAATAAATAAATAAAATACATTTTAAAAGAAGAAGTGAAAGTGAGGAGAAAGTGAAGGAGGAAGAGGAAGGTTCCCTGGAGCCACTTAAGGGGCCTCAAGAAGCCCATGCAAGGGGCTCTATGCAAACGCTGGGGTAAATGCTATGCCCACTGTTGTTAGCCTAACTCCTAACTGCTCTGAAATGCAGTTCCCTCATCCATAGAGTTGGAGGCATGTTACTGACTTACCTCACCAACTGCTGTAAAGGTAAAAGTGGTGATGGGTTCATGGCAGGCAGGAGTTTGGCTCCTTTGCTGACATAAACGGTACCTGTTGGGCTGCTGTATGTAACAACTGACTTGGCGTAGAGAGCAGCGCAGCGTGGCCACAGTGCAGCAAGCGGCCTCCTGGATGTGAAGACTGGAGCTCAGGCGAGTCCTAGATCCTATTCTCCTTTGCCCTTGGGGTCCTCCTCAGTGAGCCCCAAGGGTGACGTCTATCCAGGGAGGAAGTTGGTACACCCAGGCCAAGCTTTGATTCTGAGGCAAGGAGGCACTTAGACACTTCAGGCAGGGTCAAGGCTGTCCAGCTTTTTTTGTTTTAAGTATTTTTATTTATGAGAGAGAGAGAGGCAGATAGGGAGAGAGAGAGAGAATGGGCAAGTCAGGGCCTTAGGCTTCGCAGGCAAGTACCTTAACCATCTCTCCAGCCCAAGGCTGTCCAGCTTTGAAAAGCCAAGCCAGGGTCAAGCAGACTTGGTATCTGGCCCTGGTCATACCCACTCTGAGCTGAGGCTCAGCCTCATACTTCTGTGTCACAGATCTGCTCAGGATCTCAATGGAGCCCTGAGCAGATTGTGTGCTGACAGCCAGAGAGACCCTGCTTCTGCCCATTTGGGGCCCTACTTTAATCCTAGATTAACTCTTAGGTATCCTGTCTGACCTCTGTTTGTTCTAGTCCCT
Organism: Orientallactaga sibirica; assembly: GCA_036365145.1. Classification (NCBI taxonomy): domain Eukaryota; kingdom Metazoa; phylum Chordata; class Mammalia; order Rodentia; family Dipodidae; genus Orientallactaga; species Orientallactaga sibirica. The sequence continues at coordinate 7,121,661 of JAEOAD010000061.1, forward strand.
TCCACCTGTGGAGGCAATAGGAATGGCCAAAACAAGGTCCTCCTGGACTCTGATGTGAAAAGCTCTCGGCTTGAGGGACATCCCCATAAATAGGATCTTGGCTGCCTGGAAGCCAGATATCAAGTCTAGGGAAAGGGACAACCTAAGGCTGTAACTGACCCCCCCCCAGGTAGGGACCTCAAGAGGGCCCCAAGTGGCCTTTACCCCTGGCAATACTAGAGCAAGATGCCATGACCAGCCCCGTGTGGCTCTTGGGCTGAGGATCTCAACTGGTCTGGTACCTTCAGCAATGCAACTTGGCTAACCCTAAAGAGCAGGTGGTGATGCTTAGCAAACACACAAAGGAGGCGAGGGGCCAGCCCTGCACATATGGGAACAGCACTGAAGACAGCAGAAGGAGGAAGCACCTCAGAGGGTTCCAGGAGAGAGGGTGATCCCAGAAGGACTGCCTTGACTTTGATCCTGATTAGGAACTAGGGACCAAGTGACAGGTGGGACCTTCATGCCAATATTTAAGTGCCAATTGTATAGGCTCTGGCAGAGATGAGGGAGAAGTGACTGGATTGGGGACTCTCTGGGCTGATGATGAAGAGGGCTTGGGGTTTATAAGGCTCTGCATCCCGGGATCAGGTGTATTAATTACTTTCTCATTGCTGGACAAAATATATGACAAACATCAGTCTAAGCAGGGCATGGTGGCACACGCCTTTAACCCCGGCACTCAGGAGGCTGAGGTAGGAGGATTGTTGTGAGTTTGAGGCCAGCCTGAGACTACCTAGTGAATTCCAGGTCAGCCTGTGCTAGAGCGAGACCCTACCTCCAAAAACAAAACAAAAAAAATAATAATAATCAGTTTATGGAAGGAAGGGTTTCAGCTTACAGTCCGTCATGGTGGGGAAGGCATGGTGGCGGAAGCTCGAGGCAGGGCTGGTCACATCAGTGCAGTGAGGAGGCAGAGTGCAGTGACTGCTGATGCTCAGCTTCAATCTCTCTCTATACAGCCCAGGAGCCCACCCATGTGCCAATACTACAGGGTCTCCAACTGGACTAGATCAGGGTGAGACACACTGCCATCTCTCTTGACAGCTGCCCGAGACAGTTCTCACTCTGATTTGAGGCTCCGAGAGCACTTGGCATCCTGAATCCTAGGCAGGTAGCGTTTGCGGCAGTTGCTGTCAGAGAATAACCACCATCTAAGACAACACCTCCCTCACTTCTCTGTTCGAATAGGATCCTACCTACACTGACATTTTCTCTTACTGTCCATCTAAGCAAGACGATCCAAGTCGCTGACAGCAAACCCTAGTCCCTTCCATAGTTCTTTTCATGGCTCGTCACAGTCCGTTTCTCCTCTGCTCCAAAGCCATGCGATACTGGAAGACAGATGCTGACAGACCAGGGTCATCTGCTCTGACAGCCAGGCGTAAGCCCCGTGACATGTGCCATCAGTCCCCACTGACAGAAAAGCAAGTCCTGGAAGGCTTCTTGTTTATCATTCTTGGAGGAAAGATTTTGGTGTTCCCATAGAGCATTCTCTGGACAGGGGCAATGGATGGTACTCGAACCCGTGCCAGCACTCAGACTGCAGCATCTGTACCCAGCTCTGCCGTTTCTCCTGGCTGGCAGGTGGTAGAAGGTAGATGTCTCCCTAGACTCCTGTTCCCCTTGAGTTGCATATCACTGTGTGTGTGTGTGTGTGTGTGTGTGTGTGTGTGTGTGTGTGTAGGGAAATGCAGCTCTCATACTTCAGGCCCTAGCGTCTTTGTTGCTGGTAAGAATGGGGACTCTGCTTCTTATTCTGGGACCATCTGTCAGCCCCTGGCTGGCAACTGACCTGAGAGGAGTCAGTCATATGTGACCTGTTAGACATGTTTCCTAAACAATGAATCCAAACCTCAGGGTTTCACAGTTGATGCATGACTGCTATGGTCTCTACAACATACCCTTTGATTTAGCCCCAGTCTTGCATGACGTATAATTATGGAGCTGGGTGTGGGCACAGTTGCCCACACCCAGGGTGCACAAAGTGATGACACAGGCCTTCTATGTCCTCGGGGTGGGGGGCGGACATGCGTGTGAATATCCACTGTGAGCCCAGATGCTGTGGGGGAGGGAGTAGATGACACCCAGCAGTGTGTGGCCCACTCTGTGTTCCTGAGAAAAGCCTCACACCTGTGATGTGAGCAGGAAGCACACAGGCAACCCACCTTTTTGCCAAGCAAAGTGAAGACAGGGTCTACCCCCACCTGCCCCAAGGTCCATCCTGATGCAAATCCGAGTAAGAAAATAGATTCTTTAAATAAATGTCATTGCCGTAGGGGAAAAAAAGAAAATAGATTCCAAGTATTCAAGGAAGAGGACCTCGGTTCTGGAAGGTGGCAAGGAGAGGACTGGGAAAGACAGTGCCTCCTGGACAGCGAGGCTCCAGATGCTGACAGCTGTCTCGGCATCCTCTCTCACCTGGGAAATGCATTCGCCTGTCTGCGGAGCTCCTGCTGCACTCTGCAGAGCCTCAGAAGGCGTTATGCACTAAGTCCAGCCAGGGTGACTGAGTGGGGGAGGGCTGGGCCACTCAGAGCTCCATTCAGGGGCCAGGACCCTGCTCTGTGGTGTCCTGAGTGCCCCCTGGCTGGTTCTGACAAGACACTGACAGAGCAGGACTGGTCATCCCAGCCCCTTAGAGCAGACTAGCTCCACTCACACGTGTGCTTCTCTTGTGTGCAAGCAACAAAGTGTGTTCTTTTTTGTTTTGTTTTGTTTTGTTTTGTTTTGTTTTGTTTTGTTTTTCAAGGTAGGGTCTCAGGCTGACCTGGAACTCACTATGTAGTCTCAGGGTGTCCTTGAACTCCTCCTACCTCTGCCTCCCGAGTGCTAGGATTAAAGGCATTAAAGTCATGCGCCACCAGCCCGGGGAGATTTGCATCTCTTAAGTAGTAGGTTCAATGTTTTTCCTGAAATTTCTTTTGGAAACAGCTTTGTAAATGTTTTAAAATTTCTATATAGGTCAAGGAAAGCCTCAGTTTGTCAAGTGTAAACAGTTTTCCACGCATTTGGTCATGATTAAAATCTTACTATATAAACAGCTCATGATGCACGCACCTACTGCGCATGTGGGTCACCCAGGTGGCTCCCTTGCTCCTAACCTTGCCCTGCCCACCTTTGCTCCCTGCTTGTTTTGCACTCTTGGCAGCCAGCTGCTGGGGGAAGAGGCTCAGATTCCACAGTCCACTCTTGAGGTGAGAATCTGGCTTGAGAGAACCATTGGATCTCCCCGTCTTTAGGGCCCACATCTTCCTCCCAATGGCATGAACCTTTGCCTCTTTCCTGTAAGTGTCCCTGAGTGGTTATGCAGTCTCTCAGGGAACACAAGAATACATGCTCTCAGCAGGTTCGATTTACTTCCTGACCTCAAATACAAGTCCAGCCCAGCCCAACCTTCACCCAGAGGGCCCAGCCCTGGCAATTATGGGACCACCAAAAATAAATAAATAAATAAACAAACAAACAAACATGACAGATTAAAACACGAGACCTTGAGAGGGGCACTGGCATTGCTGACTCTCACCCTCGTTCCCCTATGCTGGCTGGCTGATCTTGGGAAAATAACCTTTCTGACCTTCAACTCAGCTGGACACTGACCACAAAAAGTATGTATTCAGGCTGTGAGTCCAAGAGAGATCGGGGTTTTGCTCACGGTAGGTATTTGGTAAACTGTGGTCGTGGTGTTAAAAAGTAGAGAGCCCAGTGTGGTGGTGGCGCACGCCTTCGATCCCAGCACTCAGGAGGCAGAGGTAAGAGGATCGGGGTGCATTCAAGGCCACCCTAAGCTTACATAGTGAATTCAGCCGGCGCTAGAACAACACCCTACCTCCAGAAAAAAAAAAAAATCCAAAAACAGAAAGCACCAATTTGTCCATATGTCCACCCTTTTGTTTCAACAGAGAAGCCAAAATGGCTCCTCCTGTAAGTCATCTTGTGAACACAGAGGGATCACGTCCATTTTAATCCGGGAGCACCGTGTTTTCTAGAGCAAAGCTTTATGGGGGACTGAGTTCTTGGGCAAGGGCTGAAGTACAGAGCTCTGGGCTGCTCCCGACCTAGCTCTTTGTTGGGAAAGCAGGGCCTGGGGTGAACCTTGTCACTACCAAGAGCCTTGATCCTGCATCTTCAGATGAATGAGGGTGCAGTTTCCTGGAGAGAGACTTCACAAAATAGTGACATGCTGTCAACACACCAACAATCTCCTGGATTGCTAACTGCAGTGCCCAGAAAGATGTCAGGCAGGCAGCCAACCCTTCACCTGGGCTGCAAGGAAACATCTGGGCTGGGTCTGCCCTGTGTGCCTACCTACCAGTGACCAGTTCACACTTAGGACCCTGGAGCCCTTCTAGGGAAGAGCATCAGCCTGGTCTCTTTTGGTCTCGGGGCTCACAGTCCAAATGAGAGCTCAGTTCATCATCATCATTATTATTATTATTAACAACATATTTTATATGGATACATCATGTGTTGGTACCCTCTTTTCCCTCGTCCGCTGAGGACCTTCCTCAGTGGGGTTGCAGGTATTCCCTATGGGGTTGTGGTCTATGGGTTGTGGGAGCAGCTGTCAGTTATGTCTCTGGACATGAAGTCTCAACCTGTGGCTCTTACAATCTTTCTGCCGCCTCTTCCGCAAAATTCCCTGAGCTGTAGCGGGTGAGTTTTAAGTCTACTTCAGTGATGAACTCTTAGGAGCCTCTGGATCTCTGCTTTGGTAGGTGTTGAGTGTCCTCAGGGTCTGTCTCCTTCACCCTGGTGCTGATTATCAGATTCAGCATGGAAGCAGCACTCTTGCTTGTCAACCCAGTTCCTCTGTGGATTCAGCTGTGGCTTGGCTGAAGTGCAGAGAGGTAGTTTATCTCCTTGGGTCTCGCTTCCTTCTGAAAAAGAACAGATTATCTAACAGAGAGTGAAGTCAGCATAGTTTAAATAGGATAAGCATTATTAATTTAGGGAGAATTTGATGGATGTAACACTTCTTTCAGCCAAAGACTAGTGAGAACTTGACACTGGAGAACATAATCTTTGTCTCCATAGGATTCTGATCTGGTTCCCAATTCCAGATATGGGTTCCTTTACACTGAGCCAATCTCTTAGCCAATTCAGAAAGTTATTGGTTACCCACCAAGGCTGTGTGCCACGATCGCACTGGCATGTACAGCCTGTAAGGGTGTTTGCTTCTGAGGAGCTTAGACTTCTGGTTGCTCAGACTGTTGGAAAACTCAATTTTTTTATCTCTAAGATGAAAGACAGCTAACAACAGACTAAAATTTGAATACTGAAAGGAAGGGAGAAAAGAAGGGAAGGAAAGAGAAGAAATGTAAGACAGAGGGAGAGAAGAAGAAGAAGTAAGGAATGAGAAAAAGAAAGGAAGAAAGAAACAAACAGTGCAGGTCCTCAGGGTCTGAGTCATCCCTTCTCTGCCCAGGCTGCCCTTGTAGTTTTCCTTGTTGCTGTCTGGGCCCCCTTGCAATGTGACTGTCAGTGTTTTTACATTTCAAATCACAAGTGCCAAGAAAACTTATCAATTCAGGGTTTCAAGAGCGCCTCCCCCTCCCCTGCCCCCCGGGCCAGGCAATCAGCCCGCAGTGTAATTCTTTTTGATTTTTTTTTTTTTTTGAGGTAGGGTCTCACTCTGGTCCAGTCTGACCTGGAATTCACTCTGTAGTCTCAGGGTGGCCTTGAACTCACAGCGATCCTCCTACCTCTGCCTCCCAAGTGCTGGGATTAAAGGCGTGCTCCACCACGCCCCGCACGCAATGTTATTCTTACTAAACGGATCAGACAGTCTTGATGTCTTGGGTGGCTCCTGCCAGCTGACTGGGCTCTTACCGGATGCTTGAGGACAGCTCATATGCTCCTTAGCACAGAAGCCTGTCTCTAGAACGCAGTTGTCACTGCCCCTTGCTGACAGTATCCCCATCCTCTAGCTGTGAGCGTAAGTTGCTCTTGCAGAAGAAAACAATACAGGCACAGAGACAATGCTGCCAGAGCTTTGGTGCTGTGTCCTGCCGACCAAGTTCAAGTGCCTTTACCTCAGTTCCAAATTGCAAACAGCGCTTGCTGAAGGGGCGTGCGAGGAACGGAATGGAAAGATACACTTTATCCCATGCAATATCATGTATGGCCGAGATGGCTTGTGATTGACCAAACTCCTGGTGTGAATGGGGAGTGACTTGCCCACAGGACAGGCCACATCTGCTGCTCTCACCTAACTCCTATGTCTTCCTTTCCCTAGGGAGGAAGAGACAGCCGTTCCGGATCTCCCATGGCCAGACGCTGAAGCCCTCTGGGCTTAGACCTTCCCAAATCCTGCCCTCTGCTTCTTAATATACCTGCCTTAAACTTTAATTCCATTTGCACCAATTAGCTAGTCAGAGCAGACATCCCCTCCTAACCTCGTGGAGCTGTGCACGCTTTGGGGCCAGGCCCACAGCATCCTGACTGGCAGCGGGGGGTCTTCTAGGCCCTGCACCATTCCCCGTGCACTTTGGTCCACTCCTCAGATCCAGGTGCACGGACACCCCTCCAAGTCCATCCCCACTCCATCCTTGGACTTCCCTTTCACGGTCAGGGGCATCCCTCGAGCCTCCGTGGGCACTGCGGACAGACAGGCATACCACCACCGAGGAGCCAGAGAATATGGCGTGGGAAACTGTATGATCCAACAACCTTCCTTGGTTTTCTTTCCCCTAAAGAGCTTTATTCTTCCTAACAGGATCAGACAGTCTTGGAGTGGTTTATACACTGTGGGCTTGTGGTATGTGAGCACAGGCTGGGTAGCTGTGAGAGTCCAGAGTGGGGTGAGCCCAGGGGGCGCCTCCAGGCCGGCTGCTCCCTACACCCCACCAGCTGATTTGGAGCGTGGCAGAGGGAGGGAAAGGGGTGAATGGGCTGGGCAATGGCCCCAACGGGAGACGGGGACTTCAAGAAACAAGACGTCATGTGTGGCCATCCAATGTCACCATCGCTCTTTGGTGGCCCCCAGAGCAGCTGCTATCAAGAACCCCGTCTCCTCTCAGAGCCCAGGGAGAGTCCAGGGACGTGGCGCATCTCAGTGGGACTGCAGGAGTTCTCTGGTGGCCTCACGGTGTCACTCTGGCCACCTCTCATGTCGGGGGAGGCCAGCGGCAGCTCACCAGGGTAGTGCTCACTGGCACCCACTAACCTCAATGAGAAGATAACCTTCCCTCTACTTGCCTTCTAGAAATGACCCGTCCTTAGTGAACGACTTAAGAGCATGCCCATCGCTGAGTCGCTAACCTGGATGCAGGGCTGGCCTGGGCGACCCCACGGGAACAAGAAGAAGCTCTGAGTCTCACTCTTCTAACGTCCACCGACACTTCCCCACCTCCCTAACGTACTGACGTCACCTTTTGATTTAGCATGTCTTTTATAGACCTTCCAAAGAACATGCCCCTCCCAACCCACGGGCACCAGCCTCCCTTAGAAGGAAGGCAAGGATGGTCATTGCAATGCAGAGACGCATCTTGTTAATACCCTTCTAATTCTGAGTTTAGTGTGGGTTTAAGATAACACCTATTAACATATAGCCTCGACGAAGAGAGGGTAAGAGAAAAACAGAGAACAAAATTCCAGAAATCAACCCTCCAGATTGTTCAATGTGAGCACTTGCTCTCTGATGCGACTGAGTGGCCTCACTTGGGGCTTCACCCAAACAGCAGATGCTGTGGACAGGAGCACATACTGATTTTGAATATGGAAATAAAATAATGAACTTGGAAAGATCTTTGCACGGGTGTCTCATTTTGTGTTTTGGCTTGAAGAACATGAGCCCATGTAAAGGATATCTATACCTAGGGACTGGAGAGATGGCTCAGCAGTTAAAGTGCTCAGCTACAAAACCTAACGACCCACGTTTGATTTCCCAGTACCCACCTAAAGCCAGATGCACAAAGTGCCACATGTATCTGGAGTTCGTTTGCTGTGCCATTCTCTCCCCCACCCCATCCCCAACCCACCCCATTGCTTGAAAATAAATTAAAAAAAAAATTAAGGGTATCTATATCCCCAATCACAGGATGGAAAGGTTTCCTGTGGTGAGGCCCACAGGGCTGGCCCATGCTGCCCTTGAGGGCACAGATCATGGGTCAAGGCTGCACATCAATCCCTCAACTGGAGTGGAGGTAGTGACACAGAAAGTGATGATCGTTTATGCACAAGGAAAAGGATTTTTGAAGCTAGGGAGATGGCTCAATGGTTAAAGGTGCTTGTTTGCAAAGCCTGCCCACTTGGGGTTCATTTCTCCAATACCGGCTGCAAGCCAAATGCGCAAAGTGGTGTATGCATCTGGAGTTTGCTTGCAGCAGAAAAGGGTTCTGGTGTGCCTACATACACACACTCTCTTCTCTCTCTCACACACACAAATAAATAAAATTATTATTTTTGGGGGGGGGGAGGTTTGAGGTAGGGTCTCACTCTGGCCCAGGCTGACCTAGAATTCACTAGGTAATCTAAGGGTGGCCTCGAACTCACAGTGGTCCTACCTCGGCCTGCCAAGTACTGGGAAATAAAATTATTTTTTGAAGGAAAAGAGGTTTTGTGCACTTGGAGGTCAGTCTTTCAAATCATTTCACTAGGGTAACACCCTGTCACATGACTGAGGATTTCTGGGAAAATCAGGCACATATATTCTTCTGAGCAGAGATGATTACAACATTAAGTGTCCCTTCCTCCTTCCTTTCTTCCTTTCCTCCCTTGTTCTCTCCCTCCCTCCCCTTATGCTCTTTGCCTTTAGTGACCTGACAAAATGACTGTTCATATGTGTTGTCATGCAAGCATGAAGACCTGAGTTTGAATCCCCAGCAGGATCCTTGGGCTTGCTGACACTAGCCTTGCTGAATTAGTGACCTCCACATTCAGTGAGATACCCTATACCCAAAAAATAAAGTGGGTAGTAGTTGGCCCCCAAATACTGACCTCTGGTGTGTGTGCACACACACACGCACATGCACATGAACATGTACACATACACCCTCCCTAATATACACATGCCAAAATATAATAACTGGGTTTTTTTTTTTTTTTTTTTTTTTTTGGTGAGGTAGGGTCTCACTCTGGTCCAGGCTGACCTGGAATTCACTATGTAGTCTCCAGGTGGCCTCGAACTCTCTGTGATCCTCCTACCTCTGCCTCCAGAGTGCTGGGATTAAAGGTGTGCGCCACCACGCCCAGCTTAGAATAACTTTTGACTACAAGAATTCTTTTTCCCAGCCGGGTGTGGTGGCGCACACCTTTAATCCCAGCACTCGGGAGGCAGAAGTAGGAGGATCGCCATGAGTTTGGCCACCCGGAGACTACATAGTGAATTCCAGGTCAGCCTGGACTAGCGCAAGACCCCACCTCAAAAAAAAAAAAAGATTCTTTTTCCCAAAGGATTTCCTGAAATCCCTGTATGTATTGCTTTTTTTTAAATTTTTACTTATTTATTTTTTTGGAGAGAGACACAGAGACAGAGAGAGAGGGGGTGAGGAAGACAGAGAATGGGCGCGCCAGCAGCTTCTCAGCCACTGTGAGTGAAATCCAAATGCATGTGCCCCCTCGTGACATTGCACCTTCGTGTCACTTTGCATCTGACTAAACATGGGATCTGGAAGTTGGAACCGGTGTTCTTAGGCTTAACAGGCAAGGCGCCTTAACCGCTAAGCCATCTCTCCAGCCCTGTCTTGCTTTTTTTTAATGCAAGAGAGTGTGTGAGAGAGAGAATTGGCATGCCAGGTCTTCCAGCCATTGTAATCAAACTCCAGACACATGCGCCACCTTGCGTGCATGTGGGACCTTGTGCGCTTGCATCACCTTGTGCAACTGGTTTATATGGGATCTGAAGAGTTGAACATGGGTCCTTGAGCTTCACAGGCCTCAACCACTAAGCCATCTCTCCAGCCCTATGTCTTGTTTTTAAAGGAACCTCTGACTCCTTTCTTTGTCTCAGGGTCTATGGGGATAATGTGAGTCTGTGAGCTGCAGGGGGGAAAAAAGCCCGCTTTGGCCTAGGCATGGGATCACATGAGCTGATTTCTTTTGGGGGCACATTGCTCCATGACCCAGTATAAGGACCCAAGTGCACAGATCCTAGGGGTGATGGATGTACCATTTAGGGGCTGGGCCGCTGAGCTTTGCAAGCACTGACTCAAAACCCTATGTCCAAGCCAAACATAGCAGTTCACACCTATAACCCCAGCACTTGGAGGCTGAGGCCAGAGGACTGTCATGACACCAGCCTGGGTTATAAAGTGAGATCCTGTCTTAGAAAACAAAGCAAGATACAATGCAATCTTCCAGACCCAAAATGGCCTGGATAGCCATGATCTCGCAGTGCCTGACACTACCCACACAAGACCCTCATAATAGGAGGAAAGGATGTTGCCACCAAAATAAAAGAGAGACTGATTGAGAGGGCTAGGGGATATGATGGAGGGTTGATATGAGAAAGATGTGGGGGAGGGGAAGGAATTATCATGGTTTACTGCCTATAATTATGGAAGCTGACAATAAAAAGTAAAAAAAAAAAAATCAAGAAAGAAAAACTGAATAAACAAATGCCCATTCTTCTCTCTACCCAAAAACCCTTCAGAAAAATCATGCAAGTATTGTTGCATGTCTAAAAATTATGCTATTTTAGGTAGCAAGTCTAGTTCAGTGTTGAGCCGAGGGCACATCATACAGTCATGACGCATTTACCATGATAATGCAATGTTTAGGTCAGTGTTTCAAAATAAAGTAGGGCCTGTGCCACAGAGCTGTGTGCTCACGGAACCTGTGTCTAGAGAGGTCTGTACACTTCCCCTGTAGCCAACTGGACCCATCTTCAGAGTGTCAGAAGAACCGCTGAAACTCACTTCATGGGACACCAACATTCCTGCACGTTTACTGAGGTGGTTTTGAGGACTATGGTTAGGGACACATGTGGCTAGTGACATAGGAGAACCGAGGAGGTGAACATGCAGAACCCGTAGACCCACACCCTGCACTGCAACTTATTAATGCACACAGCCACCATGTAGTCAGTACAGACTGTGAGAGCTGGGCTGTTCTGCTAAACTACCAGGGGAAGTGGTCCCCACTGGCCTAGGTAGAATGGGAAGCTTAACAAAGCAAAAGGTGTGGTATAGGGCTAGAGAGATGGCTTAGGGGTTAAGGTGCTTGCCTGAAAAGCCTAAGGACCCAGGTTCAATTTCCCAGTACCCACATAAGCCAGATGTACATAGTAGCACATGTGTCTGGAGTTCGTTTGCAGTGGCAAGAAGCCCTGGCAAGTCCATTCTCTCTCTCTCAAATAAATAAAAATAAAAAGTGTGGTACAAACTGTTCATACAGGGCTGGAGAGATGGCTCAAGAAGTTAAGGTGCTTGCCTGCAAAGCCTAAGGACCGGGTTTCAAATACCCAGTACCTATGTAAAGCCAGATGCAGAGTGTCACATATATCTGGAGTTCAATTGCAATGGCTAGAGGCCTGGCACACACATTTTCAATATTATCTATCTATCTATCTATCTATCTATCTATCTATCTATCTATCTATCTATCTATCTATCTATCATCTATCTATCTATCTATCATCTATCTCTATCTGCCTCTTTCTCCCTGTTAAATAAAAATTTAAAAAGGAAAATGAAAGATGCAGGGTGGGAGGTGGAAGTGTCCATACAGCTGTGATTAAAGCTGTGTCTTCAGGAACTGGGGACAAGTGGCTCTCTAGTTTCCCTGAGGTACCTGGGCAGTGTTCTGTAAGGATAGTCCTGTTGGCTATTTAATTAGCAGCCTCATTGCTTGAGGCAATGAGGGCAGCATTAGAGTCCAGCAGCTATTAGGAAGTCAAATTGCCTCACCATCCAATGCCTTTGCTTATTTACAAGGAAGTGAACAACAAAAAGGGGAGGTGGCTGAAGGAGATGGTTCAGTGCTTGCTTACAAAGATTTGTGGTCCAGGTTCAATTCCCCAGTACCCGTGTAAAGCCAGACACACGAAGTGGCGCATGCATGTAGAGTTCCTCTGCAGGGCTAAGAGGCCTTATGGCAAACATTCTCATGTTCTCTCTCAAATATAAAAAAATTAATTAATTTACTTATTTGAAAGCGAGAGAGAGAGAAAATGGGCATGCCAGGGCCTCTAGCCACTGCAAACGAACTTGACACATGTGCCACCTTGTCCATCTAGCTCATGTGGGTACTGGGGAATTGAACCTGGGTCCTTAGGTTTTGCAGACAAGCACCTTAATCACTAAGCCATCACTCCAGCCCCCAAAGTATTTTTTTAAAAAAACAAAAAGTATGACAGAGGGGTTGGAGAGGTGGGTCAGTGGTTAAAGGCATTTACTTGCAAAGTCTGCTGGTCTCAGTTCAATTCCCCAGCACCCATATAAAGCCAGATGTACAAAGTGGTGCATGCATCTGGAGTTTGTTTGCAGTGACAAGAGACCCTGGTATGTCCATTGTCTCTCTCTCCCAAATACATAAAAATATAAAAAATATTTGCTTCCCATTAAGAAAAGAGTGTGAGTTCTGTTGTCAGTTTGATCCGATTAGAAGTCACTAGTCTAGCTGAATTGGATGGGAACGTGAGGATGTTTCCAGGAAAGGTTAGTTGAATGAGGAAATCTCTCCTCTAGAGTGGAGGCCCTTCCAATGGCGGATGGTACATAAGGAAACTCCAGGAGAATGCCCAAGTTTTCCTTTTGTTGAGCCGTCATTGGTATGTGCTTTTTACCTGGCTTCCCTTGCTATTGCTTGTGCATGCATCTGCCATTCAGCTATCCTCTGAGGACATTGGAACCCAGTCTGACAAGCCACACAACCTTGAGGACAGGAGCACAAGGCTGGGCTGGACAGAGGCAGCTGGTCGATGGATTCCACAGACAAAAGGACCAGGTCAGAGACACACAGATCGGCCTCTTGACAAGAGGCACACAGGGGCAAGACATTGGATGCGGCTCAGAGCCCCCTTCTCAGCAAGGCCAGCAGTCTGGGACACTTTGTGTTCAAGAGCCTTGAGCTGTGTTTAAGCAAAAGCACCAGACTCTTCACAACAAAGGGTGGGAGAGCTCATTTGGAATAGTTGAGGCAACCCATAATACAAAAACTATTTTTATTGTTTTTTTTAAAGCCAGCACAGTGGCTTTTGAAATAACTATCCATTTCTAATACAAAATTGGATTAAATAAATATCATCCAATGTATAAATAGACCATGAGACAATTCTGAAGATAAAAAGAGAACTCTGTAAATTAAAAAATTAACTTTAAATTTTCTTAAAGTGGTGACTCAAGAACAATCACTATGGCATTTCAGAACTTGTCAAATATAATACAAATCTTGATTTAATACAAAAGTCTTCATGCTCTAAAGTATGACATATAGAAAAAGATTAAATAGCAAAATCTGTATGATTACCATCTACTGTTCCTGACAGGCATACTAACACATCTTCACCCTCAGTTCCTTAGTCACTAGTCCACACCCAAAGCCACCAAACCTCCACATGGGTGGAGGGTGAGATGGAGTCTAGGAGTGTGTGTGTCCCACCTGCACACAAGCGTGTCTGAAGAGGGAGCAATTCACAAAAGACAAGCAATGACCAAATACAACTTCTGCCATCCAAACCTCTCAGAGAACAGTGTCTCCCTGGCCTCTGCTAGGGGCATGCTGGTACCCACTGCTCCCGTTCTTGAGTCTAGATGCAACCAGACATCAAAATATGTTTCATTAAAGTGATACTAAATTGGGCTATGTGAGTAGGCTCTTTTGAAATAACTGTTTGTTTTTTTTTTTTCTGGTTTTTGGACACAGGGTCTCATGTATCCCAAAATGCGTTATCACACCTGGCTCAAAACTTTATTCTGAAAGAAACTCAAGGCACCTATAGCCTATGAATATAAATCAAGCACAAAGGGAGCTGCAGACTTAAGTGTGGTCGCCAACCTCAGCATGCAGGAGATTCAAGATCAGCAAGGACTGGGCCCTGGATTCACTCTTGATGGAGAGAGGGCACGGTATGTACTGAAGAAATAAGCTTGGGAGAAAAATCTTATGTGAGGAGGAGTCATACTCCTAGACATGCAGGCCAGAAGGCAGTTCTGTGGATCTTACAGAATGCTACTTTCATAATTCTGTGTGATGGTCATTTAGCATGAAATGCGAGTCTTAACGAATATCCTTTTCCAACCTGTGTGGTCCACCAGAAGCAGCCAAGCCAACTCTCTGAGGTCTGTTCTGCAGGGATGTACTCATCTCACGCTTGAGTGTGTGAGAGTGCCAAGCAAGGTACAGAACCCAGGCTGCCATTTCAAAATTCCAATTTCCTTAAATGGCAGAGGAGGGAGCACAAATGAATGAATGAAGACTTCACTAGTACAGCTGATGGCATGTGGAGTGGTTTCTGGACCAGCCCATTTGGCCACCCATAAGCAAGCTGGCTCCCCTAGGGACTCTTCTTACCACTCCCTAGGATCCCCAGTGCTCAAGCAGAGCCTGCTGCATATGGGAAGCTTCCGAGTTCACAGCGTGTTTTCCTCTGAATCTACTGGCCTTCTGGATGTTTCTCCGGCTACTCTGGCCTCCTCAGCAGCACCCGTCTCATGACTGGCATCTTGGAAGGTGACTTGTGCCTTTGGGGATATGCTTGGCAGTTCCTTCACTGGGAGCTTTCACAAGGTGCTTGGTGGCTGCTGAGGAGCTCAGTGGCCCTTGTGGGACTCACTGTCATGAGCCACATTCTCCATGTCCATGCAAAGCTCCTTGGGGACACATTGCAAGGACTTGCACTGTCCCAATGTCACCCATGGAAAGGAAATACAGCTTTCCTTCTGCTAAAAATACCTGACCTGAAATTACATCCCCCACCAACCTGTTCTATCTGAGACCTGTTTTACCAATCACATTTCCTCATGCTATTCTTTACATAGTTTTTTCAAAGCAGATATGCTATGGACAGTTCTAAAAATACAGTTCTCTATCCTCGAAACCCTGGTTATCCATGAGGCTAGAAATCTCTTTCCTGAAACAAATTTTTCACTCAAACAGTAAAATACAAAGATAAACCTGTAAACCACAGAGATTCAAGTGAATTATGTCTTCAAAACCTTGTATTTTTCAAGGAATGTTTTGCAAAGAAGCAGCTTCTTATAGTAAGGGAGTAAATCAAAAGAGAACATAAATGTCATGTTTGCTTGGTAATAAATTGAGAAAAGACACAAAACAGATTACTGGTAGATTTTTTTTTCTTTAACAAAAATAAAAGCAGGCCTCAGATTCATCTCCCAAGGTCTTACTTATATAGCAAGTGACCTACATCATAGCACATTGTCACTGCACAATCAGAAGGAGCCAACCTCTTCACAGATGTCCTGAGATGATATTTAATGCTAAATAAAAGCATAATAAATAACCCAGCAAGAACAAAAATTTAAATTCCAATAATTTTAACTTTGGGGATATTTGTTCACTAAGTTAACATTTCTAAAATACTTTAATACAAAATTATAAAAGAAAAAGTGCATTAAAAGCAGAGCCTTTAAAGCTCTGGCACAATTACAATTACTGTGAAAACACTAGCACAGCCAGGTGTACACACTGACATTCCAGGAGCCTCGAGATCATAGGCCCAGTACCACAAGAAGTCAGTCAAGTAAGGCTTTTCTTTTCTTAAAAAAATATACAATACACAAAGCAGTTTGGAAAAAAGGTAATATTATTTAAGTTTTCTGACTTAAATATCTTCACATAACAAAAGTTTTCATGTCACTGTCAATATTACTTATATACAGATGACAAAAGTGAACAGACAAAATCAACAGATGCCCTTCAAGATAACAGTGAAATAATGTCTCTTGCTCAAAGCAAGTCACATAATATATAATAAAACTGCTCTCTTCGGAAACCAAGGAGGCAATGAGAGAAAATAAAGGCAATTATTTTTTTCAGAAAAAAATAGAGCCCAGCTTTATGTTACAATGAAAAAGATATCCATTTATTTAACAAAATGAACATGACACGGTCTGAAGCGCACCCGCAGGTGACCTGGGCTGCAGCTCGTGATGAGTTCTAGTGCTATTTACAAAATATACTTCTCGGCCACACGGAGGCCCATAGATCTGTCTATGTACACACATATTTACAAAGAACATATAAATAGTTGCAAGGGAATCAACATGAGGTGGAGAAAGAACTTCTGTCTTTGGAATGCTGTGGAGCACGCAGTGCCCAGCAAGGGAGGGATTTGGTTTGGGACATGTCTCATGTGGCACCACTGATGATACTAAAGAATTCCCTGAAATGAACACACACTCCTTACACATGAAAAGAAAGTCACAGGGTTTTTGTGGGTCCTTATCCTTAAACTATAAGAGAGCTCACTGAGGTGGACTTGTCCCTTAGGAGACAACTCTGTCACTTCCTGCTCGCAGGGTATGGCTTGTGCTTCTGCAGTATCAGTACAGACTCCTGCAGCAAGCATACGGACATCAGGTGGACAGCGAGTCCTCATGTGGGTCACAGTTCTTCCATCCCCTACTGGCACCAGATCTTGCATTCTTCTAACTAGGGATTAGGTGTCTGGCAGAGAGAGAACTGGTCCAGCCATCTCTCAAGGCAATTGTTATATTAACTTAAGAGTGGGCTAAAAAAGAATTGATTGCTACTAACTTTCAAAATAAAGAATAAAAAGTGGAAAACATCCCTGTGTGTGATGGCACGGTTTCTGTCTGAATTTCACGTACCTATCATACTGTGTTTGTCCATGTTAACTTGTCTTTGCTAACACAAAAATCACACTGCAATGATATTTTAAAATCCAGTTCATCTATGAACGACATGCACTGGCCATAGGAGTGCCCCAGCTCAGTGATCTGCAGACAATGAGCCCAGTGCATTTACACTTTCCCCAGTTTTCCCCTGTAAGTCTCTGAAAGACAATGATTCTTTAGATAATTTTGTAGCTAAAAAACTACTGTGGTAGATTTTTAACACTTGAAGTTTGAAAATATATTCTGAGAGCGTTGCTCTTCACAAATGAAACTTCAGGAACACTCTTAGGCCCCAAGTGACTTCAAAACACGTTGGTAAGGGTCTGCCACTCGCCCGCCGCCTCCTGTACCACTTCCTCCAGGTGGAGGGTCCTCAGCTCCTCCCCGTCCTGCTCCTGGACCACGGTGGCCCCCTGCAAGGTTCCTGCATCAGCAAAGAGAAAGGAGGCCTCAGACCTTCAGAAGCAAGCCAGGGTTGGATGTTCAAGACCACCCTGGGCTACATAGTGAGAATCTGTCTCAGGAAATAAATAAATAATAAATAAATGGAAGGGAATAAGGGAGGGAGGGAGAAGAGGGAGAAGAGAGGAGAAATGAGAAGAGGGTCGGGCAGAGGAGGGAGGAAACAGATTGCCGACCCCACTCTGCCTCTTCCTGACTCCATTCTTCTGTGAGCTGTGGCAGTTTCCACATGGACAAAATACATGAGCACTGTACAAAACGCACAAAGGAATGCCCAGAAGATTCCCGGTGGACCAGGTCACGTGAAGGTGTGCCTGGTGGGGACATCTCACCCACGAAGCTGTGTGCCCGCTTCATGTGCAGCTTCATGTTGCTCTTCTGGGTGAAGCCCATGACACAGTAGTCACAGCGGTAGGGCCGCTCTCCCGTGTGCTTCTTCATGTGCACCTGCAGTGCACTCTTCTGGTTGAAGGCTTTCTCACATAGCGTGCAGTGGAAAGGCCGCTCCCCTGCACCCAGAAGAGAGGAAGAGCCCCAGTCAGGGTCACTCCTAAGATGGCACTTGACAGCGCACAGAACAGACCATGCAATGCTAAAAAAGGTCCATCATACAAAGCACTCATCCACAGGCTCTGACAAACTCACTCAAGCTGAGATGCAAAATTAAACTTCAATCAAAAGACATTGAGAAGCCAGGAGTGGTGGCGCACGCCTTTAATCCCAGCACTTGGGAGGCAGAGGCAGAGGCAGGAGGATCACCATGCGTTTGAAGCCACCCTTAGACTACATAGTGCATTCCAGGTCAGCCTGAGCTAGAGTGAAACCCTACTTCAAAAACCAAACAAACAAAAAAGACACCGAGAGTCTCAGAAACAGGACCTACAATTTAAGCAAAATATTGCTAATTCATTTTGTGTAGAATAGGAAAAAGATATTTAAATGTGAGACTATCAGATCTACTCAATAAAACTATGATTTTTGAATATTTAAAGGCACTATTTAATTGCTTTCAAGTGAATGTAGAAGCTGAAAGAGTTGTCAAATCTGGTGCTTGCTGGAAGCTGCCTAAATGAACACCCCTGGAACTCAGAGTCCTGCCTCCTTGGGCCCCATCTCACCTACTTGACCACTTTTGCAGACTTCGAGTATGGTGAAACTTCTCCCCTTTGCATGCAAGCTTTTTTCTACAGGCTCTGAGTGACAGCCTCTCGTTATGACATCAGAACCCTGCCCCACAGAACCTCCCAAAGCATGCCTGCACACACCATGCTGCTCCTCCTCAGAACCTTTTTTTTTTTTTTTTTTTTTTTTTTTTTTTTTTTTTTGCCTCTCACTCTGGTCCAGGCTGACCTGGAATTAACTATGTAGTCTCAGGGTGGCCTCGAACTCTCGGCGATCCTCCTACCTCTACCTCCCGAGTGCTGGGATTAAAGGCATGCGCCACCACGCCCGGCCCCTCCCTTTCTCTTTAGTGACCATGGCAGATGAGGCTTTGTCTCAGTAGCCTAAGGTGCAGAGATCTAGCAAGGGCCAGGAGGCATGGGTCCTGATTCTCCCAGCTTGATGCAGTGACCTCAGCTGCAGTGATGGAAAGAGAGGCTCAGCTACCTCTGTGGGGGCCTTGCCAACCGCACGGCCATTCAAAGTAGTTTCTCTGGCTAGGAGCTTTCTATGGCTACAGAAGCTAGGTTCTGCAAAGCCCCTAGAAAATCTAGACATGGTAAGTGGAATGTCCTAAGCCCACTGCTAGAGGAAGGAACTGTGGACTAGGATGGTCTGGCAGAGCATGAGAGATAGTGTACTCCCCGAGGCACAAGGAAGGAAAGCTCAAGTCTGCCTCTTGGTCTCAGGCTGGCTCTGCTCTGAACAGGATGGTGGAGAAGGCAGAAGTCTTGGTGGGCATCCACAGCAGATGGGGCCAAGGGACAGAGCAAAGTAGAGTCTTTAGTGGATGAAGCCAACTGGCTCACAACCCTGGTGAAGAGTTGGTGAGGGAGAGTGGGGACAGAAATGAGCCAGAGATGATGAGGCTCTGATGACTAACATCAGGGAGAGATGAAGTCTGAAGCAGAGGAATCATTGGGCCGAGAGAGTCAAGAGCTTCTTTCCTCCTCTGAGACAAAAGGCTGGAGCACATGCAGATGGTGACAAGAAAAGAGACAAGAAGCAAAGTCTGCAGACAGGAGGGTAGACCAGAGGGCTGGGCTTCTGAGGAGGTGCCCTACACCTCCTATCAGGAGAGGGGAAGGGAGCAAGCACAGGGCCACTCACTGCTCATTTCTGTTCCCTATGGTCATAATGCAAGCAGCAAAACCCCAAGTGAGAAAGTAAAGATGGTCAGTTGATAAAAACTGAGGGGAAGGCTGGAAGGATGACTTAGTGGTTAAGGAGCTTGCCTGCCAAGCCTAAAGACCTATGTTTGACTCTCCAGGTCCCACGTAAGCCAGACGCACAAGGTGACACAAGCATGCAAGGTCATACATGTGCCCAAGGTGTTGCACATGTCTGGAGTTTGACTGCAGTGGCTGGAGGCCCTGTCATGCCAATTCTCTTTCTCTAGCTCACTCGCTCTCTCTGTCATAAAAAAATTAATTTAAAAAGTTTTTTAAACCGGGCATGGTGGTGCACCCCTTTAATCCCAGCACTCAGGAGGCAGAGGTAGAAGGATTGCCGTGAGTTCGAGGCCAGCCTGAGACTACACAGTGAATTCCAGGTCAGCCTGGACTAGAGTGAGACCCTGCCTCGAAAATACAAAAACAACAACAACAACAACAAAACAGTTTTTAAAAAATGAGGGGGAGGGGAAGGGCCTTGGGATAATTCATGAGGCACCATGGTGCTGAGAAGAAGGGACAGAGGGGTGCTCAGCACTGAAACATCTCAAACCCACCTTCCAAGGCTCAGGGTCCATTGCAGAAGAGGGGGCGGAAAGAATGTAAGAGCCAAAGGAAGAGTAGGACTCCTTACAACGTGCTCCTCCAGACACAAAATGGCCTGGATATCCATGACCTCATAGTGCCTGACACTACCTACATAAGACCATCATAATAGGAGGAAAAGAATATGACATCAAACTGAAAAGAGAGACTGATTGAGAGGGGGAGGGGATATGATGGAAGTGAAGTTTCAAAGGGGAAAGTGGGGGGATGGAGGGAAATAACATGGGATATTGTCCACAATTAAAGAAGTTGTCAATAAAAAAATAATTTTAAAAAAATGAGGGGAAGGGAACACATGGATTTTGCCTTTGTGCCTTCGTAAATAATGTGTCACCACTCATTCTATCACTATATATTGTCTTCAAATAGCAATAAAGAGAAAGCATGTCACTTCTTACTACCTGTGTGGATACGGCTATGTCGCTCCAGCTGGCTCGGTTTGGCAAATGCCTTTTCGCAAGTGTCGCATTTGAACACTCTGGGCTTCTGAGAACTGAGTGAGGGGCCCGCCTGGTGCGTCAGCATGTGCTCCTGGAGAATACACAGAAACCAAGAACATGTTAGACCCTAAGGGCACTTGAGAGATCTGAAAGAGCAAGGAGAAGACAAGTCTGTGGATAGGCCAACCTTAAAGCTAACCCCTGAATGTGTTTTTGGGGCCTGGAGCAGATCAGCAGTGGTAGCAGGGTACAGGGCCCATAGCCTTGGCAGCCCTGCATCCAAGGGGGACTGGGGCAGCATCTCCCTCATCAGGATGCAATGAAGGCTCAAGGAGGCTGCGACTATCATACAATGACTTTGGGGAGAGAGCCCTGTAAGCCTCTCTGACTCTTGCTTCACCACTCAGAAGTCAAGCCATATTTCCACAAAGGTTCACAACACCAATCTATGGGCCCAGGCAGATGGAGACAGTTTTTGACAACTCTCACAAAACATCTGCAGCTCTGAGGCAGTCCTTCCAACTGCATGAGCACTGCTTTACAGTGCTCCCCAAGTCTGCTGACAGCTCGAGGCAACTGCATTTGGAATAGCACAACTCCACTTTCCACTTGCGCAATTCTGTATCCACCTGACCCAACAGCCACTGTGCAGCGGGCTCTCATGGCTGTGCATTGCAGCTATTTGCAATGTTCTGCACGGTGCACAACTGTCCTGATAGTGCCCCATCCACGGGCCACTTCTCCTCTGAGGCAGGCTCAGAGAGATGCTCAGAGAGACCACAGGGAGATGAGAACAATGAACTCCCAGGAGGTTAGGGGGCACCCCTGAGGCCCAGATGCTGCAGGGCCAAGAGGAGTTCAGGCCTGGCTACGAAGTGCGAGCCTTCAACAGTACTTTAGATACAGCACTGCACTAGAATGGATGTCCTCCCTACTCTATCTGTTACGGAACTCTACACCTCCTGAGCACAGAGCCACCTGCTTTAGGAACCATTTCCTTCGCACACAGTAGGTACTTGACCCTTGATTAATGCACAGGAGCGGAGCAGATGGTCCATGGTTAGGAAAGACTCTATAACCTACATCCCATTTCCAAGAGGACAGCTGCGGCATGAGCAGTACCAGAGCCCCGACCACTGCATTCTCCCAGCAGTGCAGGTACAACTTGCCATGTTGGGTGCAGGTTTTGGCTGCAATGGGGGGCTTGAGACAGGAGGGTGAGCCATTGAGGGCCATGCTCTCTGTAGGGAGCTCCTACATACAAGGCAATAAATGAGAGAATTGAGCACCTTGGGGATAGCTGGATTTGCTTTCTTGGCTGGTGGGCAGACCAGAGGGTATCGCCCTCAGGGAGGCCTCTCTGAAAGGAGCAGAGTCAGGGAAGGGCAATCATGCCATCACTGTCCACTCCTCACCCTGTCCTACTGCCTGTTTCTGCATGGCCACCAGCAGATGATCAAATGGAGTTCTAAGCACCACTCCAGGCACCGTAATAGCAAACTCAAAGCCCCAGAAGTGAAACGTTCAATGGCACAAAGAGGGGTATCTAGGCCTCCTGCACCCTCTGTCTGGGGATGGCAGCTGCCTCTCCTGATGAGTCTCTCTCTCTTCATGGCCTCACTTCCCTGAGATGAGGGAGAGTGTGAGCAAGCACGCATATAGAGGTGCACAGGGCCCAGGCAGCAGGTGTTCAGTCCTCCACTGGAGGGACAAGCACAGGAACAAGGAAAAGGGGATTTTCCAGGAGGCCAGGATCCAACACCAGGAGAGAAGCACATACATCGTCTGCCTGAGGTGGCCGAGTGGACAGCCCCGACTTCACAGGCAGGGATGGAGACTTCCTCCTCTAGGCCAGGGGCAGGCAGAAAAGGGTTTCCCATGCACCTGGTGATGCTGGACTGGCCAGGGGTGGAATGAGCAGATCAATCAGACACCACCACTTGTGTCTTACTACAAAGTAGTTCATCTCATGACGTCTTCAGAGACCACTCAGGGCAGACCCTGAAGGCCCTGCACCCTGAAGAAGCAGAGGGGAACTTTCAAATTCAGACCTACTCTTTCCTTCCAATCCACTTCTCTCTCCTTCCCCCATCAAGGGATTCTACTCAGTCCTTGGACATCTAAAGGGACTGCAACCAGGCTTCGTGTACCTCTACGCCCTATGTTCAAGCAACTGTTCATGTGGTTCTGACTAGATGAAGCATAGCTGTCACCTACATCACACAACAATGGAAGGACATCCCAGGCCTACAAGGTGACAGAGCACAAAGGAGGACACTGCTCACCTGAAATGACGTCACTCCGACAGGACTGACATTGGTGAGAAGGAAGCTTTGAGATGTCTTAAGTTCCAAGAGGACAAAGCACCTCTGGCTTCGGGTGTTCAGAGTGGGCAGCAATCTGTGCCACAACCCAGCTAGACCCTGTAGGAGGGGCAGCCAGGCCTCCGCAGAGCAGCCAGACACCTCAGACATGCTAGTGCTTCCCCATATTCACTACTAACTTTACCTACTAGACTGTTTTTAGGACAGATTTAGATTTACAGATAAATGGGTGGACACGGTCCTCACATCTCCCTGTCCCTCACAGTCGCAGAGTCCCCTAGCCTGACCCTTTGTAGCAGCAGGGAATGTTGCTGTACTGAAGAAACTGACACAGATGCCCCATTATTAAGTGAGAGGCACACCTCCTTCCCTGAAAGACACACACATTTAGCTGTCCCCTAGGCTGCAACAGTGTTTCAGACTCCCCATTGTTGAGGGCGTCAATGGTACTGAGGACCACCCAGCATTGTATAGGATGTGCGCATCTTGGACTTTCTCTCATGCTCAGGTGAAGCCTTCAGGTTTGGGAGGGCAACTGTTCTGAATGGCATAGCAAGTGCAATCTAGCCATCTACACACAACAGGCCTGACACACCCCAGCTGCCTAGGATGCAGGCTGTGTACTATCTCCTGGGAGAACCATGTCACTCAGCTCTTACTTCCACTAGCAGGATCATGGTGCCTGTGGCTGTGGGGTGTGTGCCCAGGGACATACCTTGAGGTGTGTGGCACGCTTGAAGGCCTTCCTGCAGACCCGGCAGCCATGGATGCGCTCCTTGCCATGCACCTCCTTGCTGTGGTGCATGAGCACCGCCGCTGATGAGAAAGCACGGTCGCAGTCTAGGCACTGGTGTGCAGGGCCCTCCTTCTCGGGCTGGCTGCTAGGCGTCAGCTGGGCAGAGACATCGGTCACCTGGAGAATCAGGAGTTCCAGATTACTAAAGTAGTGCGGCTCGTAAGCTGCAGATAATAGCGGTACATGCCAAATGTGGATGCGGCTGGCCACCTTGGTGAACTTAGCAGAAACAGCTTCGACATTCTATGAGCCCAGAAGGCATACCTGCTCTTCATCATTGGGGCGCACTGCCTAAGGATGGTGCCTAACAGGGGAGCTGAGGGCCAGATACAAACACATTCAGCCTGCCTCCTGCACTGCCCTCCTGGCCAGTGGGCTGAGTGAAACCACAGTGGCCTGTTGCTCAGCTGAGCAAATGGAACAACAGAGCCCTGCCCCGGTGCTGGAGCAGACCAGATGAGGCAATATGAAAGGTCCTGAGAACAGCGGCACATTGCAAACCTTCCATTAATGCAAACACAGTGGGGACTTTGGCTTGCACAAGTAAAAAGATAATGCAGTAACAGCCATGCAGTCAGCACTCTCTCTGGCAATCCTGGGCTTAGGGTGCTTAAAGAACTCCTAGAACAAGCCCTGTGAGTTTCCTGCCAAGTAAGAGTATACCATATCACCTAGTGCCCTGGCCATACAACACAGTTTTCCTAACCATGGGATTTGTGGCAAATGTCTGATTTTGTTAGCCTGGGATCTGAGTTTCCTTCCATCTGTTGATTATAATCAGGCCAGCCACAGGGGCACATGGTTTCTGGGACAATCAGTGCTGCCTAGGACATTCCACTGGAGGACACCAAGGACATGGGTGCTGTAACTGAGTTCTGGGCTATGTACCCCCTGCCCTAATCTGGTGCTTCTAATCAATACCCTCCCTCCAATGGTGTTGGCAGGACATAAGTAACACAATTACCCTAGTCTTGGTAGTGCACATCCTAGAAGCTGAGGTGGTCCTGGGGACCCCACACACTAAGAAATTTGAGACAGAGGCCAAAGTTGGGAAAACGCCCATGCTGTTGCCAATCGGTACCCAGTCTTTAGGAGGAAGGTCTTCATTCTGTAATTGTAATTAACTGAAAACTCAAGAGCTAAAAATGCTTGTCACAAAATTTAATGCTCACCAAATACAGACATCACCAGCCAACGGTACTTAAATTCTGACTCAGCAAAGTTTGAAGGCAAAGTCAGTGAACTCCTCTAAGTCTACCATTTAAACAGCCAGAAGACAGACAGCAGACACTGGTTTACAAGAATGTAACATCACTGATGGTCCTATCTAAGTCTGTGCTGCCTCCTACTGACCAAGACCTGGGGGCCACCATGTGCCACGCCCCACAGGCCCACAGAGTTCCATACCTTCAGCTCAAGACTTGGAGGCCAACCCTGCCCACCAGAGCCACCCTGCATGGCCCTCTCTCATTATTCCTTCCGAATGTAAGTGTAAGATGAGACCCCGTACCTGATAAGTGATTTCTTCACCAGCAGTGGATGAGGACTGCGGAGTGTGGCTCACAAGTATGACTTGCGGTGAACCTGCTCCACCTTGGCCTGAGAGAGAGGGATCCGTGAGCAAGGCAGGGAACTGCTGACCCTGGGGAAAGACCATCAGCTTAGAGCTTGTCACATTACTAAATGAAGTACTCATGTAAAGACCGTTTGTGAAACAATCACTCTGGAAAACAAGTCACATGACCCATGACCACAGAGGGTGGAAACCTAGTCCCCTTGCAAGCCTACACGCAAACAGCCAGAGCAGCATTATTCACAGCAACTCTGAGGTGAAAACTGTCCCAGTTCTCATCAGTGGATGGCTGCAGAGCTAGCCTGTGGTGTATCCATGCACAGGAATACTTAAGGGATAAACAGGAATGAAGCAAGAGCATGCCACAACATGGATGACCCTTGAGAATATCATGTACATGAAAAAGGTGGTCACAAAAGATCACATGGTGTGTGAATGCATTTATATGAAGTACCAGAACAGACAAGCCTGAAGAGAGAAATGAATGGCTGGAGGTAACAGAGGTGACTGAAAGCCTGGGTGAGGAGAACACAGGAGTGGTTAACAGTGACATCCCCTTCTTCACAGTGATGACATGTCCTCATATTAGATTATGACAACACAACTGCAGAAATACCAGACGGTACATTATTTGTGTGTGTACTTGTCAATTTGTTTACCTAATTCCCTACTGATGAGTATCCAAACTATTTGGTTTGTGGGGTTTTTTTTGGGGGGGGGCAAGGAGCTTTGTTTTGCTTTGTAAGCAAAGATGACCTTGGACTCCTGATCCTCTTGCTACCACCTCACAAGAGCTAAAGATTACTATTATACCTGGCATAAACTATTTCCATTTTTAATAAGTATTACAAAGAAATGTTATAGTGAATACCCTAAGATTATGCCTTTGCAAACCTGTGTGCTTCCTTTCTGATTAGAATGTAATAAATGTTTGATGTCTAGATACAGACACACAACACATAATGATCCTTCCAGGGAAACCAGCCTTTTTCTGTGCTGGCAACCTTTGATGCCTCTCTTCCGGTGGAGTAGTAAGTAGTAGTGGTAGGTTGCTACGGATGGCAGTCAGCCTTCAGTGCTGCACACCACCACTTGTCCTGCAGTTGACTACTTTGATGCCATGGATCAGGCTCTCTCCATCCCCCCTCCACCCTTCCCAGACTCCAGTGGTGTCATTCTGCTCCACATATGGCATTTTTCTCTTTGGTCCTGGATCAGTTCACTCAGTGTAAATCATCTCCAATCCCATCCAAGTGATCTCAGTTGACAAGATTTCACTCATTTTTATGGCTGCACAGTACAAAAATAGCTATAAAAATTATGCATTCTGAACATGTAGGTGAGCTTTATGGAATATAATGTATCATAACAGTTTTTACACATACATGTATGAGGTAGTTTGAATTTATGTCCCCCAGTAGACCCAGCTATTTGGCTGGAAGAGGTGTCACTGTGGCAGATCCTGGGGTCCAGCCCTAAGGTGTTACAGGGGGAAAATCTGAATTCTTGCCTAAACTATGTAGAGTGCTTGAGCTCTGCCTGGGGTTCCCAGAGTGTGCTTCCTTGTGCTGCTGGTGATGGTTTTTCTCTCTGAGTGGATTTGGTAGAGGGAGGAGCCACCTTCTTCCGTCATTATTGAACTTCCCCTGGATCTGTAAGTCTGAAATAAATCCCTTCCTCCCATAAACTGTGTGGTCTGGAGGTTCATCCCAACAACATGAAGCGGACCACAATCTATGTATAAAAACAATGTTCAGTTACTATAAAGCACACACACAATTCTGCTATACTCCTCAAAACTACTTCGAATGGTTTTCTACTCCAGCACTTCTCCACTCTGAGACTCAGGATGAGGATGGAGCAAAGCAGGAAAAGGCAGAGCAGGGTGGGGTGAGAATGAGGGTGAGGAGGCAGCTTCAGCCAGAATGACTCCAATCAATGTGACCACAAGTGCTGAATTTACACACGAACCTCAGCAGACAACCAGGGAGGGTAAAATTAGCACAGATTCCAATCTAACATCTTATATGCAGTTAAAGCACAGCAGGTCATAAAGACTGTGACTAGGGCTACTGGCTTCTTCACTGCAGAGAAGACAATAGCATAAGCTGAATGCTCAAAGGGAAGATAGGAAGTAGGGGGCGTGGGCAATTTGGAGCTGGCATGTTAGACTCCAGCTGCTGCAGAGTGGAACGTCACAATCTAAGGCAGGTGGAGAAGCAGACTCATTAAGCAGGTTGTAGAGAGTCCTGAGAAAGGAGCTTGTGATGCTTCACCTCTTAGAATAGTGAGTCAGCAATGCATCCACTCCATCAGCACTGGCCACACAGGAACATTCCTGTCCACACTAACGAAGCTTTGGGCTCATGGTCCCCTCACATACAAAGCTGGCTGGACACCAGCTACATTTCAGTTACTATGAATGGCTTGCCACTGCCCCCACTTGACCTATTCAATTTGAAACTGGACTCATAATTAAATGGACTCACTGATTCACATTTACTAATCAAAGACAAAAAAATAAAACCTGCAGTACAGAAACTCTGACATATAAGAACTGATGTCACCTCAATAAATTTGTATATCCCAAACAAAACTAAGCTATCTGAGAGTTCTAGCATATACAATTACATTTTTTTTTATTTTTGAGAGAGAGAGTGTGTGAGAGAGAATTGGTGAGCCAGGACCTCAGCCACTGAAATTGAACTCCAGATGCTTGTGCCACCTAGCATGTACAACCTTGCGCTTGCCTCACCTTTTGTGCATCTAGCTTACATGGGATCTGGAGAGTAAAGCATGGGTCCTTAGGTTTTGTAGGCAACTGCCTTAACCGCTAAAGCCATCTCTCCAGCCCAGAAATTACATTTTTTTTGCTTTGAAATAACAAAAATATTTTTTAAAAGTTGGTATGTTTTTGAGCCGGGCGTGGTGGCACACGCCTTTAATCCCAGCACTTGGGAGGCAGAGGTAGGAGGATCGCTGTGAGTTCGAGGCCACCCTGAGACTACATAGTGAATTCCAGGTCAGCCTGGACCAGAGTGAGACCCTACCTCAGAAAAAAAAAAAAAAAGTTGATATGTTTTAGATATCACAATAAAATGTATATATCTTTTTAAAAAAGAAATAACAAAAATAGAAATAAATACAAGCTGCCTGGGGTCTATTTTCTATTTCTGTGAAGAATTCTACTGGAATTTTTATTGAGATTGAATTGAATCTGTATACTGATTTTGGTAAGATTGTAATTTCATGACACTAATTCTTCTAATCCACAAGCATGGAAGATATTTCATTTTCTGGTGTTTTCCTCAACTTCAAAATCTAAAAACAATGAAGAAAGAAGTCTTTAACTTCCTTTGATCCAGAGAGCCAAAACTATCCTCAGCAAAAAGAATACTGTTGGAGATTTATCACCATACCTAATGTCAAGTTATTCTACAGAGCCATAATGATAAAAACAGACTCAATGGAACAGAAGATCCAGGTATAAGTACATGTAACTATAGCCACCTGATCTTTGATAAAGAGGCTCAAAATACTGCAGAAAAGACAACACTGATGACAATGGGGCTGGAAAAAGTGGATATCCACATGTAGAAGAATGGATCTAGACCCTTATTTCTCACCATGTACCAACATCAACTCCAAATGGATCAAGGGCTTCAATGTAAGACCTAAAACCCTGAAATGACTAAAGATAAAACAGAGAGAATGTGGTAGTTTGAATAGATGACCCCCAATGCATTTGGTGTTTTGTTAGACTGTAGTTTGGATCTGCAGCCATCTGGCTTGAGGCAATGTCACTGGGTGGATCATAAGGGGTGGTGGTGGGTTTGAGATTTCAATCTAAGGATATGCAAAGTGTGCCTAGATGGAGTTCCTGAGCTGTGCTGTACTGTGTGGCTTTTTGACTTGTGGCTTCTCTCTGTGTGTTTGGTCCTGTGAAAGCAGGCCAGCTTCTTCTGCCATTATGGAACTTCCCTGGACCTGTAAGCTTCAATAAATATCGCTTCTTCCATAAATGTGCCTGGTCTGGAAGTTCATCTCAGTGAACCTGAAGCTGTCTGCTACAGAGAACATTTCAAGATATAACCTAGGGAAGGGCTTTCTCAACAGGACCCCAGTAGCTCAGGGAATAAAGGCAAACAATCAACATATGGAACCTCATGAAACTCAAAAGCCAATGAACAGCTAAGAAAGCTGCCAACTGGGTCAGGAAACATCCTACAGCCTGGGAGAAAATCTTCACCAGGTATACTATCTGACAGAGGATTAATATCTAGACTACATAACTAAAAATCCTAGCCAGGTGTGATGGCACATGCCTTTAACCCCAGGACTCAGGAGACAGAGGTGGGAGGATCGCTGTGAGTTCAAGGCCACTCTGAGACTACATAGGGAATTCCAGGTCAGCCTGGGCTACAGTGAGACCCTACCTCGAAAAACAAAAAAAAAAAAAAAAAAAAAAAAAAAGAACTCAAAACACTAAGCAATAAAAAAACCAAACCCACCTTTAATCCCAACAATTGAGAGGTAGAGGCAAGAGGATTGCCATGAGTTTCAGGGCACCCAGAGGCTACATAGTGAATCCCAGGTCTACCTGGACCACAGTGAAACCCTATTTTGAAAAAAAAAAAAAAAAAAAAAAACCAAACCCACCAGGTGTGTGGCGCACAGCTTTAATCCTAGCACTCAGAGGGCAGAAGTAGAATTACTGAGGGTTTGAGGCCAGCCTGAAACAACAGAGTGAGTTCCAGGTCAGCTTAGACTAGAGTGAGAGACTACCTCAAAAAAAAAAAAAAAAAATAAATAAATAAATAATATATATATATATATAAAAAAAAAGGCCCAAGCACAGGGTGGTGGTTTGATTCAGGTATCCCCTATAAACTTAGGTATTCTGAATGCTAATCTCCCCAGCTGATGGCAAGTGGAAATTAAAGCCTCCTGGAGGTGTATTGTTGGGGACGGACTTATGGGTGTTATTGCCAGTTTCCCAATGCCAGCGATAGGCACACTCTCCTGTTGCTATTGTCCACCTTGTGTTGGCCAGGGGGTGATGTTCACCCTCTGCTCATGCCATCATTTTCCCCTGCCATCATGGAGCTTCCCTCTCGAGTCTGTAAGCCAAAATAAACCTCTTTTTGCCCACAAACTACTCTTGGTCAGGTGATTTATACCAGCAATGTGAACCTGACTGCAACACAAAGCTCCTGAGCATCCACCATGATACTGTCATCTTCCTGGCAGAGCAGTTGCCTGGGGCCCCATGCTGCCAGCTCTACAAGTTTCAATACCACCAGCAGGGAGAGGGCCACCCAACACACAGGGACACTTTCGTGGTTACTCTGAGAGCCTTAAGAGCCACACCTAGCACCTTAAGTTCCTACCCTGAAGATATATAACATCAGATTGATTGATACATATAATATTAGTACAGATAATTAAAAAACCCAAGCATTAAATTAATCCAAGATGCAAAAATCTCTACATTATAATACAAGAAACACAAAAAATCAAGACAATATAAATCCACCAAAAGTATTAATGCATCAGAAATTACCTTCTCTGAGACTGAATTAGAGAAAATGTCCGAGAAAGATTTCAAAAGAATGATTATAAATATGTTCAAAGAACTCAAAGAGGAAATCAAAGGATTCAAAGAACACACAGGTCAATACTAGACATAAATAAGGAAATAGAAATAATAATGAAAACCCAGTCAGAAATACTAGCAATAGAGAACACAGTCAGTGAAATAAAAAACTCTGTAGAAAATCTCTCTAGTAGAATGGATGATGGAAAGAACAGAATATCTAAACTAGAAGACCAGGTGGCAGATCTAATACAGTCCAACAAAGAGAGAGACAAACTAATAGGAAGGTATGAATGCGAATTTCAAGATATTCGGGACACTATGAAAAGATCAAACATAAGAATTCAGAGTAGCACTGGAGAGATGGCTTAGCAGTTAAGGCGCCTGCCTCCTAAGCCTAAGAACACCAGTTCCAATCTCCAGGTACCACGGTTGGCCAGATGCAAAGTGACGCAAGGGCACAATGCTGCAATGCCGCACTTGACCACAAGGGGGCAAATGCATCTGGATTTTGTTCACAGCAGCTGAGAGGCTGCTGTCGTGCCCATCTCTATCTGTCTTCCTCTCCCTTTCTCTCTGTCTCTCTCTCCAAAAAAAAAAAAAAAAAAAAAGAATTCAGAGTATAGTAAAAGGGAAAAATTTCACTCTAAAAGCATAGTAGGTGTTTCCAACAAACTCATACAAGAAAACTTCCCCCAAATTGGGAAAGAGATGCCAATGCAGATACAGGAAGCTTTTAGAACACCAAACAGACAAAACCTGGAAAGAACCTCTCCCCACTATATTATAATTAAACTACCAAACATACAAACCAAAGAAAATATATTGAAAACAGCTAGAGAGAAAAAGCAAGTCACTTACAAACCCAAGACCATCAGAATCACAGCAGATTACTCAACACAAACTTTAAAAGCCAGAAGGACTTGGAGTGATGTATTTCAAGTTCTGAAAGATAACAACTGTTGGCCAGTCGCTGCTGAGGCGGCCGCGGGTGCGGGCGTGCGTCGCAGCGGTGGCGCTTTTCCGCGGGGTCGAGCCGGGCTGGGCGGGCGCCTGGTGGTGAGGGCGGGCTCCGGGAGTGGATAGTCATGGCCCCCAGCTAGGATGATGAGAAAAGCCACAGAAGCCCAGGATGCCGGCGAGGCGGCGCTCACTGTCATCGCAGATGCTGACCATATTTCTGAAGTAGAATCTCCATGGCCTGAACATTTCTTGGACACATTTTTGAGCAAAATATCTGATAACAAGACAGCTACATCAAGATGATTGGAAAACTGAAGCAGAACCTACTACTGGCCTGTCTGGTGATTAGCTCTGTGACGGTGTTTTACTTGGGCCAGCACGCCATGGAGTGCCATCACCGAATAGAGGAGCGTAGCCAGCCAGTCAGATTGGAGAACACAAGTAGTACCGTGCGATCTGGCTTGGATATCAAAGTCAACAAAACCTTTGCCTATCAAAAAGATATGCCTTTAATATTTATTGGAGGTGTGCCTCAGAGTGGAACCACACTCATGAGGGCCATGCTAGATGCACACCCAGATATTCGCTGTGGAGAAGAAACCAGGGTCATCCCTCGCATCCTGGCCCTGAAGCAGATGTGGTCCCGGTCCAGTAAAGAGAAGATCCGCCTAGACGAAGCTGGTGTCACTGATGAAGTGCTGGATTCTGCCATGCAAGCCTTCTTACTGGAGATCATTGTCAAGCATGGGGAACCCGCCCCATATTTATGTAACAAAGATCCTTTGCCCTGAAATCCTTGACTTACCTTGCTAGGTTATTCCCCAATGCCAAATTCCTCCTGATGGTCCGGGATGGCTGGGCATCAGTACATTCAATGATTTCTCAAAAAGTTACTATAGCTGGATTTGACCTGAACAGCTACAGGGACTGTTTGACCAAGTGGAACCGTGCCATAAAGACCATGTATAACCAGTGCATGGAGGTTGGTTATAAAAAGTGCATGTTGGTGCACTATGAACAGCTCGTCTTACATCCCGAGCGGTGGATGAGAACGCTCTTAAAGTTCCTCCATGTTCCCTGGAACCATTCAGTGCTGCACCATGAAGAGATGATTGGGAAAGCTGGGGGAGTGTCTGTCAAAAGTGGAGAGATCGACAGACCAGGTCATCAAGCCTGTTAATGTGGGGGCTCTATCAAAGTGGGTTGGGAAGATCCCTGCAGACGTTTTACAGGACATGGCAGTGATTGCACCCATGCTTGCCAAGCTTGGATATGACCCCTATGCCAACCCTCCTAACTACGGGAAACCAGACCCCAGGATCCTTGAAAACACCAGGAGGGTCTATAAAGGAGAATTTCAACTACCTGACTTTCTTAAAGAAAAACCCCAGACTGAGCAAGTGGAGTAATAGCGGAACCTGGAAGCTTTCACAATGAGGGAAGACTACTGCTGTCCCCTGCTGGGAGCAGTGGGGTGTCCACCGAAGATCAAGCTGGTGTCTCCTGTTCTGCCACTGACACAGGAGGTGCTGCTCACATCTAGGACACCCAGAGACCATGGAGGAGGAGCCCAGAGGGGATGCCTGCTTCTATTAGAACTACTCTTGTCCTCGCCAGATTCCAAACTTGGATTTACAAACTTGGGTTTACAAATCTCATTCTATAAGCAAAAATTGGGAGGTTTCATTTTGGAATAGTTTGTCTATACACGTTCCAGTGTTTTGTAGAACACTTGTGCCTGTTTAAATGTATTGCTGTGGATAATATCAAATGTCTTAATTATTTAAATAATTACTTGTACTGTTTCTGAGAAGTTGGGAAACTACCGTATACATTTACAACCTAATGACTTTTGTATTTTATTTTTCAAAATAAAAGCTTTAAATGTGAAAAAAAAAAAAGATAACAACTGTCAACCAAATTTACTTTATCCTGCAAAGCTATCCATTCAAATAGATGGAGAAATAAGGACATTCTACCACAAAAGCAGGCTAAAGGAATATTTGAAGACAAAACCAGGTCTACAGAAAATATTTGAAAGGATCCTCCATGCTGAAGAGAAAGAAAAGCACACATATAAGGAACCTGGAAAAAACAAACCATACTCCAACATTATTTAATACAAGAGAGCAAAGGTAAAACAGGAAGAACTACAAAACAAGAAAAATGGCAAAAACAAATACACACCTTTCAATAGTAACTGTTAATATCAATGGCCTGAATGCCCCAACCAAAAGACATAGGTTTGCAGACTGGGTTAAAATCAATTTGTTGCCTCCAAGAAACTCACCTTTCTACAAAGGATGGACACTGTCTTAGAGTGAAAGGTTGGAAAATGGTGTTTCAAGCAAATGGGCCTAGAAAACAAGCAGGGGTTGCCATCCTAATATCTGACCAACATTAATTAGGAAAGATAAGGAAGGTCACTTTATATTGATTAAAGGAACGCTCCAACAGGAGGACATTATAATCCTAAACATATATGCACCTAACACGGGGGCTCCCAATTTCATCAAACAAACGCTATTAGAACTAAGGTCACAGATAACACCAAACACACTTGTAGTGGGTGACTTCAACACCCCACTCTCACCAACTGACAGGCCATCCCAGCAAAAAATAAAATGAGATGCTTCTGGATTAAATGAGGTCATAGAACAAATGCTGAAGAATACACATTCTTTTCAGCAGCACATGGAACATTCTCTAAAATAGACCATATATTAGGACACAAAGCAAATCTTAACAAATACAGGAAAGTTGAAATAATTTCTTACACTCTATCTGATCACAATGGGCTCAAACTACAAATGAATAACAAGAAAAGCTATAAAGCATACACAAAATCATGGAAACTAAATAATACATTACTAAGTGATGAATGGGTCAATGAAGAAATCAAGAAGGAAATCAAAAAATTCATGGAGTCAAATGATAATGAGAACACGACATACCAAAATCTTTGGGACACAATGAAGGCAGTCCTAAGAGGGAAACTTATAGGTTTAAGTGCCTATGTTAAGAAATTAGAAAGGTCACAGGTAAATAACTTAATGGTACAACTTAAGGCCCTGGAAAAAGAAGAACAGGCAAACCAAAAATCAGTAGACGGGAAGAAATAATAAAGATTAGGGCAGAAATTAATGAAATAGAAACAAACAAACAAACAAAAAATCCAAAGAATCAATGAAACAAAGAGTTGGTTCTTTGAAAGGATAAACAAGATTGATAAACCCTTAGCAAATCTGATCCAAAGAAAGAGAGAACAGACACAAATTAATAAAATCAGAGGTGAAAAAGGCACCATTACAACAGATACCAGAGAAATTTAAAAAATCACAGGCATATACTACAAGAACATATGCTCCACTAAGTTTGAAAATCTGAAAGAAATGGATGATCTCCTTAATTTATATGACCTACCTAAATTAAATCAAAATGAGATTAACCACTTAAACAGATCTTTGACAAAAATGCCAGTGATACTCACTGGAGAAAAGACAGCCTCTTCAGCAAATGGTGCTGGGAAAACTGGATATATATATCTGTAGAAGGATGAAAATAGATCCTTATCTCTCTCCATGCACAAGAATCAAGTCCAAATGGATCAAAGACTTTAGTATAAGACCTGAAACTCTGAAACTGCTAGAGGAAAAAGTACGGAAAACCCTTCAACATATTGGTCTTGGCAAAGACTTTCTGAATATAACCCCAATTGCTCAGGAAATAAAACTACAGATCAACTGCTAGGACCTCATGAAATTACAAAGCTTTTGTACAGCTAAGGACACTGTGAATACAGCAAAGAAGCAACCTACAGAATGGGAGAAAATCTTTGTCAGCTATACATCTGACAGAGGGTTAATATCTAGGATATACAAAGAACTCAAAAAAATTAAGTAATAAGAAATCAAACAACCCCATTAAAAAATGGGCTATGGAACTAAATAGAGAGTTCTCAGAAGAAGAAATACTCCATATAAACATCTAAAAAAATGTTCTACATCCCTAGTCATCAGGGAAATGCAGATTAAAACTACCTTGAGATTCCACCTCACTCCTGTCAGATTGGCTACCATCATGAAAACAAATGACTATAAATGCTGGTGAGAATGTGGAAAAAGAGGAACGCTTCTACACTGTTGGTGGGAACGCAATCTGGTGCAGCCATTGAGGAAATCAGTGTGGAGGTTCCTGAGACAGCTAAATATAGATCTACCATATGACTCAGATATACCACTCCTAGGCATATATCCTAAGGACTTGTCTTACTACCTTAGAGATACTTGCTTGACCATGGCAATGCCACTCTATTCACAATAGCTAGGAAATGGAACCAGCCTAGATGTCCCTCAACTGATAAGTGGATAATGAAGATGTGGCACATTTACACAATGGAGTTCTACTCAGCGGTGAAGAAAAATGAAGTTATGAAATTTGCTGGAAAATGGATGGATCTGGAAAGGATTATACTTAGTGAGGTAACCCAGGCCCAGAAAGCCATACATCACATGTTCTCTCTCATATGTGGATCCTAGCTACAAATGATTGGACTTCTATGTGAGTAAAAATAAAACTCAGTAGTAAAAGCCAGTAAGCTAGAAAGGGAATATAAAAGGAATAGAAAGGGAGGGAGGGGGGACTTAATAGGATGGTACTGCATATATGTAAGTAGAAGAACAGATTAATGGGGGTGAAAAGGCCTAAAAGAGGTCAGGGGAAGAGACTGAGTAAAGGAATGGTGGAGGGAGGGCTAATCAAAATCTAAGAGGATATAAATAAGTCATGGAAACCTACTTTTCTGAACAATGGAACACTCAGAAGCCATACATTGTTACTAGAAAATTTTCAGTACCAGGGATGGGATACCTTCCAGTGAGTTGTTGGCCAGGGAGGTCACAGATACCCCCCAAAACATTATAGGCCATTGCCGAGGCCCTTGGTTTCCCTCCAGGAATAGATGATAAGACCCTATTGCTGAAGGCTCCACATACTTGGGCGGCAAGTTCACTGAGAAATCCTGCTGGAGCTGAGCTGAAAACCTCCTCCAGGTGGACCAGCTAACAGAAAGCTGGAAAAAGCTACACTGCATGCAGTTCAATGGGAGAGAGAAAACACTAGTGAAGGTACTCAACAGTGAACACTGCAAGCTTTAAATTTGGCCAGCCAGGCCAAATGAGCCAATGGATGTTAAAGTGGCATGTCTGTTATGGGGGAAACCAACTGTTCTCTAATTGGAGTGAGGCCTGCTCCATGGGAGGGAATACATCCCTGATACTGAAAACCTATGACAGGGGTAGTCATGATCCCTAAGGGTGTAACGTCTGCTGGTGTCTCGTTAAATGGGGGAGGGAGGGAAGTACCATGGGATATTGTCTACAATTAAAGAAGTTGTCAATAAAAAAATAAAAAAAATAAAGAACTACAAATGGGCAATAAATATTTTAATGC
The DNA here is from genome assembly GCA_036365145.1 of Orientallactaga sibirica. NCBI lineage: Eukaryota > Metazoa > Chordata > Mammalia > Rodentia > Dipodidae > Orientallactaga > Orientallactaga sibirica. Next base: position 7,159,004 of record JAEOAD010000061.1, read on the forward strand.
TGAATGTCTTCAGCCATCAGAGATATGCAAACTAAAACTACATTTTAAGTATTTTGTTTATTTATTTATATTTGTGAGCAAAGAGAAAGGGGAGAGAGAGAATGAGAACTGGCACACTAGGGCCTCTTGCCATGGCAAACAAACTCCAGATGCATGCACCACTTTGTACATCTGGCTTTACAAGGGTACTGGGGAATCAAACCCAGGTCAGTAGGCTTTGCAAACAAGTGTCTTTAACTGCTGAGCCATCTTCCCAGTCCCAAATTAAAACTACACTGAGAGAAACCATCTCACACAAGTGAGAATGGCTACCACCAAGAAATCAGGGCTGGAGAGATGGCTTAGCAGTTAAGATACTTGCATGCAAAACTAGAGGACCAAGGTTCAGTTTCCCAGTACCAACATAAAGCCAGAAGCACAAAGTGGTACCTGCATATGGAGTTCACTTGCAGTGGCTGTAAGCCCTGGTGTGTCCATTCTTTCTCTCTTCTGTCTCATAAAAAAAAAAAAATCAAATGACCATGTGAGGGAATGTATCCATGATATTGAAAACCTGTAACAGGGGCAGTCACGAGCCCTAGGGGTGTAACATCTGCTGGTGTCTGGCTAAATATATATACTATGTTCACCAAACTGCTTGGTAAGCACTTTTCTTAATGTTCATACCAATATATTAATGCTACTCTCACTTTTGGTTAGAGAAGCTTCTCTTTTCAGATGGCAGTGACCTTGGGATGACTCACAAGGCACCATGGTGCTGAGAAGAAGGGACAGAGGAGTGCTCAGCACTGAAATATCTCTATCACACCTTCCAAGGCTCAGGGTCCATTGTGGAAGAGGTGGTGGAAAGAATGTAAGAGCCAAAGGAAGGATAGGACTCCTTACAATGTGCTCCTCCAGACACAAAATGGCCTGTATATCCATGACCTCACAGTGCCTGACACTACCTACATAAGACCATCATAATAGGAGGAAAAGATGATGACATCAAAATAAGAGAGAGACTGAGAGGGGGAGGGGATATGATGGAGAGTGAAGTTTCAAAGGAGAACGTGGAGGGAGGGAGGGAATTATCATGGGTTATTGTCTATAATTATGGAAGTTGTCAATAAAAAATTTAATTAAAAAAGAAAAAAATCAAATGACAACAAGTGCTGGCAAAGGTGTGGGGAAAAAGGAACCCTTATGCACTATTAGCAGGGGTGTAATCTGGTACAGCCACTATGGAAACCAGTGTGAAAGTTTCTTTAACTCCTGGGCATATCCCCAAGGACTCTACATTTCATTATAGACACACCTATCCATTAATGTTCATTGCTGCTATAGTCATAATAGCCAGGAAATGGAGTTAACCTAGATGTGAATTAACTGATGAGTGCATAATGAAGACATGGGACATATACACAGTGGAATTTTATTTAGCTGTAAAGAAAAATGGCAGGGCATGGTGGTACATGCCTTTAATCACAGCACTAGGGAGGTAGAGGTAGGAGGATCACTCTGAGTTCAGGGTCAGCCTGGGACTATAGAATGAGTGCCAGGTCAGCCTATGCAAGACCCTACCTTGAAAAACAAAAACAAACATATGCATGTGTATTTATATATATAGCCAGGCGTGGTGGCACACACCTTTAATCCCAGCACTTGGGATACAGAGGTAGGAGGATCACTGTAAGTTTGAGATCAGCCTGAGAGTACATAGTGAATTCCAGGCCAGCCTGGGCTAGAGCAAGACCCTACCTTGAAAAAACACAAACAAACAGAGATAAAAAGCTGGATATGGTGGTGTACACTTTTAATCCCAGCACTTGAGAGGCAGAGGTAGAAGGATCACCATGCCTTTAAGGTCACCTTATGACTACATAGTAAACTCCAGGTCAGCCTAGGCTACAGTGAGACCTTACCATGAAAAACCAAAAAGGAAAAAAATTAAAGCCGGGCAGAATGGCTCATACCTTCAATCCCAGCACTTGGGAGGCTCAAGTAGGAGGATCACCATGACTTCAAGGCCAGCCTGGAGCTACAGAGTAAGAGTTCCAGGTTAACCTGAGCTACAGAGACCCTGCCTCAAAAAATTGAAGAAAAAAACCGTATAGTCTAAAGAGATGGCTCAACAGTTAAAGGTACTTGCTTGCAAAGCCTGTCCATCCAGGTTTGATTCCATAGCACCCTCATAAAGCCAGATACACAAAGTGGTGCATGCATCTGGAGTTCGTGTATAGTGGCAAGAAGCCCTGGTGTACCCATATATTCATTCTGTCTCTCTCTCCTCTCCCCCTTGCAAATAAAGAAAAATGAAATTATAAAATTTGCAGGAAAATAGATGGGCCTAGAAAATATTATACTAAGTGAGATAACTCAGGTGCAGAAAGACAAACACTGCATGTTCTCTCAAATACAGTTCCTAGCACTAATTATTTAGATTTGTATGTAACTTGCAGTAAGCCAGCAGTAGAGGCCAACAAGTAAGAAAGGGGCCGTGAGGGAGAGAAGGACTTAAGGAGAGCAGATAGCAATAAATAGGGGGACAGAATATTAGGGGAGGAAAGACCTAAGGTGGGTCAGGGTAGAAGGATAGAAAAGAAGATGGAGTGGAAGGAGATTTAACTAAAACCAAAGATGATATGAAAAAGGAATATATGAAATTTGCTGGAAAATGGATGGATCTGGAAAGGATCATACTTAGTGAAGTAACCCAGGCCCAGAAAGCCAAACATCACATGTTCTCTCTCATATGTGGATCCTAGCTACAAATGATGGGACTTCATGTGAGTAGGAATAAAATTCAGTAGCAAAACCCAGCAAGCTAGAAAGAGAATAGAAAGGGAGGGGGGACTTAATAGGATAGTATTGTATATATGTAAGTAGAAGAACAGATCAATGGGGGTGAAAAGGCCTAAGTGAGGTCAGGGGAAGAGACTGAGTAAAGGAAAGGTGGAGGGAGGGCTAATCTAAGAGGATATAAATAAACCATATGGAAACATACTTTTCAGGACAATGGAACACTCAGAAACAATAGATTGTGACTAGAAAATTTTCAGTGCCAGGGTGGAATACCTTCTAGTGAGTTGTTGGCCAGGGAAATCACAGATACCCCCAAAACATTATAGGCCATTGCCGAGGCCCTTGGTTTCACACCAGGAATAGATGGTAAGACCCTATTGCTGAAGATTCCACATACCTGACCTACAAGGTCACTGAGAAATCCTGCTGGAGCTGAGCTGAAAGCCTCCTCCATGTGGACCAGCTGACAGAATGCTGGAAAAAGCTATGCTACATGCAATTCAATGGGAGAGAGAGAAATAACCAGTGGACACTGCAAGCCTTAAATTTGGCCAGCCAGGCCAAATGAGCCAATGGGTACAATAGTGTCATGTTTGTTATGGGGGAAAACAACTGCTCTCTAATTGGACTGGAGGCCCGCTCCATGGAAGGGAATACATCTCTGATACTGAAAACCTACAACAAGGGTAGTCATGAGCCCTAGGGGTGTAATGTCTGCTGGTGTCTGACTAAATGTATATACTATGCTCACCAAACTGCCCAGTAAGCATTTCTTTTAATGTCCACACCCATATATTAATGCTACTGTCACTTTTGATTAGAGAAGCTTCCCTTTTCAGATGGTGGTAACTTTGGGATGACTTGGAAGGCACCATGGTGCTGAGAAGGGACAGAGGAGTGCTCAGCACTGAAACATCTCTAACACACCTTCCAAGGCTCGGGGCCCATTGCGGAGGAGGTGGCAGAAAGAATTTAAGAGCCAAAGGAAGAAGAGTAGGACTCCTTACAACGTGCTCCTCCAGACACAAAATAGCCGGGATATCCATGGCCTCTCAGTGCCTGACACTACCTACACAAGACCATCATGATAGGAGGAAAAGATGATGACATCAAACTGAAAAGAGAGACTGCTTGATAGGGGGAGGGATATGATAGAGTGGAGTTTCAAAGGGGAAAGTGGGGGGAGAAAGGGAAGTACCAAGGGATATTGTCTACAATTAAGGAAGTTGTAAGTAATAGAAAAAGCCATATAGAAAACTTACTTCTCTGTTAGATAATTTTAAAATATAATTTAAGTCATAAGTTATCACAGGGAAATCCCAGTGCCAGGGGTGGGAAACATCCTAGTGAGTTTTTGGTCAGGGAGGTCCATGATGCCCCAAAACAACACAAGCCAATGTTTCTCATTCCCCACTGGAACATCTCCTGCTAGACACTGAAAAATGCAGCTGGAACTGAGCTGGAAGCCTCGTCCCTGCTGCCATAGTGCTGGAAAGAGCTTTACAGGCTGCTGGTCAGGGAAAAGTCACCAGTTGTCTTGACCAGCAGTGGACCCTGAGAGCTATACAACCTGCCAGCCAGGTAAGATGAGCCTACCAGTGCAATAGTGGCATGACTGTATTGTGTGTAACTGTGGTGGTTTGAATCAGATGTCCCTAAAACTCATGTGTTCTGAATGCTTGAACCCCAGATAGTGGCAATTTGGGAGGGAGAGGCTAGCTGGAGGAGCTGTGTCACTGGAAGTAGACCTTGAGGTTTATTAGCCCCCAGTATTGAAAACCCAGTCAAAAGTCTATGACTTGGAAGGTTACAGGCCCTACAACAGGTAGCTATTATTGTTTGGCTAAATGTAGATATGTTGTGCCCATCAAATTGCTCTCTAAGCTAGGTGTGGGTGGCATACACCTTTAATGCCAGCACTTGGAAGGCTGAAGGAGGAGGATTGCAGTGAGTTTGAGGCCAACCAAGAACTACAGAGTGAGTTCCAAGTCTACCTGGGCAAATGGGAGGCCCTGTCTTGGGAGGGGGTGTGGAGAAATAGCCCTCTGAATACTTGTGTCTGTGCTTTTTGATCAGGGAAGCTTATTTTTGCTGATGTTGGTGACTACGGGGGAGACTCAAAACTCATCCAAGTGCTAAAGAGAAGCAACAGTTAAATGGTCAGCATTAAATAAGACATCCCTATTACACCCACCAAGACTCAGACAACATTGCAGAAGAGGTAGCAAAAGGGGGTGGGGGGAGGAGTGCTTTGGAATGCAGTACTCCTGACACGAGGTGGCTGGTGCATTTGTGACCTCACAGTGGCTGTTTTACCTGCACAATATTGGGCACATCAACATGTCATCATGAATGATGAAGGAAAGTGCGGGGGGGGGGAGTAAGAAAGACATCAAAATAGTAGAGGGACTGGTTAAAGTGGAAGGGGTTCAGTGGAAGGGGTATGTGAAGAAGGGACAAGACAGAGTAATAAAAAGGGAATATGATCAAAATACATCACAGGTATACATAAAACTGTCAATAAAAAAGTTACAAAAATCAACACAAGAACTGAATGTAGTAGCACATCCCAGCACTTGAGAGGCCAAAGCAAAGAAGATATAAGTTCCAGGCCAACCTGAACTACATAGTAAGATCCTGTCTCAAGAAAATAAACAAACAACAGCGACAGAGTACAGTAGCAGTTGCAGACATACAGAGTACCAGAAAACATCCGGGCTGAAACAGTGCTGTGTCTCCACATAGTGTTCCATAGCTGGCTGGGGCACAGCAGTTTGAGAAACTACTTTCAGTGAAACTAGGCAGAGGAGGCTAAAAGCCTCTCAGTAGCATTCATTGCAACTGACCACAAGAAACACCTGAATGCAATGTAACTGGTGCTTGTGTTTAGTTATGAACATCAAGTATTCTTAATGAAAACACCCTAATTCAAAAACCAAGACTTCAAAGGCTGTGGAGATGACTCAGTGGATTAAGTGCTTGCAACTCAAGCTAGAGTACCATAATTTGATTCCCAGACCCCTATTAAAAAGCCAAAAGCTGGTAGGCTTCTGTAATCCCAGCAGCTGATGCTGACAGCAAGATGGGAGGTAGAAACACACTCATGAGAATACACACAATCCCAGAAGTCACATGCAGCCAGGCTAACATGACAGCCCTCCAGGCCCTTTGGTGTAGAACAATTATTATTTCCAGGATCTCATTAAGTGGTCTAAGCTGGGCCTGCACTTACACTGTAGCCCAGTCAGGCCTTCAATTTGAGATCTTCCTGTTCCAGGCCCCTTAGTAGCTGGGATTATAGGTCTGTCAAACAGATCCCCAAAACTGTTGGCTATCCATGATAGGACAATTGTCAGGCTCCCAAATGGTGAGGCCAGGGCCCAGGACCTATTTAGCCAGAAGGTTTTATAAGGCCACTAACCACTGCAAATGAACTCCAGACACTTGTGCATCGAGTTTTATGTAATACTGGGGAATTGAACCTGGGTCCTTTGGCTTTGCAGGCAAGCACCTTAAACTGCTAAGCCATCTCTCCAGCCCAAAACTTAGAATTTATAGTTACATGGGCTAGAGAGATGGCTTAGCAGTTGTGGTGGTTTGATTCAGGTGTCCCTCACAAACTTAGGTATTCTGAATGCTAGTCTCCCCAGCTGATGACAATTGGAAATTAAAGCCTCCAGGCTTATGGATGTTATAGCAAGTTTCCCCATGCCAATGTTTGGCACACTCTCCTGTTGCTATTGTCCACCTGATTTTGGCCAGAGGGTGATGTCCACTCTCTGCTCATGCCATCCTTTTCCCCTGCCATCATGAAGCTTCCCCCTCTAGCCTGTAAGCCAAATAAACCTCTTTTTTCCCACAAGCTGCTTTTGGTTGGGTGATTTCTACCAGCAACGCGAACCTGATTGCAACAGTAATGTTGGTACTGAAAGTGGTGTTGCTGCTAGACACCTGACTGTGTGGTTTTGGCCTTTTGGAGCTGATTTTCAAGAAGAATGTGGAAGGATTTGAAACCTTGGCCTAAGAGACACCTTGCAATGCTGTAAGTACAGCTTGCTGGATTATTCTGGTCAGAGCTGCAAGACCTGAATGCAGAAGAACTATGGACTGTGAGGTTTGGCTTATGATGGTAATAAAGAGCTTTGTCTGGACTGGGCTAGAAGCAGTTTGTGTGAGAGGCTTGCCGTTATGTGTGTCCTGAGAATTTGTGTAGGGTTGCTTTGTGTAGACATGGACTGGTGTGATCAGAGGAATAAGGCACAGAAAAAATGAAATCTTTGGGCGAACTGCTGCCTGTTCAGATGCAATTATTGAGAGATTACAACCTTTGAGATTGGGTCAATTGACCTGCACTGGGGCAACAGGAAGCATGTAGACTCTTTTGAAGAGGTCTGAGTATTCAAGGAGTGTCCTGTTCTTCAAAGTCTGCTTTATTGCCCCTGTATCAACAAATTGGCACCCTACCTGTATTATGGAGTATAAGAAATGCAGGATAGAGAGGGTCATTGAGTGTGCAACGTCTTCTTGTGTTTTGGAAACGGCCAAGGGCAGCGTGAAGAGGTTTGCTGGATGCCTGCATTGAGACCTGACTGAGCCGTGAGGATGAACCATGGCTTGCAGTGGAGACCCAGAGGAGATGCCTGGACCATGAGTTGGCTACCAAGGAGAGTTGTCAGCCCCTGATGAGGTTTTCCAGAACTGAGTAAGCCTAGCTGGAGGGGCGGAATTGGAACTCCAGAGACTTGTTGCTGGCTAGAATTATCAGACTTGGAAACTTGTAACTGACTGGAGTTGTTGGACTTGGAGCTATAGAGTTTGATGTTTGCCCTGTTTAAATCTTATATTGGTTGACTATTTCTTTGCTAGGCTCATCTTCTGCAGTGTGTTTATTCTGTGTCATTACAGGTTTGGGGGAGATTTTTTGGTTTTATGGCTCTATGGGGATGTTTGAACATCATTAGGATTGATAAAAAATGTGGGAACTTTTAAAGTTGTACCGAATGCATTACATTTTACATCATGGATGGTTATCAGTTTATGGGAGTCAGGGGCGGAATGTGGTGGTTTGATTCAGGTATCCCCCATAAACTTAGGTATTCTGAATGCTAGTTTCCCCAGCTGATGGCAATTGGAAATTAAAGCCTCCTGGAGGTGTATTGTTGGGGACGGACTTAGGGGTGTTATAGCCAGTTTCCCCACATGCCAGTGTTTGGCACACTCTTCTGTTGCTATAGTCCACCTTATGTTGGCCAGAGGGTGATGTCCACCCTCTGCTCATGCCATCATTTTCCCCTGCCATCATGGAGCTTCCCCCTAGAGCCTGTAAGCCAAAATCAACCTCTTTTGCCCACAAGCTGCTCTTGGCTGGGTGTTTTCTACCAGCAATGCAAACCTGACTGCAACAGCCGTTTAAGGCACTTGCTTGCAAATCCAAAGGCCCCAGCTTGCTAGAAAATCCCAGATTCAGTTCCTCAGTAGCCATAAAGTAGCACATGCCTCTGGAGTTTGTTTACAGAAGCTGGAGACCCTGGTGCACCCATTTCCTCTCTTCATTAATTTTTTTTTTTGTTGGTTTTCAAGGTATGGTCTCGCTCTAGTCCAGGCTGACCCGGAATTTACTATGTAGTCTCAGGCTGGCCTCTCAAACTCACAGCGATCCTCCTACCTCTGCCACCTGAGTGCTGGGATTAAAGGCGGGTGCCACCACGCCCGGCTTCATCTCTTCATTCTCATTCTCTCTCTCTCCATGCAAATAAATAAAAATATTTTTTCAAAATTCTAAGTTTTAATATTTAGGAGGTTAACAATAATATGGCAAATAAGCACTAAGTAACATATCAGAACAAGTAAATGTATTCTAAGATAAGAAAAGTGATTGAGTACACAAAACTCATAAAGGAATACAACATAAAACCAACCTTGGGCTGAAGAGATGGCTTAGCAGTTAAGGCCTTTGCCTGCAAAGCCAAAGGATCCCAGTTTGATTCTCCAGGACCCACGTAAGCCAGATGCACAAGGGGGCACATGCATCTGGAGTTTGTTTGCAGTGGCTAGAGGCCTTGGCATACCTATTCTCTCTCTCTCTCTCTCTCTGCCACTTTCTCTCTCTCAAATAAATAAATATTTTAAAAAATTTAAAAAACCAACCTATTAGATGCCTAGGGCCATATGGACTGTCATGAACTAGTCAGCAGGACCCTGAAGGGACCCATGATAGGTCCCAAGGCACCAAGACAGGCTTATGGAGGGTTTACCTACGCTGACCTGGCAACAGAGAGCTGCTCGTTCACTGAGGACCCAGAAGGATGTGCCAAAGGGCTGGAAGAGTCCTGAAAAAGGCATGTTGGCCAGTGGTGTATGAGTGTTTCAGAACACAACATCTGCGGTTGCACAACTACAACTACTCGCAATGCCCTGGGGTGCAGTGGAGCAAACCCATCAGTCTGACACTGAGCAAGGACTAGGCTTAGGAGAGATTTCTCCAGCCTGTGCATGAGGCAGGATTAGGGTCAATACACTCTGCATGCCCAATTCTTACCCCAACAAGCAGGACAATCAAGTGGTGTGTTTAAAAACAGACATGTGGAAGGGAGTATATCTTTCCAAATCAACTGGAAATTCCACCTAATGACAGCCAGGGCCAGGCATATAGGCATCACAATGACTGTAATGCTGACATAGCCTTGTAAGAAGTAAAAGGCCAATTAGTTATAATTTCTTATTATGATTTTTCTTAATAGCTGCCAAAAAGCTTTGCAACAGGTCAGTTCAAGGCCTGACACAGAAACGTAGACACTTTTGATTCAGCCTTTGTAGCAGGCATGTGCCCAGGACAAGTGCACAGAACCTGAGTAAACAGCACAACACCCCACTCCACTACACAAGTAAATGCTACTCAGCCACTGAGGAAGTTTTGCTTTGTTAAAATGATTGATAAAGACATTCACAACATAGCACATGATGTATATGCATGAACTTATTTCTCGAACTCATGGCGATCCTCCTACCTCTGCCTCCTGAGTGCTTGGATTAAAGGCGTGTACCACCATGCCAGGCTTGTTAATTTTGAAAAAAATGTTGAGAAACACTATATTTAGCCAACAGTCCTAGAATTCCCTCTGGAGGGTGCCTACCTGAGAGGTGATGTTCAAGGTAACGGTGTCCAGGCCTCCAGACAGCATGCCCTGAGTATCAGCCAGGGTCAGTGTGACACTGGCGTCCCCTCCCACACCTGATGAAGACATGACCAGGTTCTGGGTTGAGATGGCTGATGGTGACATTGGTGTTGTTGAAGGAAGACTCCCACTTGTAGGATTGAGTTCTATAAAAGAGGTAAAATAGGCAGTCAGCGGAAAAGCAGAGCACACCAACTCCAAGCGCCTAAGAGGAGCGGCTGCACAGAGGGCTCATGTGCAGCCCTGGCATGGATGCTCCGACACACATGCGGGACTCATCCACCATCAGAATCCCACTCGGGATGAGGCGTCTTCTGGTTTCTAAATATGTACAGGTGAGCATACACTGCTTCTTCAGCATGACAAAGAAACCGGGAAGAGAAGAGTGACATGCCTATGACCCAGTCACTGCCACTGCTGTAGAAAGAAGACTCACACATGACCACACACCAGGAGACCCTCGGCGCAACAACTAGTTCCAAATTTAATGGACAAATTTGAGTACCTCTGCCTTTCCTCCCTTTCATCACCCTAAATGTCTACTCATTCTGAAATACAGGCCATCACAAAAGCCCTCTTGCAGTCCTCTAAGTACTGACACATCAGCATGGCATCCATACTTTTCTTCTCAAAAGACAACAAAACTTGTAGATATTGTCCCCAGCAGTCAATGTTAAAAGTTTTCCATGACAGAAGCAAAGACAGGCCTTTTCTTCTAGGAAACACACTTCCATGTCCTGGCAAGTGGGAGGGGCCCAGAATGGGATCCACACGCCCTGCAAGGGCGCACCAGTGCTCCTCCTCCTAAGCACAGGCCCCCATGCGCAAGCATCCAGGCCCCACACTCTCCTCTCACAGCCCGGCACCCTTCACTGTGACATGTGTTCACCATCCCAGACTAGCTGAATTCATCAAACTGTCCTTAGGTATCAAGACAAAACAGACTCCTGCCAACACCTTCTGTGACCTGGATGACATCAGCCCAGAGCCTCTCCTAGGAGTCAAGGGCTAACAGAAAGCCAGGCTACTTACTTGTAAGTGGAGTTCTCCAAATACAAGGCCTCCATAGAGTCACACTGGTACAGTTCCACACTGTGCTGCACAGACCTGGAACCTTCAAAAGCAGTATAACCATTAGGAGGCTGGGAGTGTGTGTGCAGAGCAGCCTCCAGGGCTCCCTCCCACCTGCTCCCATCCTGCACATAGCAAACCCTCAGACGCACCACACAGGAGGAGTGGGCATCTGTGGAGGGAGTCTCATGCATCTGCACTCAGGTTCTGGAATGCCCTCAGAAGCCTTCCTCCTGCTACCTCTGCACATCCTTGCTGCTGCACTAGCATGCAGGCATGCTTGCTGCATGAGTGGACAGAAAAGCATAGGGCCTGTGGGACACTATGCCTGGGAGGCCAGGACAGTGTGACAGAAGTCTGTTCCTAAGAGTTCCACCAGGGATCATCCTTAAAAGGAGCAAAGCAAAGCTGATACCATTCATTACTACTGGACACCCCAGAAGACAACCTCACCCTACCTGCTTAGGTAAAGGAACCAAAGGTCTTCTCCCTCCCACCAGCAAAACAGGTCTCACTTCCTAGTGATGGTCATGTATCAAAAGGTTCCAGCACCGCCCAAGAAATCTAAAGAGAAAATGGAAGTCCATGCATTCATTAAGTAAAGTGAAAACACACACAACCTCCAAGAAGGCCAGGGTTCATGTTTTATCATGGCAGAGAACTTGTGACAGCATTCTCAACTCAAGGGCTTTCCAGTGAGGCCAAGTAGAGCTACTCTCAGGACAACTGAAGGCCAGGAGGCTTGAGCAGAGAGCAAAGATTTCCTCAAGTAAACAGTCAGGTGACCAGGAGTTATTATTAATTTAAGGCTCAACAAGCCATAAGTTTCTGTTCTAACATTCTTTAGAAAACTAGGGACTTGGGGGCTGAAGAAATGGCTTAGTGGTTAAGGCATTTGCCTGTGAAGCCAGGTTCAATTCCCCAGGACCCACGTAAGCCAGATGCACAAGGGGCACATGCATCTGGAGTTTAGTTTGCAGTGGCTAGAGGCCTTGGCGTGCCCATTCTCCTTCTGTGTCTCTCTCTCTCTCTCTCTCTCTGCTTGCAAATAAATAAATAAAATTTAAAAAAAAAAAAAAAAAAAAAGAAAACTAGGGACTTGGGCTGGAGAGATAGCTCAGTGGTTAAAGGCACTTGCTTGCAAGGCCTGACAGCCAGGGTTTGATTCCCCAGTACCCACATAAAGCCAGATGCACTAAAAGGAACACGTATTTGGAGTTTGTTTGGACTGGTAGGAAGGCAGAAAGCCCCGGTACACCTACACTCACTCTATCTCTTTGTCTCTTTCTCAAAAAAATAAAAAGAAAATTAGAGGCTAATTTTAAGTAAGGATCATAGGCTTATTTCCAGTTTGCTTTTCTGAAGCCACTTTTCCTCCAGTACACGTATCTATAATCCCAGCACTCAGGAGATAGAGGTGGGAAGTTCAGGAGTTCAAGGCCATCCCAGTTATATAGCAAGTTAGAGGTCAGCCTGTCTCAAAAAACAAATTAATAAAATACATATTCATCAAAGTCAATACTGCCTTAGGTTTATTGAGCTAAGTTCTCAGTTTCAAAGAAAATGCAATATAATTTTATAAGGTTTTAGAAGCTGTTGAAAGGATATACTAGTTTTTCCTTGTAGTTAACAAAAATGTGGAAAGAAGTTGAGCATAGTGACATATACCTTTAATCCCAGCACTTGGGAGGCAGAGGTAGGAGGATTGCTATGAGTTCAATGCCAGCCTGGGACTACAAAGTGAGTTCCAGGTCGGCCTGGACTAGAGTGAGACCTTATCTCCAAAATATCAAAAATAAAAATAAAAATATGAGGGCTGGAGAGATGGCTTAGCAGTTAAGGCGTTTGTCTGCAAAGCCAAAGGACCCCGGTTTGATTCCCCAGGACCCATGTAAGCCAGATGCTCAAGGGAGCACAAGCGTCTGGCATTCATTTGCAGTGGCTGGAGGCCATGGTACATCCATTCTCTCTCTCAAATAAATAAATAAAATATATTTTTTAAATGTGGAAAGAGCACAAGTTGGGTTGCAGAAACAGGAGAGAAGGGTAGCCTTGGCCCTGGACTCCTGAGAGCTCCATCACTTCATGGTGCAGCTCCCAACTGCCTCTGTTTTCAATAGGCATCCAGTGGGAAATGTTGCTTTGGAGCTATCAGAAGGAAGGTAACCGATTTAAAATAACAATATCCAGCAGTAGTAAACCAGGTGTCTTTACTTCCATTAAAAGCAGAAATCAGTTTTTTCATCCACATTGTCTTAAAGGGCAAAGTAGACTGAATAAGGACATCATGGTAACAGTCACTTGAGACGACTCGTTAAAAAGTCATGCTGAATTTCAAGCCTCCAGCTCCTATACCTCTGCCTCTGGGAGACACATACATGGTAGGTGGGCTTTTCGAATTTCATAGCAAATGTGGTCAGGCTCAGAAGCAGGCTCCAGCCCATACCCCATATCTAAACAAGGGCATGCACTTTATTCCTGATTATGCATCTGACTGGGAACCTTGCTTAAGTGCTGAGCTATGTCTCCAGTCCTGATGCTGGCTTTGTGGGCATTAAGAATGCAAGATGAGAGCTGAAGAGATGGCTTAGCAGTTAAGGCACTTGCCTTCAAAGCCAAAGGACCCAGGTTAAATTCCCTAGGATCCACATAAGCCAAATGCACGAAGTGGTGCATGTGTCTGGAGTTCATTTACATCTGCTAGAGGTCCTGGCGTGCCTATTCTCTCTCACTCGCTCGCTCTCCAATAAATAAACAAATAAAAATAAAATATATTTTTTAAAAAGAATGCAAGACTAATGGAATTGCAGAAGCTTCCACCTAAGTTTCAAAAGAAAACCTGGCACACCAGGCAATGTGTAGTAGGATCAGGATCCCTGTAGTTACTTGCTGAAAGGGAAACACATTAGAGTGTGAGGGTAAAGCCTAAGACAGAGTGGACACTCAAGGAAGTTGGAGAGGCCAGGAACATGTAATGTCTGTCAAAGAAAAGCCACAGGCTGTGAAGAAAGCCAGCCCAAGATACAGGCCATGAGAGTGGCAACTGCAAGGCCCTAGAGACAGGACAAGCCAAGCCCTTGGGAGGTCACATCATGCCATCCCATGCTCCACATGGTGAACATGGAACTATAGGATTTGATGTTTATGCTGCTGCTTATCTTGCTTTAGTCCTTGCTATTTTCTCATTCCTCCCTTTTAGAATGAGAATTTGTACTCTATCCTACTATTGTATAGTTCAAGTATGTAACTTGTTTTTTTAAATTTTTAAAAATATTTTATTTTAATTTATTTATTTGAAAGGGAGGGATAGATAGATAGATGGAGAGAGAGAGGGAGAGAGGGAGGGAGGGAGGGAGGGAGAGAATGGACATGCTGGGCCTCTACCCACGGCAAACAAATTCCAGATGCATGTGCCACCTTGTGCATATGGCTTATGTAGGTACTAGGGAATCAAGCCTAGGGTCTTTGGCTATGCAGGCACTTGCCTTAACCACTAAGCCACCTCTCCAGGCCTTGTTTTTTTTTATTTTAAAGAGTCTCAGAACTAAGAGTTTGCTTTGAGCTCTTGGTTTCCCACCAGGAATAGATGGTAAGACCCTACCGCTGAAGACTGCACATGCTTCGGCTGCGAGGTCACTGAAAAATCAAGCTGGAGCTGAGCTGAAAACCTCCTCCATGTAGACCAGTTGACAGAAAGCTGGAAAAAGCTACACTGCATGCAGCTATATGGGAAAGAGAAGTCATCAGTGGACACTCCAAGCCTTAAGCCTGGCCAGCCATGAACCATCAGGTGCAATAGTGGCATGTCTATTATGGGGGAAACCAACCGCTCTCTAATTGGACTGGAGGCCCACTCCACTGAAGGGAATACATGCCTGGTACTCAAAAATCTATGACAAGGGAGGTCATGAGCCCTAGGATGTAATGCCTGCTGGTATCTAGCTAAATGCGTGTATTATGCTCACCAAACTGCCCAATAAGCACTTCCCTTAATGTTCACACTCATATATTAATGCTTCTCTCACTTTTGGATTAGAGAGTTTCTCTTTTCAGATAACAGTGACCTCTGGGATGACTCAAAAGGCACCATAGTGCTGAGAAGAAGTGACAGAGGAGTGCTCAGCCCTGAAACATCTCTCTCACTTCTTCCAAGGCTTAGGGTCCATCGCAGAAGAGGTGACAGAAAGAATGTAAGAGCCAGCAGGGTGGCGGCGGCACATGCCTTTAATCCCAGCACTCGGGAGGCAGAGGTAGGAGGATCACCATGAGTTCAAAGCCACCCTGAGACTACATAGTGAATTCTAGGTCAGCCTGGGCTAGAGCGAGACCTTACGTCGAAAAACCAAATTAAAAAGAAAGAAAGAATGTAAGAACCAATACATTCTTCCGGATACAAAATGGCCTGGCTATCCATGACCTTGCAATGCCTGGAACTACCTACACAGGACTCTCATTATAAGAAGGAAAAGGTGATAACATAAAAATAAAAGAGAAATTAATTGGGGGGAGGGATATGATATAGAGTGGATTTGTGAAGGGGAAAGTGGGGGAGAGGAGAGAATTATGGTTTATTGTCTGTAATTATGGAAGTTGTTAATAACAAAAAAATTTAAATAAATAAATAAATAAATATTTTAAAAGATTTTGTAGCCGGGCATGGGGGTTCACACCTTTAATCCCAGCACTCGGGAGGCAGAGGTAGGAGGATCACTATGAGTTCAAGGCCACCCTGAGATACCATAGTTAATACCAGGTCAGCCTGGGCTACAGTGAGACCCTACCTCGAAAAAAAAGAGTTTACCTTGAGTCTCAAAGGTGACTCTGTACTTGAACTTTGGAGCAATAATGGACTGCTGAGATTTGTGAAGGAATTACTGCACTTCCAGTTGTAGGCAGCATAATTGTACCATGCTAAGGGAAACTATGACTTTGTTATTCCCTTTACTTTGGGGATTGGTATGCAAATATGTCTGAGTGCCAAGATGACAAGAGGTGGACTAGGATTATTAACTTGATTAAATCGAGAAATGCATATGACACTAGCAAGGCACATCTCGAGTGTCTCTAAATGTTTCCAAAGAGGATAGTAAAGGCCTTCACCTAACAATGGCTTAATCCAATGATGGATTATCTACGAACTTGGGAAATCTCTGCAAGACCAAGAAAACTACATATGTGTATACTCCTATATAGAATGAGGCTGCAATTACTCATGCTCATTTAATAACAAGAAGTGTATGAGATAAGGACTGCAGTGCTTAGAAAGCTCCCTTTTCAACTTTGTTGTTGTCTACCCACTAGAGCCAAAAAAGACACAGCACAGGGCAATAGTCCAAGAAATCTGTATTCTAAAATTATATACAACGCATGAGGTGTACGTGAGCAAAGCTGCAGCTGACACGTGTGTCATGCTTGGAGAGGATCTCTTACTCTTTTTCTTTTGAAGACAGAATCTTTTCACATAGCCCAAGCTGACCTGGAACTCATGATCCTCCTTCCTCAGCTTCCAGAGCTCTGGGATTATAGGGCAGGCCACCATGCCCAGCCCTAATATGCAGTTTCTGTCATAAGGTCTTTGTGTCGATCTGATGGCTCTGCTGGATGAACCCAAAATGGCATGCCTGAGGAGTCTAATGGAGCACAACTGCAGGAGAGGCCACTGCTAGCTGCTGAGGTGGCACCTGCAGGCTGGCCCCTGGTCACAGGTGCCAACAACCTTTGCTTCCCCTTAGTTCATGACTTCCAACAGTTCAAAGACCTCAACCTAAGTGGAAATAGTATGACCCCTGAAAGGAATATTCTAACTTCCTCCCTGACAAGTGCTCACAACACAGTAGCATCCACAAAGCTTTCATTTATTAATAAGGAAGGAAAAACAGGACCATGACACAACTCCCTCTCATTGGCAGCATGTCTAGACTTGTCCGTTACTTCTTAAGAATTCTACTTGGGGCGGGGGGCTGGAGAGATGGCTTAGTGGTTAAGGCATTTGCCTACAAAGCCAAAGGATCCCAGTTCAATTCTTCAGGACCCATGTAAGCCAGATGCACAAGGGGGCGCATGTGTCTGGAGTTCATTTGCAGTAGCTGGAGCCCTGGCACACTCTCTCTCTCTCCCTCTGCCCCTCTCTCAAATATAAACATGTGTGTGTGTGTGTGTGTGTGTGTGTGTGTGTGTGTAAGAATTCTACTTTAGGGACTAGGAAGATGGCTCAGCAGTTAAAGGCACTTGCCTGCAAAGCCTGCCAGCCAGGGATCAATTCCCCAGACCCCACATAAAGCCAGGTGCACAAAGTGATGCATGCATTCAATGAAAACCACACTGAATGCTAGACTATGGACAAGATGACTTGAAAACCCTACTGTCAGACCAGGTGTGGGTGAGACAGGGTAGAGGGGAGGGACAAAGAGCATCAGACTGCAAACAACCCACTCCTTCGGGCACTTCAGACAGACAGGAAATGAAGCATGTATTATGGACATGAGCACAGGCAAAACAAAGAGAAAGCAGTTACCACCCGAGCAGGCCCACACGCACTCGAGCACACAGGCATCAACTTCCTGATTCCTACTTCACATCACTTTTATTCACAACCATGCTGCAGATATCCCATGCTTGCGGTATATATACAAGACCAATTTAGGAAGGCAAAGAACTATCCTTGCTTTTTATACAATCTCTTCCTCCAAATGCTAGGATTTACACAGTCCTAGAAATCAGCATGACTTAACCATTTACATTCACAGCATTTGTCATACTATGCACTAACAGAAAAAAGAATACTCTAAACCAAGAATGGTGGTGCACACCTTTAATCCCAGCACTCATGAGACTGAGGTAGGAGGATCACAGAGAGTGTGAGACCAACCTGAGCTAGAGTGAGAGCCTGCCTTGAAAAATAGGTAAGTTAAATACATCAGAACACTCTTCAAGCAAAGTGACAACTTGTCTAAGGTATCCAGATGCTTTCAACAAACGACTATCAACTAAAAGCACTTTTCCATAACTTTTTAGAGTAGGACAGAGAGAAAGATGGCTCAGTGGGTAAGAGCACTTGCTGCACAAGCATGAGGACCTCTTTTATATGCCATTGTACTTTTTACTACACCCATGCACAAAACAAGAAAATGGCCTAGAGTAGAAAAAATGAAAACACAGTCCACAAATGGAAAACATAACTTCTGAACTAGGAGCAGGAATCATGCATGTTTCTGATAAGACCTAGCACAATGCCTCCTCACCGAAGACACTCACAACAGGTGGCTGTTAACCAAACAGCTTCTGAAAACAGTCCAGGCACATTTCCAAAATTAAAACTCAATAAATTATCAAAGCAGGGAAGTGAATGAACCACACAAAATCCAACATTAATTCTCATTGTCCAAAAGCATCAAAATATCATGGCCTGTCATCCAACCCCAACTAAGATGCCTTCTTGAATGGACTTTTACTTTTTGCTTTTATTCTTTCTTTTCTTTTCTTTTTTTTTTTTTTTTTTTAATTTTTGCTTTTATTCTTTATACCTCTCAGTTCCACTGTTAATTTGCAACTAAAGAAACATAATCCTGGATTGGCCTCACAGCCAAGTTACCCTGATAATTTGTCTGTCACAATTCTTAGGCTTATTCAAAGGGAAATGTGCATGCTCCCCCCTCATGTCAGGGATCTACAGAAATTACTGTGGTTTTCAGTAAAAAATTGTTGTTGTTTTTGAGGTAGGGTCTCGCTAGAGCCCAGGCTGACCTGGAATTCACTAAGTAGTCTCAAGGTGGCCTCAAACTTTATGGCAATCCTCCAAGTGCTGGGATTAAAGGCATGCATCACCACACTTGGCAAATGTTCTTATTTTTAACAATAACCATGTAAAGTGGTTATGAAGCTTAAATGCAGTAATAAAAATTTGGGACATAGCAAAGCTATTAATAATATTAATTTTAAAAATGACAGGGGCTAGAAATATAGCTTAGTTGGCAGCGTGCTTGCCTAGCATGCACAAAGCTGCCAGTTTGATCCTTAGCACCACATAAATTGAGCATAGAGTACATGCCTCTTAGGAGGTTCAGTCTGAAGAATCACAAATTCAAGATTGTCCTCAGCTACAAAATAGAGACCAGCAACAGCAACAAAAACAAACAAACAACAACAACAAAACCCCAAGAACACAAGACTTAGTCTACATAAAGAGCCCTAAGCTAGGAACCACACAGGCAAGGCACAGTAGACAAGTAGGTTCCGTACTACTCAGCCAGCACACACTTGGAGTGAGCACAATGACTAGGAGGCACAGCAAGAAGGGGAGCCGCCTCAGCCCGTGACTGACACATGGGATGTCTTGCCAATACCAAGTGCACTTTATTGCCAAGTGATATTTTCTGCCTATTTATCTACTTTTCAGTGTTCCACTACATTTAAATTTTTTCCATATAATCTGAGTAGGGTTCAGAAGATATGAGTAAATGAACACCCACAGGTCCTGACAGGGTCCTCTTGTACAGAGCTCACAGGAGTGACATTCCTTCAGTATATGGAACACAAGCAAGAATCAGGAAGCTTCCTGTTTGCTCCATTCTTTGTTAAGCAAAAATATGTGGCAAAAATAGCCAACTCTTTAAAAATTCATTACATCATCGACTCTACTGAACTGGAAAATAACATAAGAGCCCACAGTTTTTAATTTCTGGTATCCTATCTTGTCACATAGATATTTGTCAAGCAGCAGCTCTGTGCAAAGCAAGTGCTGTAGGAGGACACAGCAAGATGAGCTCTGAATCACAAGAGGTGTGAGATGTGAACTTACTAACCAGAGATCGTCAGAGTGATCTCCTGTGGAGACCCTGAAGATGACGTGGCAGTGGGGCCAGCAGCCTGGGCCAGGACCTGGCTGAGACTTGAGTTGTTGATGGTCAGGGTGATCTCATGGGGGCCCGTGGAAGTAGACACAAGGCCTGGTGAAGTCATCACTTGAGTGAGGTCCTGGGCCCCTGCTTATCAGCACAAGAGAGAACAACAATGAGCTCCAAAATGACATGCTTCTCTTTGTTTATATTGAAATTTCATAGTTAGAAGGCACTTTCAAAAAGTTAAAGATTGCAAATCAATTATCACTCACCTCTAACTACATTATCTAAAAGGATAAGACTTGCCCTAGAAAGCACAAAGACCTAAGTTTGCTCCCCAGTGCCACAAAAAATGGCAAAGAAACAGGAAAGAAGAGAGGAAGGGAAGGATAACTAAACCCCATAAGAAAAGCCTATGATATAACGGGAAGCCAGTGTGAGCAAAGTAATTCCTCAAGTAAAATAACCTAACAGACATGTGCTGAGTGAGCATCTCTGAAACTAAGGCAACGGGAGGGCTTCTGATTTATTTGGTGAGCTTTATAAAGAGATTAAAATAACATCATCCTAACTAAAATCAAAAGTGCTACCATGAGCAAGAAGTTGAGATAACTGAAATTTGAGCAGCTGAAATAAACAGGTGGCTGATTCTTACCACTGCTGCTGGTGGTCAGCACAGAGTCTTGTTCAGACAGCGGGCCAATGGTCAAATTAGCAGAGGTCACTGTGGGCTGTAAGGATAGGCCTGAGATGGGCTGAATGACTACACTGGCTGGGACAGTGTTGTCTGGCGTCTGAAGAGAGTTGCTCTGTGAGGCTGTGCCAGGCTCCCCGGCGAGTGGCTGAGTGAGTAGGTTGCCCTGCTGTAGTGTTTGCTGCAAAATGCTTGGATCAATCTGAAAGGCAGCCAGGACACTTGTCATGAGAACTCTGTGTGAGTTATGAGGATAATGTTAAGCCAAGAAGCCCTGGCAGTTATCATACCTGTAAGGTGATATTATTAATGCTGGAGGCATCAATTCCAGAAATCTGAACATTTGGGCCAACCAAATTAGCAGCAAGTTGTAACTGGATACCTTCTAGGGTGGCCAAGCTCCCATCTGTCAAAGACACCGTTAAGTCTCCACCAGCTACCCAGAGAAAAAGAAAGGGAAGGAATGAATACTTTAAATTCTTAAACCTAAAATAACTCATATTTTACACTGGGATTTTAGAGTAAGTTTTCCATACTATGCTAATATGATCTATTTAAGGAATACTAATATTTATACTAACATATTATCTGTGTCATAACAAAACAAACCTTATGAAATAAATAACATTTCCTACTTAAAACATATTAAGCTGGGCGTGGTGGTGCACGCCTTTAATCCCAGCACTTGGGAGGCAGAGGTAGGAGGATTGCCATGAGTTCAAGGCCACCCTGAGACTACATAGGGAATTCCTTGGCTAGAGTGAGACCCTACCTTGAAAACCACACAAAAAAAAAAAACTGCTGGAGAGACAGTTTAGCGGTTAAGGCATTTGTCTTCAGAGCCAAAGGATCCCAATTCGATTCTCCAGGACCCATGTAAGCCAGATGCACAAGGGAGCACAAGCATCTGGAGTTCGTTTACAGAGGCTGGAGGTCCTGGTGTGCCCATTCAATTTCTCTCTCAAATAAATAAAATATATTTTTTTAAAGCAAAACAAAAAATATTTTAAAAAAACATATTACAGCCGGGCGTGGTGGCGCACGCCTTTAATCCCAGCACTCGGGAGGCAGAGGTAGGAGGATCGCCAAGAGTTCGAGGCCACCCTGAGACTACATAGTGAATTCCAGGTCAGCCTGGACCAGAGTGAGACCCTACCTCGCAAAAACAAAAAAAAAAACATATTACAAAGCCAGTTTAGAGACAGTGTACTGGTCAGCCCATGGTTTAAAACAATAGCATTCATTAAGGAGAGGCAGGTCAACAATTACCATGCCCCAAATCGTAGACACAGAAGGAAAGGCACCTGCGTGTTTAATTGCTGCAAGAATTGTGACACTTGTAAGTAAATAAATAAACTCAACTGGTGAAACTCTAATATTTTTCAAGCAGTGTATAACCAACAACAGTGGAATAGCTCCACTAAAGTAAAAATGACTACATTTATGAGACTGCCAATTGTAAAGGAGACACATTTAGACCCACTAAAACAAAAGCCTAAAATCAAAGTACAAAGGTGTTAAAAGCAGAAGTGATGGAAAAAGAAATGGGAACTGATAGGCACCTGGGAGAATATCCACTTTCCCTATTGCCTTACACAGGAACAGCTCAAGGAAATGAGGTGTCTTGCTGTGGGAACTGATGCAAGATACACATGGTCACACAAGTACATGAGTCCTTACCTGACACTGAGGCGGGCAGGATAGCTTGGCCCACCAGCCCTTGCTGAAGCAAGCTTTGGTCCAGTTGCCCCGTCAGAACAGAGTTGTTCATGATGAGCACACTGGGGTCGGTGGGGGAGGGGCTGAGGAGGCTCACAGGCTGGAGGCCTTCTGACGAGCTTCGTGTCACGGGTTTTCTGGCTTTCTTTGGATCCGGTTTGTAATGGAACTGCATATGAGTCTTCCTCCGCCCAGATGTGCGGAAGCGCAGCTCACAGTGTGGGCACTTGAAGGGCTTCGCCCCCGTGTGCAGGCGCATGTGGACCTTCAGGCTGCCCTTTGTGGAGAAAGCATTGCTGCACACATGGCAGCTAAACAGCTTCTGGCCTGCAAAAAGGCCAGAGTCAGAGGGGCTAACAGCAAGATGAACTCAAAAACCCCCACCAGGCAGTGTGGACATGGTGTGCTGGGTCCATGGACCACGATGCTTTAAGAGATCCTGAACCATCTCACACCATGTGGAAATCTACCCATACTGTCTACTAGTGGTTCCAAGACCCTCTATGTTTAGCATCCTGAAACCACTGCATGGCCTAGATTCTTGACTCAAGTGTTTGATTTTTATCCATCAAAAGCCAAAAGGTAATGTGACTTCACCCTGACCCACACTCCAGTCATTTTTGCACAAAATGAGTACGTCAACATCTCAGCTTCTCTGTATTTTCCCTTCTGTCACGCAGGAACCAGCAGAACATATGTGAACACAGACAGCACCACACTGAGATATAATGTGCACTTGAAATTCCATCCTGGCCCCCATGCCGTGTTTCTCCTCCCCCCATTCTCCTCACGATCAGCCAGAAATGCTGTTGGCACCAACTACCCTGGGGGCAGGAAACCTGGCTTTCTTTCTCATTGGTCTGCCCAGGAAACAAACACTATGCAGGAAAGGATTCACAAAAGCACTGGCAAGCCCGTAAGCCTATACTGTTCTGAAGTCCTCCATAGTCTCCTCACCACTCCCAGGGGAGAAAAAAGCAACAGACACTTGCTCTCCACTGCTTATGCATTTAGCCTATGCTGAACTCCGTGCACGAGACAGCTCAGTGGATCTGAGGCTGCCAAGTAATCCCTATCCATCCCCAGCAAGTTCAGAGCACAACACAAAAGACAGACATGGGAAACTTCATGAAACACCAAGGAAACTTGCATGTGGAAAAGTCTCATTAAGTGCTTCACCTCTGTTTAGTTCCCAACATTAATCCATCAGAAAAGAATCACAGAATTTAACTTAAATATATGAAATTCCACTCATACTTGGTTGTTCAATTTTCCTCATAATTAAAAATTTGGGATATAAATTAGTTTAACAATTGCATCCTGCAATCGCAGTAATTAGTGATTCATGAACTCACTGGTAAGATCATAAAAGGTGCTAAGATCTGGTAACTACCACCAGATTTACCAAGACTTAGATTTTGTTCTGTTTGTTTGTTTGTTTGTTTGTTTGTTTGTTTGTTTGTTTTTGGTGGTTTTGTTTTTGTTTTTCTCCAAGGCAATGTCTTACTCTAGCACAGGCTGACCTGGATTTCACTATGTAGTCTCAGGCTGGGCTCGAACTCACAGTGATTCTCCTATCTCTGCCTCCTGAATGCTGGGATTAAAGGCATGTGCCACCACATCCAGTATTGTTCTGGGTTTTTTGTTTGTTTGTTTGTTTGCTTAGTTTGTGTTTTGAGACAGGGTTTCGCTCTGGCCTACGTTGTCTTAAAACTCACTCTGGGGCTGGAGAGATGGCTTAGTGGTTAAGGCACCTGCCTCCTAAGCCTAAGAACGCTAGTTCCAATCTCCAGGTTCCACGTTTAGCCAGATGCAAAGTGATGCAAGGGTGCAATGCCGCACTTGACCACAAGGGGGAGCACGCATCTGGATTTCATTCGCGGCAGCTGAGAGGCTGCTGGTGCGCCCATCTCTGTCTTCCTCTCCCTCTCTCTTTCTGTCTCTGTCTCTCTCCAAAAACTAACCTCAAACTCACAGTGATCCTCCTAAGTCAGCTTCTCAAGTTTTTTTTCTTTGGGGGGGGGGGGCTTTTTCAAGGTAGGAACTCACTCTTTAGTCTCAGGCTGGTCTCAAACTCACAGCAATCCTTCTACCTCTGCCTCCCCAAGTTCTAGGATTAAAGGCATGTACCACCATGCCTGGATGAAGTCCTCAGATTTTAAAAGGCACAGCAAACTAAACCTCTGACTGAATGAGACTAAACAGTAACCTTGTCAAAGAAGGTGTGAAAGCCTGGGTAAGAAAGAACACAGGTGGATTATAATCAGACTTCTTGAAATCGAATCCCTTTGTCTTAAGAGTTAAACCATTTTCCTTACTGCTGAAGACTCCACATACTTGGGCTGCAAGGTCACTGAGAAATCCTGCTGAAGCTGAGCTGAAAGCCTCCTCCATGTGGACCAGCTGACAGAAAACTGGAAAAAGCTACACTGCATGCAGTTCAGTGGGAGAGAGAGAAATCACCAGTGGAGATACTCAACAGTGGACACTACAATCCTTAAATTTGGCCAGCCAGGCCAAATGAGCCAACAGGTGCAATTAGTGGCATGTCTGTTATGGGGGAAACCAACTGCTCTCTAATTGGACTGCAAACCTGCTCCATGGGAGGGAATACATCCCTGATACTGAAAACCTACAACAGGGGTAGTCAAGAACCCTAGGGATGTAATGTTTGCTGGTGTCTGGCTAAATGTATATGCTATGCTCACCAAACTTCCCAGTAAGCACTTCTCTTAATGTTCATACCAATATATTAATACGCTACTCTCACTTTTGGTTAGAGAAGCTTCTCTTTTCAGATGGCAATGACTTTGGGAGGACTCAGAAGGCACCATGGTGCTGAGAAGAAAGGACAGAGGAGTGCTCAGCACTGAAATATCTTTAACATACTTTCCAAGGCTCAGGGTCCGTTGTGGAAGAGGTGGCAGAAAGAATGTAAGAGCCAAAGGAAGGGTAGGACTCCTTATAACGTGCTCCTCCAGACACAAAATGGTCTAGA
Source organism: Orientallactaga sibirica (assembly GCA_036365145.1). Classification (NCBI taxonomy): domain Eukaryota; kingdom Metazoa; phylum Chordata; class Mammalia; order Rodentia; family Dipodidae; genus Orientallactaga; species Orientallactaga sibirica. The sequence continues at coordinate 7,184,282 of JAEOAD010000061.1, forward strand.
TATCTATGACCTTGCAGTGCCTGACACTACCTACACAAGACCATCATAATAGGAGGAAAAGATGATGACATCAAAATAAAAGAGAGACTGAGAGGGAGAAGGGATATGATGGAGAGTGCAGTTTCAAAGGGGAAAGTGGGGAAAGGGAAGGAATTACCATGGGGTATTGTCTACAATTATTGAAGTTGTCAATTAAAAAAAAAAAAGAATTAAACCATTTTCTTTTTGTTAGAAATAAAAAAAAATCATTTGGGGCTGGAGAGATGGCTTAGTGGTTAAACACTTGCCTATGAAGCCTAAGGACCCTGGTTCAAGGCTCGATTCTCCAGGACCCCCGTAAGCCAGATGCACAAGGGGGCACATGCATCTGGAGGTCATTTGCAGTGGCTGGAGGCCCTGGTGTGCCCATTCTCTCTCTCTCTCTACCTGCCTGTTTCTGTATCTCTCTCTCTCTCTCTCAAATAAATAAATATTTTTTAAAAATCATTTATATTCACTTGTTCATGGCTCCTGGTTTTTGAGCTTTCTGTAACTTTTAAAACATTGTGCACACAATTATTTAGACATGACCTACAGCAACTCAGGGATATATTCCTTACCTGTGTGGGTCTTCACGTGGCAATCAAGGGTCGATTTCACAGTAAAGCTTTTCCCACATTCGTCACACTTATATGGCTTTTCTCCAGTATGGATTCGAACATGCCTATCCAAAAAGCATTTATAATTAAGTAATTTTCTTTTTAATTATACACACAAATACCTTCATGACTTAAAAACTTACAACTTGACAGGGTGTGGTGGCGCACACCTTTAATTCTAGCACTTGGGAGGCAGAGGTAGGAGGATTGCTATGAGTTCAAGGCCACCCTGAGACTACATAGTGAATTCCAGATCAGCCTGAGCTAGAGTGAGACCATACCTCAAAAAACCAAAAAATAAAAACAAAAATAAATAAAAAATAAAATAAAAAATAAAAAACTTACAACCAGAGCTGGGCACAGTGTCACACACCTTTAATCTCAGCACTCAGGAGGCAGAGGTAGGAGGATCCCTGTGAATTTGAGGCCACCCAGAGACTACATAGTGAATTTCAGGTAAGCCTGAGCTAGAAAAAAAAAAATAATACCTCAAAAAAATAATAATAATAAAGAAAAAAATTAAAAAAATAAAAACTTACAACCATAAAAATCATGTGCTACTATGTTCTGTTTAAATTCCAAATAAAAATGTTAAGCTTTACTCTAAACAAAAACCTAAACAACAAAAATATTTTCAGTCAAGATTAATGAAAATGAGACCAGTTTCCATGAGTCCACAGCACTCTTACACTAACAGGGAGTCTGTCGAGGAGACACCGCAAGGGAAGCAGCCACAGAATCAGGGCCGCTGCAAGGACAAGACTGTGTCCCGCCTCCTGTTAGCGCCTCCAAGGGACACAAGCACCTGACCTGAGGCCCTTGGGGGAATGACAGCAGTGAGCATTAAGCCCTGTGCAAGTGCTCCAAGGACACAGCCTCTGGAGTGTCACCAAAGCCTGGTAACAGAACTCTGGCATGCCAGTACAGTAGAACACAGCACTCCATTTAATAAGAATGAAGAGGCAGAGGTAGGAGGATCACTGTAAGGTCAAGGCCACCCTGAGACTACATAGTGAATTCCAGGTCAGCCTGGGCTAGAGGAAGACCCTACCTTGAAAAACAAAACAAAGCAGGGACAAGGGAAAAGAGGGTAACAACATATAATGTATCCATACAAAATATGTTGTTAGTAATAATAATAATAAAAAGAAAAAGAAAAAGAAAAATATTCCTGAAGACTCCATATGCTTAGATTGCAAGGTAACTGAGAAATCAAGCTGGAACTGAGCTGAAAATCTCCTCCTTATAGACCACCTGATAGAAAGTTAGAAAAAGCTACATTGCATGCAGCCCTATAGAAGACAGAAGTCATCAGCAGTGAAAACAGTGGACACTACACCTTAAGTTTGGTCAGTCAAGCCAAATGACTGAACAGGTGCAATAGTGGCATATCTGTTATGGGGAAACCAATTCCTCTCTCAATTGGACTGGAGATACAGTCTATGGGAGGGAATACATGCCTGGTACTGAAAACCTAATCAAAAGCCTGTGGCGGGCAGGTCAGGAGCCCAAGGAGTAAAACACCTGCTCTTGTCTGGCTAAATGCATACATTATGCTCCAAACTGCTCTGTAAGCACGTTTGTTAACATTCATACCCATATATTGATGCTATTCTCACTTTTGGTTAGAGATGCTTCTCTTTTCAGGTGGCAGTGACCACTGGGATGACCCAAAGGCACCATAGTGCTGAGAAGTGACAGAGGAGTGCTCAGCACTGAAACATCTCCATCATACCTTCCAAAGCTCAGGGTCCATTGCAGAAGAGGTGGCAGAAATAATGTAAGAGTCAAAGGAAGGGTAGGACTGCTTGCAATGTGCTCCTCCAGACACAAAATGGCCTGGATATCCATGACCTTGTATTGCCTAGCAATACCTTCACAAGACCCTCATAATAGAGAAAACATGATGACATTAAAATAAAAGACAGACTAATGGAGAGAGGGAGGTGATATAATGGAGGGTGGATTTGTGAAGAGAAAAGTGGGGAGGGGAGAGATTGATCATGGTACATTGTCTATGGAAGTTATCAATAACTAATGAAATAAAAGGAGGTGCTAGAGAGATGGATTAGTGGTTAAGGCACTTGCCTGTGAAGCCTAAGAACGCAAGCTCAATTCCCCAGTACCTATGTAAGCCTGATGCACAAAGTGGCATTTACGTCTGGAGTTCATTTGTAGTGACTAGAGAGTCCCTGGCATGCCATTCTGTCTCTTCCTCTTTCTCCTCTCTTAAATTAATTAATTAATTAATTATTTTTTTAAAAAAAAGATTAACAGAGTTTGTGGTGCTAACCAAGAAAGAGATCAGCCCGAGCTTCTCTTTTCAGATGGCAGTGACCAGGCTAGAGATGGCTTAGTGGTTAAGGTGTTTGCCTGCAGATGGTGGTGACTAGTGGGATGGAACAAAAGTCACCATAGTGCTGAGAAGAAGTGATAGTGGAGTGTTCAACACTGAGACATCTCTATCACACCTTCCAAGGCTCAGGGTCCATTGCAGAAGAGGTGGCAGAAAGAATGTAAGAGCCAAAGGAAGGGTGGGACTTCTTACAATACACTCTTCCAGACATAAAATGACCAGAATATACAAGATCCTTGCAGTGCCTAGCACTACCTGCACAGGACCTTCCTAGTAGGAGGAAAGGATGATGACATCAAAATAAAAGAGAAACTGAAAGGGGAGGGGATATGATGGAGGGTGGATTTGTGAGGGGGAAATTGGGGTTAGAAGGAAATTAACATGGTTTATGGTCTAAAATTATAGAAGCTGTCAATAAAAAGTTAAAAAAAAGAGAGATCAGCCCGGTGTGTAGTGCACACCTATACTCCTAGCACAAAGGCTGAGGTAGAATCACTGTGAATCAGCCTAGGCTACAGAGTGATTCTAGGTAAACCTGGGCTGCAGTGAGACCCTGCCTCAAAAAAAAAAAAAAAAAAAAAAAAAAGATACCTATGACCTGTAATCTAAGATATCATATTTTAAAATTACATAAATTCTAGAACTTAACATAGATAAACATGTAGGTGCTTCTGACACACACATGAGAAACTGTCCATGGTGGTGCCTGGTGCTTTGTTTTCCCATGACCTTTACTCAATATGCATTAGGGGAAGCTGTGAGCCTAGAACACTCTCTCCTAGAAGAGGAGAGACAGGGTACAAAGATGGTCTCTGAACTGCTGGCTATGTCTTGCTTCCTGTTTCGAGGATACCTGTCTCCAGTCTTTCCACCTTTGTGATGGGACCATCCTCAGTATTCAGTGATGATTGGCACTGTCTTGTCTTGGTTGACCTGTTGAAATTACTGGCTGCTGGCCAGTACATCACAGACTGGTGAGTGCCTGAAGATGGGTGTCAACTGCTCACAGCAAGCACACATGCATGGCACAACTATTCCATCTGACTCGTGTTTCAACCTGATGGAGCTCCCCTGCTCATATGCAGCACTAGCCACGGCTCCCCTCATGAAACTTTCCAGCTATTCAAAACACTCCAAATGCTGGAGAAATGGCTCAGTGGTTAAGGGCACTTGTTGCAAGGTCTGACAGCCTGGGCTCAGTTTCCCAATACCTTTGTAAAGCCAGACGCACAGAGTAGCACATGCATCTGGAATTCGTTTCAGTGGCCAGAGGCCTTTATGTGCCCATTTTTCTCTCTGTCTCTCTCTGCTTGCAAATATTTTAAAAATGATTTTTAAATTATTTATTGATTGATTGATTGATTTGAGAGAGAGAGAAGCAGATAGAGAATGAACACTCCAGGGCCTCCAGGCACTACAAATGAACTCCAGATGCATGCACCACCTTGTGCATTTGGCTTACGTGGGTCCTGGGTCCTGGGTCCTTTGGCTTTGCAAGCAAGCATCTTAAATGCTAAGCTATCTCTTTAGCCCATGCAAATAAATAACAAATAAAAATATTTAAAAAAAAACAACTTCCCATCTTTAACCTTCTACTGTCTCCGCCTGTAGAGTCGTGTCAGGAACCCCGATGTATCTCAGATGCTCTTCTGAAGCCGGTTCCATCTGGGCTTTCTCGCTCTGCACCACCTGGCTGAATGCATGTCCCCTTCCCATTCCCCCTTGCCCATTCCCCTTCCCAGGAGTCTCCACATGTGCTCAGGGATCACACGCTTCCCACTGGGGAGCTACTCCATTCCTGCCACCCTTGCCCACAGTGTGGCCAGCTTCCACCCCTTGGAGCACTATAGAATGCAGAGCCTGGAAAAAGCTCCTCATTGTGTTTCTTGAGCTGCTGGCCCGTCAGGTCTTCACAGTTCTGTTGTTTATTAGGCTGCTCTATGAGCCCCACCTGTTGACTCTACCTCCTAGAGCTACACTAAGTGATGCTCCCCGCACACTGGAGAACAGGGTCTGGGTGTGGCCTTCTTCCCAGTCTACACAGCCCAGGAGCCCCTCATAGTCTCCCTCCACCTCCCCCCGCCCCACCGTGACCCAGGGCTTCCGAGTTCTTTACCACTCTGCTTGCTGCTTGCCCTGTAACACCTGTTAGTCTCTAACCTGGCCTCTCACCCTGGTCAAAGGGACTGCTGCCACCCTTCTGCACCCCACAGTCTAGCACTCTGTCTTCCTCAGTGAGTAAGTTAGTGTTCATTTCCCACAACTACTACAATCACACAGCAAAACATACAAGCAACTTACAGTGACAACAGACTTCCTCATCACTCACTATTGAGAATGAGTTCCCTGCAGAGGTAACGCAGGCTTAAGACCACACCTGCACAGATGAGTCCCATACCAAGGTGAAGTATCACAAGCACTTGTAGGGCACACTGTCAAGTCTCCAGGAGCCCCAGGAAGAGTGGGGGTGTCCTCACCTCACCAGGTCACTGGGCTTCTTGAAGCTCTTGGGGCAGTATGTGCAGCAGTTGGCGTGCTTGGGCTCAGCTTCCAGCTCTGCCTGTTTATCCTTCATCTCGCTGATGCGGTCCTTTTCTGCAGCCGACTGCACCAGGACCTTCTCAGACACCGTAGCACTCTCCTGGGGCTGAATCTTGGCCAGCTGGGCAGTCTCCTCCTCTGTGAAAGTAATGACCTCAGGACGAGGCTTCCTTGATGCACTTCTGTCAGAGTTTTCTTCCTCTTCCTCCACACATGTGTCTACTCAGAGCACAGGAAGGGGAGTCAAAATCTTCATAAAAGCTCAAGTTTTCAACCGAAAAACAAAAGCTAGCTGTGTAAAATTAGGGTCAGCAACTCAATTGAACCACACCTGAACTGGCAAAGGGCAGCCTCTGCCACCACGACCCTTCAGGGACAACAAGCTGACCATGGGAGTCAGCAGACAGGTAGAGGAGGTGCCAGAGCTCAGAACCTGTCCAAGGCACTGACATTCACAGGCAGCCATTCGTGTATGACTACAGGTAGAATGTGATTCGTCAGCAGATGCCCACAAAGGGAGACCAAAGTGATAACCAGCAAAGAACCCCTGTTCAAGAGTATGGCCACCAAGAATGAAACTTAGGACTATATACGTGCTTAAGTATTCTCTTTATAAGGATATGCAAGAGAAAAGGAGGTGATGGGGGCCTGGGTGGAAGAACACAAACAGTGTAGGGAGAGAGAAGAAGAGAAGGAGAAAAATGAACAAAAACAAATTTTGTTTGAAAATTCCATAATGAAATCTAATACTTTGTAAATTAATGAAAAAAAATTTAAGGAAAACATTAAAAGAATGTTTCAACTGATCTGATAACAAGCTGACTTCAAAATGCCATAAGGAGGCCAGGCATGGTGGCACACGCCTTTAATCCTAGCACTTGGGAGACAGAGGTAGGAGGATCGCCATGAGTTCAAGGCCACCCTGAGACTACATAGTGAATTCCAGGTCAGCCTGGGCTAGAGCAAGACCCTACTGGAAAAAAAAAAAAAACAAACTATTAAGTAACCAAGAACCCAATCAATATAACACTAGCCATAAAAGAAAAATGGTCAATAAAATAGAAGAACTAAGAAAAGATGGCACAAGTCAGGTCAGATGTTTATAGGAAGTGTAAGGGAACTAGATTCCTATCAGAACATGTCAGATGGTTATAGGAAGTGTGAGGGAACTAGATCCCTATCAGAAGATGTCAGATGTTTTAGGAAGTGTGAGGGAACTAGATCCCTATCAGAAGATGTCAGATGTTTATAGGAAGTGTGAGGGAACTAGATCCCTATGAGAAGATGTCAAATGGTTATAGGAAGTGTGAGGGAACTAGATCCCTATCAGAAAATGTCAAATGGTTATAGGAAGTGTGAGGGAACTAGACCCCTACCAGAAGATGTCAGATGTTTATAGGAAGTGGGAGGGAACTAGATCCCTATGAGAAGATGTCAAATGGTTATAGGAAGTGTGAGGGAACTAGACCCCTACCAGAAGATGTCAGATGTTTATAGGAAGTGTGAGGGAACTAGATCCCTATCAGAAGATGTCAAATGGTTATAGGAAGTGTGAGGGAACTAGATCCCTATCAGAAAATGTCAAATGGTTATAGGAAGTGTGAGGGAACTAGATCCCTATCAGAAGATGTCAAATGGTTATAGGAAGTGTGAGGGAACTAGATCCCTATCAGAAGATGTCAAATGGTTATAGGAAGTGTGAGGGAACTAGATCCCTATCAGAAGATGTCAAATGGTTATAGGAAGTGTGAGGGAACTAGATCCCTATGAGAAGATGTCAGATGGTTTTAGGAAGTGTGAGGGAACTAGATCCCTATCAGAAGATGTCAGATGGTTACAGGAAGTGTGAGGGAACTAGATCCCTATCAGAAGATGTCAAATGGTTACAGGAAGTGTGAGGGAACTAGATCCCTATCAGAAGATGTCAGATGGTTACAGGAAGTGTGAGGGAACTAGATCCCTATCAGAAGATGTCAGATGGTTATAGGAAGTGTGAGGGAACTAGATCCCTATCAGAAGATGTCAGATGGTTACAGGAAGTATGAGGGAACTAGATCCCTATCAGAAGATGTCAAATGGTTACTGGAAGTGTGAGGGAACTAGATCCCTATCAGAAGATGTCAAATGGTTACTGGAAGTGTGAGGGAACTAGATCCCTATCAGAAGATGTCAGACGGTTATAGGAAGTGTGAGGGAACTAGATCCCTATGAGAAGATGTCAGATGGTTACTGGAAGTGTGAGGGAATAGGTTACTGAAGATGTCAGATGGTTATAGGAAGTGTGAGGGAACTAGATCCCTATCAGAAGATGTCAAATGGTTACAGGAAGTGTGAGGGAACTAGATCCCTACCAGAAGATGTCAAATGGTTATAGGAAGTGTGAGGGAACTAGATCCCTATCAGACGATGTCAAATGGTTATAGGAAGTGTGAGGGAACTAGATCCCTATCAGAAGGTGTCAAATGGTTATAGGAAGTGTGAGGGAACTAGATCCCTATCAGAAGATGTCAAATGGTTATAGGAAGTGTGAGGGAACTAGATCCCTATCAGAAGATGTCAAATGATTATAGGAAGTGTGAGGGAACTAGATCCCTATCAGAAGATGTCAAATGGTTATAGGAAGTGTGAGGGAACTAGATCCCTATCAGAAGATGTCAGATGGTTATAGGAAGTGTGAGGGAACTAGATCCCTATCAGAAGATGTCAGATGGTTTTAGGAAGTGTGAGGGAACTAGATCCCTATCAGAAGATGTCAAATGGTTATTCGAAGTGTGAAGGAACTAGATCCCTATCAGAAGATGTCAAATGGTTATTCGAAGTGTGAAGGAACTAGATCCCTATCAGAAGATGTCAAATGGTTATTCGAAGTGTGAAGGAACTAGATCCCTATGAGAAGATGTCAAATGGTTATAGGAAGTGTGAGGGAACTAGATCCCTATCAGAAGATGTCAGATGGTTATAGGAAGTGTGAGGGAACTAGATCCCTATCAGAAGATGTCAGATGGTTTTAGGAAGTGTGAGGGAACTAGATCCCTATCAGAAGATGTCAAATGGTTATTCGAAGTGTGAAGGAACTAGATCCCTATCAGAAGATGTCAAATGGTTATAGGAAGTGTGAGGGAACTAGATCCCTATCAGAAGATGTCAGGTATAGGTGGGACAAACAACATATGTCTTTTCCCTATGACCAAGAAAGATCCAAAGAGATCCCACACATGTGGGTGTAAATGCTGGTCCGGTGGTGTGGCTGAGCCCACAGATCAGCACTGAGCCTTTCCACCACTGAGAAGGACCATGTAGCTGGATTCACACAGGATTCATGACACACCACAAGGTCCAGATGGGACACTTCATGTCCTGTACCCTTAACTCACGTGAAGGAAAAGTGACTTGTTCTTTAGGCTTTACCAGATCTGACAGCAGAAGTAATAGCTGGAAATAAAGGTGTTACTAAGTTCTATCAGACTGAAGTACTTCACAATGTACTGAGGACAGAAGTTGTCTCAGTAACACAAAGTCAGCTGAGCATGGTGGTGCATGTCTTTAATCCTAGAACTTGGGAGGCAGAGGTAGGAGGATGGCCATAAGTTCAAGGCCACCCTGAGACTACATAGTGAATTCCTGGCCCAGAGTGAGACCCTGACTCGAAAAACCAAAATAAATAAATAAATAAATAAATAAATAAATAAATAAATAAATAAATAAAAACAAAGTCAAATCTTGGATAATTTTAAGGTGGTCTTGGCAAATTCTAAAGATCCAGTCCTCGAAATCTAAGATCAAGAGAGAGAGAGAGACCCTGAACTCTGACATGTGACCTCAAGGTCAGATGAGAACACGAAGATACAGAAAGGATCCTCAGCAGACAAAATGACCTTTACATAACATGGACATGACACACCAAGAGCCACTGTTCAATGACAGCAGCAGCTGCAGTCTAGACCACACTTTGACCCACACACTGCATGGGTGTTTGACACTGCATTTATATTCATGTTAATACACAGCACAATGATATGTGCTGGTGTTGCCTGTGGAAAAAACAGTGTGTGTATTCTAACACTGTGGATTTTACTTTAAAAAAAATCACCTGATAAGTAAAAAGACAAATACAAGCAATCATCATGGTATGGGAGCTGGGGACATGACCTTGTCTCATGTTTGATACAAAATGAGATTAGGGGGCTGGAGAGATGGCTTAGTGGTTAAAGTGCTTCCCTGCAAAGCCAAAGGACCCAGGTTCGACTTGCTAGGACCTATGTAAGCCAGATGCACAAGGTGGCGCATGCATCTAGAATTCATTTGCAGTGGCTAGTGGCCCAGGTATGCCCATTCTCTCTCCATCTGGACCCCACAGATAAATAAATAAAGAGAGGAGACTTGGTTTTCCTGGCAGACAAGAAGTAGCTCATCAGAAAAAATTTAGGAAAAAAAAAATCTAGAAATAGCCAGGCATGGTGGCACACACCTTTAATCCCAGCACTCGGGAGGCAGAGGTAGGACAATCGCTATGAGTTGAAGGCCACCCTGAGACTACATAGTGAATTCCAGGTCAGCCTGGACTAGAATGAAACCCCTACCTCTAAATACCAAAAATCTAGAAATAAATAAAATGAGATTAGTCCTTCTAACTAATTATATAGTGCCTAGTCCAGTGTCAATTAAATAAGATAATGTAATGTACAGTGAGCATACCTTTAGCTAAGAAGTAAAGAAATCTTAATTTCGGGAGAGACTATCTATTAGCAATTCATACCTTGACAGCACATCATAGTCAAACCCAATGGGGCTGCATGTAATGTCTGATGAAGGTCTATGCTCAATGAATCATGTTGTGTGAAAGAAAGCCTTCAGGGAAGGGAAACTCAAGTGCATTATCACATACAGCACAATGCCTCATCAGTAGGGAAACTAACCCCCATGTGTGCTCAGTGTGGCTGCAAGGACATGTTGGAATGAAACTAAGTCAGCGTGTGATCTTGGAAAAGCTGCACACCATCTTTGTGCCTTTCTCAAAGGGCATGTAAGCTGCTTTCAAATTCAGAAAATAAAATTAATTCATTTTTAAAATTCAGGATACTACTGAGCCAAAGCTATATATAGCAGATTAAAAAAGTCATAAGATGATTTGTTCAGTAACTTATGTCTAACTGAACATTTGGCTAATAACTGTGAATCCACAATGGGAAATACCTCCTCCCTCCGTCTCTGTTGGTGCTGAGGCAGCAGAGGGGACTGTCTGGTGTCTCTTCATGTGCTTTTTACAGTGAACTGCAGTGCGGAAGCCCTCTTCACAGAACGGACATTTGTATGGCTTCATGCTCATGTGTGTGGCCATGTGCCGCGTGAGGCTGCCATTGGTGGTGAAGGAGGCATTGCAGATGCTGCAGCTGAACGCCTTTACTCCTGTGGCAACAGACAAGACCGAGGTGAGGAAAAGTCCTAGGTCCTCAGAGGCAAACAGAAACAGACATGTACTTGTTGCGTGTGCAGTTTTCAAGAACTAGACAATGACAGAGAACATTAGTACATCCTCTCCAGAAATGAACAGCTTTGAGAAGCGGCTGCTAAAAGCAACCATACCTGTTCTGTCCTCATCTTTCACATCCAAGCACGTTTGTAGACTTGGCCTCAGAAACGTTTCTCCAAGTCCTCCTCTGCATACCCTGTGCAGCCAGTGGCCTGTTAGGTTGGAGTCGGTGAAGACTCTCCATGGCTGCAATTCTGATGGAAGTCTACCACTGAGCCCTTCTCCACTGGACCATCTCAGTCAGAATGGCTTCTTCCTGCCTCCTTAGTGGCACCTCCTATGGACAACTAACCTGCTTACAACCATCCTTCCAACAGCTCTTAAAATCACTCCCTGGACATCAGATAGTGGACATAACCATAAGGCTTTTCCTTTTGTTTTGCTTGGCTTTGTTGTCTTTTTTATTGTTGTTTTCGTTTGTTTGTTTGTTTTGTTTGTTTTGTTTTGGCTTTGGTTTTTTAAGGTAGAGTCTCATTCTAGCCCAGGCTGACCTGGAAATTCACTATGTCATCTCAGGGTGGTCTCGAACTCACAGTGATTCTCCTACCTCTGCCTCCCAAGTGCTGGGATGAAAGGCATGTGCCACCACGCCCGGCTTTTTTTTTTTGGGGGGGTGTGACAGTTTTCAAGATAGGGTCTCACTCTAGCCCAGGCTGACCTGGAAATCACTATGTAGTCTCAGGGTGGACTCATACTCCAGAGTGATGGGATTAAAGGTATGTGCCACCATATCCAGCTCTTTTCCTTTTTTTTGTTTTTTTCCGAGGTAGGGTCTCACTCCGGCTCAGGCTGACCTGGAATTCACTATGTAGTCTCAGGGTGGCCTCAAACTCTCGGCGATCCTCCTACCTCTGCCTCCCGAGTGCTGGGATTAAAGGCATGCGCCACCACGCCCGGCTGACTTTTCCTTTTTTGAAAAGGAATATTTGTATATTTCTAAGTGATACACTATCATTTTCAAATAAAACCTTATACATAATACATATTGATGTTAACCTATATGTTAGTCAACAGATTATTGTAATATACTAAAAACATATTTAATGGGCTAGAGAGATGGCTTAGCGGTTAAGGCATTTGCCGGCAAAGCCAAAGGATCCTGGCTCAATTCTCCAGGGCCCACATAAAGCCAGATGCACAAGGGGCGCATGAATCTGGAGTTCGTATGCAGTGGCTGGAGGTTCTGGTGTGCCCATTCATTCTCTCTCTCTCTCTCTCTCTCTCTCTCTCTTTTTCTCTCTCAAATAAATAAATACATAAAAATATATTAAAAAGCATATTTGACTGCAAACTACATATCTGATAAAAAACTAATAGACTATATTAAAACAAACTCTTACCATAAAGCAATCTAACTTTAAACGGGCAGAAGATTAAAGCAGATAATTGTCAATGAACACATGAAAAGATAGTCAATACCCCTAAACTGCTGGAGACTACTGTTCCTCCCTGAGGATAATCCCAGTAAACGAATACACAATACTCAGTACTGAGTACTCAGTAATCTAAAACCAGAGCATGGAGGAGTCAGAACACTCCTGCATTGGGGAGCAGATGTGCACAATGGTGTGGCTTTTGGAAAACAGTTTGACAAATTCAAAAGTTTAAAAGTGGCTGTTAGGCTGGGAATGGTGACACATGCCTCTGGATTACTGTGAGTTCAATGCCTGCCTGAGACTACATAGTGAATTCCAGGTCAGCCTGGGTTAGAATGAGACTCTACCTCAAAAAGAGGCCAGGTGTGGTGGTGTGCACCTTTAATCCCAGCACTCAGGAGGCAGAGGTAGGAGGATCGTCGCGAGTTCAAGGCCACCCTGAGACTACATAGTGAATTCCAGGTCAGCCTGGGCTAAAGTGAGATCCTAAAAAAAAAAAGAAAGAAAAAAAAAGAAAAAAAAAGAAGCAGTTGTTCTGTTTTGTTTTGGTGTTGGTAGGCAAGTGTCCTGCTAGGAAGCATCCTCCCCACCCTGAGAAGTGCTGTTTTATAACTTAGCTATCCTGCTCCTCAGTGGAGAAAATAAGACGTGTCCATACAGAAACGTGCATACAAAGGTTTATGGCAGAATTATTCATGATAGATAAATAATAGAAATGCCCTAAATGTTCAACTGATGCCTGAGTAAATCCACAGTGGAATTCAATGGGTCATGAAAAGACATATTGTACCAACACATGCAGAATACAAATGCACCTGGAGCAGCATTGCTATGTCAAAGAAGCTGACTGCCAAAGGCCACATACTGTATGAGCCCATTAATGTGCAATGTCTACCACAGGTAAATCTATATACAAAGATAGACCAAGGATTGCTTAGGGCTGAGGATAGTAAGGGTACTTCACAGCGACTGATAACAGGTACAGTGATTCTTTGGGGTGTGATGAAATATGTGCCAAAATTAGACAGCAGTGTTTGCATAATTCTGTAAGCATGCTAAAAACAAACTGACATGTATCCTGTCAGTGAAATGAATGATACCTGGATTATATCTCAATAAGCTGTAACATTAAAAAGAAGGAAATCAGGCTAGAGAGATGGCTTAGCAGTTAAGGTGCTTGCCTGTGAAGCCTAAGAACCCAGGTTCGACTCTCCATAACTCACATAAGCCAAATGCACAAGGTGATGTACACGCATGAGGTCTTGTATGCACACAAGAAGGCACACATGTCTGGAGTTCAACTGCAGAGGCTGGAGGCCCTGGCATGCCAATTCTCTCTCTCCCCCTCCCCTCATAAAAAGAAAGAAAGAAAAAAAAAGAAAGATAAAAAAGAAAGAAGCAAATCACAAAGTGACCTGTGTGTGTCTTCTCATGGGACTTGAGGACACCAGAGGAGACAAAACCACGCCCACAGAGCTTGCACTTGTAGGGCTTCTCCCCTGTGTGTGAGCGCACGTGCTGCTTTAAGTGGCTGGACTTCTTGAAGCCTTTGCTGCAGTAGTCACACCTAAAAACCAAACACAGAGCTCAGGCCCCACTCGCCTTGTGCAGAGCAGATTGTCAACCAACCCAACACCGGAGAACGGAGGACAGCAAAGCAGCTTCTGCAACACCCAGCAAGCAAGCAGCCAGCGCTCTTGGGAGACCAGGGAGCTGCTCCATACTCAGCATGGAAAAAGACAATTGCTAGGTCAAGTTCTTATAGTCTCAAATTTATCTTATCATTTTGAAATTAGCAAATGATATAGTAAGTCCCCAGCAGACAAAATATCTGACTAACAATGACATAAACATGACAGGAACAACCGCTCAGATCTCTTATAAAATGGAAATGAAAATGACCCCTACTACAGAGTTGAGAGAACAGTCAGAGCACTTGGCCAGAGCAGGCACACAGGAGTAGGGTGGGGCAGTGGCTACCTGTAAGAGCGCCTGCTCTGGTCCTCGCTGTCCTCTAGGAATGGTGGGCGTTGTGTCTGCAGGTCCAGCTCCTCTTGGGATGACTCTGGAAGCAAACGAGTTGCCTAAATTGGACAGAAAGAAGAGAAAGAGTGTATGAATATACATAAAGGAACTCAGTTTCAACAACTAAGAGCATGAATGCTCATCACTGAAGATTTAAAGAGAAACCATAAATGGTTCATTGTAATCATTTGGAGCAAGAATAATAAAATCACACCCTGAGACTACATAGTGAATTCCAGGTCAGCCTGGACTAGAGTGAAACCCTAGCTCGAAAAACCAAAAAAAAAAAAAAAAAAAAAAAAAAAAGAAGAATAAAATCATTGACAGATACCCAATTCAGTATTTATTTTCTACTACACTTGTTTATTTTTGGTTGGTTGGAGACAAAGTCTCACTATGTAGCTGAGACTGGCCTAGAACTCACTATGTAACTCATGATTTTCCTACCTTACTCTCCCAAATGCTGAGACTGTAGATGTGCGCCACCATACCTGACTACTAACCTACTTTTCTAAAAAAAATTTATTTGCAAACAGAGAAAGAGAGAGAAGACAGACAGAGAGACAGAGAGAATGGGCACACCAGGGCCTCCAGCCACTGCAAATGAACTCTAGACCCAAGTGTCACTTTGTGCATCTGGTTTTATGAGGGAACTAGGGAATAGAACTCAGGTCAGTAGTTTTTGCAGGCAGGCACCTTAACTACTGAGCCATCCCTCCAGCCCACTACTAACCCACTTTATTACAAAATCTAATCAAACATGAAGTTGACTCTGATATATCATAATAAGAAAGAACTCTTGGGCTAGGAGATAGCTCAGCATGTAAAGCACTTGCTTGAAAAGCCAGATAGCCTGTGTTTGATTCCCCAGTACCCACATAAAACCAGATGCACAAAGTGACACGTGTCTTAGAGTTCATTTGAAGCAGCAAGAGGCCCTAGCAGGCCCATACTCACTCTGTCTCCCCCTCTTTCTCTGCTCTCAAATAAATTATATATAGTTTGTTTTTATTTTTTGTTTTGTTTTGTTTGGTTTTGGTCCTGGTTTTTCAAGGTGGGATTTCACTCTAGCCCAGGCTGACCTGGAATTCACTACGTAATCTCAAGGTGGCCTCAAACTCATGGCAATCCTCCTATCTCTGCCTCCCAAGTGCTCGGATTAAAGGTGTGCGCCACCACACCAGGCTAACAAAAAAAAAATTTTTTTTTAAAGAGTACTCTTGGGCTAGAGAGATGGCTTAACAGTTAAGGCACTTGAATGCAAAGCCAAAGGACCCAGGGTCAATTCCCCCAGGACACACATAAGCCAGATGCACAAGAGGGCACATGCGTCTGGAGTTCATAAATAAAATTTTAAAAATTAACAAAGAGTACTTTTATCAATTGATTCTTACTAGCTAGGAAAGCTTGGATCTTAAATGTCTCCCAAAGGTATACATGCTAAAGCTTGGTTGCTATCTTGTAGCACTCTTGGGATATAGCAGAATCTTTAGAGATGGAACCTAAATGGAGGAAGTTAGGTCATTAGGGGCAAGCCCTTGAAGGGAATACTGGAATCCCTAATTTTCCTATCTCCCTAATTCCTAGAACAGAGACCCCCCCCCATGTAGGACAGAATGGTACCCTAATGGATAACAGTCTGTGCAGCCCTTCCGCAACACTCACCACATTCATTGTGTCAGAACTCGGCACCTGCAATAAGTTCTGCTGGTGGAAACTCGTAGACAGGGCCTGAGACTCAAGAGTGCTGGAATCCTGCAGCTGCTGCACAGGTGGAAACTGAGTCTGTTGATTGTATGTGTCAGTCACTGTAAAACCTGAAATGAATTATAGAAAGTCACTTTTTAGGAGAGACCAAGCCACAAAATAGTATGTACAAAAATATTTACAATGCAGACATCTGGAGAGATGGTTCAATGGTTAAAGTGCTGCTTACAAATCCTAATGACCCAGGTTCAATTCCCCAGTACCCACGTAAAGCCAGATGCACAAAGTGACACATGCATCTGGAGTTCATTTGCAGGGGCAAGAGGCTCTGGTACACCTATCTCCTGCCCCCCATTCTTTCGCTTGCTTCTTGCAAATAAACAATATTTTAGAAGATTATAACAATGGAGACAAAAGTATTGGGCTTAAATCACGAGTTTTTTAGAAAGGCCTTCAGAGAAACACCTAAAGTATTGCAAAATCAACCAAGCAAAGGTCAGCTTCTTGACAAATCTCACACTAACCTTGTGATAATCCCGCTGACTCAAAGGACTGCTGTGAAGTAGTCTGCTCTTCAAACTGGTCCATGGGCCCTGGGAGAGGGTCCTGAGGGGCTGCAAACCCATCTAAGGGTAAAAATGCAAAGAGAATGGCATTCACACACCTGGGAATTCGTTTATATCTGTCGATCTGTACATTAGTGAGTTTCCAAAATCAGCCTCCTCATTTTGAAAAGAAGCTCTATGCATGGTTCTATAAAATCATATTCACATGTGCATATATATAAAATATATAAATATATATATTTAAAATTTTGTATATATGTAAAATGTAGCTATACTGAGCAGTTCTACAACCCGTTTCTGAGTGTGCATTGCTTCTGACATCTAAGGGGATAAAAGGTATACGATCCTACCCATAGACTAGGTACATTTTGGGACATTCACAAAACAAACCATAAATCGTTCCTAATCCTGTGTAAAACGAGAAGCCGGGCCAGATGCAGACCATCCATGCACTACAGCAAGCATACAGCTAGCTGAGCTGATGTTTTTTGTAGCCTGACTCTGTTGAGGCATTGCTCTACACTCTAGATCAGACTACTCATCTCACTGCAGACCAGTAACAGATCGCCAGTCTGCACTGGTGGGATCTATACTGTGTCCCATTACAGAGCACAAATGAGCACTCAGAAGCACTGCTGAAAGCAAAGACATTCTCAGGAGAGCAGTCCAAAAGAAGGTTATTTAAAAAAAAGTGCACGCCTTTAATCACAGCACTCGGGAAGCAGAGGTAGGACGACTGTCATTAGTTCAAGGCCACCCTGATGCTCCATGGTGAATTCCAGGTCAGCCTGAAGTTAGAGTGAGACCTTTCCTCAAAAAACCAAATTTGAGCTCTGACGACTTGGGAACTTCAAGCTGTGGGTATTATAAAAAGTAAAATGAGCTGGGCCTGATGGCACAGACCTATTATACTAGCTACTTGGGAAGCTGAGACAGGAGGATCACCAATTCAAGGTTCCAATGTGATTGCCTAACCCCACCTTTAAAAACCACATGACTTTTAAATTGCTTGGTAAGAATAAGTATATAATTTTAATTTAATGTTTTCCAAATGACTTAATGATAAAAAAGAACTCATTAATTTTTTAAATATTTTTTTGTTTATTTTTATTTATTTATTTGAGAGTGACAGACAGAGAAAGAGGCAGCTAGATAAAGAATGGGCACGCCAGGGCCTCTAGCCACTGCAAATGAACTCCAGGTGCATGCACCCCTCCTGCATCTGGCTTATGTGGGTCCTGGGGAATCAAGCCTCGAACCAGGGTCCTTAGGCTTCACAGGCAAGCATTTAACTGCTAAGCCATTTCTCCAGCCCCTCATTATTTTTTTTTTAAGTACATAAGAACAAGCTGGAGCTAAGCCAGAAGCCTCTTCCCTGCTGACTAGCTGTCACAATGCTAGAAAAGAACTATGCAGGCTGTTGGGAGAGAAAAGTCATCAACTGTCTTAACCAGCAGTGGACCCTGCAAGCTTTACAGCTGGACAACCAGGTCAAATGTGTGCAACAGCATCACACCTACTCTCTCTGATTGGGCTTAAGGCCCATTCCATGGGAGAAAATTCATGCCTGGTACTGAAAACCATGGCATGCATGACCTCACAGGGGCTAAACTACCTACCTACACAAGACCTGCATACTTGGAGGGAAAAAACGGTAACATCAAATTAGAAGAGAGACTAGTTGGAAAAAGGTATTCAATGGTTGTAAGTAAAAAGTTTTTAAGCAAGGTAGGATAGCACATGCTTTAATCCCAACACTCAGGAGGTAGAGGAAGGAGGATTGTGGTGAGTTTGAGGCCAGCCTGAGACTACATAGGGAATTCCAGGTCAGTCTGGGCTAGAGCAAGACCCTATTAAAAAAAATCTTTTAAATATTGCATAGAAAGATAATTCCTCTAAATCATATGTGCACACAGACATATATACATAGCCATGTCTGCATTTGTTTGGAAAAAAGTGAAAGGCCCTACACCAAAGTGAGGATAGATTTTGCTATGCCTAAGACTGTAAATATTTTCAAAAAAATTTTTTTATTTCACTTTATTTATTTATTTGAGAGAGAGGCAGATAGAGACCAAATGGATGTGCCAGGCCTCTAGCCATTGCAAATGAACTCCAGATGTATGCTCCACCTTGTGCATCTGGCTTACACAGGTACTGGGGAATCAAACCTGGGTCCTTAGGCTTCACAAGTAAGTGCCTTAATCACTAAGCCATCCTTCAAAAATTTAAACCAACAAGTCAAACTGCTTTGTGTTTGCAACAATTAACTTCCTGAAAGGGCAAAGTTAACAAAGTCTGATTAAAGAGCCTAAGGGTCAATATCCAATGCCATAATTACACACGCATACACAACACAAATTATGACTCAAAAAAGACAAATGGGGGGGGCAGAGAGTTGGCTCAGCAGGTAAAGCACTTGACTTCAGAGCCTAATGACCTGAGCTCGATTCCCCAGCACCTATATAAAGTCAGATGCACAAAGTGGTGGACACATCTGGAATTCGTTTGCAGTGGGTGGAGGACCTGGCACACCCATTCTTTCTGTCTCTCTTATATTTCTCTCTGCTTGCAAGTAAATAAATAAAAATATATTTGAAAAGAAAGAAACTGGGCTGGAGAGATGGCTTAGGGCTTGCCTGCAAAGCCTAAGGACCCAGGCTTGAGCACTCTTCAGATCTCACATAAACCAGATGCAGAAAAGGTGAGGCAAGTGCAAGGTCACATATGCCCACTAGGTGGTACAAGCATCTGGAGTTCATGGCTGAGGCCCTGGCACACCAATTCATTCTCTCTCCCTCTAAAAAAAAGAAAAAAGAAAAAGAAAAGAACAAATCTATGAATGGTATGACCCTCTCCTTAAAAAAAAAAATACAAAAGGGGCTGGGATGTAGCTCAGCAGTAGAGTACTTGAGAGTACACTTGCCTAATATGTACAAGACCCTGGATTTGATCGCCAGCGTCAGAAAAAAAGAAAGAAAAGAAAGGGAAGGGAAGGGGTTGGAAAAGGAAGGAAGGGAATGGAATGGAAGGGAAGGGAAGGAAGGGAAGGGAAGGGAAGGGAAGGGAAGGGAAGGGAAGGGAAGGGAAGACATGGTAAAAAGAATTTGCCTTTAATACCAGCACTTGGGAGGCAGAGGTAGGAGGATTGCTGTAAGTTTGAGGGACCACAGAATGAATACCAGGTCAGCTTGGGCTAGGGTAAGATCCTACCTCAAAAAAACAAAATGGCTGAAGAGATGGCTTAGTGGTTAAGGTGCTCATCTGTAAAGCCCTAAGGACCCAGGTTTGATTCCCCAGAACCCACGTAAGCCAGATGCACAAGGTGGATCATGCGCCTGGAGTTCTGTTTGCAGTGGCTAGAGACCCTGGTGCATCCATTCTCTCTCTCCATCTGCCTCTTTCTCTCTCTCAAATAAAGTAAAGAAATAAAATATTTTTTTAAATTCTTCTGAAGCCGAGTGTGATGGCACATGCCTTTAACCCCAGCACTTGGGAGGCAGAGGTAGGAGTATCACCATGAATTCGAAGCCACCCTGACACTACATAGTGAATTCCAGGTCAGCCTGAGCTAGCGTGAAACCCTACCTGGGAAAAAAAAATCTTCTAAACAAAAGAGCAAGAGAGAGAAAGAGAGAGTTCCAAGAAGGATTGCAGGACAAGAGTGTGTGGAGACCTACCACTCTGCAGGATCACAGAGAAGCTACAACTTCCATAGCATTACCTTCATCAGCTTCCAAAGGTTGATCTGTCAGCTGCTGCCCAAGGGCCTCATCTTCAGTGCCCACCACATGCTGTGGTCCTAGCTCCAGCATGGCCTCGGGGTCTGCTGTGACGTCATCCGTGCTCTGTTGCAGCTCTGTGCCCTCCATTTGCACTGGCAAGGGAGCTGACACCTGCATGCCTTGCTGATCCACAGTGCCATCATCCATGGAAGTGGCCTGCTGGTGCTGCTGGAGCTGCTGGGCCAGCTCGTACCTTAGAGAAAAGCAGTGATGATTCACAAGGTTAGACATTGGGGACAGTGCGCATAGAGGCTATAACTGTGAAAGTTGTCACTTACTAAAAATATTATTTTTATTCTCAAACAATTTTATTCTGCAGTCATGATAGCAATAGCTAAAATGTATACACTTTATAACCCTGATGTAAACTATGTTTCCTTAAGTGCTACCACAGGCCTCAAAACGTGACGGCCAGAAGAGAGGGGAAGGACAGCATATGCAACAATTTCTTTAAGTTCAAGAAGCTGGCAATTTGCAAAGCCTGATGGTCCAGGTTCGATTCCCCAGTACCCATGTAAAGCCAGATGCACAAAGTGGTGCGTGTATCTGGAGTTTGTTTGCAGTGGCTGGAGGCCCTGGTGTGCCCATACTACCTATCTAGCTCTCTCTACCTCTTTCTCAGCCTCTGTGTCTTTCAAATAAATAAACTTGTCATCCTGTCAACTGTTTATCTCAGATGTTTGTCATAGCAACAAAAAAATATTCAACTACCACAACTGGCCGATTATCTATTACGCTTCAAAACATGTACTATGACACATATGTCCATTCTGGTTTTCTCATGCTAGAGATGCTAAGAGCAACATTTACATATGTAAAATATACCTACTATATATATTCAGAGTCAACTCTTTCTCTTTTGAAAAGATGAACAATGAATTTAGTGACAAAAATCTAACAATTTTAAGAAAAAAAACTCAATTATTTTATTAATAGACTGAATAACACACACAGTCCCAAAGACATGAAAACATGGTCAGGTTCCCCAAGCACCATGGTATACGTGTTCTACTCCAGAAACTTTTCTTTCTATCTGCCTCCTCCAAATTTCATGGTTAGTTCCAAAGTCTTTCCTCTCCTTTTTTGGGGGAGAGCCAAGAGTCAATTCTCACCTACTTTTGCTACAGAATGGATAATGTAACAGCGACTGGACACACAAGCTCCTGAGCTCCAGGCCTCTCTCATGACACAGCTTGTGGGCCAACTTGGGTCAGGGGAACCTGTCGCCCTGTGACATGAGCAGAAACAGCATACTGAGCATCCAGGCCAGTAGGGGTTCCCAGGTCCCAAACACATGCACAGCATCAAATGTCCCACACCAAGTGCTGTGCAGCACGGCCTGGCATGTAATTGTGAGTGACATTGCATGACACCAATATGATGCTCTCCAATGGTCACAAGCAGCTTGTAACTTCCTGGCTAAGCCAACTATTCCAAAATCAAGTGAATGTGTGAAGTGTGCTCAGACATTCGACTTGGGGCAACACACACATAATCTATCATAGTTAGCCTATTCTAATGTGTTGGGGTTTGGTTTTGCAGGAAATAAATATGCAGACAGATACATCTGGGTTAAATTCTGTCTGCCCAAAGGTCAATGTTCTAGGTCAACAAGTTTAATGCCTCTAAATGGTTGGCCTAATACTCATTTCAGATAAGCTGAGATGCAGCCACCTTATCCCTGCTGACACAGCACTACAGAATGCTATAGCTTATGAGAGGGCTGGTCCACCAAGCCTCAGCTCTGGTCAGAAAGGTGTCTCTTTTGTATGGACCTCCATTACAGTTTAGCTAGCCCACCAATCAAGTAAAGATGTAGGTAACAATGAATGGCAGGTTTACAGGATATCTAAGACATATACTCTGTTACCCAACAACATAGAATGCCAATGACATTCACTAATAACATGCCTAGAAACCAGAATTAGTTTATTTTCTTAATACTTTTATTTATTTATGAGAGAGAAGAGAGAGAGAAAAAAGAGGTAGAGACACACAGAAACAGTGGGAGCACACCAGGACCTCTTGTCCCTGCAAATGAACTCCAGACACATGTGCCACATTGTATATCTGGCTGTAAGTGAGCACTGGGAACTGAACACAGGCCACCAGGCTTTGTAAACAACTACCTTTAACTGCTGAGCCATCTCTCCAGCCTGAGTTTCTTTATAAAATCTTTATCACCTAACATGGCCCAGCATTTCATCTAATGATTATCAGTTCTAAAAGAGAGCTTACCATAAGGCTTTTAGACCAAGATAGGCTGTCCCAATAACAGAAGTAAAATTGATAGTACATATGTATAAACCCAGCACTCCAGAAGCAGAGGCAGAAAGATTATAAGTACAAGGCCAGCACTTTTATTTATTTATTTATTTATTTTTGAAAAAGGTCTCATCTGCAGATCTGACTGGCCTTGAACTCACAGCAATTCTCTTGCCTCAGCTTCCCAGGTGCTACGATTATAGACATGGGCCACCATACCAGGATCAAAAAGCAGTTTTTAATTAAAAAATAAATAAAGGCTGAGCATGATGGCACACACCTTTAATCCCAGCACGTGGGAGGCAGAGGCAGGAGGTTTGCTATGAGTTCAATGTCAGTCTGGGACTAAAGAGTGAGTTCCAGGTCAGCCAGGGCTACAGTGAGACCCTACCTTGAAAATAAATAAATAAATAAGTTGATGCTTTCTTTCATCTGCAACTCTCAAGAGATTCCCCAGGCCCTGACATCAAGTCTCTTTAGAAATAACAATACAGGTATCAAAGCCAGCCAGCTGCTTAAAAGTTCTCTACACTTTATCCGGAAATTATAAAGATAATAAAAAAGTGACCGTCAGCATTATACCTACCTATGGGTTTTCATGTGTTTTTTGCAATTCAGTGAGGTCTTAAATGTTTTCTGGCAATAGGGACACATGTAGGGACGAAGGTCATTGTGTATACCCATATGTCTTCGTAAGCTGCCACCAGTGGTGAAGGCGCCATTACAAATCAGACACTTGAAAGACTTCAGCCCAGTGTGCGTGCGGACATGGGCTTTGAGCACTCCTGCAGAGACAAAGCCTCTTCCACACTGAGAGCATTTGAAAGGCTTTTCACCTGTATGTGACCTAAAAGAGCAAAAAACCTTAGCATTCTATATCCTTGCATAATGCTTTATTTACAGCATATATACACTCAAAAGGACTTCACTCCAGCTTCACTTTTTTTTTCTGGTGATAAAAGAAACTTTTTTTTTTAACATGTAAAATAGTTAACAATGTAAATCTTGATAAATTTTATAAAAACAAGAGGCAATGTTGTAATAAAACAGCCTTGGCAGGCTAAAAAGATGGCTTAGCAGTTAAGGTACCTGCCTGTGAAGCCTAAGGACCCAGATTCGTTTCCCTAGGCCCCATGTAAGCCAGAGGCACAAGCTAGCTCATGGGTCTGGAGTTCATTTGCAGTGACTAGAAGCCCTGCTATGCCCATTCATTCTCTCTCTCTCTCTCAATAAATAAATAAAAATAAAATATTTTTTTAAAAGCCATAGCCTCAGCTAGCAACATAATGTTTGTTAACCCTGTGTAATGAAATACTGTGCTTATTCAAACATGACTAACAATTACTACAAACACTTCAGGAATCTTCACTGGACTCTAATAGACTTGAGAGACTTTACAAGCAATGTGCCATGAATAGCAAGAGATAATGTTGATATTATTTGAATTTATTTTAGGTACTGAACAGCTTCCATTCTCACTTTTTAAAAACTTATTTTTATTTATTTATTTAAGAGAGAGAAAGAGGCAGAGTGAGACTGAGAAAGAATGGGTGTACCAGGGCCTCCAGCCACTGCAAACGAACTTCAGATGCATGCATCCCTTGTGCATCTGGCTTATGTGGGTCCTGGGGAATTGAACCGAGGTCCTTTGGCTTTGCAGGCAAACGCCTTAACCACTAAGCCATCTCTCCAGTCCCATCCTCACTTTTTAAGTGAAACAACAGATATACCTAGCTCTCTACATTGTGTAAGTGAAAAAGCCTGAGACTCAACTGTACAGAACTTGCCAGAGATACTGAGCCACAGCTGAGGTAAGAACCCATGTCTTCTTGAAAGTTCCACACTGCTTTTAGACAATCACACAATCACAGTTTTTGATGTTTTTTTCCACTAATGCCAGCCCCAACAATTAAGTTCAGGTGAAAATACCTGAACAACTTAATTCTGGGCTGGGGAGATGGCTCAACAGTTAAAGACGCTTGATTGCAAAGCCAGATGCATGTGTCTGGAGTTGGCTTGTAGTGGCAAGAGGCTATGGCACATCCATACTCTCCCTCTCCCTCTCTTTATCTCTCAGTCTCTGTCTCATAGAAATAAGTAATTGAAAAAAAATTTAATTCTAATTTTAAGAAACAGCTCTTTGACACTTTCTGGAAATTGCAAACACTGAAATATAATTAGAATATAATATAAATAAAAATCAACAGCAATTTCTTTCTTTCTTCTTCTTCTTCTTCTTTTTTTTTTTTGTTTGTTTGTTTGTTTTTCGAGGTAGGGTCTCACTCTAGCCCAGGCTGTCCTGGAATTCACTATGTAGTCTCAGGGTGGGCTCAAACTCTCAGTGATCCTCCTACCTCTGCCTCCCGAGTGCTGGGATTAAAGGCGTGCACCACCACGCCTGGCTTTTGTTTTTTTGTTTTTTTTGTTTTTTTTTTTTGGAGAAATTTCTAAGTAAAATAATCTGAATGAAGATACTAAAGAATAAAAATATTAATCAATAATAAATATTCTGGGGTCAAATATATTTTAAATACCACATAATAACATTATCATTTAAATACTTCTAGAAGTCAGCCAGGCTTGGTGGCGCACGCCTTTAATCCCAGCACTCGGGAGGCAGAGGTAGGAGGATCACTGAGAGTTTGAGCCCACCCTGAGACTACATAGTGAATTCCAGGACAGCCTGGGCTAGAGTGAGACCCTACCTCAAAAAAACAAACAAACAAAAAAAAATACTTCTAGAAGTCACCAGATCACTAAATCTCTGTAATTACTAAAGTCTCATCTCTGGATTTCTGATACATTACCTGATATGTTGCTTGAGATGGCAGGATTTTTTATATGCTCGATGACAGTAGAAACACTTGTATGGTCTATCTGCTTCATTGACAAAATTATTATTAAAATAACTTTGGAAAAACTGGTTTTTTGGAATGGGCTGGATAAGACCTACAAGCAAAAAGAAAAGGAGTAATTGTCAGCATAGCTAATAAACATCAAAAGGCATCAGCTTCAACCTGAAGTTTATAAAAACTCTGGTCAGCTCTATAGATTCAGTTGTGGCCAAAGGCTATTTTAATCATGCTATGGATTATGTCATTATAATGACATCTAAAATAGCACATACTTGCCTGCTACTGCCTAGCTCACAAGAAAGAAAGACATTACACATACTTATGCTGAGCAAGATGGGAAAAAGAATTTGTTTTTTTTATATATATATACGAATGCACAAAAGTATATTACAGAAAAATAGGTGAAAGTGGACATATCATATAAGTATAAATATATGATTTAAGAAGAAGACACAGGGCTGGAGAGATGGCCTTAGTGGTTTCAGGTGCTTGCCTGCAAAGCCAAAGGACCCAGGTTCAATTTACCAGGACCCATGTAAGCCAGATGCACAAGGTGGAGCATACATCTGGAGTTCGTTTGCAGCACCTGGAGGCCCTGGAGTGCTTATACTCTCTCTCTCTCTCTCTCTCTCTCTACTTGTCTCTCTCTCTCAAATAAATAAAATATAAGCCAGGCATGGTGGTGCATACCTTTAATCCCAGCACTCGGGAGGCAGAAGTAGGAGGATAACTGTGAGTTCGAGGACACCCTAGGACTACATAGTGAATTCCAGGTCAGCCTGGGCTACAGCAAGACCCTACCTTGGAGGGGAAAAAATGTGTGTGTGTGTGTGTGTGTGTGTGTGTGTGTGTGTGTGTGTGTGTGTGTAAAGACACAGCTGAAGATCAGAATACAACGTGAAGATTCCTGATGAAATGCTCAAAAATCTATGCATTTTGAGCACCAAAGAAAGCCAGACGTAAAGAATTCCATACCTGGCCTTACACAACAGGTAGCAATGAAAAGTAGGTACATTAAAGATATTGCATAAAAGTACATTCAGGGACTGGAGAGATGGTTTAGTGGTTAAGTATTTATTTGCCTGCGAAGCCTAAGGACCCCAGTTCAAGGCTCGATTCCCTGGGACCCACATAAGCCAGATGCACAAGGTGGCGTATGCATCTGGAGGCTGGTGCACCCATTCTCTCTCCCTTTTCTCTCTCTGTCATTCTCAAATAAATAAATAAATACTTTTTTAAAAAACAAAAGTACATTCAGGCTAGGAGTAGTACATTATTTACATAAAACCTGCTAATCTCAGCACCTGGGAGGCAGAGGTAGGAGGATCACTGTTTGAGACCAGCCTGGGACAACAGAGTGACTTCCAGGTCAGTCTGGGCTAGAGTGAGACCCTACCTCAAAAATAACAACAACAAAATGTATTTGGGAGCTGCAGAGATGGCTTAGCAGTTAAAGTACTTGCCTGCCAAGACTAAGGACCCAGGTTCAATTCTCCAGGTCCCACATAAGCCAGATACACAAGGTGATGCATGCATGAAGTTCATTTGCAGTGGCTAGAGGCCTTGGAACACTCATTTTCTCTTTCTATCTGCCTTTCTCTCTCTCAAATAAATAAATAAAATATTTTTAAATGTATTTTGCCTTCAGACTTAGGTCCAAAATATCTTATTACATTTGTGCAAAATATCCAAAATCCAAAACATTTTTGTTCCAAGTATTTTGGATAAGATACTCAACTGTACAGAAAGCATCTTGACCCCCAGAATGCATATGATTGTACGTAAAACCTAGTTCCTGACTTCAAAGAAAAAACAACACTACGAAAGAGAGAATAGAATGATATACAACCCCTGTGATACCGTAAAGCATGTAATAGCCAAGCTTTGTAAAGACTGAGAGTGATTTACACCAACACAATTGCTCTCTGTCCACACAGCTGAGTGTGATAGTCCAATGCTAGTGGATATGTAAAGGACATGAGCTTTGATGGCATACTGCCCAGCCTACAAGTCACAATATCTATGTTCTAGGTCCACCACAGGCACAAGCCAGCTGTATGACCCAAAGAAACGTCACTAGCTCTCCAGAACACTGCTTTCTATGTCTATAAAAATAAAGAAAAGAAATTGGGCGTGGTGGCGCATGCCTTTAATCCCAGCACTCAGGAAGCAGAGGTAGGAGGATCTCCCTGGACTAGAGTGAAACCCTACCTCTAAAAAAAAAAAAAAAAAAAAAAAAAAAAAAAAAAAGAAGAAGAAGAAGCTGGGAGTGGTTGTGCAAAGGTAGGGGGATCGTCGTGAGTTCAAGGCCACCCTGAGACTACAGAGTGAATTCCAGGTCAGCCTGAGCTGGAGTGAGACCCTACCTTGAAAAAAGAAAAAAAAAAGGAGGAAAGATAATGAAAAGAAGTGTGGAAATGTATTTAAGTTCCCATGCAGCTCTAAAAGATTTTAAAAATATATGACACATGGTACTATACCATCCAACCATTTTCTTTAATAATAAGAGATTAAGGGCTGGAGAGATGGCTTAGTGGTTAAGGCGCCTGCCTCCTAAGCCTGAGAACGCCGGTTCCAATCTCCAGGTCCCACGTTTAGCCAGATGCAAAGTGACGCAAGGGCGCAATGCCACACTTGACCACAAGGGGGCGCACACATCTGGATTTCGTTCACAGCAGCTGAGAGGCTGCTGGCACGCCCATCTCTATCTGTCTTCCTCTCCCTCTTTCTCTGTCTCTGTGTCTCTCTCCAAAAAAAAAAAAGAGAGAGAGATTAAATTGGCTGGTATAGTATGTTAAATAATTCTAAAACTATCTAAAAATGATAATCTTGGGTTTAGCGGTTAAGGTACTTGCCTATGAAGCCTACAGACCTAGGTTTGACTCCCTAGAACCCACATAATCCAGATGCACATGGGGGCACATGCATCTGGAGTTTGTCTGCAGTGGCTAGAAGCCCTGACGTGCCCATTCATTCTCTATCTCTCTCAAATAAATAAATAAATAAATAAATAAATAAATAAATAAATAAATAAATAAATAAAATGATAGTCTTAGCCACAAGTTGGGACATCACGTACAGAGACATTGCCTCTTCCCCGTAACTGATGACTATCCCCATAATGCACAACCCACATTCCCCATAGGGACAACTGGCATTGAATCCCCAACAAGGAGGGTCCCTTTGGATGCTGGGCAGGGATGAGGGTAAGGATGGTACCAACATGTGCTGTTTACATACTAAGTATATCCATAACTAATAAAACATCATAAACTTGTTTAAAAAATGATAGTTTTGATGTAAAACATATTGTGTCATATATGACCAGACTAACCTGGGTAATCTACTGAAATTCCTTATCCTGTTTTTATCACAATCTATTCCATAGCCAAAGAGCCCAGAATCTGACAGCAGGCATGGACACACAGGTAAGTATGGATGGAACTGAGCATAACCAACAATCACAGTAGTGTGCCACTTCCTGCCATCAGAAGTGGTTTCCAAGCTCATGTCTCTCAGTGTAGCCAAAGGAGAATTCTGCTACCACTGACTTGGCCTAAGGGGCAAGCAGCTGTGAAGCAAAGGTGCAAAGTTCCATCTTAACCTCAGAAAAATTCTAGAGAATCAGTATTCTAAAGTCATTCAATTAAACATTCATGAACTACAAGTCAAGAAACCTATAGTTGTTGGTTTAAAACAACCTGAAAAGAGAGATGTCTATTGTTCTATAAGCTACCAAAACTGAAGAAACCAAGTTCTCCATGGCCACATAAGTAATGTGGACTGTCTTCCATACTCTGAAACCATCAGATGGGACAATTCCACTTCCCACAAAGCCCGCCAGAATTCACATACAAAGTCACCAAGAGAAGCAGGCATGGTGGTACATGCCTTTAATCCCAGCACTCGGGTAGGAGGATCACCGTGAGTTCGAGGCCACCCTGAGACTACACAGTGAATTCCAGGTCAGCCTGGGCTAAAGTGAGACCCTACCTCGAGAAACTAAAAAAAAAAAAAGTCACCAAGAGACAAGTGTGCCAGACAGAATGCTCTCCCACCATTTGTCAATTCAAGTGTCTATGGGTTCTCTATTTCTTTTGAAGTTAATTCTGACAATTATATTACCCAGGAAAGAACCATTTCACATACATTTCAAGTGCTTCACCAGCTGGTTGTAGAAAGTCTCCAAACACATTTCATCTCTTTTGTTATCTGTACTTTTTCTTTAGTTCATTAGAAACAACGCATCTTACCTACTGTACTATTTATTAGTGTTCATTAAATTGCTATTTAGCTTAAGTTCTTTCAAATTCTTCCTGCTACTTTTTTTCATTTATCTAGCTTTTGAATTAAATATTTTATCTTTTCATTATTATTTCAGAAGAAGCACTCAAATGCTTTCACCTATCCAATCTGCTTACTCACACTTCTCATTGTAATGCACAATTCCAGTTTTTAGGATTATTATTTTAAAATTTTTTAAATGTGTTATTTATTTATTTGAGAGAGAGAGAATGGGCATGCCAGGACCTCCTAGCCACTGTAAACTAACTCCAGATACATGCACCACCATGTGCATCTGGCTTTACAGGGGTCCTGGGGAATCGGACCTTTGGCTTTGCCAGCAAGCACCTTAACCATTGAGCCATCTCTTCAGCCCACAATTCCAGTTTTGAGTCTTTCTTTTCCACATACAAATTTGACAACTTAGCCGGGTGTGGTGGCGCACACCTTTAATCCCAGCACTCGGGAGGCAGAGGTAGGAGGATCGCCGTGAGTTCAAGGCCACCCTGAGACTACATAGTTAATTCCAGGTCAGCCTGGGCCAGAGTGAGACCCTTCCTCAAAAAAAAAAAAAAATTGACAACTTTTTTGTTTTCATTTAACTGTAGTCAAAGAATATATCCTATATATCAACTTCTCAGAGTATGTAAATTTTCCTTACCCCAAAAAGTAGATTTCAGGGCTGGAGAGATGGCTTAGTGGTTAAGCGCTTGCTTGTGAAGCCTAAGGACCCCGGTTCAAGGCTTGATTCCCCAGTTCGACATAAGCCAGATGCACAAGAGGGCACATGCATCTGGAGTTTGTTTGCAGTGGCTGGAGGCCCTGGTGTGCCCATTCTCTCTCCCTCTGCCTCTTTCTCTGTCTGTCACTTTCAAATAAATAAATAAAAATAAACAAATTTTTTTAAAAAGTAGATTTCATTTCATATAGAAAACATTCTATAGCTATTAAGTCCCCTTTTTTTGGTTGTTTATTCTTTGTTGGGGGGGGATTTTTTGTTGCTTTGTTGTTGTTGTTGTTTTTGAGGTAGGGTTTCACTCTAGCTCAGGCTGACCTGGAATTCACTACGTAGTCTCAGGCTGGCCTTGAACTCACAGTGATCCTCCTACCTCTGCCTCCCAAGGATTAAAAGCATGTACCACACGCCCAGCTAAAGCTCTTTATGTGTGATGTGTGCAAATCTTCTTTAATTTCACTGTTAAGTTGATCTTCCTGAGAATATCTCATTCTACTTGAGAATTTAAATGATTCTCCTTTCAATTGTTTGGGTTTATATATATTTTATGTTATATACTTAGATATATAAAAGGATAGCTATATTGGTCATCTCATTGATCACCTATAACTTATATATATCAAAAATATAGCCGGGCATGGTGGCACATGCCTTTAATCCCAGCACTCAGGAGGCAGAAGTAGGAGGATTGCCATAAGTTCGAGGCAACCCTACCTCAAAAAAATATATAATTAATTAAATATATATCTGGGGGCTTGGAAGATTGCTCAGCAGTTAAAGGTGCTTGTTTGCAAAGCCTGCAGCCCAGTATTCAATTCCAAAGCCTCCCATGTAAACCAGACATAAAAAGTGGTGCAAGCCACAAATGAATGGATAATAAAGATGTGGTACATTTACACAATGGAGTTCTACTCAGCGGTAAAGAAAAATGAAATTATGAAATTTGCAGGGAAATGGATGGATCTGGAAAGGATTATACTAAGTGAGGTAACCCAGGCTCAGAAAGCCAAACGTCACATGTTCTCTCTCATATGTGGATCCTAGCTACAAACAGACAGACTTGTGTGTGAACTGGAACCAAAAATTGGTACCAGAAACCAGTAAGCTGGTAAAAGGCTATAAGGGAGGGAGGAAAGGGAAGGACTGAAGTGTATGGTATTGCACATATGTAAGTGGAAGGACTGATTACAAGGAGGGGAATGGCCTAACCGAGGCCATGGGTACAGAATGCATAAAAGAAGGGCAGGGGGAGGGTCAATCTAATTTCAAAAGATTGTGAATAAGACTTATGTAAAATTACTTTTTTGAATAATGGTACATCTAGAAGCTGTAGACTGTTACTAGAAATTTTTCAGTGCCTGGGATGGGATACCTTCCAGTGAGTTGTTGGCCAAGGAGGTCCCGGTAGCCTCCAAAACATTAAAGGCGTTTGCCAAAGCCCTTGGTTTCCCTCGAGAAACAGATAGTAAGACCCTATTGCTGAAGACATCTCTTGCCTGAGAGGTAAGGTCACTGAGAAAGCAAGCTGGTGCTGAGCAGAAAACCTTCTCCCTGTAGACCAGCCAACTGAAAGCTGGAAAAAGCTGCACTGCATGCAGAGTATGGGAGACAGAAATCATCAGCAGTGAAAACAGTGGACTCTGAATATTCAAATTTGGCCAGACAGGCCCAAAGACTGAATGGGTGCAATAGTGGCATGTCTACTCGTGGGGTAACCAACTGCTCCATAATTGGACTGAAGGCCCTCTCTACGGGAGGGAATACATACCTGGTACTGAAAAACCTAAGCAAAGTCTATGGTAGGTAAGGTCATGAGCCTTAGGGGTATAAAGCATGCTCTTCTCTAAATGTATATACTATTCCCACCAAGCTGCCCGGAAAATACTACACTTAATGCTCATATTCACATATTAATGCTATTCTCAATTCTGGTTAGAGAAGCTTCTCTTTTCAGATGGCGATGACCACTGGGATGATCCAAAAGGCAACATAGAGCTGAGAAGAAGGGATGGAGGAGTGCCCAGCACTGAAACACCTCTGTCACACCCTCCAAGGCTCAGGGATCATTGCGGAAGAGGGGGCAGATAGAATGGAAGAGCCAAAGGAAGGGTACGACTCCCTACAATGCAACTGCCCAGACAGAAATTGGCCTTGATATCCATGACCTTGCTGTGCCTAGTAATACCTCCGCAAGACCCTCATAATAGAAGTAAAAGATGATGACATCAAATTAAAAAAGAGACTAATGGAGAGAGGGAGGGGATATGATGGAGAGTAGAGTTCTTAAGGGGAATGGGGGAAGGGGAGGGAAATAATATGCACCTTTTGTATGTAAGTATATTTTGTTGTCAATAAAAAAAAAAGTGGTACAAGTATCTGGTATTCATTTGCAGGGGCAAGAGGCCTCAGTATGTTTGTATGCATGTACACACACATACACATAAATAAATGTGTAAGTTTTTTAAATTTATTTAAGAGAGAGAATGGGCATGCCAGGGCCTCCAGCCACTGCAAACGAACTTCAGACACATGCACCACATGCATCTGGCTTACGTGGGTCTTGTAGAATCAAACATGGGTCCTTGGACTTTACAGGCAAGCACTTTAACTGCTAAGCCATCTCTCCAGCCTGGTAAGGTTTTTTTTTTGTTTGTTTGTTTTTGTTTTTGTTTTTGGAGGTAGGGTCTCACTCTAGCCCAGGCCAACCTGGAATTTACTCTGCATTCTCAGGGTGGCCTCGAACTCAAGACGATCCTCCTACCTCAGCCTCCCAAGTGCTGGGATTAAAGGCGTGCGCCACCATGCCCGTCTCTAGGTTTTTTTTTAATAGTAAAAACAATGTATCTCTGAGCCTGCCATGGTGGCATACGCCTTTAAACCCAGCACTTGGAGAGGCAGAGATAGGAGAATCATTATGAGTTCAAGGCCACCTGGGCTACAATAAAACCCTACCTCAAAAAAATCTATATATACCTGTATACCACTTAACCCTTTTCATACTATTATATTTTGTTCGATATTAATTTTGCTTAAACTGAATTATCTTGCCCCCAAGTCTATTTTATAATATATAAACTACATAAAATGTAAGTTTACACATAAAATTTAATGAGTGCTATAGTCTAAATGCTGGCACCTCCACAAAAGTCCTATGTTGAAAACTAATCTTCAAAGGGATAGTAATAAGAAGGATGGGG
Organism: Orientallactaga sibirica; assembly: GCA_036365145.1. Taxonomy (NCBI): domain Eukaryota; kingdom Metazoa; phylum Chordata; class Mammalia; order Rodentia; family Dipodidae; genus Orientallactaga; species Orientallactaga sibirica. The sequence continues at coordinate 7,218,143 of JAEOAD010000061.1, forward strand.
AGAGAATTTTGGGAAACCACAGATTACTCAGGGTTGAATCCTCATGACTGGGGTTAGGGTCCTTGTACAAGAGCCCCTGAGAGCTGTCTGATGCCATCAGTGAGAGGAGAGCCCTCACCAGACAGTGAGTCCACCAGCACCGCACCTTGAATTCGGATTTCCCAGGCTTTGGTGCTGTAAGAAATAAATTGCTATTTTAGGCACAAGCTACCCAGTTCAGGCTACTTTTGTTATAGGTGCCCAAATGATTTAATTGAGGGTTCTTTAGTTGTGTTCTAGTACTTACAAGATCATTTTTCTGAAATTCCTAGTATGCACTGTTCTCTTTCAGGTTAATAAAGATCACTCTTAAGCAATATACCAGAAATACCAGAGCCTAAAATGCACTCAGAATCAGGTAAGGTTTTCTTTTCTTTGCAATGCAAAGACTAAAACAGTCCAACAGTAATCTGTCACACACAGCAGGAATCTTGAGCTGGGGAGATGGCTTAGCAGTTAAGGTACTTGCCTGCAAAGCCTAATAACCTGGATTTGATTCCCTAGTACCCATGTAAAGCCAGATGCACAAAGTGGTGCATGCATCTGGACTTCATTTGGAGAGGCTAGAAGCTCTGTCATGCCCATTTTCTCTCTCTCTCTCTTGCTCTCTCGCTCTCTCCTTGAATAAATAATCTCTCTTCACCTGATAGGTCCGCTGAAGCAGAAGAACTTCTCAAATAAACACTTATACTCTCTCTCTGAACCAAAACACACAATCAGAATGGTACTTTAGCATTTTACAAAATAATGCCTAACAAACACTTCACAATACTATGCCTATGCCTAAAAGTATTTAACTGCAAACATCATAGTGTATACACATCCTTCACCCACCAGGTCCCAAAGTAAAGATCCCAAATATCTGATCAGTTCTAACAACACAGAACAGCCCACCTTACCTAAGTCAGTTATGAGAATTGGTTCCTGCAAAGGAATGTCGGGAACAGGAACATTCGACTTGCCGACCCGAACCTTCGCAGGTTTGCGCTGGTGCCTCATCTTCCTCAATTCCGTGTGTTTGAAGTGGGAAGCTATGTGAGTCTTCCTATGGCCTGAGGTTCGGAATTTTTTATCACAGTGAGGACAAGCAAAAGGTCTAACTCCTAGTAAAACAAATGTACATTTTAGAATTATTTGAAGAAATAATATGTCACAACAAATACCAAAATAAAACATTTCTAACAGTGATTTGAAAACTCAGCTTTTTACTACACGTTTAGGACTTCATGGGTTTTATGAATTAGTTCTCTTTTCCTCCTTTTAAATGCTACTATTATACATGTTAGGGCACACAAGAGCTTTAAATAAGAGAGAACACAAGCAATTGTTAGGACAAGGTTTAAGTTGCAAAGTGTGCATTTTAAACCACTAGTCACCCTGAAGCATTCCTATGTACATCAGAGAGCCCTGTGTCTGCAGCGGACGTAGATAAACTGGACCTGGTACCAGCACTCCCGTGGGCTGCACTCAGCTCGCTTAGGACCTAGACAGCAATGAGCACCTCAGACGCAAGCAGCGGGGGCAGTGTCGCTACCAGCAACAACCATAATGGTAAAAGTATCCTCCCAACATGCTCCCTACTACATCCCTTCTCCAGAGGAAATGTCCTCCTCTTGTAATTGTACAGGTCAATGAAAATGCAGCATCCAAGGACAAACATATACAAAGTCAGCCAATTCCAGCACATGGAAGACAGACACAGGTGGATCAAGGTCATTCTTAGCTTCACAATGATTTCAAGGCCAACCTAGATTATATGAGACCTTGCCTCAAAACAAACATGCCAAAGGCCACCAGGAGTACCTCTAAGAGATGGGCCATCCCTCCCATGGCCCATGACAGAGTGGCGCACCTGTGTGCAGGCGGATGTGCACCTTGAGGCTCCCTGAGGTGGAAAAGCTCTTCATGCAGTACTGGCACTTGAAGGCCTTGATGCCGGTGTGAGTTTTGATGTGAGCAGTCAGTGTGCTCTTCACAGCAAAGGCCCGGAAACACTGTGGACACTTGAAGGGCTTCTCATGGGTGTGGATACGGATATGGCGCACAAGATCACTGGGCTTCCGGAACTCCTTGGTGCAATAGGGACACACATGCCATCGCACCCCATTCTCCTCCCGAATAGAGCCTAGATCAACAAGGAAAGGAGAATAGTCCAGCCAGCCTAGAAATGGTAGCACAACATCAAGGCCCTGCAGTGTCCTTCCATGACCCCAGTGCAAAGCTGTAAGCTTTCTGCCACAGAGGACTCATGATCCATCATGGAAATGAAACTCCCACAGTCACGTATTTATTGAGCATATCTTTTTAAATTTATTTTGAGAAAGAGAGAGAGAAAGGGTGTGCCAGGGTTGCCAGCTGCTATAAATGAACTCCAGACCCATGTGCCACCCTTGTATATCTGTCCTACATGGGTCCTGGGAAATCAAACCTGGGACCTTTGACTTCACAGGCACATGCCTTGACTATTAAGCCATCTCTCCAGCCCTACTGAGCATATGTTACATCACAAAGAGAAAGTCACACTCATACATCACTAAGAAATTGCAAGTGGGCTAAAGAGATGGCTCAACAGTTAAGTGCTTTCTTGGGCTGGAGAGATGGCTTAGTGGTTAAACACTTGACTGTGAAGTCTAAGGACCCCAGCTTGAGGCTCTATTCTCCAGGACCCATGTAAGACAGATGCACAAGGGGCTGCACACATCTGGAGTTCATTTGCAGTGGCTGGAGGCCCTGGCGCGCCCATTCTCTCTCTCTCGCTACCTGCTTATTTCTGTATTTCTCTCTCTCTCTCTCTCTCTCTCTCTCTCTCAAATAAATAAATAAATAAATAATAAAATAAAAAGTGCTTTCTTGCAAAAGTCTAATGGCCTGGGTTTGATTCCCCTGTACCTATATAAAGCCAGATGCACAAGTGGCAAAAGGCCCTGGCTCATGCATTCTCTCTCTCTCTCTCTCTCAAATAAATAAATAAAAATATTTGAAAAAAGAAAAGAAAAAAGAAAATTATCATGCTGTAATAGGGACTGTATAAGTAGCTAAGTCAGAGGAAGTGTGTGTGATCCTGGGAACTAACTCACAAGCAGCTGCTGTTAGTCAACCTTGAATGTAGCTTAAGGCTATTCTTTACAGAAGAATGACAGAATTTATGGAAATAAAATAATATATGAAAATGAAAAAAAAAATGGGGCTGGAGAGAAGACTTAACAGTTAAGGCATTTGCCTGCAAAGCCAAAGGACTGATGTTAAATTCCCCCAAGACACATGTAAGCCAGATGCACAAGGTGACACAAGTGTCTGGAGTTCATTTGCAGCAGCTGGGAGGTCTTGGTGTGCCCATACTCTATCTCTCTCTCAATAAATAAATAAAAATAAAAACAAATTTAAAAAATAAATAAAATAAAATAAAATAAAATAAAATAAAATAAAATAAAATAAAATAAAATAAAATGGGGAAAATAGTAGATAAAATTCAACATGATTACTTTTTTTGTGAGGTAGTTTCTCTCTGGCCCAGGCTGACCTGGAATTCACTATGTAGTCTCAGGGTGGCCTCAAACTCACAGCGATCATCCTACCTCTGCCTCCCAAGTGATGGGATTAAAGGCGTGTGTCACCACGCCTGGCTGGCTTGCTTGCTTGCTTGCTTGCTTTCTTTCTTTCTTTTTTTTTTCAAGGTAGGGTCTCCCTCTAGCCCAGGCTGATCTGGAATTCATTATGTAGCCTAAAGATGGTCTTGAAATCTCAGAGAGCCTCTTACTTCTGTATCCCAAGTGCTGGGATTAAAGGCAAGCATCACCATGCCTGGCTAGGATTACTATCTATCTATCTATCTATCTATCTATCTATCTATTTACTTATTTATTTACTTTGGGTTTTTTTTCGAAGTAGGGTCTCTCTCTAGCACAGACTAATCTGGAATTCACTATGTAGTCACAGGCTGGCCTTGAACTCACAGCAATCCTCCTCCCTCAGCCTCCCTACTGCTGGGATTAATGGTGTGTACCACCATATCCAAAAGGGAGAGATAAATAGAGAATGAGCACACCAGGACCTCTAGCCACTGCAAACAAACTCCAGATGCATACACCACTTTGTAAATCTGGCTTTAGGTTGGTACTAGGGAATCAAACTTGGGTCATTCACCATGGGATATTGTCTACAATTAAAGAAATTGTCAATAAATAAATAAATAAACTTGGGTCATTTGGTTTTGCAGGGAAGCACCTTTGCTAAGCCATCTCTCAGGCTCCAACTTTTTATTTTTAATATTTTTCAATTAGACTTACATATCTGAAATTAAATAAATACTAACACTAACTATGTAAATATTTCAGGTAAAGAACCCACATAAAATGAAATTAGCCAGGCATAGTGGCATACACCTTTAATCTCAGCACTTAGGAGGCAGAGGTAGGAGGATCACCATGAGTTCAAGGCCACCCTGAGACTACATAGTGAATTCCAGGTCAGCCTGGGCTAGAGTGAGACCCTACCTTGAAAATTAATTAATTAATTAATTAAATTGTAAAAAAAAAAAAAAGATTCCACATAAAATGAAATTTTTAGCCGGGCGTGGTGGTGCATGCCTTTAATTCCAGCACTTGGGAGGCAGAGGTAGGAGAATCGCCATGAGTTTGAGGCCACCCTGAGACTATAGAGTGAATTCCAGGTCAGCCTGGACCAGAGTGAGACCCTACCTCGAAAAACCAAAAAAAAATAAAATAAATAAATTTTTTAAAAGATTTTAACCAGGTTAATGAAATTCACCAGAAAATTTAGGCTCAAAGTCATTTCACTATGTCTATAAAGACTATTATTCAAAAAAAACTTGATTCTGATTCTTTCTCTTTGTTATCAGCAAATACAAATAATAATGTCCCAATAATGTTTTCTGCAATTCACACACAAAAGGGAATTAGGTTAGAAGGGAGAAAAAATAGTGGTAGAACCATATCTATTAATTAAAAATAAAGGCTGCAAAGATTGCTCAGCAGTTAAGGTGCTTGCCTGCAAAGCCTAAGGATCTAAGTTTGATTACCCAGTACCCACGGAAAGCCAGATGCACAAAGTGGCACATGTGACTGGAGTTCACTTAGAGAGTGGCAAGAGGCCCTGATATCTCTCTCTCTCTCTCTCTCTCTCTCTCTCTCTCATAAATTTAAAAATCAGAAATCAGATTTATTTTTCAACCAAACATAAAATCAGATATAAATGAATCTAGATTTCTAGTTCTAACAAAAAAAAGACTTGGACAATTAGGTCAGCTTCTAACGCCAAGCAAGAGCTTTACTCTTCAAGTACATTAATACTTTTAGAGGGCAGGAAATATTCTTTAAGATGAAAATGAATTTGTTAAAACTTGGCATCTAGAGTTAACTCTGAAAAATAATCTAAAAGCAAGAAGGGGTGAGTAGAAGTTATCAACATAGCACTGAATAGAAAAATGTAACATGCAATTGTATTGAAGCCAGCAGGAAACACACTATGACATTACACGCATGAGGCCCTGAGTTCAGATCCTTAGAGCCCATGTAAGAATACCAGATGTGGTAGTATGTGCCTGTAAGCCTAATGCCAGGGAAGCACAGGCAGGGACTCCCTGGGGCTCTGTGGCTGGCTAGTCTAAGTAAATCACTGAGCTCTAGGTTCAGCAAGACTCTGTCTCAAAGAATAAGGAGAACAATAAGGGCAGACACCAGAGGTCAGCCTCTGGCCACCACATGCACACCTGTGTACACTCACACACACAGGGACACACACCTACCAACATGTATACACAAATACCACACACACACATACACACATGCAAAAAATGATACTACCAAGATACAAGCCTTTAATCCCAACACTTGGGAGACAGAGGTAGGAGAGTCACTGTGAGCTCAAGGCCACTCTAAGACTACAGAGCAAATTCCAGGTCACCCTAGACTAGGGTAAAACCCTACCTGGAAAAACAAAAAACACATTAAGAAAAATACCACCAAAAAAAAAAAAAAACACTTTAAAACCTACTCAAGTATTAATACATGAAAATGAACATTTTTCCTATCTATAAACATCCATAAGAAGAAAATACTCATGGGCTGGAGAGATGGCTCAGCAGGTAAGCACTTTCCTCAAAGCCTTACAACCTGGCTTTGATTTTCCAGTACCCACATAAAGCTAGTGCACAAAGTGCACATGCACTGGTCATGGTGGCACACACCTTTAATCCCGGTACTTGGGAGGTTGAGGTAGGAGGATTGCCCTGAATCTGAGGCCACCCTGAGACTACAGAGTAAATTCCAGGTCAGCCTGGACTAGAGTGAAACCTACCTTGAAAAACTGGGGGGAAAAAAAAAAGTGGCACATCCATCTGGATTTCCTTTGCAGTGTCTGGAGGGCCTGGCGTGACCACTCTCTCTGTTTCTCTTCTATCTTTCTCTGCTTGCAAATAAATAATTTAAAAAAAAAAAAACTCGTGTGTGTGTGTGTGTGCGCGCGCACGCGCACATGCATGCAAGTGTATGACCTGAGTGTGCATGTTTATATGCATGAGTGCAGATGCACATGGTGTACAGGTGCCATGGTGTGCAGGTGGAGGTCAGAGGTCAGTTTGGGGTGCTGGTTCTTACCTTCCACCTTATGTGAGTCAGGGTCCCTCATTGTTTACCACTGTGTTCCCCTGGCACTGGCCCTTGAGCCTTCAGGCAATTCTCCTGCCTCCACCTCCCTTCTAGCCTGAAGCATGTCAGGATTACAGACGCTCTGGCTTTGTGTAGGTTCTGGAAATCCAAATTGAGGTCCTCATGCTTGCATGAGCAGGGCTTTACCTACTGAGCCATCTCCCTAGTTGTAATATAAAATTAGTGTGTGCAAGCATGGGTAATGTGCACGCATGGGTAATGTGCACGCATGTGCATGAGCAGATGGAGACCAGAATACAGTTCTCATCCTCAGAAATGCCGCCTCTCATGTTTGAGGCAAGATCTCTCACTGGCCTGGAACATACCAATCAAGAGCCACTGCTCATGCAACCTGCAATTACAGGTACACACAGCACTGCACATGATACTGCAGGTGGGACTCAGTTCCTCATTCTTGAAAGGTAGGCACTTTTCCAACTAAACAATCAACCCAGACCATCACAAGAAAATAAAAATTGGTTTTGTTTTTTTTTTTTTTTTTTTTTTTTTTTTTTTTTGGTTTTCCAAGGTAGGGTCTCTCTCTAGGTGGCCTCAAACTCATGGTGATCCTCCTACCTCTTCCTCTTGAGTGCTGGGATTAAAATTATGTGCCACCATGCCCAGCAGAAAAAAACTACCAAAATACAAGAAATACATAATGAATAAATGGCTGAAAGATGAAACACTATAAATGCAATAGTTTTCCTTGGTCTAGCTTATCACTTACATAGACATATGTAAAGAAAAGACTGCATTTTGGAACTAAAGTTTTTTGGAACTTCAACAGAAGTGAATCTGAAAAAGTAAATATGACAAAAAGTTTGAAAAGAAGGGCTGGGCGTGGTGGCGCACTCCTTTAATCCCAGCACTCGGGAGGCAGAGGTAGGAGGATCGCTGTGAGTTCGAGGCCACCCTGAGACTACAGAGTGAATTCCAGGTCAGCCTGGCCTAAAGTGAGACCCTACCTCGAAAAAAAAAAAAAAAGTTTGAAAAGAAGACTAGACTTCCAGGGTTTTTGTGTTTTTTTGGGGGGGATATTTGTTTTGGGGATTTTTTGTGGGGTTTTTTTGTTGTTGTTGTTATTGTTTTGTTTTGTTTTTTGAGGTAAGGTCTCACTCTAGCTCAAGATGACCCAGAATTCACTATGTAGTCTCAGGGTAGCCTCGAACTCATGGTGATCCTCCTACCTCAGTGCTGGGATTAAAGGTGTGCACCACCATGCCCAGCTGACTTCCAGGTTTTTAACATGCACTCAACTGTGGATACTGGAAACTAAAATGGCAGTGTAGCAGAAGTCTCCAAAAGACCCCAGTGGACTTGGAGAGTGGCTACAACAAAGGTAGACTACAGGGCCAGAGAGATGGCTTACCAGTTAAATGTACTTCTGCAAAGCCTACTGGACCAGGTTCAATTTCCTAGTACACATGAAAACCCAGATGTCCAATGTTATGCATGTGTCTAGAGCTCCTGATGCACCCATCTCCACTCCCCCCCCCACATATATATTTTTATTTTATGTGTGTGAGAGAATGGGCACTCCAAGCCACTGCAGCCAACTCCAGACACACCACCTTGTGCATCTGGCTTACGTGAGCCCTGGGGAATCAAACCTGGGTCCTTTGGCTTTGCAAGCAAGTGCCTTAAGTGTTTAACCATCTCTCCAGCCTATAAATATATATATATGAGAGAGAGAATGGGTGTGCCAGGACCTCTTGCTACTGTAAACAAACTCCAGACACATGGGCTACCTTGTGCATCTGGCTTACGTGGGTAATGGGAAATTGAACCTGGTCCTTAGGCTTTGCAGGTAAGTGCCTTAATCACTAAGCTACCTCTCCAGCCCCACAGATATATTTTTAACTAGATCAGAAAACACTATCATCTTTAACATATCATAGATAATAAACATGGAGAATTATCCCAAGAGAAAAAAATATACATGCTTTTTAACATGTAGTGTTCTCAATTGTCCTCCTTATAAGAAAATGCAAATTAAAACAGTCCCAAAAATTTAATAGCAAACTCTTACAAGAACTGTGATGAAACAGATATTCCAATTCAATTTAGTGGAAGGAAGTTACTAATATTTATCAAAATTTTAAAAGTATACAACATAGCCGATGGTATGCATTCCTGTAATGCTAGCACTGAGATACAGAGACAAGATGAGAAGTGGAAGGCCCATTAGCTTAACAGTAATGTTTAGGCCAACCCATATGAGATGGTCTCAAAAAAAAAAAAAAAAAAAAAAAAAAACCGGGGCTGGAGAGATGGCTTATGGGTTAAAGCATTTGCCTACAAAGCTAAAGCTAAAGGACCTAGGTTCAATTCCCCAGGACCCACATAAGCCAGATGCACAAGGAGCATATGTGTCTAGAGTTTGTTTCATTTGCAGTGGATAGAGGCCCTGGCATGCCCATTCTCTCTCTGTCTGTCTCTCTTCTCTCTCTCTCTCTGCTTGCAAATAAATAAAAATTAAGTATTAAAAAAAAAAAAAAAAAAAAAAAAAAACCAAGCTCCAGGGTCAGTGAGAACCTCTGCTTCAGGGAAGACAGAAGAGTAACAGAACATCTAACGTCCTCTGGCCTCTTCATGCAGACAAACAGTGCACATGCATCTGCCTATACCACACACACACCAAAAAAAAAAAAAACCACCATATACTATATACACACATCAAAGAAAGGAGGGAAGGAAGCAAGGAGAGAGGGAAGAAGAGGAGGAAGGAAGACAATGTTTCTCACATACCAAGTACCACACCATGCTCCAAAGGGATCCAAAAGTCAATACTTGCCCTGTGCTTCATTTATTTCATCTGGGTCCCCAGGCTATGGGACAATGCCATCCACTAATCTCTGAGGAACCTCTCAATCCAGTAAAGTTGACAACCAAGATTCACTATCATAGGTAGGCAGCCCGTTTCACACACAAAAAAAATCAATATGCAGGCTGGAGGGATGGTTTAGTGGTTAAGGCGTTTGCCTGCAAAGCCAAAGGACCCAGGTTTGATTCCCCAGGACCCACGTTAGCCAAATGCACAAGGTAGCGCATGAATCTGGAGTTTGTTTGCAGTGGCTAGAGGCCCTGGTGCACCCATTCTCTCCCTCCCTCTCTCTCTCCCTCCCTCCCTGCCTGTTTCTCTCTGTCAAATAAAAATAAATAAATAAATAAATAAATAAATAAATAAATAAATAAATAAATAAAAATATTTTTAAAAATCAACATGCTGGTTCAGACTAAGGCTTCCCACCTCTCTGGAGCATGGAGAGAGATGATACTTCAACAGCCTTGAATTCAGGTTTTAAAATAACTTCCATTTCTACTTGCAGGGAGAAAGGCCCCAGGGACTGTATCTCCCTGTGGCCAAAGACGGGCCCCGAGGATAGCGTCTTCCTGTGCCCAAAGACAGGCGCTGAGGAATGAGTCTCCCTGTGGCCAAAGACGGGCCCTGAGGACTGCGTCTCCCTGTGCTACTTCAGGATCAAAATGCTGCTGTGTTTAACATTGCTTTGGGTTTTACTGCAGTAGATTTATTGGGAATCTTCTGGGAACTGCACGTAATTTTCCCTAAATATAAGTATAAAACAATTAAGCGATGTTGCTTCCCTGCTGACTCAAACTGTTCTACATTAACAAACTGGTATCGGAACTCAGATCACTCCATGGGTAAGAATGCTTGCTGTGCAAGCATGAGAACATCAGTTTGATCCCCACATCCACAAAAAAAAAAAAAAAAAAACAAGTGTGGCTGCACACACTACAGCACACACACTACACACCAAAAAAATTTTTTTAACTTTAAAAAGCTAGTAATAGGTGCTAGAGAGATGGCTCAGCAGTTAAAAGTGCTTGCTTGCAAAGCCTGGCAGCCTGGGCTCAATTTCTCAGCCGCCTACATAAAGCTGGATAGACATTCATTTGAAGGAGCAAGAGACCCTGGCATGCATATAGCTACACACAAACACTCACATCCTCTCACACATGTGCAAATAAATAAATATAGTTGTTGAAGGTTAATAGCAGATATGGCACAGCATCCTACAACCTTGCTTTATTTGAAACTTTAAGTCCTTTGTCTTCTAAATGTTTATGTTTATGACCACAGATTAGTGCTGCTCAGCTTTGGTCAGAGAAGCTTTTTATGGTAGGTGGTGATTTCTCAAAGTGCTAAGATTTAGGGATTAAGTGGTCAGTAATAAATGGGCCATCTCTATCACCACCTTCAAGGCTCCAGACACACTGAGGACGAAGGGACAGAAAGAATGTAAAGGTGTTAAGTGCTATGGAATGCTGTCTTAAGGACATAATATGACTACTGCATTCCTAAACTCACAGAGGCCTCCACCAGTGGGCACTTCAACACTCTATCACAGAGGTGGAAGGAGGCCCCTTCCCCTCCTAAGCAGTCATTGCTTGCTGGGTAAAGAGGAGATATATTATTCTTCAGTGGTGTTGGTAAGTTGGCAAGTTGCCCAGGCTCAGAGAAAGAATCCCTCACCCATGTTCATGCAAACAACCCTAATTAAACTCAGTAGGTCACTCCACATACATACACAAATATGCTCAAAATATATTAGGTACACGTATAGAATTGTCAAGAAAATATGGCTGTGTATGTGAGGTCACATACTACGAAGAAAAAAAGGAAACCACCTACAGTTGAATTCAGATGTGTAACAAAGAACAAGAGAAAATGAGAAGATGGGACTGGAGAGATGGCTTAGCAGTTAAGCGCTTGCCTATGAAGTCAAAGGATCCCAGTTCAAGGCTGGATTCCCCAGTACCCACATAAGCCAGATGTACACGGTGGCACATGTGTCTGGAGTTCGTTGCAGTAGCTAGAGGCCCTGGCACACCCATCCTTTCTCTCTCTCCCCCCTTTTCTCCATCTCAAATAAGTAAAAATAAAAACTTTTTAAATTTTTTGAAAAAAAGAAAAAGAAAAGAAAATGAGAAGATGGACGAAACTGCAGCAGATTCACAGTTGAAGTCTCTACAATAGGAACTCCTTGCTCGGAGACCCCCTGATACCAAAATGCTCCTTTCAATTATCACACCCTTTTTTTTTTTTTTTTGGTTTTGGTTGGGTCTCACTCTAGCCCAGGCTGACCTGGAATTTACTATGTAGTCTCAGGGTGGCCTCGAACTCTCAGTGATCCTCCTACCTCTGCCTCCCGAGTGCTGGGATTAAAGGCGTGCGCCACCAAGCCCACCCACCCAACCTGTCAAACACTTTTTTTGTTTGTTTGTTTTTTCGAGGTAGGGTCTCACTCTGGCCCAGGCTGACCTGGAATTAACTACGTAGTCTCAGGGTGGCCTTGAACTCACGGCAATCCTGCTACCTCTGCCTCCCAGGTACTGGGATTAAAAGCGTGCGCCACCACGCCTGACCTGTCACGCCTGGCCTGTCACACACTTTTAACAAGCTATTGAGACATTTATTCAGGCCACAAATAACCTTGAGGAAGAGGGAATGGGATTAGGAACTTCTTTATGATGGGTACTGAAAGAATACAGGAACATGGAAGGAACATTTTGGAAAGAAAAACAAAGAAATTAAAAGGTAGGAGGCATTGTAACACAGTGGGGACAACAACAAATTTACACCTGCAAGCCAGTTCTCAGCTACTGTGCAACTTTGACAAAACTACTACCTTTTTCTTATTAAAAAAAATATTTTTCAGTGAGTTGTTGGCCAGGGAGGTCCCGGTAGCCTCCAAAACATTAAAGGCTTTTGCCAAAGCCCTTGGTTTCCCTTGAGAAACAGATAGTAAGACACTATTGCTGAAGACATCTCTTGCCTGAGAGGCAAGGTCACTGAGAAAGCAAGCTGGTGCAGAGCAGAAAACCTTCTTCCTGTAGACCAGCCAACTGAAAGGTGGAAATAGCTGCACTGCAAGCAGCCCTATGGGAGACAGAAGTCATCAGCAGTGAAAACAGTGGACACTGAAAATTCAAGTTTGGCCATACAGGCCCAATGACTGAATGGGTGCAATAGTGGCATGTCTACTCTTGGGGTAACCAACTGCTCCATAATTGGACTGAAGGCCCTCTCTATGGGAGGGAATACATGCCTGGTACTGAAAAACCTAAGCAAAAGTCTATGGCAGAGCCAGGCGTGGTGGCACATGCCTTTAATCCCAGCACTCGGGAGGCAGAGGTAGGAGGATTGCCATGAGTTCGAGGCCACCCTGAGACTACATAGCTAATTCCAGGTCAGCCTGGACCAGAGTGAGACCCTACCTTGAAAAACCAAAAAAAAAAAGTCTATGGCAGGGGAGGTCATGAGCCTTAGGGGTATAAAGCCTGCTCTTGTCTGACTAAATGTATATATTATTCCCACCAAGATGCCCTGGGGGCACTACAGTTAATGTTCATGTTCACATATTAATGCTATTCTCAATTCTGGTTAGAGAAGCTTCTCTTTTCAGATGGCGATGACCACTGGGATCACCCAAAAGGCAACATAGTGCTGAGAAGAAGGGATGGAGGAGTGCCCAGCACTGAAACACCTCTGTCACACCCTCCAAGGCTCAGGGACCATTGTGGAAGAGGGGGCGGATAGAATGGAAGAGCCAAAGGAAGGGTATGACTTCCTACAATGCAACTGCCCAGACAGAAATTGGCCTCGATATCCATGACCTTGCAGTGCCTAGCAATTCCTTCGTAAGACCCTCAAAATAGAAGAAAAAGATGATGACATCAAATTAAAAGAAAGACTAATGGACATAAAGACAGATGGAGAGTGTTACATGCATCTGGAGTTTCTTAGAAGCAGGTAGAGACCATGGTATAAACCTTTTCTTTCTTTCTCCGTCTCTTTCTGCCCTTACAATAAAAATTAAATGTGCAAAGTGTTTTTAAAAAAAAAAAAAAAAAAAGACTAATGGAGAGAGGGAGGGGATATGATGGAGATTGGTGTTCTAAAGTGGAATGGGGGAGGGGAGGGGAGGGAAATATCATGTTTTTTGTATGTAAGTATAGAAGGTGTCAATAAAAAAATTAATAATTAAAATATATTTTTTATTTATATATTTATTTGCTAGAGAGAGAGAGAGAATGGGCACGCCAGGGCCTCTAGCCACTGCAAACAAACTCCAGATGTGTGCGCCAGCGTGCATCTGACTTACATGAGTTCAGTCACATGAAAGAAGACCAGTGAGGCAAGGAGGTCCATCCATCACCAAGTATCATGGGGAAGGCTGCAGACATGGCTCAGTGGGTAAAGTGAATGCTCCTCACACTAGGGAGGTAGAAATAAGAGGCTCCCCAAGACTTGCTAGTGAGCTACTCTAGCTGGGTCAGTGAACTCTAGATCAGGAAAAGACCCTATCTCAAAAAGCAAGGGGCACTGTGTTCCTAAGTAATGTCACCTCCATAGGCATGCACACATACACAACTGCACATACACAGCCACCTGTGCATGCACAAACATACATACAAAATTTTTTTAAAAGCAATGTCTAGGGTTGGACAGATGGCTTAGCGGTTAAGGTGCTTGTCTGCAAAGTCAAAGGACCCAGAGGTTCAATTCCCCAGGACCCACGTAAGTCAGATACAAAAGGTGGTGCATGCATCTGGAGTTCACTTGCAGTGATTGGAGGCCCTGGCGCACCCATTCATTCTCTCTCTCTCTCTGTCTCTCAAATAAATAAAAATAAATAAAATAAAAAGCAATGTCTTGGGCTAGAGAGATGGCTTAGAGGTTAAGGCGCTTGCCTGCAAAGCCAAAGGACCCAGGTTCCACTCCCCAGGACCCATGTAAGCCAGATGCACAAGAGGATGCACGTATCTGGAGTTTGTTTGCAGTGGCTGGAGGCCCGGGCATGCCCATTCTCCCAGTCTCTCTCTCTCTCTCTCTCTCTCTCTCTCAAAAATTTAATAAAAATAAAATTTTAGCCAGGCGTGGTGGTGCACGCCTTTAATCCCAGACTCAGGAGGCAGAGGTAGGAGGATCGCCGAGGGTTCGAGGCCACCCTGAGACTACATAGTTAATTCCAGGTCAGCCTGGACCAGAGTGAGACCCTACCTTGCAAAAACCAAAATAAAATAAAATAAATTTTTTTTTTTTTAAAAAAAGCAATGTCTTGACTGCCATACCTTTTATTCTCAATACAGGTTAACTCCAGTTTAGACTAAGAATGTGCCACCAAGAAGAGTGGGGACATGTTTCCCTAACAAACCACACTATCAAAACACAAAAAACGGGGCTGGAGAGATGGCATAGCAGTTAAGGTGCTTGCATGCAAAGTTTAAGGGTCCAAATTCAATTCTCCAAAACCCAGATAAGCCAGACACACATGGTGGCACCTGTATCTGGAGTTCATTTGCAGTGGCTAGAGGCCCTAGCATGCCCATATGCTATCTCTCCTTCTCTATCTCTCTCAATAAATAAATAAATTTTAAAATACAGTATTAAAAAAAAAAAAAAAAGAACAAAGTGTACTGTTACCTGGTAGGAACGGTGACTTCTTTTTCATCACTTTTTTCTCTTTCCTATCCGTCTTCTCAGGGCTTTCCTGCCCCTTGTCCTGGCCTGGGTCTGTGGGGTCAGCTTGCTCAACAGAGACACCAGAGGCATGTGGACTCCGAGGTGGCACTGCAGAGTCACTGGGAGGTGCTGCAACTGGAAGTGAAGACAGCCCACTGTTTTCTAAGGCTTGCTGAGACAGAACAAAACTATAAGGTTAGAAGAGCCGACAGCCCAAATGTGCCTACCAAAACCTACACAAGATGTCATAAGCCTCTACTCACAGAACTAACTACCCCCAGAAGTACACTCTGAAGTCCTGAGCTACTTTTTAATCAGACTGCCTTCCAATTCATGGAGGCTGTGACATCTCGCCCCCACCCAAACAAAATATCGTATCATAAGAAGTTACATTCTAAATTAAATGGAGACTTCCAGAAATCTTACCTCAGACAACTTGTGTTGTGTCTAAGCAGATTTGGGACTCTATCTTAGGATAAAAATTACCCTGAGTTGACCTTGAAAGCACTGGCTATGGCATGACATCCCAAGTTTCCGCTACCCTTGGCCAACTTCTCATCATGAGGCATGGGAAAGGTTGGGTTAAACACAGAGCAAACAGGTGGAAGGCCACTCTGTGAAGGTGAGCACTTCTGTGAGGGCAGTACTGGCCTGCTAGTGTAGTGCTGGCTGGGCAAGCACTCTTCCACTCCCTTCCTTCTCTTCACCCAGATGTACTGGGGCTGTTCATACACCATAACATAAAGCTAGCACACTTGCCACGCTACACACTTCTAGAACTCTCAAAAAGCTTGCCAGCACCTTAGGAAGAATCAAATACTGAAACTCTTCCAGCAGGGATGGACACAGAATAGGCTTTAACAGTCAACCCTTGTCAAGTAAATTTACTTACAGAACAAAAAGGGGGCTTCCAACGGATTTTTTAAAGAGTGGATTAATGGATTTAGAAAGTGGCACTGTCCATCAAGTTTGACGTTACTACCACCTTTGTGGCATCTCTACTGTCCAATAGTAGTAAGCCCTGGTTTCTGAGGGCGCGCTTCACCTGGAGGATGTCCTGGCTGATGCCCACAGTCATGCTCAGTTGTCGCCCAGACTGCGGGGACTGCTGTGTCTCCACAGGCCCTGGTTCGGACAGCTCCAGAAGCTGCTGGATGACGTCAGTCACTGCCTGAGAATTCTGCTGACTGGAGGCTGCAGAGACCTGGACTTCGGCCTGTTGCAGAGGCAGAGTCTGAAAGAGTGTGGCCTAGAACACAGCAACACTTTCATCAGAATACAACTCTCAATAGAAACAGCAAAGGAAAGTGCATTGAATCTAAGCAAGTGTCAACACGCAATGCCTCAGTGATCTGTGTTAGGCACAACATGGGCTCTTAAAAGAATATATTCAGGAAAAAAAAAAAAAAAGAATATATTCAGGGCTGGAGAGATGGCCTAGCAGTTAAGCGCTTGCCTGTGAAGCCTAAGGACCCCGGTTCAAGGCTCGATTCTCCAGGACCCACGTAAGCCAGATGGACAAGGAGGCACACACATCTGGAATTTGTTTGCAGTGGCAGGAGGCCCTGGCGCACCTATTCTCTCTCTCTCTCTCTACCTGCCTATTTCTGTATCTCTCTCTCTCTCAAATAAATAAATAAAATATTAAAAAAAAAAAAAAAAAAAAAGAATATACTCAAAGAGCCAGCGGTGGTGGTGCATGCCTTTAATCCCAGTACTTGGGAGGCAGAGGTAGGAGGATCACTGTGAGTTCGAGGTCACCCTGAGACTACATAGTGAATTCCAGGTTAGCCTGGGCTACAGTGAGACCCTATCTCAAAATACAAAAAAAGAAAAGAAAAAGAAAAAAAATACTCAAAGTGTTTTACAACTTTGTAAAAGCCTTTATGTGGGAGAGGAGACTAATGATTCCAGGCAGCAGTCTGGGCACATATCTTCATCTTCCTCTTAGCTCCTAAAGTGGAGGAATGTGTTTAAACAGCATAAAAGAAAGACATGGAGCTGGGCGTGGTGGCGCACGCCTTTAATCCCAGCCCTCGGGAGGCAGAGGTAGGAGGATTGCCATGAGTTCAAGACCACCCTGAGATTACATAGTTAATTCCAGGTCAGCCTGGGCTAGAGTGAGACCCTACCTTGAAAAACCAAAAAAAAAAAAAAAACACATCCAACACATTTCCAAAGAGGAGACAGACTAAAGGAATAAGTGCTGTATAATGCTATAGCCAAGAGGCCAAAGGGAAGGGGAGGAGCTGTGGTGGACGAGAGCTAGCAACTGAAATGCCAGGTCCAAAGGCAGTGATGGGAATACAGATATTTGGTCTGGTACTGCAGAGGTGGGCATGTGCCCAAACCCACAGGATGCACAAGTGCAGGGAGAACCTCATGAGATCTATGGTATAGACTAACGACAGTACACCCTAACTTAGTCATCAATCATAGCAAGCACGCCACACCAATGCAAGGTGTTAATAACAGGCAAAACTGGTGGTGAGACATACACTGGGAATTGGAGAGGGGGTTCAATCAGTAAAATCCTTGCCATTATGAAGATCTGAGTTCAATCCCCAGTACCCACATACAGGCAGGTGCAGCATCATGTACCTGTAATCTCAGACTGGGAAGGTGAAGATCAGATAGATGCATGTTGCCTAACTAGCCCAAGGTGAATGGTAAACTCCAAGTTCAGTGAGAGATCCTGTCTCAAAAACATCAGGTGGACCCAGCATGTTGGCGCATGCCTTTAATCCCAGCACTTGGGAGGCAGAGGTGGCCACCTTGAGACTACATAGTGAATTCCAGGTCAGCCTGGGCTACAGCAAGACCCTACCTTTGAAAAAAAAAAAAAAAAAAACCTAACATGAGGATGGCTCAGCATCTTAAAGGTACTTGCTACTTGCTTACAAAGCATGATGGAGCCAGGTGTGGTAACACACACTTTTAATCCCAGCATTTGAGAGGCTGAGGTAGGAGAATAACTGAGTTCAAGGCCAGCCTGAGACTACATAGTAAATTCCAAGTCAGCCTGAGCTAGAGTGAGACCCTACCACCAAAAAAAAAAAAAAAAAAAAAAAAAAAAAAAAGGGCTGGACCTGGACGCATGGCTTAGCAGTTAAGGCTAAGGTCCTGCAAAGCCAAAGGACCCAGGTTTGATTCCCCAGGACTCATGTAAGCCAGATGCACAAGGTGGCACATGCATCTGGAGTTCATTTGCAGTGGTTGGAGGCTCTGGCATGTCCATTCTCTCTCTCTCTGACTCAAATAAACTTTTTTAAAAATTAAAATTAAAATAAATAAATAAGGTGGAGAGCAAAGAAAAAGAAAAGATATCAATACTGACCTCTGGTCTCCACATGTACATGTAAACACATGTACACATAATCACCCAAACACATAAAATGTGTATACCATATGCACATACACAAAAAGAATATTTGTGGGGGCTGGAGAAATAGCTCAGTGGTTAAAAGCATTTGCTTGCAAAGCCTGTCATTCTGGGTGCAATTCTCCAGTACCCACATAAAGCCAAATGCACAAAGTGGTGCACATGTCTGAAGTTCATTTGTAGTGGCAAGAGGCCCTGGCACGCCCATCCCCCCTTTCTCTGCTTGCAAATAAATATTTTAAAGTGTATTTGGAGGTTTCTATATGCCTAAAATTACTATGAAAATAAAGTCTAACCAGGCATGGTGGTGCACACCTTTAATCCCAGCACTCAGGAGACAGAGGTAGGAGGACTACTGTGAGTTCAAAGCCACCCTGAGACTACATACTGAATTCCACATCAGCCTGGACTAAAGTGAAATCCTACCTCAAAAATAAAAAAAAAGAACAGAAGAAGAAAGGAAGAAGGAAGACAGAAGAAGAAAGGAGAAGAGGAGGAGGAGGAAGAGAAGGAGGAAGAAATGAAGAATCATCCCAGATTGCAAAACTGTAGGGAAAAAAAAGAAAATAAAAGAAAAAACAATAGGGGCTGGAGAGATGGCTTAGCAGTTAAGGTGCTTGCAAAGCCTAACGACCTAGGTTCAACTCAACAGTACTCACATAAAACAAATACACAAGGTGGCACATGTGTCTGGAGTTTGTTTGCAGTGACTAGAGGCCTTGGCATACCCATTTTCTCTCTTTCTCTCTCTCAAAAATTATTTTTTTAAAAAACAAAAAAGGAGCCAGGCATGGTGGCAGAGGCCTTTAATCCCAGCACTTGGGAGGCAGAGGTAGGAGGGCTGCCATGAGTTTGAGGCCACCCTGAGATTATATAGTGAAATAGAGAATTCCAGGTCAGCCTGGGCTAGAGTGAGATCCTACCTCAAAAAAAAAAAAGAAAGAAAGAGAAAGAAAGAAAGAAAGAAAGAAAGAAAGAAAGAAAGAAAGAAAGAAGAAAGAAAGAGGGCTGGAGTGATGGCTTAGTGGTTAAGGCAAATGCTTGCAAAGCCTAAGGACCCCAGTTCAATTCTCCAGATCCCACGTAAGCCAGATGCACAAGGGGTCTCACGCATCTGGAGTTTGTTTGCAGCAGCTAGAGGCCTTGGCATGCCCATTCTCACTCTCCCTCTCTCTCTTTCCCTCTCTCTGTCTCAAACAAATAAGTAAATGAAATCTTAAAAAAAGAAAGAAGGAGCCGGGCGTGGTGGCACACGCCTTTAATCCCAGCACTCGGGAGGCAGAGGTAGGAGGATCGCCGAGAGTTCGAGGCCACCCTGAGACTACATAGTTAATTCCAGGTCAGCCTGGACCAGAGTGAGACCCTACCTCGCAAAACCAAAAAAAAAAAAAAAAAGAAAAGAAAAGAAAGAAGGAAAGAAAAAGAAAAAAGGGCTGGAAAGATGGCTCAGCAATTATGGTACTTGCCTACAAAGTCTAAGGACCCCAGTTATATTCCACAGTACCCACGTAAAGCCAGATGCACAAGGTTGCACATGAGTCTGGAGTTTTTCATAGCAGGGGCTAGAGGCACAGGCATGCCCATTCTCTTTGAAAGGACAAAAGAAAAAAATTAAAAATAAATAAATAAACAAACAAATAGTAATGACAAAGGACCTCGTGTTTACAACTGCACCCATGAGCATTCTTCAAATCCCTGAGACTTAGTGTTCTTCTGACAACATCACATCACATGCTTAGATTTTGTCAGTTGTTATCAACTGAGAGGGTATGGTGGAAATCACTGAGGAAAACTAAGCCTTAATAGCCTAAGAAAAAAACACCAAGAATGTATATGTGTATCTGTGTGTGACTGTGCTTACATTGTGATATGTCTATGTGTGAGAGGGTGCATGTACAAACTTAAGAATAATACCGTTTCTTTTTTTTTTTTTTCGTTGAGATATGGTCTCACACTAGACAGGCTGACCTGGAAGTCATTCTATAGTCCCAAAATGGCCTCAAACTCACAGCAATCCTCCTACCTCTGCCTCCCAAGTGGGATTAAAGACATTCGCCACTACACCCAGCAAGTAATACCATTTCTAAATAATATTGTGGAAAATATAATTTAGTAATGCAAAAGTCAAAAGACTTGGGAAAGTTCTCATTGTTACATGAGAAAAATCTACAAAGTAGATTAATTTTTAAACGATAAAGACAAAGAATATTCAATATTAATCAATAACACTGACTGTAGAAATTAAATTCCCTAAGTTAATGACTAGATTTTGTCTTATTTTTACAGGGCCAGACTACAACACATAAATCAGGACCATCTACCATTATCCTAAAGTTTAGAATAATTTTCTTTCATTAATTAAAAAATAGTTGCACCACCACTGGGATGACCCAAAAGGAAACATAGTGCTGAGAAGAAGGGACAGAGGAGTGTCCAGCAGTGAAACATCTCTGTCACACCCTCCAAGGCTCAGGGTCCAGTGCAGAAGAGGGGGGCAGAAAGAATGTAAGGGCCAAAGGAAGGGTACATTCCTACAATGCAACTGTCCAGACAGAAATTGGCCTCAATAATCCATGACCTCGCAGAGCCTAGCAATACCTTCACAAGACCCTCATAATAGAGAAAAAGATGATGACATCAAATTAAAAGAGAGACTAATGGTGAGAAGGAGGTGATATGATGGAGAGTGGAGTTCTGAAGGGAACTGGGGAGAGGGGAGGGAAATATCATGGTTTATTGTCTGTAAGTATAGAAGTTGTCAATAAAAAAATGAAAAAAAAATAATTGCACCTTACATATATATCAAAAAACTCAAAAAAAAAAAAAAAAAAAAAAGCCAGGCATGGCAGCACATGTCTTTAATCCAAGCACTTGGGAGGCAGAGGTAGGAGGATCACCGAGAGTTCGAGGCCACTCTGAGACTACATAGTGAATTCCAGGTCATTCTGAGCTAGAGTAAGACCCTACCTCGAAAAAACAACAACAACAAAAAAAAAAACTCAGCTGGGCACAGTGGCGCAAACCTTTATCACAGCACTCAGGAGGCAGAGGTAGGAGGATTGCTGTGAGTTCGAGGCTACCCTGAGATGACATAGTGAATTCCAGGTCAGCCTGGGCTAGAGTGGGACCCTACCTCAAATCTCACCCCCCCCAAAAAAAACTCCACCAGTGCCTGTTTAGTCTGAATAGTCCATTTTAAGGGTGTTATTTAGAGGTGGGGAGACAACTTAGTCATGAAAGTGCTTATCTCATATATATGAGGACCTGAGTTCAATCCCCAGAACCCACATAAATATGCCAGGTAAGATTACGTACACTTGAAGCCCTAGCACCTGGGAGCAGACACAGAAGGACCCATAGTACTCACGGGCCAGCCGGCCCAGCCTACGTGGTAAGTTTCAGGGCAATGAAAAACTTCTATTAAAAGAAAGGAGGGGGTCTGGAGAGATGGCTTAGCAATTAAGGCATTTGCCAGCAAAGCCTAATGACCTGGGTTCAATTCCCCAGTACCCACATAAAGCCAGACACACAGAGTAGTACATGCTTCTGGAATCTGTTTGCAGTGGGAGGCCCTGGCACACCCATTCTCATTCATTCATATTCTCTCTCTCTCTCTCTCTCTCTCTCTCTCTCTCTCTCTCTCAGTCTCTCTGCTTGCAAATAAATTAATTAAAATTTTTTTAAATGGGGGGTTGGGGCTGGAGTAAAGGCTCAGTGGTTAAAAGCACTTGTTTGCAAAGCCTGATGGCCCAGGTTCCATGCATCTGGAGTTCATTTATTATAGCAGAAGGCCCTGGCATGCCCATTCATATTCATTCCCCCTCTTTTCTCTCATTTTCTCTCAAATAAAAAAATTTAGGAAAAAAAAAAGATGGACAATGTTCCTGAAGAAAGACACCTGAGATTGTCCTCTGGCCTGGAAGTTCATTACCCAGCATGGCTATACATGAGCAAATGCATATGTACCGCTACACACACATGCATACATGCACGCACATATATATACACACACACTCAAAGTAATATATAATAAATAAAATGAAGTTAACATTTAAAAATCACAATCTGGGTTAAACTTACTGTTATAACATGCGCAGTCTCTGTAGCAGTGGTGGAATTCGGGGGGCCGCCCATATGCATCTTGCTGATATGAGTGTTTAAGCTGCCTAAACTTTTAAATACACAGCTACATTCAGTACAGTTATAGGTAGGCCCATTCTTGACCTTAAAGAGTAAAAAAAAAAAAAGAAGAAAGAAAGATGATTTTCAAATATTTAGTTACTAGAAAATATATTTAAGTTATGGAAAGTCACAATTTACCATTCCATTCAGCACAGCCCTTCAATGCTAGATTCTTCTTTTAAATTAGATAATATCTAAAACCAGTGACCCATCTCTTTAGCTTATATTGCTGGCTGAAGATTAACTGAAATGTCTGAGTTTCCATATTTATAGATATATTTGGTTTTTTAAGGTAGGATCTCACTCTAGCCCAGGCTGACCTGGAATTCACTATGTAGTCTCAGGGTGGCCTTGAACTCACAGTGATTCTCCTACCTCTACCTGAGTGCTAGGATTAAAGGTGTACCACCACACCCAGCCTGTCTATGTTTCTATAAATGAGACATGGCTAGCAAAAGCCCACTCTCCCCAGGCATGGTGGTGCACGCCTTTAATCCCAGTACTCAGGAGAAAGAGGTAGAAGGATCACTGTGAGTCGAGGCCCCCCTGAGACTACAAAGTGAATTCCAGGTTAGCCTGGACTATAGTGAGACACTACCTCAGAAAAACCAAAAAAGAAAAAGAAAAGAAAGAAAAAGCCCACTTTCTAGTTATCATAACTTAATAAGCACCACAATGCCTAATATACATCCCTGGCTTCATGGCTGGCTATGTACATTCAACAGTGAGGGCAGACAGCAGATGGAAACCTACTCTGGGTAATGAACTTCCCACCTAAGGTCCAGGTGGGGAAGGTGGTCACCCACATGTCAACTTTTCATCATGACACTTAATATCCCTTACTGATGATGGTTTTTTTAAATTATAGGGGTACCAGAACCAGTCCATAGAGAAGATTGAAATGAAGAAGAACATCTATGAAAAGAGAAAGTATCGGGCTGGAGAGATGTCTTAGCAGTTAAAATGCATGCCTGCAAAGCCTAAGGAACCAGTCCGATTATCCACGTAAGCCAGATGCACAAGGTGGTGCATGCATCTGGAGTTCGTTTGCAGTGGCTGGAGGCCTTGGCGTGCCCATTCTCTCTCTCTCAATCTCCTTCTCTCTCTGTCTCTAATGAATGAATGAATGAATGAGTGAATGAATGAATGAATGAATAAATTAAATAAATAAAAATATTTCTTTAAAAAGAAAGTATCCAAAATATTCTCTTCCTATTACTCAGATACACCATTAGCTATCACTTTGGTTACAAAAGCATGCCTGAAAATGTACTAGCCTCTTTGAACTTGAAATAAGACTTCCATCCTATTTCTGGCACCTTGCTGAGAATCACATTTAAGTCTCTGGATGCCTCACAGGATTGGATAACATTCTAAAGCCATCTTTAGAGGCCATTTCTGGAGGTACCCATCACAGTACAGGTCCCAGTAGGCACACGCTGCAGGGTGCTCCAAACAGGGAACCCTGATGAGTACCTTGTGTGGGCACACTAAGGTCCCAGGGGTAGTGGGTTTCTGTTTACCACACAAACATGCATCTATGCCCAAGCAATCATCTCTCCTCAAAGGCAACTCACAAAAATGACTTATCTTGGGGCTGGAGAGATGGTTTAGCAGTTAAGGCATTTGCCTGCAAAGCCAAAGGATCCTGGTTTAATTCTCCAGGACCATGTGAGTCAGATGCAGAAAGGGGTGCATGCATCTGAAGTTTGTTTGCAGTGGCTGGAGGCCCTGGCGTGCCCATTCATATTCATATTCTCTCTCTCCCCCTCTTTCTCTCTTGCTCAAATAAATAATATATATTTTTAAAATTCCCTTTAAAGAACAATGACTTATCTTGCCCCAATGTGTTCTTCTGAACTGTGTCAATACTTCACCAAAATTTCTTAAGCCCTTCCTACTGCCTCCAGGGCTTAAAATATTTTTTTGATTCTGAATCTGTTTATAAAACCACATAAAGTATGTAAATTTTTGATATTATTTATTTGTTTGCATATGTGCATATGGGCATGCCAGGGTCTCTTATCCCTTCAAACAAACAGCAGACACATGTGCTACTTTTTCTCATCTGGCTTTACATGGGTACTGGGGAATTGAACTTGGGTAAGCAAGCTTTGCAAGCAAGTGCCTTTAACCAATGAGCCATCTCTCCAGCTCCTGTAAGGTTTTGTGGGGTTTTTTTTAATTTTAAATTTCCCTTTTTTTTTTTTTTTTTTGTTTGTTTGTTTTTGTTTTTCAAGGTAGGGTCTTGCTCTAATGCAGGCTGACCTGGAATTCACTATGTAGTCTCAGCCTGGCCTCGAACTCACAGCAATCCTCCTACCTCCGCCTCCTGAGTGCTGGGATTAAAGGCGTGCGCCACCTCGCCCAGCTTAAATTTCCTTTTTTTTTTTTTTGGTTTTTCAAGGTAGGGTTTTACTCTGGTTCCAGGCTGACCTGGAATTAACTATATAGTCTCAGGATGGCCTCGAACTCATGGCGATCCTCCTACCTCTGCCTCCCAAGTGCTGGGATTAAAGGCGTGCTCCACCAGGCCTGGCCCTTTTTTTTAATTACTTAGATTTTGTCCTATTTTTCTAAATTTTAAGACTACTTCTACCTTTGCTTTTATTAAGGTTTCTATTATTATTCTTGTTAGATTTTTTTTGTTTGTTTGTTTTTGTTTTTGAGGTAGGGTCTCACTCTAGCTCAGGCTGAGCTGGAATTCACTATGTAGTCTTAGGGTGGCCTGGAACTCACAATGATCCTCCTACCTCTGCCTCCTGAGTGCTGGGATTAAAGGCGTGTGCCACCACGCCCGGCTTCTTGTTAGATTTTGTTTAGGTTTTTGTTATTATTGTTTTGGAGATAGGGTCTTGCTGTGTAGACCAGATAACCTTAAATTCACCATCCCACTAGGTTAGCCTCCCAAAGGCTGTGTTTACAGGCAAATCACTCAGCTTTTAATAAGCTTTTATCACCTTTTATATCACTGAAGTGGCAGAAAAAAATTAAAATACATAAAATTTGTAAAATATGACAGTTTTCAATGTATAATAAACTCATTCATGATAAAGATGCTTAAATATTTCTTTAGATTTTATAATTTGGCCACAATTAAGACACTATAACTACTAAGGACAAAAATGAAGCCACCTTACAGAAATGCTTTCCTGAGGACCTACGGATCAGCAGGACCTGAAAACAGAAGACTGCAGCACCTGAGCTGGTCCTGCAGCAAGGCAAGCATGCCACCCAGGGCTGCAGTGTTTGCACTCAGGGCAGGACTTCTCTTTCTACATTTTACTTCCTGTCTTTCAACTTCTTACACTTGACAGTGTCTACTTCAGGTTGCTAAAGGGATAAAATACATTATTCAGGTTGATAGATTTTAACTAGAAATGGTATTTTTAAATATTCAAGGTAAAACAAGATGATATTATATATTTCTTCCATATAAAACCAAACTCATGTATAGTTCTCAATAAAAATGTTTTAAAATTATAATAATAATCCAAAAACAAGTCTGGCATGGTGGCACATTGCATATATATCCAAGCATTTGGGTGGGAAGAAGCAGCAGGAGGATTGCTGCAAGTTCAAGGCCAGCTTGGACTACACAGTGAGTACCATGTCAGCTAGGGTAACATAGGAAGACTTGTCTCAAAAAAAACACAAAGAAGCTGGGCATGGTGGCTCACACCTTTAATCCCAGCACTTGGGAGGTAGAGGTAGGTGGACTGCCGTGAGTTCAAGGCCACCCTGAGACTACATAGTGAATTCCAGGTCAGCCTGAGCTAGAGTGAGTGAGACCCTACCTTGAAAAACCAAAAAAAAAAAAAAAAAAAAGTGTGTATTTTTGCTAAAACCCAAACACAATCTGAATTTTTCAAAATTACAACACAGTTTCTCAGGCTGCCCATTAACTTAAGAGACATCTACTGCACGCTGTGAGACAGTGTGCAGCCCAGACAGCATGCTCACCTCGGAGTGGACTCTTTGCACATGGGACTGCAGGTTCCCCTTCTGAGAAAAGGCAGCAGGACAGAATGAACAGGCGTGGGGCTTTTCACCTGTGTGCTTGATCATGTGGGTCTGCAGCGCCCCCTTCTGGTTAAAGGCCTTCCCACACTCACTACACTTGAATGGCCTTTCTCCTAGCCAGGGAGAAAAAGGGTTACTTTGTAAGCATCTTGGGATGACAAAGAAATAGGCATGTTACTCACACTTAAGGCTCCAAACCTGTCCCCCCAGCCAACACATCTCCCAGGAATTCTGTAATTCTACACTCGGATATACAAGTAATCTCAACATTAAAAAAAAAAAAAAAAAAACACTGAAACAAAAGTCAACATTAGCACATCTCAGACCAAAGCACTGACCATCTCCCAAGCAAATTCCTAGGGTAGTTCCTGAGTGCTGTCCTTCCAGAACCCAGTGCTGCTCCCTGTGCCTTCTGTTGGCCCACTCCCTCCACCAGCAAACCTCCAGGGCAGTCTTGCTCCATCGCCACACTAACCCACATCTTGAAGCACTGCCTACCCATCCACATGACTCCCCACCAGCCATGCTGCTACCTCAGGGTCACAGCAAGCCTCTTCTAAGACGCTCCAGGACCTCCCAACCTCATGAGCTGTCTCCCCACCCCTCACACACTCACCTGTTCTCCACCCCACCTCCTGCTGTGCCCCAACAAAGAAAGTGACTCCTCTACTCCCACTGGAGGCTTCTGGAACCTCTGCCTAGACCAGCCTTTCTGAGGACCCACAGCTCACCCCCTCATGTTCTCAGAGATGACTTTCCAGTCCATTCCAGTTGATAACTACAATCTCCCATGTCCATTTTAGACTTTCCAATCCCCTTCTCTGTTTAATTTCCTCCAGTCTGTCATTAGTAACTTTTTACAGTTCACTTATCCATATTGTCACTATAACACATGCTTCAAGATGGGCTTTTAACTGTCCTGTTGATGACTCTAACTTCAGTACCACATACACGTGACCAGTCAGTACTCATTCACTGAACAAAGAAGGAGTGAAAAGACAAAGTTAGGTTATGTTAAAATCTAACTGCAAGCTAGTTCAATAGCCTTACTCCCTAAGAAACACACAGTAAACATCAACGACAGGATGTGTTGTGGTCTCCTGTGCTCTTTCATCATTCCTGGCCACAGAAAGGGCGAAAAGGGCCTGGGCAAGGGCAGTGTCAAGAGGTATTGCAAAGTCCCGCCAGGACGACATCCAGGGCGTCACCAAGCCAGACTTCTTGTGCCTGGCCCTCTATGGCAACGAGTTCATCTTGGGCCTCATCTACAAGGAGACCTACAGTGTAATGAAGGTATATTCCTGGCTAACATGATCCAAAATGCCATTATCTGTACAGGGCATACTAAATGCAAGACAGTCACAGGCATGGACATGGTATACATATATACACTCAAACGCCAGAGCTGTACACTCTATGGCTTAGGGGCATAAACTAAACTATAGCTGGCTGCGTTACCTTCTGTTCCTAAACAAAGGCCTTTTTCAGAGATGCCACCTAAGCCTTTGAAGAGCTGTGACTTTATTTAAGTCACTCTTGACTTTTTCTATTTATGTGGCACAAGTAGGTACAAACAAAAATGGCTGGTGTTAAGAGTGTCATGTAGAAAAGCTAGGCTCTGATCCTAATCACCTAAGACCCAAGCTAGTCTAGAAGAGCTAGAGCTCAGAACAAAGGTGTGTGAGCAGTTACAGGAGTCCAGCCATACACAGAAAAAAAGTCAGCTATTTTTAAAGGCTTATGTATATCCTATAATAATTTTGGCTCTAGGCATGAAACATTTAAGTTTCCACATTGGTTACAGTTTATCAGTTTTAATAAGTGTGGAAAAAAATAAATTGAAATAACATCAGAGCCAGGCGTGGTGGTACACACCTTTAATCCCAGCACTCAGGAGGCCAAGGCAGGAGAACCACTGAGAGTTCGAGGGCAGCCTGAGCCTACATAGTGAATTCCAGGTCAACCTGGGCTAGAGAGAGACCCTACCTTGAAAAACCAAAATAATAATATCAACTATATCCCTGCTTCTCTGAAAAGATGTCAGGGTCAAGTAAATGAGGAGAGTGACCTTGAAGAAGAGGCACCACTTGCGGTAGTCACATCATCACATGTACCATAGGGTCTAGCCATTCAAAGACAAGTGGAGAACATGCATCCATACACTCAGGAGCACATGGGTGAACAGCAGCAGTCCAGCAGGCTAGTGACAGCCCACCCAAGGCTATGGCAAGCCACCTTCTCCAGCACTCAAGGCCTCTCAGAGCCCAGCCAGAATGACTTGGTCCTTAAAAGTTCAACATCAGAAGCCGGGCATGGTGGCATACATCTTTAATCCCAGCACTAGGGAGGCAGAGGAAGGAGGATCACCATGAGATCAAGGCCACCCTGAGACTACATAGTGAATTCCAGGTCAGCCTGAGCTAGAGCGAGACCCTACCTCAAAAAAAAAAAAAAAAAAAAAAGTTCAAAATCAGGAGAAGATATATATATAAAGAATCCCCAAATTACATGAAGGTGTGTGACATGGTATGTGTGGATAACTGAGGGGATACTAATCATGTACATATTTATTCACATGCAGAAAAAAAAAAAAACCTGTCAAAGTAGCCGGGCATGGTGGTGCACGCCTTTAATCCTAGCACTCAGGAGGCAGAGGTAGTAGGATTGTGAATTCCAGGTCACCCTGGGCTAGAGTGAGACCCTACCTCAAAAAAAAAACCAAAAAAGAAAAAAAGAAAAAGAAAAAAGGTCAGAGGAGCAGACATCAAACTGCTGTGGCATGACACCTGAGACATTTGCATAAGGAATACTCTAAGGAATAATAGTTTTCAAGCTGTTTTCAATTGACGACAACTTCAAGGAATATAAACTAGAACTTAACACTCACTAAGGACAGTGTGAGAGGATCACTTTGAATTCAAGGCCAACCTGGGCTACAGAGTGAGTTCCAGGTCAGCCTAAGCTAGAGGAAGACCCTACTCCAAACGACACAAAAAACCTTTTAAAATATTTTATTTTTTATTTTTATTTATTTATGAGATAGAGAGAGAGAATGGGTACACCAGGACCTCTAGCCACTGCAAACAAACTCCAGGTGCATGTGCCACCATGTACATCTGGCTTACATGGATTCTGGGGAATCCTGGGAACCTGGGTCCTTAGGCTTCACCTGAACTGCTAGGCCATCTCTCCAGCTCTATTATCATATTTTAAAGATATTACTTTCTGGGTAGAAGAGATAGATCAGTGGATAAAGTGCTCATTGCTCAAGCCACAGTACCTGACTTCAATCCTCAGACCCTACACAAAAAGCCAGTAGTTGTGGAAGGTTGCTGTATCCCAGCTTGTTGCTGATGATGATGGCAAGATGTGAGGCAGAGACAGGACAAGTTCCTGGAAGCTTATGGCAAGCCCAGCAAAGAACAGCAGACTAAGAAACCCTACCTCAAATGAGGTAGACAGGTAAAGATCAATTCAAAAGTTGTCCTCTGACCTCTACACATGTACTGTGACACACACACACTCAAATAAATAAGGCTTCTCTAGCTCTGAGTAGTACAGATCATTGCTCTGAAAACACTGACTTCATACTGACATGTAATGAACTTTGAAACTGTCTGAGTGACTCTATAATTCTATACACAGAGACATTTTTAAAGACACTGCAAGGGAAAAAGTGACAAAGGTTAATTAGAACTGGCCAACAAAACACAGCAGCGCACAGGACAGCTACAAGTTCTTTCTATGAATGAAAACCAAGCCAGAAAAGAGACTAATGGAGAGAGGGAGGGGATATGATGGAGAGTGGAGTTCTAAAGGGGAAGGGGGGAGGGGAGGGAAAAATACGCACCTTTGGTATGTAAGTATGTTTTGTTGTCAATAAATATTAAAAAAAATAAAAAAATAAATAAAAAAATAAAAAAAAAATAAAAAAAAATAAAAATAAAAATAAAATACGTTACTCAAGGGACACCTGAACTGGTTTAAAAAAATAAAAACAAATTAACATTGAAAAAAAAAAAAAAAAAAAAAAAAAACCAAGCCAGAAAAGGACAGCATGGGTCACTACCATTTCCATTTCAGATAAATAAACACTTGTAGTTTTCCTGTCCTTCCCTAGAGAGGACCACAAGCATTATTAACACAATAGCATAACTGATTGTGTTTTACAAAACAGAAAAGAATGCTGTACTCATTTCCAATATTCAAGCAAGACTAACACGAACAAGAAAAGGCACCAAAGCTGGGCGTGGTGGTGCACGCCTTTAATCCCAGCACTCGGGAGGCAGAGGATATATATATAAAGAATCCCCAAATTACATGAAGGTGTGTGACATGGTATGTGTGGATAACTGAGGGGATACTAATCATGTACATATTTATTCACATGCAGCAAAAAAAAAAAAAAAACCTGTCAAAGTAGCCGGGCATGGTGGTGCACGCCTTTAATCCTAGCACTCAGGAGGCAGAGGTAGTAGGATTGTGAATTCCAGGTCACCCTGGGCTAGAGTGAGACCCTACCCAAAAAAACCAAAAAGAAAAAAGAAAAAGAAAAAGGTCAGAGGAGCAGACATCAAACTGCTGTGGCATGACACCTGAGACATTTGCATAAGGAATACTCTAAGGAATAATAGTTTTCAAGCTGTTTTCAATTGTGACAACTTCAAGGAATATAAACTAGAACTTAACACTCACTAAGGACAGTGTGAGAGGATCACTTTGAATTCAAGGCCAACCTGGGCTACAGAGTGAGTTCCAGGTCAGCCTAAGCTAGAGGAAGACCCTACTCCAAACGACACAAAAAACCTTTTAAAATATTTTATTTTTTATTTTTATTTATTTATGAGATAGAGAGAGAGAATGGGTACACCAGGACCTCTAGCCACTGCAAACAAACTCCAGGTGCATGTGCCACCATGTACATCTGGCTTACATGGATTCTGGGGAATCCTGGGAACCTGGGTCCTTAGGCTTCACCTGAACTGCTAGGCCATCTCTCCAGCTCTATTATCATATTTTAAAGATATTACTTTCTGGGTAGAAGAGATAGATCAGTGGATAAAGTGCTCATTGCTCAAGCCACAGTACCTGACTTCAATCCTCAGACCCTACACAAAAAGCCAGTAGTTGTGGAAGGTTGCTGTATCCCAGCTTGTTGCTGATGATGATGGCAAGATGTGAGGCAGAGACAGGACAAGTTCCTGGAAGCTTA
This sequence comes from Orientallactaga sibirica, assembly GCA_036365145.1. Taxonomy (NCBI): domain Eukaryota; kingdom Metazoa; phylum Chordata; class Mammalia; order Rodentia; family Dipodidae; genus Orientallactaga; species Orientallactaga sibirica. Next base: position 7,250,137 of record JAEOAD010000061.1, read on the forward strand.
TGGCAAGCCCAGCAAAGAACAGCAGACTAAGAAACCCTACCTCAAATGAGGTAGACAGGTAAAGATCAATTCAAAAGTTGTCCTCTGACCTCTACACATGTACTGTGACACACACACTCAAATAAATAAGGCTTCTCTAGCTCTGAGTAGTACAGATCATTGCTCTGAAAACACTGACTTCATACTGACATGTAATGAACTTTGAAACTGTCTGAGTGACTCTATAATTCTATACACAGAGACATTTTTAAAGACACTGCAAGGGAAAAAGTGACAAAGGTTAATTAGAACTGGCCAACAAAACACAGCAGCGCACAGGACAGCTACAAGTTCTTTCTATGAATGAAAACCAAGCCAGAAAAGAGACTAATGGAGAGAGGGAGGGGATATGATGGAGAGTGGAGTTCTAAAGGGAAGGGGGAGGGAGGGAAAATACGCACCTTTGGTATGTAAGTATGTTTTGTTGTCAATAAATATTAAAAAAATAAAAAAAAAAAAAAAAAAAAAAAAAAAATAAAAAAATAAAAATAAAAATAAAATACGTTACTCAAGGGACACCTGAACTGGTTTAAAAAAATAAAAACAAATTAACATTGAAAAAAAAAAAAAAAAAAAAACCAAGCCAGAAAAGGACAGCATGGGTCACTACCATTTCCATTTCAGATAAATAAACACTTGTAGTTTTCCTGTCCTTCCCTAGAGAGGACCACAAGCATTATTAACACAATAGCATAACTGATTGTGTTTTACAAAACAGAAAAGAATGCTGTACTCATTTCCAATATTCAAGCAAGACTAACACGAACAAGAAAAGGCACCAAAGCTGGGCGTGGTGGTGCACGCCTTTAATCCCAGCACTCGGGAGGCAGAGGTAGGAGGATCGCCGGGAGTTCGAGGCCACCCTGAGACTACATAGTGAATTCCAGGTCAGCCTGGACCAGAGTGAGACCCTACCTCAAAAAAAAAAAAAAAAAAAGAAAGAAAGAAAAGGCACCAAGAAATAGTTATTGTTTCAAAAAGGAAAAAAAAGAAATAGTTATTATTTCAAAGTCTGGTTGGTTCATTGGCTGGCTTTCTAAGTCCCACACTGTAGCACAGGCTGTCCTGGAACTCCTGATCCTCTTACCTCAGTCTCCTGAGTGCTGGGATTACAGGCATGCCCTAACATGCCTAGCTACTTTAATGCTGTACAGCCTGTGTTGTTTCATGCAGGCAGAATTGTAAGAGCACACAGACCCAGTGCTGCCTTTGTTCCTTGAGATCTAATTAGCCCAAGTGTTGCACTAGGTTAATTACATGTCATAACAATAATCATAATAACAATTCCCAGTTGCTGTGAACCCAAAATAAACCAAGCACTTTTCTATGAGCACAACATGTATTTTTCCATTTATATATTTTTTTTTACATTTTTTAAAATTTTTATTAAGGGAGAGGGAAAATGGGCATGCCAGGGTCTCTAGCCACTGCAAATGAACTCCAGATGCGTGTTCCACCATGTGCATCTGGCATACGTGGGTTCTGGGGAATTGATCCTAGGTTCTTAGGCTTCACAGATAAGTGCCTTAACTGCTAAGCCAGCTCTCCAGCCTCCATTTATAATTTAGGACAACTACATGAGAGATACAAAATGCCTATTTTTCAAGTGAGAATGAAATCAAAAGATTTCACCAAGAGTGAAATCAATGTGAACTATGAAATCCATGATTACAATGCAAGGTGAATTAGAAATAAAAGCACATTTTCTCACTTTCAAGCCACACAGCAAATAATCCAAAAGCAAATGTTTCTCATACCTGTGTGTATCCTTATATGTCGGGTTAACTGGCTGGGCTTTTGAAATGTCTTCCCACAGTGTGGACATGAATATGTGAAACCACTTCTGTCAATGTTCCGATTATAAGATCTTGTTCCTGATGTCCTAATGTGACAAAGGAGAAACATATTCATTAAAATATCTCCCTTACATTACTGTTGCAAATTGAAAATGCCACCACAAAGTTGAGCTGATTGATTGTCAGAAGGTTTCAATGGTAAACCAAACATATTTGTGTGTGCATATGTGTGTGTGCCTCCCCCCACACAAAAACCATATCTTATTGGTCTTGTATATTCATTATCACAAAATTCATTTTTTTGTCTATTTCTGGTGAAAGGAGAAATCTGGCAGCAGATGTGCCTCAGTGTGTAGAGGGCCTGCTCACATGCTCAAAGCCCTGAACTTGATCCCCAGCACTGCATAGCACATGCCTGTAATTGCAGCCCTTGGGAGGTAGAGACAGGAGGATCAGAAATTCAAAGTCACTAAATTCAAGGTTAGCCTAGAATACATGAGATACTGTTGAGAGAGAGAGAGAGAGAGAGAGAAACTTTTTTAAGCCACACCAGTAACTAGGGGGAGAGGCAAACCTCTCTTCTAGACCGGGCTTCCCTGTCCAGTTAAGCACAGAAACTCAGGTAGGTCCAAGTTCTACATCAACAAGTCCATGCTCTCCTACTGTCTTCTTGCTTTCAACAGAACTTGAATACTGACAACTTCCAAACTGCTACCTCCCTCCACATGGCAAACAGCTGGCTCAATTTGGCCTCTCTAGCAGCTGTCTATCCAGCAGCTCTAGCCAAACACACTCAACAGAGCCCTGAACAATTCTAACCTGTTCCTGAGAAATCAGGAAATGGAAAGTCCCAGTTCCCCAGGTTTAAAACTTAAGAGTTCATATGAGATTCCTCAAGTCCATCGTGAAAAGCCTCTAGTTTCGCTTAGAAACATCTCCATACACTCCATCACTTAACTCCCAGCACCATCACTACTGCAGGACATCAATACCCTGCTACAGTACCTCTTTTTGTGCTTTTTTTTCTGAGGCAGGGTCTCACACTAGCCCAGGCTGGCCTAGAACTCACTCTAGCCCTAGTGTGTCCTCAAACTCACAGCAATCCTTCTGCCATAGTCCCAAGTGCTGGGACTAAAGGTATGTGTCACCAAGCCCAGCTTCATAAGACCTCTTTACCAGCCTCCTGGGGATCTCTTGCTGCATTCCTGCCCACAGGGCAGCTGCAGCAACATCAGCCCGCACTCTTCCTCCTCAAGAGCTGCTCAATGAGACAGAGTCTCACTAGTAACCTAGGCTGGCTTGGAACCCACCTCCTTGATTCTAGAAGTACAGACATGTACCATCATGTCCTTTCTGATTCTCAGATAGAAGGCTTATGCCAGGACTTAGATACCTGCTCTCCCCTTAGCCGGGCTAGCCTGGCTAGCCTGGTTGCGCTCTGCCTCAGTCCACTTACTTTTTAGTGCTCTTCAAATGCCTTCCTCAGGAAGGCCTGTACACAAGAGCTGCCTCAGCCCTTATCAGTCATTAAGTACAAAGTCAGCCTTCACTGTGCCACTCATGTGGTCCTACTAAATGACAGCTCCCCAAAGACACAGCTTTATCAGGTGTGCTCTTAATTTAGAAATCTCACTGACACATTTCCATCCATGTCTAAAACCTAATGTGTATTGAGAACATACATTGTATTTTGAATGCAAAACCCATTGAAACAGGCAGGTGTAGAGATTCTCGCCTACAATCACAGCACTCACCAGGTAGAGTCAGGAGGATGGCAAGTTCAAGGTCAGCCTAGACTACACAGCAAAACCCTGTCTCAAAAAATGAATAAAATAATGGGGTATCAGGCAGTATACTGCATAGTCAACACTAGGCAAAATGAACAGGAAAGACATGCTCAGTCCACATGTCTAAACTGCAGTGTCTTAGGAGAGAAGACATCCTCCAGTGTTTGTACATTTCACAAATGTTGGGAATTAAGCAGTGTTTTAAAAACACACTAGCTCTTGGAACGGTAGCAGGCTAAATTGACAAACAGCTAAACCAATTACTGGTGTTGTCTTTCATGGTCTATAGTAGAGATCAGCTCAGCGACAGGTATGGAGATACATACCTGTAAATCTCGGTATTCTGGAGGCTGAGGCAGAAGGATTGTCATGAGTTTGGAGCCATCTTAAGCTACACAAGGAGACTATCTACAAAACAAACAACCCAAAATAAACCAGAAATCAGTTTAATGAGTGTTAACTGATCACTACCATCAGCAAACGGAAACACAATAGCTGACAGCCAAGAAGAACTCTTTCACTTCTTTTAATTGAGAAACAAAATAAACCAGAAAGATGTGTGAGCAAGGATAAGTAAAACAAGAGAATCTGAAAAACACATTGAGTTTGGCCAGGAAGAGACATAGGTAGTCCTCCAAATGCCAATGTGGAAGTTATGGGTCTAAACTCTAAACCCCATCTTAAGCCTATTTACGATGCTAACCCCTGACACACCAGCTATGAAACCTTGTAAAGGCTACCTGGTCACTAATCAAGGTTTTCTTTTCCCATTTCTACAGAAGAGGACATACACACACTGTTTCATACTATGTATTATATATATTAAGGGCTAGAAAGATGGCTTAGTGATTAAGGTGTTTGCCTACAAAGCAAAGAACCCACATTACCCAGATGCACAAGGGGGCATATGCGTCTGGAGTTCGTTTGCAGTGGCTGGATGCCCTAGCGTGCTCCTCTCTCTCTCTCTCTCTCCCTCTTTCTCTCAAATAAATAAATTAAATTAAATATATATATTACTAGTTAAGTGTTTCTCCCTCATGGCCTGGCACTTCCACTAACCTTGCACTGACCTGCCCTGTGGACTTGGACTTGAGCATATTAGGAACGACAGTGTGCCACCAGACCCAATTAGCTGTGTGCTTACATCCACTGGCTCTTCCTTCTACAGCACGGAGCATCTGAATTGATCACATCCTCCATGTCCTCAGCGGGTTCCTACTGAGATCTAGGAATGACCCGTACCTAACTTTACAGTGAGTCTTCATATGCTCCTTCAGCTCTGGCGTGCTCTCAAACTCCTTCTTACAGGTCTTGCAGGTGTGGACCCGGGTGCCGGCCAGCTCCTGCCGGTGCTCCTCCATGTGAATGGCCAGCTGGCTCTGCAATGTGAACTCATCCCCACACTCAGAGCAGATGAGGTTCTGGAAAAGGAACATTTCCAAACACAGCTCCTTAAAAGAACTAGGACAGGAACAGTGCTCTATGATACAAATGGCACCTCCTCTGGCACCAGCATCACCTTTCCTCTCATAGACACAGCACTGTGTCCACACTGGACTGTACAGAAATCATTCCTTTTCTAGAGGACTGGAAAAACGATGAGAGGATAATATGATTTGCAATGTGAATTCTGCATCAAAGAGTTATTGGGCACTTGGCAACTGGTCCACCTTTCCCAGAACCTTCTGAGAAACAATGACTTCAGCACCAGAAGTGGGTCAGGAGAGAACTAAAGGTGAGAGTGCAGTAGGAAGAACACCATCAGGGACTCAGAAAGTACCTCAGTGCTGAGAAGTGACAGGGGAGGGCTCAGCACTGAGACATCTCTATCACACCCTCCAAGAGCCAAAGGAAAGGGAGGACTGCTTACAATGCAATCTTCCAGACACAAAATGGCTTTGATATCCAAGACCTCACAGTGCCTGACACTACCTACACAAGACCATCATAATAGGAGGAAAGAGGATGACATCAAAATAAAAGACAGACTGATTGGAAAGAAGGGATTCAGTGGAGAGTAGATTTGGGAGGAGGAAAGTGGGGGTGGTTGATAGGAATTATCATGGTTTCTTGTCTATACTTATAAAGAGGGGGGCTGGAGAGACTGCTCAGTGGTTAAAGTACTTTCCTGTAAAACCTAAGGACCCAAGTTCAATTCCTTAGTATCCACATAAATCCAGATGCACAAAGTGGCACATGCCTCTGGAGTTTGTTTGCAGTGGCTAGAAGCCCTAGCATATTCACTTACTCACTCACTCTCCTCTCTCAAATAAATAAATATATATACTTAACAAAAAATATATATATATTTTATGTTTAAAGAGCCAGGTGTGGTGGTGCATGCCTTTAATCCCAGCACTCAGGAGGCAGAGGTAGGAGGACTGACATTGAGTTCAAGGCTACTCTGAGACTACATAGTGAATTCCATGTCAGCCTGGGCTAGAGTGACACTCTACCTCAAAAAAACAAAAAAAGAAAAAGAAAAAAAAGTTTAAAGAGAAGCTAGAGAAATGGCTCAGCCAGTTAAAGGCACTTGCTTCAAAACCTGATGGTGATTCCTTAATATCCATGTAAATCCAGATGCACAAAGTGACACATGCATGTGGGGTTTGTTTACAGTGGCAGAAGGCCCTGGTGTGCCCATACTTTGTGTCTGTCTCTCTCAAATCAATCAATCAATCAACAAAAATATTTTTTAAAAAATTAATTTACCCAGACATGGTGGCACATGCCTTTAATCCCAGCACTCAGGGGCAGAGGAAGAAGTTACTCCTGTCCATTCTGATTAGACGGTGCTGGGCTAGCCTCGCTAGAGCTGAGTCTGCTTATACCCGTACCGCAGGGCAGGGCTTTATGAACCTGCATGTGTGACTCCCAGCGTCCACATACAGGAGTTACCACCCACCCTTGGTGAGGACAAAATCAAGTGAAATGAGGCAGAGATGACAGAGAGAAGAGAAAAAGCAACAATCGCTCTCAGTCTCTTGTCCACACAGCAACAATCGTTCTCACTCTCTTGTCCACCAAATGGTCAAATGAGTGCATCTTGGGGCAACTGCATGGGGACTATTCACACACTTGTTAGAAATGGGTGAAAATGCTGGCTTGTGCACAACTTGCTCAGTGTAGAAAAGAGGATCACCGCCAGATCCTGGGCATGGAGAAAACATGTTGTTCACCTTGAGACTGGAGACTGTAAATTAAGTTCTATAGAAAAAAGGATCAGAGAAGCACCACCAGGGCCAGAGCCAAGATATGCAACCACTGCCCCTCTGTTAGGACCCTCCTTGATATCCCAGACGCTTGAGGAGTTTAAGGTAGAAGAACAACCCCTCTTGTACAGTGATGCCCTGTGACAGCAGCACTTCCCCTCTAGAGTACCCTCCATGTTAGTGATGGCATCCTGAGTAAGTGCAATGGTACTGAGAGGCCAGAAGAGACCATGGGAGAACCACAACACTTTCATCAGCCCATCCTGCTACAGATGTGCCAGCTCTCAAGAACCAGTGTGTGCCAGATATTCAGGTTATTCTCCACCCCATCCCAGTATCCCTGGAACACCTTCACCAGGCTCAAGCACAAAAATCCTTGTCTCAGCAGTTCCCCAACCCCAGTAAACATCACTGTCCTGCGGGCCCCACGCTACAAGAGTCCACTCTCCATCTGTCTCTGTGGACCCCAAATGGTGCTCCATGCACCAACTACCCCAAATCTGCTGCACAGAACACTGCTCCCCATTCAGTAGCACAGGGCCCATCCCATCACTATTTGCTGCTATACAGCCATCCTGTGAACCAGTGGGTTTGAAAGCATGTGGAGCACACATCTGTTGTTTCCCACACACCCTAGAGCATCCCTTAAGGGTAAACTTCAGTAATTAAGTGAATTTCAAAGAAATATTCAGAAATGATGTAAAACTACAGTTTTCTTCCCCAGTTTGAGATGCATTCTGATAAGAGTACTAATCTCTAGAGACTTGAGACTATTAATATTAATAGATTATGTATGCAGTATGGAAAAACTAGTTTACAGTGTCCTGAAAATATAAGCTCAAAATCATGGAGTACCTTATTCTAAAATGTCAATTTTAGGTACTCCTAATATATATGTTAAGGTGTGCTTCAAGGCTATTTTTTTAATCAGTTTATACACAACAAAAATGCCTCTTTTACACATAACCTTGGCTGGAGAGATGGTTTAGAGGTTAAGGCGCTTGCCTGCAAAGCCTAAGAACCCAGGTTCAATTCCCCAGGACTCTTGTAAAGCAAATGCACAAGGTGGTACACGGATCTGGAGTTCGTTTGCAGTGGCTAGAGACCTTGGCATGCCCATTCTCTCTCTCTCTCTCTCTCTCTCTCTCTCTCTGTCTCTGTCTCTGTCTCTCTAAATAAATAAATAAAAATAAAAGGAAAGAAATTAAAAAAGGGAAAGAAAGTATAACCTTTTACTGCTGCAAGCCCTCCTGTGATCCAAGTTGACCCCAGGAGCATTCTGAGTGCCACTCCTATCTACAGCTATGCAACCCTGAACATCTGCCATTCCCAAGGCTTTGGTGATCCCACAACCACAGAACAGGACCCCAGCAATTGGGAGTTAACAGTGAGCAGCTGAGAGGCTGCTGGCACGCCCATTCTCCCTCTCTGTCTCAAAAAAAAAAAAAAAAGCATGGAAATAAACACTAATAAAGTTAAAGACATGCTTTAAAAAAAGGGCTGGAGAGATGGCTTAGTGTTAAGGCATTTGCCTGCAAAGCCTAAGGATCCAGATTCAATTCCCCAGTACCCACCTAAGCCAGATGCAGAAGGTGGCACATGTGTCTGGAGTTTGCTTGCAATGGCTAGAGGCTCTGGCATGCCCATTCTCTTCCACTCTCTCTCTCTTTCTCTCTCACTCTATTTTAATTAAATAAATCAATAAACTTTTTTTTTTTAAATAAAATATCTGACTTTTTTTAAAGTCTGATGGGCCTGGAGAGCTCAGTGGTGAAAAGTTCTTGCTTGCAAAACCTTCGGATCTGGGTTCAATTCTCTAGTACCCATGTAAAGCCAGGTGCACTAAGTGGTGCATTTATCTTGAGTTTATTTGCAGTGGCAAGAGGCCCTGATGCACCCATGCTCTCTCTCATGGAGGAAAGACACCCAACATACTCCTCTGGCTTTTATACACACGAGCAAGAGGTGTACTCATCTGCACACCTGCATACAAACACACATACCACACATACCACACATACACACATGCACGCACACACACATGCAAAAAGAAAAAAGGCTGTAAGATTACAAATTAACTCACCAATGTTATGACTATGGATGCTTCTAAATTTTAATTGATGAGTAAAAACTGTATGGATTAGCACAATATTTATATATACATATATAACTATATATAGAGAGGAGAGAGGGAGAGAAACAGAGACATGTTCCATAGACTGGCTAAATCAAGCTATTAACCTTATGGACTACTTCACATGATTTTATTTATTTGTTTTGGAGGCTGGAGAGATGGCTCAGCAGTTAAGGAGCTTGCCTGCAAAGCCTAACAACCCGTGTTCGATTCCCCAGTACCCACGTAGGGCCCATTCTCTTTGTCTCTCTTCTATCTCTCTGCTTGCAAATAAATACAAATATTTTTATTCATTTGTTTCCGAATAAGAACCCTTTAAAATCTACTCTCAGCTGAGCACAGTGGTGCATGCCTTTTATCTTAGCACTTGGGAAGCTGAGGCAGAAGGATCGGCATGACTTTGAGGTCAGCCTAGGGCTGCAGAGAGAGTTGCAGGTTAGCCTGACTACAGTGAGACTCTGTCTTGAAAAATAAAAATAACGTGAGTTTGAGGCCACCTGAGACTACATAGTGAATTCTAGGTCAGCCTGGGCTACAGTGAGACCCTACCTGGAAAAACTAAAAAATGAAAATAAATAAGATAAAAAAAAATTTTTTAAAGTTAAAATAACAAAATGAATTATATTGAATTCAATGAGAAAGTCAGATAAAAAGAAAAATTGGAAAAAATAAATGTGTAATACAAGTTATGCAGATTAATGAACTGCTATACAAATGAGTGACAGTTGAAAAATTCAACCTATAATCCTACTCCAAAAAAAAAAAAAAAAAAATTGTTAGCCCTGAATCCAACATAGAAAGCTTTGTAAACCAGTGTTTATCGGGTTCCTGGTCACATGCAACTTAACAATCAGCTAAGAAAGCACATGCAAAATGATTACCTCTTCTTTCTCATGGAGCATAATATGCGCTTTGAGACTGGCCACTCGAGAGAACTTCTTGTTGCACACAGGACACACAGGGTCTTCTGCATTGTGGGTACATTTATGAAGCGTCAGATTGAATTCAACATTAAATGTCTGGGGGCATTGATCACATCGGTGTGGCTATTTGAAAGAAAAGAAAAGAAGGCCCTGAAATACAATCATTCCACTGACACCTGTTTAGCACATGTGATTAAAATATTAACAAGCATCGTAATCTACAGGTACTCTCTCTAGAGAGTCTCTTCTGAGCTGGGTGTGGTGAAGCAAGCCTGTAATTCCAACTCTTGGAGATGGAAGCAGGAGAATCAGGTGTTCAGGGTCATCCTCAGCTACATAGCAAGTTCAAGGCCAGCCTATGCTATGTAAGCCCTTGTCTCACATAAGTCTCACCAGGTGTGGTAGCACACATCTTTAATCTGAGCACTTGGCAGGCAGAGGTAGAAGGATGGCTGTGAGTTCAAGGCTAGCCTGAGACTACAGAGTGAGTTCCAGGTCAGCCTAGGCTAGAGTGAGACCCTACCTCAAAGGAAAAAAAAAAATCTCTCAAGTCTCTTCTGGACTGAGTTAATACACCCAAAAAGCACACAAAAAGCTGCTGACAGACTCTCAAAACACTTAGAAGACATCACCACAAGGAAAAACATTTCTTTTGGGGGCTGGGTAATGGCTGAACAGTTAAAGGTTCTTGCTTACAAAGCCTGCCAGCCCAGGTTCAAGTCCTCAGCACTCACAGAAAGCTGGATGTTGGTGTGCGCATCTGTGATCCCAATGCAACTCCAACAATGGGAGGTGGAGCCAGGAGAATCCAAAGCTTGTAGGTCAGCTACTCTGATGTTAGTTTACAGTCTGTTAATTCGTTTGCAGCTGCAAGAGACCCTGTCTCAAAGACAGTGGAGCACAGACATCTCAAAGCTGTTCTGACTTCCACATGTGCACTATGCACACAAACCCATACACATACACACCCTAATTTTAAAATATTTTTTTCTTTCTTCTCTTGAGGGTCTTGAAATATGTACCTAAGGCTGGCCTAAACCTGTTGCTCCTCCCACCTCAGCCTCTCAAGCATTTGTGTTACAGACATGTACCGCAACACCCAACTCAGAAGATAGTTCTAATGCAAAATGCTGCATATAATAGTACCTAGTGATTGTCTCTATTAAAACAGATGCTGCTTGCCTGGAATGCACAAAGCCACGAGTTCAATCCCCAATACCTCCACCAAAAGAAAAAAATATATAAATAAAATAGATGTGATGCAAAGCCCGATGGCCCAGGTTTGATTCCCCAGTACCCATGTAAAGCCAAAAAGTACAAAGTGGTACATATGCCTGAAGTTCGTTTGCAGTGGCAGGAGGCCCTGGCATGTCCATACTCACATTCTCACTCTCTCAAACATATTTCATATATATAGTCTGTTTTATTTTTTGAGGTAAGGTCACACTCTAGCCCAGGCCCATGCTGACCTAGAATTCATTATGTAGTCTCAGGCTCATGGCGATCCTCCTATCTCTGTCTCCTGAGTGTTGGGATTAAAGGTGTGGACACTACACCCAACTCAAAAATTTTTAATATTTTAAAACAGATTTGAGAAATTTTGACTCATTAAGTTGGACTTTTCCTACTTTTTTGTTTGTTTGTTTGTTTGTTTTTTTTTGTTTTGTTTTTAGTTTTTTCAAGGTAGGCTCTCACTCTAGCCTAGGCTGACCTGGAATTCACTATGTAATCTCAGAGTGGCCTCTAACTCACAGCGATCCTCCTACTTCTGCCTCCCAATTGCTGGGATTAAAGGCATGTTCCACCATGCCTGGCTTTTCCTCCTATTTCTGATCCGCTCACTGATGTAAATACAATTATTTCAACTGAAATAAATACCAGGTAAATTGTTCTCAATTCCAACCGAGTTGTTTCTTTCAATTTGAGATTTCTCATAAATGAAAGATATTCTCCACTTACTGGCAGAAAGGTAAAGTAATCACTGGCGTTTCTCTCTGAGGCACCAAGAGTAACCTTTCCCTGTGACAAGGGAGAGAGTGCCTATGGCCCAGGCCTATGGCCACTTCCAACAGCACAGCCATATGGCAGCTGGTGAAGCCTGGGCTGTCATTCTCTGTCTGCCGGGAGGAGAAGCTGACATTTTCTGTCCCCCATGGCTCACCAGCTTACATTCTCCTAGCAAACTAAGGTCACCAGTTGCTTTCAGATGTAGTTTCAGTGCCACCTCCCAGACAGGGGCAAATGGTTCCACTAAGACATATCCAGAGAAGCACAGCATGAAAGGGTTCAGATCTCCACTTAAGAGAGTGTAGGCCTGGAAGGTGTAGTTCAGTAGTGATGCACATCATAAGGCCCTGGATTCAATCTATACCACCCCTCAAAAATAGACAGTAATGGCTGGGCATGGTGGCACACACCTTTCAGCCCAGCACTAGGGAGGCTGAAGTAGGAGGATCACTGTGAGTTCAAGGCTACCCTGATACTACAGAGTGAATTCCAGGTCAGCCTGGGCTAAATAAAGCAAGACCCTACCTTAAAGAAAGAAAAAAAAAACAACAACAATACAGCCTGGGCTTCAAGACCCTACCTCAAAAATCCAAAAACAAGCCGGGCGCACAAGCCTTTAATCCCAGCACTCAGGAGGCAGAGGTAGGAGGATCTCCATGAGTTCAAAGCCACCCTGAGACTACATAGTGGTCTGCCTTGACAAGAGTGAGACCCTACTTTGAAAAAAAAAAAAAAAAAAAATCCAAAAACAAAAACAAACAAACCAAAAAAAAGATAGTTTTGCTCCCTCCTGAAACAGGATCTAAAACTTCTAGAAGGCCATGAAGATAACTTAAGGGTAAAATATCCTGCTGGAAAAAAGAATACTTCAAATATACCTCCAATCACACAGGCAAACTGAAGCTACTAAAGTCCTATTTTGGAAATATTTCCTTGTCCCCTCATAAATGACTCCAATACAGACATTAACTACGACACACTCTTGAAATCATGCCAGCATTTTCATATACTAAATGCTCTACAATTTATCAACCTGAATTATAAGAAAAATTGTGGTTTTCATGTTGACTTGATGCCACCTCCAACTTCAGAACCCACAATGCTGACAGTACCTCTGAAAATACACATCGTGGGCTGGAAAGATGGCTAAGTGGTTAAGGCGTTTGCCTGCAAAGCCTAACGGACTAGGGCTCAATTTCCCAGGACCCATATAAAGCCAGATAAAAAAAGTGGCACATGCATCTGGAGTTCCTTTGCAGCAGCTAGAAGCCCTGGCATGCCCATTCTTTCTCTCTTTCTCATTCTTTTCCTCTGTATCCTTACAAATAAACTTAAAAAGAGAAAACACCTACCTTGTCGTTTTGCTCATGCTCCCTCATGTGGCGCTGAAACTGGGATTCTTTTGGAAAAGACAGCAGACAAATTTCACATTTGTGGAAGCTGGGGACTGGACAGTCATCGTCAAGGTTCTCCTCATTCAATGCCAAAAGACCATCTATACAATTGTGTAAGTACAGATAAAAAAACACTGGTATTAGCCTCATTACACAACAAAACCAAGTTATTCATACATCTTTTAAAATTCAAACTATGACAGATTTAGGAACGATTTCTAGATGAAATTAGTTAAAACTGAATTTGAAAACCAGGCATGGTGGTGTACACCTTTGGTCCCAGCATTAGAGGAAGATCACTGTGAGCTGGAGGCCAGCATAGGCTTCAGAGTGAGTTCCAGGCCAGCCTGGGTTACAGTGAGACTATCTTTGCTTTTAAAAAAAAAAAAAACAAAAACTGAGTACCCAGGTCACAGTTCTGGGCTTCTGTAAACTTTTTTAATATTTTCATTTATTTATTTGGAAGCAAAATGAGATAGAGAGAGGAGACAGAGAAATATAGAGACTCTGGGTATTCCAGGGCCTCCAGCCACTGCAAACTCCAGATGTATGTGCCACTGTGCATCTGGCTTTACATGGGTACTGGAGAATCAAACTTGGGTCATTAAGCTTTGCAGGCAAATGTCTTAGCCACTGAGCCATCTCTCTAGTCCCCTGTAAACTCTTTGGGAATCATGCTGTAAGGAACAGATTTGTAACACTGGAAAAAAACTGAAGTGGACATGTTTTAAAATTAGAAGTGAGAAATGTTGAACACCTGAAACAAGGGACAAGAAAAGTCTAAGGACTTGTTGGTAGGATTTATAGAAAAGTGAAGTTAGTTTCCTCAGACATGACTACCAAACACAGGCACACAAAAACCATAAGGAGGCTCCTTAAACTTTGCAGACGCAGCCAGGCTTGGTGGCGCACGCCTTTAATCCCAGCACTCAGGAGGCAGATTGCTGTGAGTTCAAGGCCAGCCTGTGAATACAGAGTTTATTACAGGTCTGCCTGAACTACAGTGAGACAATACCTTGAAAAATAAAAAATACAACTTTGCAGATTTACCTAATACTATCGCAAAATCACTACAACCCATGGAGGTATCTAACCTCTATATCACGTAGAGTACACAGCTTCCTAAACCATTCGGTAACCTCCACAGAAACATTAATGGCCTTTAAATGCCAATTCTCAGGTTCAGTCTATTTCTGAAAACTGCTATAAGGGGGCTTGAGACATGGCTTAGCAATTAAGGCACTTGCCTGCAAAGCCAAAGGACCCAGGTTCAATTCCCCAGGACCCACGTAAGCCAGATGTACAAGGAGGTGCACACATCTGGAGTTCATTTGCAGTGGCTGGAGGCCCTGGCACACCCATTCTCTCTCTCTGCCTATTTCTCTCTCTCTCTTTGAAATAAATAAATAAATATAAAATATTTTAAAAATTGCTATCAGGCAAGATTAAGTCAAAAAGAAAAAACTTTTAAAAAAAAAAACTTTATTCCCTCAACTAGTGAGCATTTAGGAAATAAAAGATAGCAATGCCTCAGCCAGCCCTGTTCTCACAAAGCATTCCCATGAACCTATGCAGGGAAAATGCTACAACTTAAGTGTTTTCAGGGATGGAGAGATGGCTTAGTGGTTAACACCCTGCCTGCAAAGCCAAAGAACCCAGGTTCAATTCCCCAGGACCCATGTAAGCCAGGTGCAAAATGTGACACATGCATCTGGAGTTCATTTGCAATGGCCAAAGGCCCTGGAATGTCCATTCATTCCCTCCCCTGACCTCCCCAGCTCTCTCTCAAGTAAATACAAACTAAATTTTTTTTTTAAATTTAAGTGTTTTCTGGGCTGGAGAGATGGCTTAGTGGTTAAACGCTCGCCTGTGAAGCCTAAGGACCCCGGTTCGAAGCTTGATTCTCCAGGACCCACGTAAGCCAGATGCACAAGGGGCCACATGCATTTGGAGTTTGTTTTCACTGGCTGGAGGCCCTGGCGCGCCCATTCTTTCTCTCTCTACCTGCTTGTTTCTGTATTTCTCTCTCTCTCAAAATAAATAAATAATAAAATATTTAAAAAATAATTTAAGTGTTTTCAAATAAGAATAGACATGGGGCTGGGGATGTAGTTTAGTTGGTAGAGTGCTTGCCTAACATGCACATTAAAAGCATTAAAACTGAGCATGGTGGAGCATGTCAGCACTAGGAGGGTGGAGGAAGGAGGATCAGAAAGTTCAAGGTCATCCTCAACTACACAGTGTGTTCAAGACCAGTCTTGACAACACAAGATCTTGTCTTTAGAGTGAAAAACAAAAAGAACAAAAGAAAAATGACAAACAGCTTATCATTGTAACTCATCAATTTCTCAAGAATGCCATAAAATGAAAATATTCTAAGCCACTACAATTCTTTAACATACGTGAATACATTCCAAGTCTTCTAATTAGGGTATAAATATATAATACACCAGAACTGCACAAGGACTAGGAATGTCACAAGCAACTCAGTGTGGAATCTTATCCACCGGTCCTAGGCATCTCCCATGGACGTTCACATTCCATTAGAGAAAAGAATGGACAGCCGGGCATGGTGGCGCATGCCTTTAATCCCAGCACTTGGGAGGCAGAGGCAGGAGACTGAGACTACATGGTGAATTCCAGGTCAGCCTGGGCTAGAGTGAGACACTACCTTGGATAGAAGGGAGGTATGGTGCTGGGAAGGTAGGCAGGTAGGAAGACAACTCGAAACATTCTTAGCAGGCCCATGAGGAAAAAACAAAAAAAGGTAAACTCCAGTTTCAAAAAATATGAATCAAAGCACTATAACTTTATGCATTTTAAAAGGTCACTGAGAAAGAGATCTACATAATTTCTATTCTATTTATTCTTAGCTATATCCACATAAATAAAACCTTCAAATTTACTGTACTAAACTGATGCCAGAAATGTTTTGACGCCACAGGCCTGGATCAAATGACTGTTGGGACCACAGCTGACAGGCTTGTTACTCTGCAGCGCCCACGTGTACAGTCTGTTCTGCTTAGGCCCACTGTTTCAGGGTCTGCAGCCACAAAGGCCCTCAGGTGCTTTAGGGGTAGCCTCACAATGGGCCTGCCCTCCTGAGGTGGCTGCACTCCTTTTCTCTATTATCGTTTTTATGAAGCAGCGCATGCTAATATGGATCCCACTATAATAGCTCTATGCATGCAAGGCTTGGGTCACATTCACCCTCCTTTCTTCCAACTCCACGTTCCTCATCCTCACCCCACCCTACCCCATGCCCTTTTCTTTCCTACTCATCACTATTTACTTTCAGATCCCCTTTTTAGAAATTAACTTACTTTTTTTTTTTTTTTTTTTTTTTTTGGTTTTTCAAGGTAGGGTCTCACTCTGGCCCAGGCTGACCTGGAATTAACTATGTAGTCTCAGGGTGGCTTTGAACTCACAGCGATCCTCCTACCTCCGCCTCCCAAGTGCTGGGATTAAAGGTGTGTACCACCAAGCCCGGCAGAAATTGACTTACTTATTGACAAGGGGTCCTAAAGTCCCTGTCCTTGCTGTATACCTGCCTAAGGAAACTAAGATGTCAAAGAAATACCGCAATTTGCCAAAACCCAACCATCACTGGCAAAACAGGAGGGTGGCTTTGAACTCACAGCAATCCTCCTACCTCCGCCTCCCAAGTGCTGGGATTAAAGGTGTGCACCACCAAGCCCGGCAGAAATTGACTTACTTATTGACACGGGGTCCTAAAGTCCCTGTCCTTGCTGTATACCTGCCTAAGGAAACTAAGATGTCAAAGAAATACCGCAATTTGCCAAAACCCAACCATCACTGGCAAAACAGGACTCAATTTTCAATCTAAAGCTCCCTCCTAGTAGGGGATGGTTTTTCAGATCAGACCACTGTCTCTACTTCGTGCCCAGGTATAAAGACAACAGATCGATTTGGACCTTTTCAGCACCACCTTGTCCAATATGTGAACCTAAGACTCCATATGCTTTCAGCTAAGCCAAGTACTCTGGATGTCAAAGCACAAATAGATTCAGTGAGTATATTCTAAGTCACTGGTATCACCAAGACACCTGACATAAAATGTAACCAGCTCAAAACAATTACTGTTCAAAAGCATACAAACCAAGCAGCAAAGATGGCTCAGCAGTTAAAGGTGCTTCCCTGAAAAGCCTGATGGCCCAGGTTCAATTCTCCAGTAGCCATGTACAGCCAGATGCACTAGTTGGAGCATTGTGTCTGGATTTCACTTGCAATAGCAAGAGACCCTGGTGCGCCCATACTCACTCTTTTTCTGTCTGCCTCTTTCTTTCATCTCTCCCCAGATAAACAAACAGGTGTGCCACAGTGCAAGTGTGGAGGTCAGAGGACAACCTTGAGTGTCAGTCCTCACCTTCCACCTTTTTTTTAATATTTTCGTTTTTATTTTTATTTATTTATTTATTTGAGAGAGAGAGAGAGAGATACAGAAATAGGCAGGTAGAGAGAGAGAGAGAGAATGGATGCACCAGGGCCTCTAGCCACTGCAAATGAACTCCAGATACATGTGCCCCCTTATGCATCTGGCTTATGTGGGTCCTGGAGAATCGAGCCTCGAACCGGGGTCCTTAGGCTTCACAGGCAAGCGTTTAACCGCTAAGCCATCTCTCCAGCCCACCTTCCACCTTTTTGAGACAGGGTCTCTTGTATGTTCTGCATCCATCAGGCAAGTGGGCCCATGAGCCTCCAGGGATTCTCCTGTCACCACCTCTCATCCAGCAGTAGGAGCACTGGCATTACAGATGCTCACGCTACTGAATCCAGCCTTACACGGGTTCTGGAGATCCAAACCTGGTCCACAAACTACTGTCATTTCCCCAGCCCTAATGTCCTAGTTCTAAATCTGGGTACTGACTACATGAGTGTACTCTCTTTGTCAAAAGGTACTGAGCTTACACCTGCAGTTCTTCTCAATATAGTACATATCAATATCGTTTAAAGTACAGTGCTTGAACAGCCAACTTTCCTTTTAAATGCCTGTCTTTTCTTCTCAATTGAGGACCAAGTAACTGCCCTTGCCTTTCCAGTAACACACAGCCATACTCACTGGTTTACATATTGTCTACAACACACCTCAGGAGACCATACAACTCAAAATACTTTAAATATTTACATGTGACCCTTCACAGAAAAATAGGTCCAGCCTGAGACACCATGTTCCCCCATGTCTGCAGAGACTGACTGAGGTCTCTTGGTCCCCACAATGAATACCAATAACCCCACCAAAGACCCTCAGCAGAACTGGGGAAGGGAAGAGGGGCCTCTGTGTACAACATTTTTATTTTTTAAAAGTCAATAATTTTTTAAAGGGCTGGAGAAATTGCTTCACGGTAATGACGCTTTTGCCCTGGCGTGCCAATTCTCTTTCTCTCCCTCCCTCCCTCTCTCACTGTACAAAAAAAAAAAAAAAAATTTTAAGGCACAGGCTGGAGGGATGGCTTAGCGGTTAAGGCGCCTGCCTGCTAAGCCTAAGAACACTGGTTCCAATCTCCAGGTCCCACGTTTAGCCAGATGCAAAGTGACACAAGGGTGCAATGCCACACTTGACCACAAGGGGGCACATGCACCTGGATTTCGTTCACAGCAGCTGGTGCGCCCATCTCTATCTGTCCTCTTTCTCCCTCTCTCTCTGTGTCTCTCTCAAAAAAAAAAAAAAATGGTGCTTGCCTGCAAAGCCTAAGAACCTAGGTTTGATTCCCCAAGGTAAGCCAGATGCACAAGGTGGCGCATGCATCTAGTTTCCCCACCCCGCCCCCCACAGTGGATAGAGGCCCTGGCGTGCCCATTTATTCTTCCCTCAAATAAATAAATAAATAAATATTTTTTTAAAAGAGGGAGCTCAGTGTGGTGGTACATGCCTTTAAGTCCAGCACTTGGGAGGCAGATGTAGGAGGATCACTTTAAGTTTGGGGCCACCCTGAGACTACATAGTAAATTCCAGATCAGCCTGAGCTAGAGTGAAATTCTACCTCGAGGGCTGGAAAGATGGCTTAGTGGTTAAAGCACTTGCCTGCAAAGTCAAAGGACCCAGGTTCGATTCCCCAAGACCCAAATAAGCCAGATGCACAAGGTAGCACATGTGTCTGGAGTTAATTTGCAATGGCAGAGGCCCTAGTGTGTCCATTCTCTCTCTCCCTCTTTCTCTCTCTCAAATAAATAAAAATAAAATATTGGAAAAAAAAAAAAAGAAACCCTACCTCGAAAAAAAAAAAAAAAAGAGGGTTGGAGAGATGGCTTAGTGGTTGAAGCACTGACTTGCCTATAAGACCTAAGGACCCATACCCACATAAGTCAGATGTACAAGGTGGTGCATTTGTCTGGAGTTCATCTGCAGTGGCTAGAGACCCTGGCATGCCCATTCACCTGCCTCTCTCTCTCAAATACAAAATAAACTATTAAAAACTGCATGTTAAAATAAAGAACCATATAGCAATGCAGTATATGACAGAAAACAAATCAGACTACACTTCTCAAAAAAAAAAACAAAACAGCTGGGCGTGGTGGTGCACACCCTTAATCCCAGCACTCAGAAGGCAGAGGTAGGAGGATCCCTGTGAGTTCAAGGCCACCCTGAGACTACACAGTGAATGCAGGTCAGCCTGAGCTAGAGTGAGACACTACATCGAAAAGAAAGAAAGAAACATAAAGGAAACCAGGCAAGAAAGTCCACACCTGTAATCCCAGCAATTAGGAGGCTGAGGCAGGAAAATAAAGAGTCCAAGGCCTGGGCTGGAGAGATGGTTTAGTGGCTAAAGCACTTGCCTGCAAAGCCAAAGGACCCAGGTTCAATTCCCCAGGACCCACATTAGCCCAATGCACAAGTTGGCACACGCATCTGGAGTTTGTTTGCAGTGGTTGGATGCCCTGGTGTGCCCACTCTTTCTCTCTCTCTCTCTGCTTCTTTCTCTCTCAAATAATAAATTTAAAAAAAAAGAAAAAGCTTCTGTCTGTAGGTCTCATAATGGTTTCTTAAATAGGACATAAAAGCTAAAGCAACCAAAGGAAAAGTAAAATAGGCAGACTTCCGTTGCAGTTAGCTCTCATTGCTGGACAAAACATCAGACCAGAGCAGCTGATGGGAAGAAAGGGTTTACTTCGGGCTTACCGTTTTTTATTTTTTGTTTTTGTTTTGTTGTTCTTTTCAAGGCAGGGTCTCACCCTAGCCCAGGCTGACTTGGAATTCACTCTGTAGTCCCAGGCTGATCTCAAACTCACTGTGATCCTCCTACTTCGGCCTCCCAGCTGCTGGGCTCAAAGGTGTGCACCATGTCCAGCCAGACTCATAGTCTTAAGAGAAAATGTCATCATAGCATGGCACAAGCAGGAAGCTGTCACATATCTGGGTGGAAGAAGTCTGAGTGAGTAAGCTACCTAGCACTGGCAAACTGGGTTAATAAACTTCAAGGCCCACCTACAGTGACACAACTCCTTCAGCAAAGCTCCACCTCCCAAACTGCCAACATCTGGGGATTGATTATGAGGCTTAATCACAAACATATGAGGCTATGGGGGACATTTCACATTCAACTGGATTTTCCTAAGTTTTGTATCAAGCAACACTATCAGGAAAGTGAAAAAGCCAAGCATGGTGGTGCACGCCTTTAATCCCAGCACTCAGGAGCAGAGGTAGGATAGCTGTGAGTTCACGGCCAGCCTGAGACTACAAAGTGAATTCTAGGTCAGCCTGGGCTAGAGTGAAACCCTACCTAGGGGGAAAAAAATGAAAAAATTAGCTACTGGGGAGATAGTTCAGCAGTGCTTGCTTGCAAAGCCTGATGACCTAGGTTCAATTCCCTAATCACTCATATAAAACTGGATACTGCACACACACAAATAAAAATAAAACTTTTAATTGGCTACAGAATGGGAGGAAATATCTACAAACCCCATTTCTTTTTCTTTTTTTTCTTCTTTGATTTTTCAAGGTAGGGTCTCACTTTAGCCCAGGCTGACCTGGAATTTACTATGTAGTCTCAGGGTGACCTCAAACTCACTGCGATCCTCCTACCTCTGCCTCCCAAGCGCTGGGGTTAAAAGTGTGCACTACCACACCCAGCTCCTATTTCTTTCTTTAAAAAAATATTTTATGGGGCTGGAGAGATGGCTTAGTGGTTAAGTGCTTGCCTGTGAAGCCTAAGGACCCTGGTTCAAGGCTCAATTCCCCAGTAACCACATAAACCAGATGCATAAGGTGGCGCATGCATATGGAGTTCATTTGCAATGGCTGGAGGCCCTGGCGCACCCATTCTCTCTCTCTGCCTCTCTGCTTCTCTCTCTGTCTCTCTGTCTCTCTGTCTCTCTCTCTCTCTCTCTGCCTCTTTTTGTCTGTTGCTCTCAAATAAACAAACAAAAAAATATTTTATTAGAAAATGAGGTGAAAAAATAGTTTATTAATTTATTTGAGAGTGGGAGAGACAGGCATAGGCAGAAAGAGAGAGAGAAAGAGAAAATGGGCATGGCAGGGTCTCCTAGCCACACAAAAACTCCAGATTGCCAGGCATGGTGGCACACGCCTTTAATCCCAGCACTTGGGAGGCAGAGGTATGAGGATCGCTGTGAGTTTGAAGCCACCCTGAGACAAGTACTGTGAAATTACAGGTCAGCCTGGGCTAGTGTGAGACCATACCTCAAAACACCAAAAAAAAAAAAAAAAAACCTCCAGACATGTGTACCACCTTGTGCATCTGCCTTTACGTGTGTACTAGGGAACTGAACCTATGTCCTTTGGCTTTACCAGCAAGCACCTTAACCACTAAGTCATCTCTCCAGTTCTAAAAACCCTATTTCTAATAAGAGCAGTAGCCAGAAGTCATACAACTCAACACTAAAAAGACAAACTGCTAAATTAAAAAATGAGCCAGGCATGGTAGTGCATGCCTTTAATTCCAGCACTTGGGAGGCACAGGTAGTAGGATCACTGTGAGTTCAAGACCACCCTAAGACTACATAGTGAATTCCAGGTCAGCCTAGGGTAGAGAGAGACCCTACCTCAAAAAAAAAAAAAAAAAGTTATTTTGTTCGTTTTAATTTTTTTGTTGTTGTTGTTTAGTTTTTTTCTAGGTAGGATTTTGTGTGGTAGTGCATGCCTTTAACCCCAGGAGGTAAGACGCAGGCAAAAGGCAGATGTAGGAGGACCGCTGTGAGTTCAAGGCCAGCCAGACTGTACATAGTGAATTCCAGGTCAGCCTGGACTAAAGTGAGACCTACCTCAAACCCTCTCCAAAAAAAAAGGTAATTTTAAAAGCCTCAAATGTCTGGAAAGTAAGCTACATCTTTCTGAATAACTAATGAGAAACCAAATGGAAATGACAGCAAAATCAAACTTAAGGAAGGTAAAAACAAGTCACATTTAAAAGTTTGGCGATGCAGCAAAGCCCACAGCCTTGAGGCATAACCCTGTAAGTGCGTGCTCAACAAATGCTGACTTATTTCTTTACCTCAGTCCTAAGCTTACTTCATGAAAAGTGCTGGTTGGAAGGTGGGGTTAGGGATAGAGAAATGGCTCAGTGGATAAAGCACATGGCGCCAAGCATGAGAACTAGAGTTTGGATCCCCAGCTCCCAAATAAAAGCCAGACATAGTAGTGCATGTCTGTAATCCCAATGCTCCTACAGAGAAAGAGAGAGACAGGACAAGTCCCAAAAGCCTGTGGGCCAGCTCACCTGGCAGCAACAAACAGAACCTGCCTGAAACAAAGCAGAAGGCAAGGACCAACATCCGGTTTCCTCCGACCTGCACACCCAAGCTAGGTCATGCATGCACCCATACTCACACACACCAAATAAGGGGGGAGAATGACTCAGGAAGACACCTTTGGTTTCCATGAGCCCACATACACACACATTTTTTAAAAAGAAATGTGTTTTGGGAGGTCCAATGACAAGGTCTCATGTAACCCAGGCTAAACCTTTTTTTTCCTTCAAGGTAGGGTTTCCCTCTAGCCCATGCTGACCTGGAATTCACTATGTAGTCTCAGGTAAACTCTTAATTCATACTGAAGTTGAGGATTATCTTGAACTCTTGTTTCCACTTCCCAAGTGCTGGAATTACAGATGTGCACCACTACACCTGGCTACTAGTACCTTTCAATTTGGGGCTTTTTGAGGTAGGGTCTTGCTGTAGCCCAGGCTAACCTGGAACTCACAGTGATCCTCCTACCTCTGCCTCCTGGGATTCAATGCATGTGGCACCACATCCAGCTTTTGGTCATTCCTTTAAGTTTCAACTGTCCTGTAATTTTCTCTAGAGAGCCTACACTTCTGCTGCCTGCTGCCACATGATATTTGCACCTCCAAACCTATGCAGTGTCCTGCAGAACCCAAGTCTCTAATTCAACTGTGTATCAAGAGCACACAGTACAGTACCACCTATCCCAGTAAGTGCTCAAGAGTAGCTGTGGAGGCCGGAGAGATGGCTTATCAGTTAAGTCGTTTGCCTGCAAAGCCAAAGGACCCAGGTTCAATTCCCCAGGAAGCCATGTAAGCTAGATGCACAAAGTGGCACATGCATCTGGAATTCGTTTGCAGTGGCTGGAGGCCTTGGTGCACCCATTCTATCTCTCTATCTACCTCGTTCTCTCTCTCACTCTCTCAAATAAATAAATAAAAAATTTTAAGCCGGGCATGGTGGCACACGCCTTTAATCCCAGCACTCGGGAGGCAGAGGTAGGAGGATCTCCTTGAGTTCAAGGCCACCCTGAGACTACATAGTTAATTCCAGGTCAGCCTAGACCAGAGTGAGACCCTACCTCGAGACCCTACAGAGTGAGACCCTACCTCGCAAAACCAAAAAAAAAAAAAAATTGGCCAAGGGGTTGGAGAGACAGCTCAGCTGATAAAAAGCATTTGCTGTTCGGAACCCCAGACCCCATGTAAAAATCAGAAACTGTAGCATAGCAGGCTTCTGTAATCCCAGTGTGCCTATGGTGAGATGGATGGAAGGTGGAGATAGAATTTCCTGGAAGCTCATGAACATAACAATGAACAAGATTACCTGACTAGCCAGATGTAGTGGCGCACACCTTTAATCCCAGCCCTTGGGAGGCGGAGGTGGGAGGATTGCCCTGAGTTCGAGACCACTCGGAGAATACATAGTGAATTCCAGGTCAGCCTGACCTAGAGTGAGAGACTACCTCAAAAAACCAAGATTCCCTGACTCAAAGTGAGGTAGAAGGCAAGGACCCACCCAAAAGTTGTTCCAACCTTCATAGGCACACCGTGGCTCATGTGCATATGCATTCATCCCAAATTAATTAATTAACTGAACTGGAAGGGGGCTGGAGAGATGACTCAGTGGTTAAGGCACTTGCCTACAAAGCCTAACGTTTAATACCCCAATAGCCACGTAAAGCCAGATACCCAAAGTGGCACATGCATCTAGAATTCATTTGTAGTGCCTGGAGGCCCTGGTGTGCCCATTTTTTCTCTCTCTCTCCTTGCAAATAAATAAAAATATTCTAAATAGGGCTGGGGAAATGGCTTACCCATTAAGGCATTTGCCTGCCAAGCCTAACAACCCTGGTTTGATTCCCCAGGACCCTCGTAAGCCAGATACACAAGGGGGCACATGTGTTTGGAGTTCTTTTGCAGTGGCTGGAAGCCCTGACATGCCCATTCTCTATTTCTCTCTCTCT
The DNA here is from genome assembly GCA_036365145.1 of Orientallactaga sibirica. Taxonomy (NCBI): domain Eukaryota; kingdom Metazoa; phylum Chordata; class Mammalia; order Rodentia; family Dipodidae; genus Orientallactaga; species Orientallactaga sibirica. The sequence continues at coordinate 7,275,094 of JAEOAD010000061.1, forward strand.
CTCTCCCTCCCTCCCTCCTCTCTCTCTCTCTCTCTCAAATAAATAAATAAAATATTTTTAAAATATATTTTAAATAAATTTTAAACCAGCAGGGAATGGTCTGCTATGAATTTGAGCCAATACACAGTGAGTTCTAGGCCACCCTGAGACTACACAGTGAATTACAGGTCAGCCTGCCTGGGCTAGAGTGAAACCCTACCTCAAAAACCAACAACAGCCAGTCGTGGTGGCACATGCCTTTAATTCCAGCACTTGGGAGGCAGAGGTAGAAGGATCGCTGAGAGTTCGAGGCCACCCTGAGACTACATAGTTAATTCCAGGTCAGCCTGAGCCAGAGTGAGACCCTACCTCGAAAAAAAAAAAAAAAAAAAAAAAAAAAAAATCACTCAGTCTATGTTAACATAATGCATGTTTTCATGAAAAGTATTTCCCCACCCAAAAAGATTACAATATGTCTAGTTTAGTAGAATAACAGTGGATTCTCCTCTCAGCCTCTGCATTCTCCCTATTGCAATGTGGTGGTTTGGGCTGAAATGTATGCAGCAAGGCAGTCCCAGTTCTGGTACGCCACCATCTTGATTCACGCTGATTCTGCAGTGGTGCCCACAACTGCTTTCTTACAATTAAAGCAAATGTTAACCAAGTGAAGAAGCCAACAGTCTTAATATCATTATAAAAGTATTTATCTTAAAGGGCCAGGAGATGGCTTGCAAGGCCTAATGGCCTAGGTTCAATTCCATAGTACCCACATAAAGCCAGGTGTACAAAGTGGCACATGCATCTAGAGTTCATTAGCAGCAGGAAGACACCCTGATGTGCCCATACATTCTCACCCTCCCTCCCTCCCCACAAATACATATTATATATAAAAGAAATATACATATATATATATATATTTTTTAAAGACCTCTGAAAGCATCACACTTTGTAGACCACTGTGGTGAGAATTATGGGTGTAAAGTAGGGAAAAGTGTTCTGAACAGGTCTACAAAAGGCCTCTTTGAAGAAGCTGTGGTACTTAGGTCTACAGAGAGGCAAAGATGTTTTCTCAAAACAGGGAACCACAAAGGGCCTGGGACCAAAAGCAAAGCCAAAAGTGGAGGCAACAAGAACAACTGGATTCCAGAATGAGGACAGCAGAAGGCTGTGTGCAGTCTAGGGGTCCTGCAGGAGCGTGGCATCTATGTCAGAAGCATGAGGTGCCCCCTCCAGTGCTTTAATCAGAGTGTAGCCACAGCTTACTCCTGAAGAGGACATATACACAGGCGAGTGACGGATTTAAGGACAAGACTTGCCCAGCTCAGTTTGGAGGCTCCACCTTGGAGTTTGAAGGTTGTGGCAGTTGTGAGAAAGAAGCAACAAGACCTAGTTATTAAGTGTCTTGGAAAACAAGAAAACTACAATTCCTCTTAGGTTTGGGGCTTTGTAGACAGCAATGCCATCTGGTAAAATGCAGTCCCAGCCTTATCGTAATGAAAACCTTACATTTCCTTTCTACTAAGCCTTCTTCCACGTAACTGAAACACTCTGCACCTTACATTATTCTTTTTATGTTTTTGTTTTGAGACAGGGTCTTATTTAGCCCAGTCTGGCTTAGGACAACTATGAGCTTCTGATCCTCCTGCCTCCACTTCCTGCGTGCTGGGATTACAAGCGTAAACTAGTACACCCAGTTATGCAATGCTGGGATTCGAACCCAGGACTGTGTGCATGTCAGCAAGTACTCTACTAACTGAACTACCTCCTCAGCCCCACATAATTTTTGGCATAAGGCATGTCAACAACAAAACTAAGCAATGAACAAAAACAAGGCCAAGATCAAAGCAGTGACAGACAATGAAGACACCACAAGCTATTATGAATATTTTTGTAGTTACTTTGAACTATGCATCTTCATCCCTGAGTACCATTCAGCCAACATCACTCCACGTCCATTAAAGCAACAGGAAGTGTCAAAAAGCTTACCATGCCGGGGGTGGTAGCCCACACCTTTAATCCCAGCACTTGGGAGACAGAGGTAGGAGAACACTGTGAGTCCAAGACAGCCTAAGAGTACATAATGAATGAGTGAATTCCAGGTCAGCCTGAACTAGAGAGAAACCCTACCTGGAGAGAAAAAGAGAGGAAAAAAAAAAAACTTGCCATACATGGTGTTCCTATTCCCAAATTTGCACACCTGTTGAGTTTGTGTCAACAATCACAATAACTTCTAGCGTAGGTGTCTCCTTCCTAAGCTCACCCCCTTCTCTCAGAGGCCGGAGAGATGGCTTAGTGGCTAAGGCGCTTGCCTGCCAAGCCAAAGAACCCAGGTTCAATTCCCCCACCATCCATGTAAGCCAGATGCACAGGGTGGCGCATGCATCTGGAGTTCATTACAGTGGCTGGTGCGCCCATTCTATCTGCCTCTTTCTCTCTCAAATAAATAAATTAAATTAATAAAATTTAAAAAGAAAAAAAAAACAGTCCTTCGTATTTCCAGACCTGACATTTTGAGTGCCTGTATGTCTGCTACTTACTCATAGCTGTTTAATGAGCCTCTGCGCACTCATCCCCAAGGACAGCCTAATCCCAAGTCTCTATACCCAGCAGCAGCCAGCGACATAAACATAAAGATGAGGGCTAGTGGAGGGTAGTCCATCTTCCTTACAGACTTCCAGGCAGACATCGGGCATCCCAGCACCGCACACGAACACAGCCAGCTTGGCTACACACACTGTAGGGGGCTCCTTCAGAACCTGGCACACTGGGACTACCAGGCAGGTACCCTCCAAGACTAGAATTACACCGACTAGAAATAACAAACCAAGGAGTCGGGAGGTCTCTCCCACTTCAAAAAAAAAAAAATAGGTGTGACCTTGTGCAGTATGTCTCAATCCTCATGGAGCAGGGGGTGGGGGGAGCCCGAGGCCTGCGGGAGGGGGAGAGGGAGGGAGGAAGGCCGGCCACGGTGCGGGTGACACTTCCAAACCCATCAGTTTGCGCGCAGTAAAACTGTGTGCACTTCCTCCTCCATCCGAAACACACTCAAGTGAGTGCGTGAACCGAGCCCAGGAGCACCGAGCCTTAAGTACTAAGCTAAACACTTCGCGGGGCCTACTGTGTGCACTGGGGGGTGACGCCAAGGCTAAGCGGCGCCTACTGTGTGCATGCACCCCCTCCCCCAGACTCTCTCCGGGAGGTCCAGGGCCCCGGGGGTGACGCCTCCATCAGGACAGGGCCGAACAGGGCAGTAGGGGGGAGAGGGAGGGAAAGAGGGGAGCAACGGGATGGGGACCCGGCCATGGCGGTAGGGGAAGGGCTGAGGAGAAGCGGATGGGGACAGGGCGCGGCGGCCGGGAGCCTTGGGGGTAGAAGGAGGAGGAGGAGGAGGAGGAGGAGGAAGCCGCCGCCGCCCCCGTCCGTCCGTCCGCTGCGGCCCGGAAAGTAGGCCCAGCGCGGAGGGGCCCGGCCGCGGCGCCCGTATCCGTCCGCCCGCGCTGCGCCCGCCCGGCCAGTCGTCGCCGCCGCCGCCCGCCCTCCGCGCCTCGGCTCCCGGCGCACCCCGCGCCCATCCGGGGACTCGGCGGCCGCCGCGGGCCTTACCGGAGTCGCCACGCGCCGCACCGTCCCGAGGCTTCGGGGGACGGCCCCGCGGCATCGTCGCGGCGGCCCACCCCTCAACTCGGCGCTTTCACTCGGCGAGCGGGCGCGCACGCGCGGCACCGACGGACCGAAGGACGGACGGGCGGACGGACGGGCGGGCGGGCGGCGGAGGTAGCCGGGCCCCCTCCCCCACCCAACCCAGCCCAGCCCAGTCCAGCCCGCCCGAATCACGGGGCGAAGGCGCCCGGACGCGAGGGCCGAAGCGCTCGGACCGCGCCGGCTTCGGCGGGTTCCATGGCCCGCGGGCCGCGGCGGGGGCGTTGGGACCGGGGGGTGGGGGCGGGGGAGGCGCGGTGCGCATGCGCGGCCCGGCGAGCTGCGGCGGCGGCTGCGGCGGCGTCACCTGGTGCGGCCATCAGTGGGCCTGAGAGTGTGGCCGCGGGGGGCCCTTGACGACGTGCCCGGGCTCCGTGGCCAGTGTCTCCGGAACTAGAACCTTGTCCGCGGGGCCTACGGCGTGGCCTGCCCCAAGGACCTCCGAGTCCTCTCGGGACAGCCACCCTCCACCCCGCCAGGAACTGAAATGGAAGGGCTCCTGGTGGTGGTGGGCACCTTATAGTCACTGTTTTCTTTTGTCTCTTTTTTTTATTATTATTATTTTTATTTCAGAGACAGGCAGAGCAAATGAACTCCACATGCATGCGCCACCTTCTGCATCTGGCTTCCGGGCGTCCTGGGGAATCGAACCTTGATCCTTTGGCTTTGCAGGCAAGTGCCTTAAGCTCCATCCCAGGCAAAACAATGCCCCCAGCACTACGTGTCTCCCCCAGCTGGGATGCCCTCCTCAGCTTTCCCGTCAGGCCCTTATAGGAAGGACAGTCTGCTCACAGACACAGCCATAGACTAAAGACAGCAAGACGGCAGTGATGAGCCTCTCAGGTTTAGTTTTTGCACAAAGTTTACGCTTTCAGGTGTATCGATTATTTATTTATTTATTTATTTATTTATTTATTTATTTATTTATTTATTTTGGTATTGCACCTTCTGACTCCACCAGTCAGAAGCCAACAGGCCAGGTTCTTGAGAAGAACGTGTCAGGCCCAGCAACTCTTGGAAGGCAGAGACAGCAGAGTCCCTGAGAATTCAAGGTCAGCCTGGGGATGTTGTAAGTTTCAGGCCAGCCTGAGTGAGAACATGTCTTAGTTTTAAGTGGGCTGGAGAGATGGCTCAGTGGCTAAGGCATTTGCCTTCAAGCCTAACAACCCAAGTTCAGTTCCCCCAGGGCTCACATAAAGCTAGATGCCCAGTGGCACATGGATCTAGAGTTTATTTGCTGAATGCCCTGGCACACCCATTCTCTGTGTCTCTTCTATCTGCTTGTAAATAAATAAAATTTTCTTTTAAAGTTTTTTTTTTAAATCTGAAATAGAGCCAGGCGTGTTGGCACATCCCTTTAATCCCAGCACTTGGGAGGCAGAAGTAGGAGGATCACTGTGAGTTCAAGGCCACCCTGAGACTACATAGTGAATTCCAGGTCAGCCTGGCTAGAGTGAGACCCTACCTTGGGGGGAAAAAAACAGAAAAGAAAAAAAATCTGAAATAATGACTATTTGCTCAAATAAGCCTTAGGTATTCTAAAACAGTCTTGAAATGCTCTACAGGTAATTCAAAGTGATAGTTAACTATGTGCCAGGTTCCACAGGAGATACAAAAAGTAATCTACAAGCTGTAAGCTTGAAACCTGAGGAATAAGGCAAGAAAGACCAAAAAAGTCGATCAGGTGTTAAAGATCTACCAGAATTCCTCCAGGAGAGCAAGATTGATCCTAGCCAAAGGAAATGCATCTTGTCAAGTTGAGAGAGTTAAGTGGTCTCCCAGGTGGAAACCGGGTTAGGAAAGGAGAAAACTGAATTTTACAAAAGTGCTGGTGCATCATGTATGTCCGTTTATGTTTCATGTAGTCATCCAGTCCCTGGAAATCTTAATTAGGCAGATAAAGCTTAATTGAAAGATACTTAAGGGTTGGGGAGATGGCTCAGCAGTTAAAGATGCTGCTTGCAATGCAAAACCTGTGTGTCCATGTTCTATTCCTCAGTCCTCACATAAAGACAAATACACAATATGGTGCATGCATCTGGAGGTTCTTTTTGCAGTGGCAAGAGGCCCTGGTCCACTCATTCTCTCTCCTTCCTTCCCTCCCTCCCTATCCCCCTGGCTTGCAAAATAAATATAAAAAGAAAGATGCTTAGAAAGAAACTCATATTTGGGGCTGGAGAGATGGCTTGACAGTTAAGGCACTTGCCTGCAAAGCCAAAGGACCTTGTTCCCATTCCCCAGTACCCATGTAAGCCAGATGCACAAGGTGGTACATACATCTGGAATTCATTTGCAGTGGCTAGAAGCCCTGGTGCACCCATTCTCTCTCTTTTTCTCTCTCTCTCTCTCTATCTTTCTCTGCTTCAATTCCTCAGTACCCATGTAAGCCATATGTACAAGGTGACACATGCATCTGGAGTTTATTTGCAGTGCCTGGAAGCCCTGCCATGTCCCCCCTCTCTCTCTCTCTGTCTCTCTGCTTCTTTGCCTCTCTCAAATAAATAAAAATAAAATAAAATTTTATTTTATATTTTATTTTATTTTATTTGTTTTTCAAGGTAGAGTCTCATTAGCTCAGGCTGACCTGGAATTCACTATGTAGTCTCAGGGTGGCCTCGAACTCACAGTGATCCTACCTCTGCCTCCCAAGTGCTGGGATTAAAGGCGTGTGCCACCAGGCCCGGCTTAAATAAAATATTTTTTTAAAAAAAGAAACTATATTTGGTTTTGTTTTGCTTTTTGGAACCAAGGGTCTCATAAATCCCAGACTGGCCTTGAACTTATGTAGCCAAAGATGTCCGCTTTCTCAGTACTCCCTCACAGTACTGGGATTGTAAGTGTGTATCATTGAGCAGTTAAGGGGTAACGGCCTCCAAAAAGAAAATCGAGTAACATCCTTGAACCTGCTCTTGCAGTCTCCAGTCTAATAGAAGTCCCTGGCTTATCCTTATCTCTTACCTAAAAGACTTCCCTGCTTAGATCTGGGTTTGTTTGTTGGTTTGTTTGTTTGTTTGTTTGTTTGTTTGTTTGTTTTGTGGGGGTTTTCTGTTTTTTTTTGTTGTTGTTGTTGTTGTTTTGGTTTTTCTAGGTAGGTTCTCACTAACCCAGGCTGACCAGAAAGTAGTCTCAGGGTGGACTCAATACCTCTGCCTCCCTCCCAAGTGCTGGAGATTAAAGGCATGTGTTGCTATGCCCAGATAGATCTGTTTTTCCCTCACCTCAAACTAAGTCCCTCCCTAGAAAGGTTTTTGTCTTTGTTTTTGTTTTTGTTTTTTTGTTTTTCTGGAGGATTAAGATACTTGGAAGGATGAAACTTGGTCCCCAATGTAGAAACAAGACTGGTCAGTTCCAGCCCCCAACCAGAACCTAGAAAAGACCCTGATGTGGGTCTCTGTTTCCGGAGACCATCTCCTACTGTATGGGAAGAGTGAGTTGGATCTCTGGCAAGGAGGGAGCTACTATAACACCCCAAAGACTGCCCCCAACAAAAAGCTCCACCTCCCAAATTGCCACCAGCTGGGGACCAAGCATTCAAGGGGGGCATATGAGTCAAACTATCACATTGAGTATTACCACTTATATCACAACCGTCTCAGGACAAAGGAAGTCTATTTACTAAACCACACCCTGGAAAAAGGGTGAATACCACTAACTTCCTCACTGCACATGGCTGGGGGGGGAGGCGGGGGTTGTCTGTCCAGCAGCAGGCTTCCTACAGTACAATTGACTTCCATAAGCTGCATTTGTTTGTTTCACACCCTGAGGTAAATGTGTCCACCACTCTAAAAAGGTTCTATTTGTTACCCCTAGTGTCCTCCACCCTCCCTGAGCAACCAGTCATCCATTTTTTTGTCACGACAGAGCTCTGTTTCAGGGCATTGAGGAGATGGCTCAGCAGTTAATACTGCATGTTTGCAAAGCTTGATGGCCTGGACCAGTACTTACATAAAACCAGATGCATAAGACGGTGCATGCATCTACAGCTCATCTGCCACAGCAAAAGGCCCTGGTGTATTCTAGTCTCCCTCTCTCTCCTTATCATCTTTTTTAGTTATTTGCAAGGAGAGGGAGAGAGAAAATAAATATGAGAATGGGCACACCAGGGCTTCTTTGCCACTACAAACCAACTCCAGATACATGTGCCACTTTGTGCATTTGGCTTTATATGGGTACTGGGGAATTGAACCCAGGTCATCAGGCTTTACACACAAGCTTCTTTAACTGCTCAGCCATCTCTCCAGCTCTAAAAGTTTTTTTGGTTTTGTTTTTTTTTTTTTCTGTTGTTGTTGTTTGTTTTTCAAGGTAGGTCTCACTCTAGCCCAGTGACCAGGAATTCACACTGTAGTCTCAGGGTGGCCTCAGCCTATATGTGAATATTGTAAAGAGAAAGCAGTGTAGCTGTCTTAGAGAAGCCTACACCCATTCTTTAGGGTGTGTCTCACTTTCTTCTCAACTGTCATGCTTAGAGTGTGTATTAAAAATGTCTTTTAGGCCAGGCGCGGTGGCGCACACCCTTAATCCCAGCACTCAGGAGGCAGAGGTAGGAGGATCACCATGAGTTTGAGGCCACCCTGAGACTACAGAGTGAATTCCAGGTCAGCCTGAGCTAGAGTGAGACCCTACCTCAAAAAACCAAAAAAAAAAAAAAAAATCTTTTAGAAGCCCTGTGTAGTGGCACACACCTTTAATCCCAGCACCCGGGAGGCAGAGGTGGGAGGATTGCCATGAGTTTGAGGTTGTCCTAAGACTACATAGTGAATTCCAGGTAAGTCTTTTAGAGGGCTGGAGAGGTGGCTTAGCGGTTAAGTCATATGCCTGCAAAGCCAAAGGATCTCAGTCCGATGCTTCAGGACCACAGAACTGTATTATAGCTAGTTAATCAGTTTAAGGAATTGTTTCCAAGTGTGTCACATTTTTGGCCCTCAAAGGTTTAATCCTAGATTTCAACTACATATCTAGCTGAGAGGCAAAGAGTATTAGAAAAAGCTTACAAAGGAATGAGACAAACCGTGCAGACCAGCCTCCGTCACTAGTCTGTCCTGTCAATAGTCCCTGCTTTTGTTTTCTGCGAGATACCAGGACAAGAAGTCCAACACTACTGCCGTTGCTATCTCCAATGCCAAAACCCGTGTGACTGCAACACAGCCAACATTACCATGAAGTGAAAACGTTGAGGCTTTTTTTTTTTTTTTTTTTTTTTTTTTGGTTTTGCAAGGTAGGGTCTCACTCTGGTCCAGGCTGACCTGGAATTAACTATGTAGTCTCAGGGTGGCCTCGAACTCTCGGCGATCCTCCTACCTCTGCCTCCCGAGTGCTGGGATTAAAGGCATGCACCACCATGCCCGGCTTGAGGTTTCTTTTTTTGAAGGTCTTTTCTAGTCTTAAAAATAGAAAATTGTGGGCTGGAGCGATGGCTTAGCAGTTAAGGCACCTGCCTCCTAAGCCTAAGAACGCCGGTTCTGATCTCCAGGTCCCACGTTTACCAGATACAAAGTGACACAAGGGGGCGCATGCATCTGGATTTCGTTCGCAGCAGCTGAGAGGCTGCTGGCACGCCCATCTCTATCTCAATCTCTGTCTTCCTCTCCCTCTATCTCCCTGTGTCTCTCTCCAAAAATAATAATAATAATAATGGAAAATTGTTGGGCTGGAGGGATGGCTTAGTGGTTAAGGCATTTGCCTGCAAAGCCAAAGGACCCAGGTTTGATTCCCCAGGACCCACATTAGCCAGATGCACAAGGGGGTGCACACATCTGGAGTTCGTTTGCAGTGGCTGGAGGCCCTGGTGTGCCCATTCTCTCTCCCCCTGCCTCTTTCTCTGTCAAATAAATAAAATATTTTTTAAAATATAAAATTGTTTTACTTTCTACTGTATAAACAAAGGAAGTCTCTGTCCCTTCCTGGCTGATCTTGGAGTAAAGGTCAGACACGTGTCTTCAGAACCTGCTTTGTACTTTCAAGTTAGCTAAAAATCTGAAATGCATGGTATGCCAAAATGCCTGAACATAACACTCTGGAAGTCTGCAGTCCAAAACCCTTTACAGACCTGCTAAGTGGAAGTAGTGAGTGAAGGGAGCAAGAGCTCTAAGCTGGCCAGGTTCCTCATGGGGAGCAGGGGAGAAGTTATTTCCTAAATATGGCTACAATTTGCACAGGACAAAAGCCTACATATACTAGGGCATGGAATCAAGTTTCACCTTATCCCATGGGGACTCTTATCCATGGTCAAGAAACAGTGAGGAATGGAAGTTACTTGGTCTCTGTTCACAAAGCCAGATAGTTTTTTAAAGCAGGCGATGGAAGCAGACAGTAGAACCAGCTTCCTGTAGCCACTGACCACTACCTCAAATCTAGCTGAAGCAAACATTAACCATTAGCCAGTAACTGTTGCCTGTACTATAGTAAAGCTCACCATTGAGATTATCAAAAGATTATCAAAAATCCGGGCCTGGAGAGATGGCTTAGCATTTAAACCCTTGCCTGTGAAGTCTAAGGACCCTTCTTCAAGGCTCCATTCCCCAAGATCCATGTAAGCCTGATGCACAAGGTGACACATGCATCTGGAGTTCATTTGCAGTGGCTGGAGGCCCTGGTGTGCTCATTCTCTCTCTGTGTATCTGCCTCTTTGTCTGTTGCTCTCAAATAATTTTTTTTTTGAAAGTAAAAATTCCATCAGCCCTGGGTGAGAAAAAGTCAAAACAAGTCATACTGACTAGCTGTCCATTTAAGGACAATTGGTAAGACTTCACCAAGCTCTACCTGACACTAAGACGCCATGCACAAAACCTCAAGTGTGAATTTGTGTGAACAAGGGCAGAATTGGGGGGAGCAAAGAGCTACTACTTCTGTAACATTTTAGTATCCAGACAGCTTATCACAGACTGTTCCCAGGGGCAGAGCATAGTCCATTTACCACAGCAAGTAAGGCAGATGCATTAGTCATTTTTCTTTTTGTTTGAGAAGCTTATCTCCCTCTTGGTCATTCCAATGTGCTTTGATATGATCCTGTGTTGGGTTAGTCCAGGAAGCAACAGTACAAAAGTCACAATCAGGTAGGTGAGAAGAAGGGCTGTGCACTTGCTGTCCCACCCAGGCCACCGCAGCAAGGGAAACAGTCATGCTCATGATGTACATTGTAGGCTTTGCTTCCTTTAGGGTAAAGAGGCGTTCCCACCAGCCCACAGCTCTGCACTGAATTTTTACTAAGTTGCTGCAAATTTCATGGAATCTGCCGCTGTTCTGTGGTCTATTTATTGGAGCCAAAGATCCTAGGAGCTAGAATGAGAACAAGTCAGCCAAGCACAAAAAATAAATAAATAAATAACCAAACAGGGCTGGAGAGATGGCTTAGGGGTTAAGGCATTTGCCTGCAAAGCCAAAGGATCCCCGTTCGGCTCTCCAGAACCCACGTAAGCCAGATGCACAAGGGGGCACACACATCTGGAGTTCCTTTGCAGTGGCTGGAGGCCCTGGCACACCCATTCTCTCTCTTTCTGTCTGTCTCTCTCTCTCTCTTCCTCTTTCTCTCAAATAAATACATAAAAATACATTTTTAAAAAACCAAACAGGAAACACCAGATAGCACAGATGGATCAAGGTAATAGATAATCAGAAATGGCAGAGAGATGACACCCATGATGGCAGGTGGAAGCTAGGCTCTTTCCCACCACAGGACCTTGTGTGCCATCAGCATCACTCCTCCCATCCTTGCAGCTGCTCTTCCAGACTTGCAGTTCGTGCTGCCGTTACCTCCCCCCCCCCGCACCCCCCGCCATGGTCCAGGAGGTGTGGTCTCAATGAGTACAAGCTGCCTTGCAACCTCACCTTCCCTGGCACCCTGGTAAGAGCCCATCCATCCTCCTTTTGTTTTGTTTTGTTTCTGTTGTTGTTTTTCAAGACAGGGTTTCACTTGCTGAAGAATCCATATATCTGGGCGGCAAGGTTACTGAGAAATCAAGTTGGAGCTGAGCTGAAAACCTTCTCCCTGTAGACCAGCTGACTGAAAGCTGGAAAAAGCTGCACTACATGCAGCCTTATGGGAGACAGAAGTTATCAGTAGTGAAAACAGTGGACACTGGAAGCCTCAAATTTGGCCAGACAGGCCAAATGACCAAACAAATGCAATAATGGCATGTCTGCTGTGGGGGAAAGCAACTGCTCTCTAATTGGACTGGAGGCCCGCTCTATGGGGGAAATACATGCCTGGTACTGAAAAATGGAATCAAAAGCCTATGGCAGCACTGCACGCAGCGTATGGGAGACAGAAGCCATCAACAGTGAAAATAGTGGATGCTGAATATTCAAGCTTGGCCAGATAGGCCCAATGACTGAACGGGTGCAATAGTGGCGTGTCTACTCTTGGGGTAACCAAGTGCTCCATAATTGGACTGAAGGCCCTCTCTACGGGAGGGAATACATACCCGGTACTGAAAAACCTAAGTAAAAGTCTATGGTAGGTGAGGTCATGAGCCTTGGGGGCATAAGCCTGCTCATGTCTGACTAAATGTATATATTATTCCCACCAAGCTGCCCTGGGGACACTACACTAAATGTTCATGTCCACATATTAATGCTATTCTCACTTTTGGCTAGAGAAGCTTCTCTTTTCAGATGGTGATGACCACTGGGATGACACAAAAGGCAACATAGTGCTGAGAAGAAGGGATGGAGGAGTGCCTAGCACTGAAACACCTCTGTCACATCCTCCAGTGGCTCAGGGACCATTTGCGGAAGAGAGGCGGATAGAATGGAAGAGCCAAAGGAAAATAAAATATTTTTTAAAATATAAAATTGTTACCTCTTCTGTCCCTTCCTGGCTGATGCAGCTGAACCCAGACAGAAATTGGCCAAAATGCCTGATATCCAAAATGACCTTGCAGTGCCTAGCAATTTACCTTTGCAAGACCCTCAAAATAGAAGAGAAAAAGATGATGTCATCAAATTAGGAGAGAGACTAATGGAGAAAGGGAGGATGCCTGTACTATGATGGAGATTATCAAAAACCGGTTCTAAAGTGGAATCCCAAGATTCAAAGCCAGATGCACAAGGGCACATGCATCTATCAGGTGGGGCCCTGGTTTTTGTGTATGTCTGTTGATTAAAAGTCAATAAAAATTTAAAACAAACAAACAAAAAAAAAATGAAGTGTAGTAACATTTTAGTATCCAGGGGCTGGAGAGATGGTCCATTTTAGCAAGTAAGGCAGTTAATTTTTCTTTTTTGGCTCCTGCCTGCTGAAGCCTAAGAATGTCAATCAGGTAGGTGAGAAGAAGGGCAGAATCTCCAGGTCCCACGTTTAGCCAGATGCAAAGCTCTGCACTGAATTTTTACTAAGTTGCTGCAAATTTCATGGAATGCTGTTCTTGTCTATTTAAAGAATGGTGTGCACACATCTGGATTTCCTCTCCAGCAGCTGAGGGGGAGGCTGCTGGCATGCCCATCTCTATCTGTCTTCTCTCTCTCTCTCTCTGTCTCTCTCTACAAAAAATAATAATAAAATTATTTTAGAAAAATGAAGTGTAGAAATGGCAGAGAGATGGCTTAGTGGTTAAGGTGTTTGCCTCATAAGCCAAAGGGCCCAGGTTAGATTCCCCAGGAACCACAGCTAAGCCAGATGCACAAGGAGCACATGCCCCTGGAGTTCATTGCAGTGGCTAGAGGCCACCTTCCCTGGCACCCTGTGTGAGTCCATCCATTCTCTCTGTCTCTCTTCTCTCTCTCTCTCTGCTTGCAACTAAATAAATAAAATTTTAAAAATAATAAAGTTAAGTTGTAACCTAAAAAAAAAAAAAGCCTATGGCAGGGGAGGTCATGAGACTTAGGGGTATAAAGCCTGCTCTTGTCTGGCTAAATGCATATATTATTCTCACCAAACTGCCCCATAAGCACTACACTTAATGTTCACATTCATATATTAATGCTACTCTCACTTCTGGTTAGAGAAGCTTCTCTTTTCAGATGGTGGTGACCACTGGGATGACCCCAAAGGCACCATAGTGCTGAGAAGAAGTGATGGAGGAGTGTTCCGCATTGAAACATCTCTTTCACACCCTCCAAGGTTCTGGGTCCATTGTGGAAGAGGTGGCAGAAAGAATGTAAGAGCCAAAGGAAAGGGTAGGATTCATTATAATGCAACTGTCCAGACAGAAATTGGTCTCAATATGCATGACCTCACAGTGCCTAGCACTACCTTTACAAGACCCTCATAATAGGAGGAAAAGACAATGATGTCAAAATAAAAGAGAGACTAACAGAGAGAGAGGGAGGAGATATGATGGAGAGTGGAGTTGTGAAGGAGAAAGTGGGAGAGAGGAGGGAATTATCATGGTTTATTGTCTGTAAGTATAGAAGTTGTCAATTTTAAAAAAAAGTAAGCCGGGCATGGTGGCGCACGCCTTTAACCCCAGCGCTCAGGAGGCAGAGGTAGGAGGATCGCCATGAGTTCAAGGCCACCCTGAGACTGCATAGTGAATTCCAGGTCAGCCTGGGCTATAGTGAAACACTACCTCAAAAAAAAGGAAAACAAAAAAAAATTATACAGGCTGGAGAGATGGCTTAGCAGTTAAAGCACATGCCTGTGAAGCCTAAGGACCCCTGTTCGATTCTCCAGGTCTCACGTAAGCCAGACGCACAAGGGGCACAAGCGTCTTGAGTTCATTTGCAATGGCTAAAGGCCCTGGAGCACCCATTCTCACTCTCTCTCTCTCTCTCTGTCTGTCTCAAATAAATAAATAAATAAATAATAAAGTAAATTTTTTTAAGTTAAAAAAATATATACCTTTAAAGAAAGAAAGAAAGAAAAGAAAGAAAGAAAGAAAGAAAGAAAGAAAGAAAGAAAGAAAGAAATGTCTTTTAAAAAGATTTTTATGGGCTGGAGAGGTGGCTTAGTGATTAAGGCACATGCCTGCGAAGCCTAAGGACCCCAGTTCGATTCTCCAGGTCCCACATAAGCCAGATGCATAAGGGGGCACACACGTCTGTAGTTCATTTGCAATGGCTAGAGGCCCTGGTGCGCCCATTCTCACCCTCCCTCTCTGTCTTTCCCTCTCTCTGTCTCAAATAAATAAATAAATAAATAGAAGGCATGTGCCACCATGCCAAGATAGAACCTACACAAGCTCAATCTTGATGTTTCATTGCCATAAAACATACATACATACATATATATATATATATATATATATATATATATATATTTTTTTTTTTTTTTAGGGGCCTGGAGAGATGGCTTAGTTGTTAAGGCACTTGCCTGCAAAGCCATACGACCCAGGATTATTGATTCCCCAATACTCATGTAAAGCCAGATGCACAAAGTGGCTGGAATTCATTTGTAGTGGCTGGAGGCCCTGGTATGCTCATTCTCTCACACACACACAAATAGAATAAAAAATATTTCTTTTTACAAGCAGAGAGAATGAGAATGGACACACTAGGATCTCTTGCTACTGCAAAGGTACTACAGATGCATGTGGCACTTTGAGCATCAGGCTGT
This sequence comes from Orientallactaga sibirica, assembly GCA_036365145.1. NCBI lineage: Eukaryota > Metazoa > Chordata > Mammalia > Rodentia > Dipodidae > Orientallactaga > Orientallactaga sibirica. Next base: position 7,290,263 of record JAEOAD010000061.1, read on the forward strand.
ACATGGGTACTGAGAAATGAAACCTGGGCCAGCGTCAGGCTTTGCAAGTAAGCGCCTTTAACTGCTGAACCATCTCCTCCACATTGCAAGCCCCAATTCTGCCTCATCCTGGCTCTTCATGAAACTCTTTTCTGCCTCCAAGCCAGGGATCTGGTTTTATCTGATTCGAAGTCCCTAACAGATTAAGGGAACTCCTCGGGCTGTTGAGAGTGACAGAATGGAGTTGTGGCTCCATCTCTATGACTGCTAACAAGAAGCATGGGGCAGCCCAAAAAGATGGTCAACAGAGACCAGGGGAAATCAGAATGCAACCAAAGCCGGTTTGCAAAACCTACACTCAGGTTGGAGAGATGGCTCAGCAATTAAGGCACTTGCCTGCAAAGTCTAACGACCTGGGTTTGATTTCCCAGTACCCACATAAAGCAAAATGCACAAAGTAGTGCGTGCATCTGGAGTTCACTTGCAGTGGCTAGAGGTCCTGGTGCTCTCATTCTCTCTCTCTCCCTCCTTCCCTCTCTCTTTGCTTGCAAATAAAGAAGGAAATATAAAAGTATTTATTTTTTCTGGGCGTGGTGGCGTACGCCTTTAATCCCAGCACTCGGGAGGCAGAGGTAGGAGGATTGCGGTGAGTTCAAGGCCTTCCTGAGACTACAGAGTGAATTCCAGGTCAGCCTGAGCTGCAGTGAAACCCTACCTCAAAAAAACAAAAAAAGAAAGAAAGAAAGTATTTATTTTAAATATTTGTATTTAGCCAGGCATGGTAGTGTGCATACCTGTAAAACCAGCACTTGGGAGGCAAAGGTAGGAGAATTTCCATGAGTTCGAGACCACCCTGAGACTACATAGAGACTACATAGTGAATTCCAGGTCAGCCTGGGCTAGAGCAAAACCCTACCTGGAAAAAAAATGTATTTATTTATTTCAGAGAAAGAAACAGAGATATAGAGAGTATGGGCACACCATGGCCTCCTGCCTCTGCAAATGAACTCCAGGAGCATGTGCCTTTTTGTGCATCTGGCTTTATGTGGGTACTGGGAAATCAAACTTGGGCCATCAGGCTTTGCAAGCAAATTCCTTTAACTGCTGAGTGATGAACTCCAACCCTAAAAATATATTTAAAAAAAGAAAACAAAATTTTTACTCAGTGCACTTGGCATGAGGAATGATACTATTCAAAATCACTCAAGTAAGGGAGTAAATGGCATTTGAAGGACTAACCATTGGGTAACACAGGAAGATCGGCAGTAATTCTGCATGGAGGGTAACAACACAGGGCAGGAGGGAGAGGGGATAAGAACAAATGAACACTGCCCACACTGAAGACCTACTGTATGCTATCACTTAGGGATGGCTGAGTGAGCCCACGATTGGCTAGCTTAAAATGCATCATGTTTGGGCTGGAGAGATGGCTTAGTGTTTAAGGAGCCTGCCTGCCAAGCCCAAGAATGCCAGTTCCATTTCCAAGTCCCACGTTTAGCCAGACACAAAAAGTGATGCAAGGGCGCAATGCTGCACTTGCCCACAAGGGGGCGCACGTGTCTGGGATGCATTCACAGCAGCTAAGAGGCTGCTGGCGCACCCATTCTCTCCTCTCTCTCTCTCTCTCTCTCTCTCTCTCTCTCTCTCTCTCTCTCTCTTTCTGTCTCTGTCTCTCTCTCAAAAAAAAAAAAAGTCATCATGTTTGCTGGGTGTGGTAGAGCACATCTTTAATCCCAGCACTTGAGAGGCAGAGGTAGGAGGATCACCTGAGTTCAAAGCCACCCTGAGACTACATAGTTAATTCCAGGTCAGCCTGGACTAGAGTGAAACCCTACCTAAGAAAAAAAATGTCACATCAAACTGAAAAGAGAGACTGATTGAGAGGGGGAGGGGTATGATGGAGAGTGAAGTTTCAAAGGGGAAAGTGGCGGGGGGGGGGGTGGGGAACAGAGGGAAGTACCAGGGGATATTGTCTACAGTTAAAGAAGTTGTCAATAAAAAATAAAATAAATAAAATAAAAATAAATTTTTAAAAAGTTGGGGCTGGAGAAATGGCTTAGCGATTAAGGCGTTTGCCTGGTTTGATTCTCCAGGACCCATGTAAGACAGATGCACAAGGGGCACATGCATCTGGAGTTTGTTTGCAGTGGCTAGAGGCTCTGGTGTGCCCGTTCTCTCTCTGCCTCTCTTCTATCTCTCTCTGCTTGCAAATAAATAAATAAATATTTTTTAAAAAAATACCATTCACTTTTAAAAAAAAGTCATCATGTTTCTTGTAATATAATTACTGTTCACATGACATGTGCTTCTGTTTGACTAAGACAATGCCCTATTTATTTGTTTGTTTATTTATTTGAGACAGAGAGAGGGAGTGAGAATGGGCACACCAGGGCCCCTGGCTACTGCAAACAAATTCTAGACACACGTGCTACCACGTCTATCTGGCTTATGTGGGACCTGAAGATTCGAACCACGGTCCTTAGCTGCTAAGCCATCTCTCCAGCACTCCACCCCTCTTTTTTTTTTTTTTTTTTTTTGAGGTAGGGTCTGGCTCTAGCCCAAGCTGACCTGGAACTCACTATGTAGTCTCAAGGTAGCTTTGAATTTATGGCGATCCTCCTACCTCTGCCTCCCAAATGCTGGGATTGAAGGCGTGCACCACCATGCCCGGTCTGCTCTTATTTTTTAAAGAGAAATTACTATCATATCAAAAAAAAAATGGAACAACTCCCAGAAGGTGCTTTTTGTTTTTTGTTTGAATTCCATTTCTGCTTAGTTACTAGTTGGTGGCCTGCATCATAGGACAAGTTATTTCTACCCCATTTCATCTTGAGAATGTTTTCTGCATTTCTATGAAAATCGAACAATTCTGATTTCAGAACTGTCCAGAAGTTGGTGCCATTAATTTTATTTCCCTTGATACTTCAGTTTTGAAAATGAGCTCTCATGCAAATATTTCAAGTATATTTATATGAAGGCAACTTTTAGGGATGTGTCTATTTCCTGGGCAAAATATAAAGCAAGCTGTCATGCTTTGGCTTGTTCATCCAGGATACAGCAGTCATTTCTAATGTTTGCACTAGTGGAAAAAATCTGAAATTTTATGTTGAAGATACTTTACAGATATGCCTTGTGAAAGCAGGGCTGATTTTTAATTAGAAATGAACATTTTAATTGTTTTGTGTATGCTTCAGTGGTCCCACTTTAGAACTATCCCCTTCTTCATCTTCTTTTCACCAACAAAAGAACAGCATTAAGCCAGGCGTGGTGGTGCATGTCTTTAGTCCCAGCACTCAGGAGGCAGAGGTAGGAGGGTCGCTGAGAGTTCAAGGCCACGCTGAGACTACATAGTAAATTCCAGGTCAGCCTGCGCTAGAGTGAGACTCTACCTTGAAAAAACAAAAAAAACAAACAAACAAACAAAAAAAAAAAGAACAGCATTAATGGGTGGTGAGTACTAGTTGGAGGAAACATTGCCAAATGGCCCTGATCAGAGCAAGAATCTGCTTTGGGTGGTCTCTCCCTTAAATTTTCTGTTTCTGCCGGGCATGGTGGCTCACACCTTTAATCCCAGCATTTGAGAGGCAGAGGTAGGAGGATTGCCGTGAGTTCAAGGCCACCCTGAGACTACATAGTGAATTCCAGGTCAGCCTGAGCTAGAGTGAAACCCTACCTCAAAAAAAAAAAAAGAAAAAAAGAAAAGAAATTTCTGTTTATGTTGTTATTTCTGAAGGTTTTCATTTCCTATGCAGGCACTGTTGGGAGTGTGGGATGATACTCATTTCCTCTGTCATAATGGCATTCAGTACTAATTTTATAAGTGCATCTTGTGTGAAACTCAATAAATTGAATTTTATACTCTTTTTTTAAAAAATTGAATGGCAGCCGGGCATGGTGGCGCACACCTTTAATCCCAGCACTCGGGAGGCAGAAGTAGGAGGATCACCATGAGTTCAAGGCCACCCTGAAACTACATAGTGAATTCCAGATCAGCCTGGGCTAGAGTGAAACCCTACCGCAAAAAAAAAAAAAAAAAAAGAAAGAAAGAAAGAAAGAAAGAAAGAAAGAAAGAAAGGAAAGGAAAAGAAAAGAAAAGAAAGAAAATAAATGGAATGGAATGGAATGGCAATTTCCCACCTTTGAATTTTAAAAAAGAAAAACAATGAATTAATGTCTACTTTTTTATGAGCAAGAGAATTGGTGCACCAAGGCCTCTAGCCACTGCAATCAAACTTCAGATGCATGCACCACTGTGTGTACATGCATCACCTTGTGCGTGTGGCTTACATGGGTTCTGGGGAGTCGAACCTGGGTCCTTAGGTTTTGCAAGCAAGCACCTTAAGTAAGCCATTTCTCCAACCCTGATGTCTACTTTTTTTTTTAATTTCAGAGAGACACAGAGAGAGAGAGAATGGGTGTGCCTGGGCCTCTCAGCTGTGAGCACCCCCTTAAGCACACACGCAACATTGTGTGCTTGTGACACTTTTGCATCTGACGAAATGTGGGACCTGGAGATTTGAACCAGCGCTCTTAGGCATCCCAGAAAGGCGCCTTAACCGCTAAGCCATCTGTCCAGCCCTGATGGCTACTTTTATAAATTTTCTATATTTATCAGGAGAAGACGTTGTTTTTGTTTTGTTTTGGTTTGGTTTTGGTTTTTTGAGGTAGGGTCTCACTCTAGCCCAGGCTGACCTGGAATTCAGTATGTAGTCTCAGGGTGGCCTTGAACTCACAGCGATTCTCCTACCTCTGCCTCCCACGTGCTGGAATTAAAGACTTGCTCCACCACTCCCAGCTTTCAATTTGTTATTAATCCTGGAAAGATAAGAATATCAGATGGCGCAGCCAAGTCCCCGCTGGCCGCACAGGCGCCGCCTCCTGTCTTCCAGGCCCCAGCACTTGGGTTGGGGGGTTCCGGGCGTGGGAGGCTTGTGGAGACCCCATGGAGGCCGACGAGCTTGGGGGCTCACGAACCCTGGGCGCTGGGCACAGCCTGCTGTGCAGGATCCAAGGCAAACTGTTCACCTGGAATATTTTGAAGACCATAGTTCTGGGCCAGATGCTGTCCTTGTGTATATGTGGGACAGCCATCACCAGCCACTACTTGACAGAAGAGTACAAGGTAAACACCCCATGCTTCAGAGCTTCAGTAACTATTGCCTGCTGCTCCTCGTTTACACGGTGATGCTGGCTTTCCGCTCGGGCAGTGAAAATCTGTTAGAGATTTTTGAGACAAAAATGGTGGAAGTACATCCTGCTGGGCTCGGCAGATGTGGAGCTACCTACCTGATTGTCAGAACATACTAGTATACACAACTCTAACCAGTGTCCAGCTTTTGGATTGCTTTGGGTGGCTCTCCCCTGGTTTATTCTTCCTGCAAGATAGAGTGATGCACTTCATCGCTGTGTTTGTCTGTCAGCTGGGTGTAGGAACCATGGTTGGTGCAGACATATTAGCAGGGAGAGACCATAACTCAGGGAGTGATGTACGGATTGGTGACCTCTTGGTCCTGCTTGGGCTTCCCTGTATGCTGTGTCTAATGTGTGTGAAGAATACACTGTGAAGAAGCTAAGAAGACAGGAATTTCTAGGAATGGTGGGCTCATTTGGAGCAATTATCAGTGGCATACAGCTACTGATTGTGGAATATAAAGACACTGCCAAAATTCACTGGGGCTGGAAAGTTGCCCTGCTATTTGTGGCATTTGCCCTCTGTATGTTTTCCTGTACCGCTTCTTGCCATTGGTGATTAAAGTCACTTAGAACCACTTCTGTCAACCTGGGCCTCCTGACAGCTGACCTCTACAGCCTTTTCTTTGGACTCTTTTTCTGTTTATAAGTTTTCAGGACTCTACATCCTGTCATTTACTGTCATCATGGTGGGCTTCATCCTATACTGCTCCACCCCGAACACGGACAGCAGAGCCAGCTGAAAGCCGTGTGCCTGCTGTTACCAGCAGTGGTATTGACAACCTGGGACTGAAGCTTGAAGAGACCCTCTCCCCAGCCTTGTAGCTGGAGAAGACAGCACAGGGGGCGCTGAGAGCCGATCCTGTCTACTGCTGACAGGGCACCTGGGGAAACCATCAGGCTGAGTGAACACTGCTACATTGGATTGCATCCAGTGGAACAAACTCGTGGAACCCAAGTAGAAATACCAAAACAGAGCAGAGCCCACGGCCGGGTAGTATTTCTGTGTTGAGGACCAATCCTACTAGTGCCAGAGAGACAAGGTGCGGCTGGGAGTCTCAAAGGCACATGTGCCAAAGCAGGCCTGTCCCCTGCAGTCAGAGCTAGGGATAGTTCGGGGTGTTTGTGCAATGGTATTCCTCTCTTGGAAGCTTCGTTTTCTCGACTGGGACAGGCCTTCTGGCCTCTAGGCATAGATGAAGCCTAGTTCCCAATTGCATGTGGTGGAGGAAATGGAACAGCAGCACTTAAGAAACCCTGAGATAAAAGTGTGAATAATGTGAAATGATTACTGGAGTGCAATAACCCAGGAACCCCCTCCTGATTGTGTTCTTTGTTGAAATGTTTATCTTCTTCACTCCCTGCTCCACAGCAGCCACATCTGCTCCTTCCTTCCCAGTTCCAGAGCAAAGTGTTCTCGATGCCCCTGACAGCAGGCATCACGTTTTCAATCTCACACTGGACTCTCCAAGATTTCTCTGAGTAAGGACATGGATGATGTCCCTAAAAATAAATTCTCATAACTCCCAAGACTATTCCTATTGTCATACTGTACATTGTTACAAGGAAAAACACAGTTTCTATCACTAGTTCAAAATGAAAACACAAATTTAATAATCACCCACAAAAGACCACGCTCTGAGCTCTGGAAGTGTTGATTGTTAAGAGGATACCATCCTGTTTCTTACCAGACAGTTGCTCCATGGAAATTTTTTGTAAAAATTGAATTAAAAAATTTGGAGTAAATGTTCATATTAAAAGATTTTAAATTCATGGGAAAAAAGAGTATCAGCATTTTCTTTATTTTATTTTATTTACTTATTTGAGAGAGAGAAGAAGCAAATGAGAGAGAGAGAAAGAGAGAGAGAATGGGCATGGCAGGGCCTCTAGCCACTGCAAACAAACACCAGACACATACGCCACCATGTGCATCTGGCTTACATGGGTACTGGGGAGTCAAACCTGTGTCTTTAGGTTTTGCAAGCAAGTGCCTTAACCGCTAAGCCATCTCTCCAGTACCAGCATTTTCTTAAAATATTAAAAATGAGGACTCCTGGGCTGGAACTCACTGCAATCCTCCTACCTCTGCCTCCCATACCTTTAATCCCAGCTCTCGGGAGGCAGAGGTAGGAGGATCACCTTGAGTTCAAGGCCACCCTGAGACTACAGAGTGAATTCCAGGTCAGCCAGGTTAGAGTGAAACTCAACCTCCCCCCCCAAAAAAAAAAAGCTTGCTTCAATTTAGCCATAATTTGTGGTCAGTGGTCTTTATTCTCACAAATTCTGGGATAACATAATGGAGGCCCCAGCGAGATGGAGACCCCCAACCCAAATTCAAAAGCCGGACCCTTCTCTTTGAGTCTCTGAGACTAAAGCATCACTCCCAGGGGGGTGCACACCTTGAAGATGTTCTGAGGTCCTGGGACACGCTTTCTGCTCCATAGACAGCTGAGGTGAATAGCCACACAAAAGTGAAACCAGCAAGCGCCTGTCTGGGGAGGCCTCCATGGGTAAGTCATAATAAGGCGTTTCCTTCTATGATACCTGGTGTTGGTTCTGGTGGGATCCTTTCTGGGGACAGAGAGGTGTCTGGCAAGGCACATTCACATTCCTGTCCAGGCCATTTACAAGTCACTACACTGCCCATCTGGTTCAGTACAGCTGCGGAGCCCACATTGTCCACTTGGTCCTGGTTCTAGGCAATAGTGAGACGTCACATTGTCTACTTGGTTCTGGTTTTTGGACATGTATATCTTTCGATTATCTGTCCTTTATCTGACTTTCACATGTGCTTTTGCATCTTGTCCTTCTGATTAGTGTTTGTTTTGTCCTTTGGTTCTTAAAATTTTTGGATCCTCCTAGGAATTGCATATCAAGTCACCTGGACAGCCTGACCACCCCAGGTAAATTAAAAATTAGAAATTAAAAATTGGAATTGTCGGGCCTGAAGAAATGGCTTAGCGGTTAAGCGCTTGCCTGTGAAGACAAAGGACCTGGTTCAAGGCTCCATTTCCCAGGACCCATGTAAGCCAGATGCACAAGGTAGCGCATGCATCTGGAGTTCGTTTGCAGTGACTGGAGGCCCTGGCGCACCCATTCTCTATCTATCTGCCTCTTTCTCTCTCTATCGCTCTCAAATAAATAAATAAACAAAAAAAACTTTTAAAAAATTGGAATTGCTGGGCATGGTAGTGCATGCCTTTAATCCCAGCACTTGGGATGCAGAAGTAAGAGGATTGCCATGAGTTCAAGGCCACCCTGAGACTACATGGTGAATTCCAGGTCAGCCTGGGTTAGAGCAAGACCCTACCTCAAAAAAACAACAACAAAAAAAAAAAAAAAAAAAAAAAAAAGGAAAGAAAGAAAAAGAAAAAAGAAAAGAAAAGAAAAAAAGAAAAAGAAAATTGGAATTGATACTAATCAAATTTTTGTTTGGAAAATCCTGTATGTGAAATCTGAAATTATACTCAAAGTAATTTTGAGGTTTGGTTTTGGTCTCCAGAATTATAAATAGAATAGGAATTTTAAATAGGAATACATAACTTCTGAATAAATGAATGAATGAATGTGTGAATGAAAAATATGTCTGGAGTCTATACAAAAAGTGCACTTAAAATAAATGTGTGTATATATGAGTGTCTATGTGGCTCATAGCCCTAAGGCTGCAGAATGATAAAACTTTGCCTTTGTGTCTGTTCTACAACACCAACATAGTGGGAAATTCATTGTGAGGGTTGTCCTCCACCACGCCAACTGTCCTAGACTGTAAGGCCAACTTTTCCTGTTGAGTGTCCCCCAAAAGGAACACTGAAAGTAAGTAAAATCATAGACAAGAAAAAAATTACAAAAAATATATTTAAAAAAAAAAAGGCTGGAGAGATGGCTTAGTGGTTAAGGCGTTTGCCTACAAAACCAAAGGATCCCAGTTTGACTCTCCAGGACCCACGCAAGCCAGATGCACAAGGGGGCACATGCGTCTGGAGTTCGTTTGCCATGGCTGGAGGCCCTGGCACGCCCATTCTCTCTCCCTCTCTTTCTCAAATAAATAAATAAAATAAAATAAATTTTTCAAACTTAAGTTCTGGGTCAATCCCAGATGCTAAAATCTGGAAGAAGAAAAAAACTTTTCTTGTTCTTGTTCTCACATGCTGTGGCTGGGACAGTTCTCCATGACAAAGATAAAAGTAGGGGACTCTAGGGGACTACACATAAACAGGCACCTGCAATGTGTCACCTAATGCTTTCCCCTGAAGGGCTTGATCTGCAGATGGCCAGGTGGCCCTGGGAGTGAGAGGAGGAGCCTAACACACAAGGCACGCTGTTGGAGAGAAAGACAAGACACAGACCTTTCTGGAGTTTATGCTATCTCCCGGAGAATCCCTGATGGCTCTTAGCTCCCGTCTTGCAGAGCCGGGGGTGGGGGTTTACAGGCGCAGGGAATCTCAGGATCCTGGCCCCAACATGATAATGGGTGAGTACCAAATTGCTACAAACAAATGAGGACTTCTTATAAGAAATTTACAACTGTTTATTTAAGTTTACTTGGTCTCCCTATGCTTCTATGGGACTACTAAGAGACAACAACCTCAAGATTTAAATTTAGAAGTACTCAAAAATGAGTCTGTCAAAAAAAAAAAATCTAAAATGTCTAATAATGTTCAAGTCTGCTTTCATATTTAAAAAGATATGTTTCAAAATATTCTGGGTAAATAATATAAATCAAATCTGATCTACTCTTCTATAAACAGCTAATTCAAAAAGCCTTTTTTGGGGGGTGGGAGTGAAAGCAAGCAGAGGGCAAGCTGCAGCAAACTCGTTTATTCACAGAAGTGTAGGGGGTTTTAAGGGGTTTGGCTGGCCAAACATTGTATGGGGTGGTCCCCTTTTTGTGACCAATGACAGCCTGTCTCTGGACAGATCATCTCATAGCAGGTTTCTCACAAGCATGGGACTGTAGCTGTTGTCACGCCAGGCCTGCGCAGGACACCATGTTCACAGAAGCCACTTCCTGGTTTCTTCTGCCTCGTGGTCTGGCTAGGGCCAGACCTGCATTGTGTCATACACCACGTAAACCAGATGCACATGGTAGCACATGCAACTGAAGTTTGTTTGCAGTGGCTAGAGGCCCTGGTGCCTCTCACTCTCTTTCTCTCTCTCTGTCTTTTTTAAAATTTTTTTTTAAATTTTATTTATTTATTTACTTATTAGAGACAGAGAGAGAATGGGCACGCCAAGGCCTCTGGTCACTGCAAACAAACTCCAGACGCATGTGCCACCACGTGCATCTGGCTTACATGGGTTCTGGGGAATCGAGCCTTGAACTGGGGTCCTTAGGCTTCACATGCAAGCACTTAACCGCTAAGCCATCTCTGCAGTCTCTTAAATATTTTTTTTATTATTTTTATTGACAACTTCTTTAATTGTGGACAATATCCCATGTTATTTCCCTCCCTCCCCCCACTTTCCCCTTTGAAACTTCACTCTCCATCATATCCCGTCCCTCTCTCAGTCTCTCTTTTCAGTTTGATGTCATGATCTTTTCCTCCTATTATGATGGTCTTATGTAGGCAGTGTCAGGCACTGTGAGGTCATGGATATCCAGGCCATTTTGTGTTTGGAATAATTCAAAAAGCCTTTTGAGCCCGACATGGTGGCACATGCCTTTAATTCCAGCACTCAGGAGGTAGAGGTAGGAGGATTGCCATGAGTTCGAGGCCACTCTGAAACTACATAGTGAATATCAGGTCAGCTCTGAGCTAGAGCAAGACCCTACCTGGAAAAAAACCAAACAACAACAAAAGCCTTTTGAGAAAAAAATAACTTAATGGTCACATTAAAAGTTTTATAGTAAGGACAATAAGTTTTTGTTGGTAATTATAAGATAAACCGTCTAAAGAAAATCAACTGGAGAGAAAACTTTATATGTGGATATTAAATGTTTGATGAAAAAGATTGTTACAGAGTGGTTACATAGATTGTAAAGTAAAAATGTATAAATGAAAATATAAATAAACTTAAAAGATTCAAGATAAAGCTAATTAACTAAATCTTAAAGTACTTAAATGGATTACAGACTTCTTAAGATATAAAATGATATTAACCTAGGGCTTACATCAGACTAGCAAAGGATGGCCCTGGCTGGTAACCAATTGCTATGGTTTTCAGGTTGTCAACTTAAAACTTTAACTCACTGATGTTAATCTGATCATGATAATAGTTTCAAAAGACTGACTTAAAAATACTCAACCAAGTTAACTAGGTTCCTCTATTTGTAAACCTTTTAACTGAATCTTAAGGTTAAAATTGGCTCATTAATATTTAATTCTCTTCTAAGGTTATTGTATCTAAAGCCCTGCCTCAAAAAATCTCACAGAAAGCAGGGCGTGGTGGCACACGCCTTTAATCCCAGCACTTGAGAGGCAGAGATAGGAGGATCGCCATGAGTTTGAGGGCACCCTGAGACTACATAGTGATTTCCAGGACAGCCTAAGCTAGAGTAACACCCTACCTCGAAAAAAAACAAACAAACAAACAAATCTCACAGAGAAATTATTTACTCTCTTTTCCTATTTTTTTTATCGATTTGGACAACTTCCATAATTGTAGACAATATCCCATGGTAATACCCTCCCTCTTCCCACATTCCCCTTTGAAACTCCACTCTCCATCATGATTTTCTGAGGTAAGGTTTTCCTCTAGCTCAGGCTGACCTGGAATTCACTATGTAGTCTCAGGGTGGCCTCGAACTCTCAGCAATCCTAACTACCTGTCTCCCAAGTGCTGGGATTAAAGGCGTGCGCCACTACCCCCGGCTTCTCTTTTCCTATTTTATAAGGCAAATGGACCACATTTGGATACACCGAACAGCATTTATCTGTCATACACTTGGGAACTATTCCTCAATTCTTCCAACAATCACAGTCTTTAGATTTAACTTACATCATTATTGAGTAAGTTTACTAAAGTGCTACAGACAAAAATTATGGAGTTGATTAAAATTTAAATAGTAATAGATTGTGTCATAAAGTTTTATGTATATTTAAATTCACTATAGTTATATAAAATTAATTTAGAGGAGATTAAAATATTTCTTTCTGGCTCAACAGTTAAAGGTGCTTATTTGCAAACCCAGATGTACATAGTGGAACATGCACATGGACATTGTTTACAATGACAAGTGGCCCTGGCATGCCCATTTCCTCTCTTGCCCATGAAACTTGTCTCCTTTTTCATTAAATCATAGCAGTTTAGACCAGTTCCAATATTCTTTGGGTATATTAAATATTAACTAAATTAACTTCAGAAACTGACTTATAGATTGGGTTGACACCTTATTTAGTTTTTTTTTTTTGAGGGGGGGTTCAAGGTAGGGTCTCACTCTGGCCTGGGCTGACCTGGAATTAACTCAGGGTGGCCTCGAACTCACGGCAATCCTCCTACCTCTGCCTCCCAAGTGCTGGGATTAAAGGTGTGCACCACCACACACAGCTCTTCTTTTTTTTTTTTTTCTTTTTTTCCAAGGGATATAAGTTCATCACACTAGAGTCAAGAGGAAAATGTCCTCAGCTGACCATAGCAGCTAACAGATAACCAGGAACCCAGAGGGTCCCCTCCAAGTCAAGCTCCAGAGGATGCCTGCCCCTGACAAGGAGACCACAGCCCTGCACTAGTCACGCCGGAAGCTGACTAGTCCTACCCATGACAAAAACTTGAGAAATTCAACATAATATTTTTAAAAATCGACATGACGTACATTGTGCCTAGTTTAAAAAAATTACATGTTAAAATATAAGGATTATGACCAAAAGATTTATATATATATAGTCACTATAAGGAGTATAGTGAGTTTATATATTTTATCACTATAGTAGTTAATAAAAAGCTAAACTCGGGCTAGAGAGATGGCTTAGCGGTTAAGGCGCCTGCCTCCTAAGCCTAAGAACGCCAGTTCCCATCTCCAAGGGTTCCAATCTCCAGGTGCCACGTTTAGCCAGATGCAAAGTGACGCAAGGGCGCAATGACGCACTTGACCACAAGGGGCGCACGCATCTGGATTTCATTTGCAGCAGCTGAGAGGCTGCTGGCGCGCCCATCTCTGTCTTCCTCTCTCTCTCTCTCTCTCTCTCCAAGAAAAAAAGCTAAACTTATCTCTGTCAGTAGCTGAAGGAATCCCAAAGAGGGAACTGATACAAATCTTTGTTCAGTTGGTCCCTGGTTAACCACTCTTGTCTCAGCTGCAGCGGGCCCTGTATTACTTGTGTGACTTGCCCTAACAATCGGGTCATGCATTCTCTGGGACATTACTAATTTTGTATCCAGACAGATAGAAAATACTAAAATACTTGCTCTTCATAAACATGATCAACCAACACAGCCCCAGGCTGTATAAAAACCCCAGGCTGGGGAAATGGCTTAGTGGTTAAGGCATGTGCCTGTGAAGCCTAAGGACCCCAGTTCAATTCCCCAGGACCCACATAAACCAGATGCACAAGGGGGCGCATGCGCCTGGAGTTCATTTGCAGTGACTAGAGGCCCTGGTGCACCCATTCTCTCTTTCTCTGTATCTGTCTCTTTCTCTCTCTCCTAACTCCATTTGAACAACAAGAGCCATTTTGATATAATGACTAAGTTAAGTTTGTTAAGTTTCTGTTTCTCTAAGTTTCTATGTCTGAACTGGGGCCACAAATTGTTCCCAGGATTGTATATTCATAACATTCCAGGAAGTAGTTTGATTATAAACGGCTGGTTGCTTCTGTCACTGCACTTGCTTGCCTCTGAAAACCCCCTACCCTGTGATTTCTATGGTTTTGCCCTATTAAAAAAGCCTAAAAGAGCCCGTGTGGTGGCGCACGCCTTTAATCCCAGCACTTGGGAGGCAGAGGTAGGAGGATCGCCGAGAGTTTGAGACTGCATATTTAATTCCAGGTCAGCCTGGACCAGAGTGAGACCCTAAAAAAAAAAAAAAAAAAAAAAAAAGCCTAAAAACGATGACTCGGGGTTGCTCTCTGCACCGCCACCTTAGGGAAACAGCTGTCGGACGGGCTCTACTGTGCACAATTAAAAGCTTGCTTCAATTTGGCCATAATTTGTGGTCAGTGGTCCTTATTCTCGCAAATTCTGGGTTAACAATTAACACAGCATTAAATAAAACACTAAATACTTTTAAGGTACAGTCTGCTTAACGTTGCTGGTTCTCAAATATGCATAAGAAGTAATGTTCAAAGTGGGATTTTAGCATAAAAAGCCTGGCATAGCATTATATTAACTACACAGTCTACAGAAAATTTTTTAATTGAAGCCAATCACTAAAGCAAAAATAGAGTTCAGAGTATATTCATGCAGTTAACAAAAGCACTAATTTTTCCAGTAGTTTAAAATATATATATATATATATATATATATATATATATATATATATATTAGATTTTTATTTCAATTTTATTTTATTTATTTATTTATTTATTTATTTATTTATTTATTTATTTATTTATTTTGGTTTTCTGAGATAGGGTCTCACTCTAGCTCAGGCTGACCTGGAAATCACTATGTAGTCTCAGGGTGGCCTTGAACTCATGAGCCACCATGCCTGGCTCAGATTTAAAATTTTAAGAGTATAAATATATTTTGCTGTTACTGTATGGGTCTGTGGCTGCTCACACATTGTAAGGAAATGAGGATATTTTAGAATGGTACACTAACCATTCAAGTGAAATGTGCCTTAATGTCATTCTAAGAAAACAAAGTGTTTGGAGCTGGAGGGATGGCTTAGTCGTTAAGGCATTTGCCTACAAAGCCAAAGGATCCAAGTTCGATTACCCAGGACCTGTGTAAGCCAGATGCACAAGGTGGCACATGCATTTGGAGTTCATTTGCAGTGGCTGGAGGCCCTGGCATACTCATTCTCTCTTTTTATCTCTCTCTCCCTCTTTCTGTCTCTCAAATAAATAAATTTTAAAAATTTAAGTGTTTTTGCAGTCGTAAATTACCACAAATGCACAAATTAAAGTTTAAGTAGATTGAAATTTGTAAAAAAAAGAAAAGAAAAAAAAAGAGACACTATGTTTTACCTGCTGAAACTTTCCCTATGCGATCTTTGCCCACCCAGCTACATCTCCATTTTCCTTTTTCTTTTTTTTTAATTTTTTTTATTGACAACTTCTATATTTACATACAAAAAAGTATGATATTTCCCTCCCCTCCCCCATTCCCCTTTAGAACTCCAATCTCCGTTGTATCACCTCCCTCTCTCCATTAGTCTCTCTTTAAATTTGATGTCATCATTTTTTTCTTCTGAGGGTCTTGCGAAAGTATTGCTAGGCACTGCAAGGTCATGGATACCGAGGCCAATTTCTGTCTGGGCAGTTGCATGGTAAGGAATTGCACCCTTCCTTTGGCTCTTCCATTCTATCTGCCCCCTCTTCCACAATGGTCCCTGAGCCTTGGAGGGTGTGACAGAGGTGTTTCAGAGCTGGGCACTCCTCCATCCCTTCTTCTCAGCACTATGTTGACTTTTGGGTCATCCCAGTGCATTTTCCTTTTTCTGTTTGTTTATTTGTTGCTTTTGTTTTTCCAGATAGGGTCTCACTCTACCCCAGGCTAGAATTCACTATGTAGTCTCACAGTGGCCTAGAACTCACAGTGATCTCCTACCTCTGCCTCCCGAGTGCTGGGATGAAAGGTATGCACCACCATGCCCAGCTCCATTTGTATTTGTCTGGTGTATCCTAGCCAGCCCCGGTGAAGCCCAATTCTGTCTTTGACAATACTTTTTCTTCATCTTCCTGCAGCAAAAGCTGAGGCAGAAGTAACCATCCATTTCCTCTCGAAGCACATCTGGGATGTAGAGGATACCACATGCACACTCACGTGACACACATTCATCACCGAGAGCAGTTGAGTGATACTTGTCGCTTAAGGCTTCACGGTGGAAAGCAGTGTTGGTTTTTGTGCTCCTTTAATTCCCACACACTCATCAATGGCCGACTCTTGGCAAGAGGACATAAACTTCCCTAGGACTGGACAGTTCAATTGTCCAAACTCCGCAGCCAGGCCATTCCACTTCGTGAAATAAAACATAGATTTACATGGCTTAATTGTACCCCATAAAAATTTTTTTTGCATTTCCATTTCTTTTTTTTTAATTGAATTCTTTCTTCCTTTTTTAATTTATTTGTATTTTTTTATTTGAGAGCAACAGAGAAAGAGAGAGAGAGAGAAAGAGAATGGGCTCACCAGGGCCTCCAGCCACTGCAAACGAATTCCAGACGAACTCCAGATGCATGCGCCACTTTGTGCATCTGACTTATGTGGGTACTGGGGAATTGAGCCTTAAACCAGGGTCCTTAGGCTTCACAGGCAAGCACTTAACTGCTAAGCCCTCTCTCCAGTCCCTATATTTCCATTTCTATAAAACATGCAAGGCAATGTGCAGTGTTAACACCAGTGACATGAAATAACATTTTGAAAGTGTTATGGATATATATATCTCCACCAGTAAATAAGATGTGGTGTGCTGTCCACCCCCCAGCAGGTTCTGAGCCTGTTGACTCTGACCTTGACTGAGAGCATTAGTTTGGGAAGCTGGGTTTTTTAAAATATATTTCTATTTATTTACTTGAAAGAGTCTATGGGTGTGTCGGGAGCTCTTGCCATTGCAAACTAACTCCAGATGCATGCACTACTTTGTGCATCTGTCCTTTATTTATTTATTTTATTTATTTGAGAGAAAGGCATAGAGAGAGAAGAGAGAGAGAATGGATGTTCTAGGGCCTCCAGCCACTGCAAACCAAGTCCAGATGCATGTGCCCCCTTGTGCATCTGGCTTACGTGGGTCCTGGGGAAATGAACCAAAGTCCTTTGGCTTTGCAGGCAAACGCCTTAACCGCTAAGCCATCTCTCCAGCCCTGTGCATCTGTCTTTATGTAGATACTGGAAAATTAAACACAGGCTGGAAGGCTTTGCAAGCAAGCACCTTTAACAACTGAGCTATCTCCCCAGCCTATGGGAAGCTGCTTTAATTCTCTGGGTACAAAGGTCTGGTAATGTGTCTCCCAAATAGATACAATAAAGAGATGCTTTCCAGGTTGGAGAGATGGCTTAGCGGTTAAGGCACTTGCCTGCAAAGCCTAAAGATCCATGTTCGACTCTCCAGATCCCATGTAAGCCAGACACACAAAGGTGAGGCAAGCACAAGGTCGTACATGCCCATTAAGTGGCATAAGAGTCTGGAGTTTGATTGCAGTGGCTGAGGTCCTGGCGTGCCAATTCTCTCTCTCTCCATCTCTCTCTCTCTCTCTCTCTCTCTCTAAAATAAAATTTTAAAAGACATGCTTTCCTATTTTAAAGAAAATCTCATGTGTACAGTTCCTCTCATAGCCTTTCTGTGTGTGTGTTAATTTTTTAAATATTTATTTATTTATTTATTTATTTATTTATTTATTTATGAGAGAGAAAGAGGGAGAAAGAGAAAGGGGAGAGAGAGAGAGAGAGAGAATGAGCATGCTAGGGCCTCCAGCCACTGCAAATGAACTCCAGATTCATGCGCCCCTTTGTGCATCTGGCTTACATGGGTCCTGGAGAGTCAAACCAGGATCCTTTGATTTTGCAGGCAAATGCCTTAACTGCTAAGCCATCTCTTCAGCCCTGTGTGTTAATTTTTCAAGGTAGGGTCTTGCTGTGGTCTCAGGATGGCCTCAAACTCATGAGGATCCTCCCACCTCAGTCTCCCAAGGGCTGGGATTAAACACATGGGCCACCATGCCCAGTCTCTCACAGCCTTTCTATCATTCAACCCTGACTAGAATAGTCCATCAAATTATGTTTACAGCACTGCAAGGCATCTCTCAGGCCAAGGTTTCAAATCCTTCCACATTCCTCTCACAAATCAGTTCCAAAAAGCCAGGAGCTTGGAGGTGGCTCAGCAGTTAAGGCATTTGCCTTCATGTAAAGCCAGAAGCACAAAGTGGTACAAGCATCTGGAGTTTGTTTGCCATGGCTAGAGGCCCTGGTGCACCCATTTTCTCCCCTTCCCTCCCTTTCTCTCTCTTTCTCTGTCTTTCTTCTCTCTGTCTCGGTCTGATAGCAAATAAACAAAGTAAAAAAAAAATTAAAAATCCAAAAGTCACACAGTCAGGTTTCCATCAGCAATTACCCCACTCCTCTGGAACCAATTTTCTGCTCAGTTACCTTCTGGTTGCTGAGACAAAGCACCAGGCCAGAAACAGCTGATGGGCAGAAAGTTGTTTATTTTTGCATACAGTCTTGAAGGGAACTCCGTGATGACAGGCGAAACCTGGCTGGATTTCACCTCCTTGCCAACATCAGATGGACCACAGCAGCAGGAGAGCGAGTTCCCTTTCTATCATTCATTGAGCCTCACCTGCCTCCGTGGGATGGAGAGGAGGCTCCAGAGCTTCTTTCCTTCCACACACTCCTTATCTGAGCTTAACTCGAATCACAGGAAAAGGTGAGCCTTCTATTCAGTGTTTGGGGGCAACGGGTGCTCTGTGCCACTGAAAAGGTACATATTTATTCCCATACCCTCATGGAAGCGACAGGCACTGTCGCCCAGGCAGTCTCTGGCAGGGAATTCATCCACTGCGTGAATTCGTAGTGGCCTCTCATTCACATCTGCTGTGCTCCCACCACAGAAAGATACACGCAGATAAGGGTGACCCCAGAAAACCACTTCCCTAGATCTCAAACTATGACATCAGAGCGTGGAACCTGCCACGCCCCAAGGTCTTAACGAGATAGGGCTGCTCCACCAGGAAATGCAAAATACCAGACATGCTTTTTCTTCAGGAAGTTGGCTGGGTGGTGGTTAAAGTCAACAGTCCTCCTGCCCTCCTGCATGCCCACGCCTCCCGGCTCACCTGGCTGATCACACACATTTCACTAGAAGGAAAGTGTACCAATGATTCACCAGCCAATTTATGCAGGCCCCTGACACCGCAGAGCAACTCCTCGATGACAGGAGGAGGACAGAAGGGCAGCCAGGTGGAAAGAGGACAGCCACCCACCCTCTTCTGCCTTGATTCTGATCATCACCCCAGCCCAGCACCAATAAGGTTAACCTGGAGCCAGGTGATAAATGTCCCCACACCAACTATTCTGTCTTCCTCCTCGCTGACTTGACCCTACCCTTCGTTGCTCCTCGTTGTCATAGGCCACTCCCCTGCGTTAACATCTTCAGGATTTACAGGAAAGCTGTGGCCTCAGTTTCCCTCCCAGTGTCTTTGGTTCTCTGTAGAACAGCCGGCCACACACACCCTCTCTTCATCTGTTAGCCGCCTGGCAGGCGCTATGTAATCACTGCCTTCCCAGCAGGCTCTGGCAGGGTACTTATCATCACTCATCCACTCTCACCTTCTTCCTGGCTTTCTCACAAACCATGCCAAGCAGCCCACAGCCCCTCGGAGACTCTAGGCTTCTTCAGACCCCTCCCTGGGCTTTGGCTCCCCGGGGACAGTGAACCCCCAAGCCTCCTGTCTGCTCCACTGTCCTTCAGGAAACTTCCTGGGGGGTATGTAAGGGCTCAGTCCCTGCCCTGGTATCTGCTGGGACCCGCATTTCCAGACACCTGTCCTCTGGCTCATATCTGCACATGCTCTCTTCTACAGCTGAGGCTCGTGGTCCCCCAAACAGCCATGTGTTTGCTGATTGCAACTGAACCGACCGCCCTCCCTGCAGCTGGTCCGCACAGGTCTCTAGTTTTCTCTCCATCTCTTCGTCTTCCCTCGGGCCACCAGAGCCTGATTTCAAGCCTGCGTTCTTTTGACTGACTATTTTCTCGCCTCCTTTCCATTTCTGCTCCATCTTCCAATGTGACAACTGCCAGCAGAGTGACAGTTCTCAAGTGTAACCCTGATCTTTTCATTCCTGAGCTAAAAACTTTCATGTTTGGCAGATTCCCAAAGATTTCAAAGGATTATAACATAGTGATTGAGTTCCACAAGACGGTATACATAGCTAATGACACATGTACACCATCATGCTACTTTAAAAAAAAATGTTGTATTTATTTAGTTGAAAGACAGAAAGAGGCAGAAAGAGAGAGAAAGAGAGGGAGAGAATGGGCACCAGGGCCTTCAGCCACTGCTAACAATCTCCAGATGTATGCACCCCCTTGTGCATCTGGCTTACGTGGGTCCTGGAGATCAAACCAGGATCCTTTGGCTTTGCAGGCAAATGTCTTAACTGCTAAGCCATCTCTCCAGCCCTCTCCCCCTTTTTTTTTTAAAAAAAAGCCAGATGTTGTGGCTATGCCTTTATTTTTATTTATTTATTTGAGACAGGGTGGGGGAGAAAGAGAGAGAGGGAGAGTGCGAATGGGTGCACCAGGGCCTCTAGCCACTGCAAACGAATTCCAGACGCCTGTGCCCCCTTGTGCATCTGGCTTATGTGGGATCTGGAGAATCAAACTGGGGTCCTTAGGCTTCGCAGGCATGTGCCTTAACTGCTAAGCCATCTCTTCAGCCCCCACTTTTTTTTTTTTTTTTTTTTTGAGGTAGTGTCTCACTCTTGCCCAGCCTAACCTTGAACTCACTCTGTGGTCTCAGGCTGACCTCAAACTCACAGTGATCGTCCTATCTCTGCCTCCAGAGTGCTGGGATTAAAGGCATGCACTACCACGTCCAGCTAAAATAGTTAAAATTTTTTTACATGTTATTTATTTGTAAGCAGAGAGAGTGTATAAGCATGCCAGGGCCTCCCACCACTGCAAACGAACTTCAGATGCATGTGCCATTCTGCATATCTGGCTTTCAGGGGTACTGGGGAACCGAATCAGGGCTGTCAGGCCTTGAGGCCTTATAAGCAAGTGCCTTTAACCCCTGAGCCCTCTCTCTAGCCTTTTTTTTCAAAGTTGAGGGTTTTATTATTATTATTATTATTATTATTATTATTGACAATAAACCATGATAATTCCCTCCTCCCTCATTCACAATTCCACTCTCCATCATATCCTCTCGCCCCTGTCAATCAGTCTCTTTATTTTGATGTCATCATCTTTTTCTCCTATTATGATGGTCTTGTGTAGGCAGTGTCAAGCGCTGTGAGGTCATGTATGTCCAGGCCATTTTATGTCTGGAAGAGTGCATTGTAAGCAGTCCTACCCTTCTTTTGGCTCTTACATTCTTTCCACCACCTCTTCCGCAGTGGACCCTGAGCCTTGGAAGTTGTGATAGAGATGTTTCAGTGCTGAGCACTCCTCTGTCACTTCTTCTCAGCACCATGGTGCCTTTTGAGTCATCACAGAGGTCACCACCATCTGAAAAGAGAAGCTTCTCTAACCAAAAATGAGAGTAGCAGCACTCGGGAGGCAGAGGTAGGAGGATCGCCGTGAATTCAAGGCCAACCTGAGACTACATAGTGAATTCCAGGTCAGCCTGGGCTAGAGTGAAACCCTACCTCGAAAAATGAAAACTGAAAACAAAAACAAAAAAACAAAAGTGAAAATAGCATTAATACATGGGTATGAACATTAAGAGAAGTGCTTACTGGGCAGTTTGGTGAGCATAATATATGCATTTAGGCAAACACCAACAGGCATTACACCCCTAGGTCTCATGACTTCCCCCATCATAGATTTTCAGTATCAAACTAGAGTCTTGCTCTAGCTAGGCTGACCTGGCATTCACTATGTAGTCTCAGGTTGGCCTCAAATTCACAGCAATCCACCTGCTTCTGCCTCCCGAGTGCTGGGTTTTAGAACGTTTTTATTTGCTGATTTGAGAGAGACAAACACAGAGAGAGTGAATATGAGTGTGCCAGGGCCTCTTGCCACTGCAAATGAACTTCACATGCATGTTCCACTCTGTTCATCTGGCTTTACGTGGGCAGTAGGGACTTGAACCCAGACCGTCATACTTTGCAAGCAAGCCCCATTAGCTACTGAGCTCTCCAGCCACACCCCCATTATCCATTATCTTTTTAAAAAATTATTTGGGCTGGAGAGATGGTTTAGCGGTTAAAATGCTTGCCTTTGAAGCCTAAGGACCCCGGTTTCAAGGCTCGACCCATGTAAGCCAGATGCACAAGGGGGCACACACATCTGGAGTTCATTTGCAGTGGCTGGAGGCCCTGGCGTGCCCATCCTCTCTCTCTCTCTCTGTCTATTTCTGTATCTCTCTCTCAAATAAATAAATAAATAAAAATTATTAATAATAAAAAAACTTTAAAAAATTAGGAAAAAAAGAGAAAAAATATTTATTTGTTTATTTGAGGAGAGAGAGAGAGAGAGGAAGATAGAGAACAGGCACACCAGGGCTTCTAGCCGCTGCAAGAAGCTCCAGATGCATGCACCACCTTATGCATTTGGCTTACATAGGTATTGGGGAATCAAACCTAGATCCTTAGGCTTCACAGAAAAACACCTTAACCACTAAGCCATATCTCCAGCCTGTGTTATCCATTATCTTCATCCCCCTTCCCCTGTGTGTGTGTGTGTGTGTGTGTCCCATTGAGTTGATTTAGGGTTGCTTGCATGAGCATAGATAAGGGCTTATTTACCAGAGAACAGCAACTTACCAGTGGCTACACCACTGAAGAAAATGTCTCCCCCTCCATAAACTACTAATAACTCTTGGGGTAGGGGTGGGCCTCATAAGCTCCTCCACCATCCATGATGGAATGTTGATCTTGTGTAGGTCTTGTGCAGGTGACAACAGCTGCTGTGAGCTCATGAGGCAGTGGCCCTGTCATGTTGAGAGGACAGCATTCTGCCTCTCTCCTACCTATCCTCTGGCTTTTACATTCTTTTTGTTTGTTTGCTTGTTTCTTTGTTTAGAGAGAGAGAGAGAATTGGCATGCCAGGACCTCAGCCACTGTAATTGAACTCTAGACGCTTGCGCCACCTAGTGGGCATGTGTGACCTTACGCTTGCCTCACCTTTGTGCATCTGGCTAATGTGGGATCTGGAGAGTTGAACATGGATCCTTAGGCTTTTCAGGCAAGTGCCTTAACTGCTAAGCCATTTCTCCAACCCTAGCTTTTACATTCTTTCTCTCTCCTCTTCTGAAATGTTTCCTGAGCCTTGGAAGGGGTGATAGAGATGTCGCATTTAGTGCTGCGCACTCAACAGTTACTTACTTGAGTATCCCTGATTTTTACTGCAAAAAGAAGCTTCTCTGACCAAAGCTGAGAGCAGCACTCACCTATGGGCGTGAACATAGATATTTAGAAATCAGTTTAATGGGTACAACATATCCATGTAGGCAAACAATAGTAATAGCTTCCTTCCTAGGGCTGGTGACCTCCCAAGACATGGGCTTTTGAATATGTTCTCAGTACCAGACATGAATTCCTTCCCATGGAGCTGGCCTCGAGTCCAATCAGAAAGCAGTTGGGGAGCTGCAGAGATTGTTCAGTGGTTGAAAGAGCTTGCTTGTAAGGCTTCATGGCCCAGGGATTGATTTCCCAGTACCCACGTAAAGCCAGGCACAAAGGTGGCCAAAGTGACACATACATTTGGAGTTTGTTTGTTTGCCCTGGCATGCCTATTCTCTCTCCCAGCTTCTATTTATTTATTTATTTATTTATTTATTTATTTATTTATTTATTTATTTAAGAGAGAGAAGTAGAAAGAGAGAGAGAGAAGAGAATGGGCACTCCAGGGCCTCCAGCCACTGCAAACAAACTCCAGATACATGCGCCTCCTTGTGCATCTGGCTTATGTGGGTCCTGGGGAATCGAACTATGGTCCTTTGGCTTTGCAGGCAAATGCCTTAAGTGCTAAGTCATCTTCTCCAGCCCCCAGCTTCTTTAAATGTATTTTTTACTTATTTATTTGCAAGGACAGAGAGATAAAGGGAGCCAGAATGAGAAAGAGGAAGTGGGCACACCAGAGCCTGTTGCCACTGCAAATAAACTCCAGATGCATGTACTACTTTGTGCATCTGGTTTTATGTGGGTTCTGGAGAATTGAACCTGGGCCATCAGGCTTTTGTTACCAAGTGTCTTTAACTGCTGAGCCATCTCTCCAGTCTGCCTCCAGCATCCCCCATCCCCACCACACCTTTCCTTCTCTAAAATATATATATTGGTTTATTGAGGTAGGGTTTCACTCTAGTCAAGGATCTCCTGGAATCTGGAATTCACTAGGTAGTCTCAGGGTAGCCTCAAACTCAAGGCAATCCTCCAACCTCTGCCTCCTGAGTACTGGGACTAAAGGCATGCGCCAACATGCCCAGCTAAAATAATTTTTTAAAAACAGAAGCCAGGCTCTTGCACGGATCCACTGTGTTGGTGAAGGCAAGAGACCAAGAAAGCCGGGCGTGGTGGTGCATGCCTTTAATCCCAGGACTTGGGAGGCAGAGGTAGGAGGATCACCATGAGTTCGAGGCTACCCTGAGACTATATAGTTAATTCCAGGTCAGCCTGGACCAGAGTGAGACCCTACCTCGAAAAAAAAAAAAAAAGAAGCCAGGCAGAGGGTGGTAGTGCACACCTTTAATCCCAGCACTCAGGAGGCAGACGTAGGAGGAATGCCTTGAGTTCGAGGCTACCCTGAGACTACCTAGTGAATTCCAGGTTAGCCTGAACTAGAGTGAGACCCTACCTGGAAAAAACAAAAGTAAATAATAAATAAATAAAATAATAAAAATGAAAACAGAAAGATAGCCATTGGTTACCCATAACAATCATGCCTTTATTGCACCAGTGCTGGGACTAAACATGTGTGCCACCACGATCAGAATTTTGCTTTTCTTTTTTAACCCTTTCTTCAGATAGGGTGTGGTGGTTTGAATTAGATATCTCCCATAAATTTATGTGTTCTGAATACTTGATCCCCAGCTGATGGCAATTTGGGAGGTGGAGGCTTGCTAAAGGCGGTGTGTTGCTGGTAATAAACCTTGAAGTTTATTAGCCCTTACCTTGCCCGTGGTAGTTGGCTCACTCTCCTGCTGCTGTTTTCCACATGCTCTGGCAGAGGTGATGTCCAGCCTCTGCTCAAGCCATGTTGTCCCCTGTCATCATGAAGTTTCCCCTTGAGACTGTAAGCCAAAATAAATACCTTTCCTCCCATGAGCTGCTATTGGTGGAGTGCTTGGTCCCAGCAACAAGAAGGTAACTACAGCATTGGGAAACTGTAGGAGGCCTCGATGGCAGGTGGATGATGGGAGAAACATGCCCCCTGCCCAGTGAGCATGGAGGTATGAGAAGTACAAATTAAAGGACTCATCACCTAAGGAGAAATAGGGGCGGGTGCCAAGAGGAATCCTGTGAATGGAATGGCAGAGTGACAAGGACAGTTTGATGATGAAGAGGAAACAGGAGCAGAAGTGATAGAAAAGGGGTGTACTCCCTCTAAGGCTCAGGGTCCATTGCAGAAGAGGTGGCGGAAAGAATGTAAGAGCCAAAGGAAGGGTACGACTCCTTACAATGCAATTGTCCACACAGAAATTGGCCTCGATATCCATGACCTCACGGTGCCTAGCAACACCTTCACAAGACCCTCATGATAGGAGAAAAAAACGATGATATGAAATAAAAAGAGAGACTAATGGAGAGAGGGAGGGGATATGATGGAGAGCAGGGGAATGGGGGAAGGGAGGGAAATATCATTATTTATTTTCTATATTTTCTATATTTTCTATATATTAAAAATTAAAAAATTGGGCTGGAGAGATGGCTTAGCGGTTAAGGTGCCTGCCTGCTAAGCCAAAGAACCTGGTTCCAATTTCTGGGTCCCACGTTTAGGCAGATGCAAAGTGACACAAGGGCGCAATGCCGCAATGCTGCACTTGCCCATAAGGGGGCGCACACATCTGGGTTTCGTTCACAGCAGCTGAGACTGCTGGCGCGCCCATTCTTTGTCTCCTTCTCCCTCTCTGTCTGTCTCTCTCTGTGTCTCTCTCCAAAAAAAAAATAAAATAATTTTTTAAAAGTTTTAAAACAAATAAAAAGAAAAGGGGCATAGTCATGACTCAGTGGTAGCCCCTGGAAGCCTCTGCTCTGCCCAGAGCAGCCTCACCAGGTACCAGTGTGCTGGACATTTGTCAGCATGTTTGACGTGAGCCAACCAACACCACCAAAAGCAACACTGGCAGGGCTAATCCAAGACCATACCCTCTCCACATCTGTGGCCTGGACCCAGGGGTGACAGGGCATACAGGGGTGAAGAGGTGCAGAGAAAGGGGAAAGGACAAAAGATCACATATGACATACAAGTGGAAGAGAGACTATGGAGGGATGTTATGGGGAAAGGAGAGAGGGGCACGGGAAACAAAACTTATATTAAAGCCAGGCATGGTGGCACACGCCTTTAATTCCCGCATTAGGGAGGTAGAGGTAGGAGGATCTCTGTGAGTCCGTGGCCATCCTAAGACTACATTTCAAATTCCAGGTCAGCATGGGCTAGAGCAAAATCCTACCTCAAAAAACAACTATATATATATCATAATGAGCTGGGCATGGTGGCACAGGCCTTTAAACCCAGCACTTGGGAGGCAGAGATAGGAGGATCACTGTAAATTCAAGGCCACCCTGAGACTACATATCAAAATCCAGGTCAGCCTGGGCTAGAGCAAGACCCTACCTCAAAAAACAAAACAAAGCCGGGCATGGTAGTGCATGCCTTTAATCCCAGCACTTGGGAGGCAGAGGTAGGAGGATCACCCTGAGTTCAAGGCCACCCTGAGATTACATAGTGAATTCCAGGTCAGCCTGGGCTAGAGGGAGACACTACCTCGAAAAAGAAAAACAAAAAAATAAAGAAAAAATTATATTAAAAATATAAAGGCTGGGCGTGGTGGTGCACGCCTTTAATCCCAGCACGTGGGAAGCAGAAGTAGGAGGATCACCGTGAGTTTGAGGCTACCCTGAGACTACATACTGAATTCTAGGTCAGCCTGGGCTAGAGGGAGACACTACCTCGAAAAAAAAAAAATATATATATATATATAGAGAGAGAGAGAGAGAGAGAGAGCGAGCTGGGCAACAGTGGCACAGGCCTTTAATCCCAGCACTCGGGAGGCAGAGGTAGGAGGATCATTGTGAGTTCGAGGTCAGCCTGGGCGCTAGAGTGACACCTTACCTAAAAAAAAAAAAAAAGAAGAAACCAAGCATGGTGGCGCAGCAGCCTTTAATCCCAGCACTTGGGAGGCAGAGGTAAGAGGATCACTGTGAGTTCGAGGCCACCCTGAGACGACACAGAGGAATTCCAGATCAGCCTGAGCTAGAGTGAGATCCTACCTCAAAAAAAAAAAAAGAAAAGAAAAGAAAGAAATAAAGAAAGAGAGCGAGAGAAAGAGAAAGAAAAGAAAAGGGAAAAAATAGAAATGGGAGGGAGGGAAGGAGGGAGGGGTGGAGGGAGGGAGGGATGGAGGGAAGGAGGGAGGGAGGGAGGGAAGGAGGGAGAAAGAAGAGAGAAGAGAGAGAGGGAGAGAAAGAAGAGAGACACAGAGAGAGAGAGGTGGTGAGACTTCACTGCCCAGGAGTTACTATTTCCTCTGATGCTATTTACTATTTACAGAGATGCTATTTACTATGCAGGCCTGACCTTCCATGGAGGAATGGCACAACAGGACACTTACAATTAACAACAGGTAACATCTGTGTATTGAGCTGGGACAGATTTTTTTAAAATATATTTTATTTATTTACTTATTTATTTGAGAGAGAAAAAGTCAGAGAGAGAGAGAGAGAATGGGTGTGCCAGGGCCTCTAACCACTGCAAACGAACTCCAGATGCATGCACCCCTTTGTGCATCTGGCTTACATGAACCGGGATCCTTTGGCTTTGCAGATAAACGCCTTAACTGCTAAACCATCTCTCCAGCCTCCAAGACAGATTTTTAAAAAATTATTTATTTATTTATTTATTTGAGAGAAAGGAGAAAGAGGCAGGGGGGAGAGAGAGAGAGAATGGGCATGCCAGGGCCTCCCACCACTGCAAAAGAACTCCAGATGCATGTGCCCCCTTGTGCATCTGACTTACATGAGTCCTGGAGAGCCGAACTGGAGTCCTTTGGCTTTGCAGGCAAACACCTTAACCTGTTAAGCCATCTCTCGAACCCAGATTTTTAAAAACTAAATAATAAGCTTTGCATTTTTGTATTTTTGCATTGGCAGAAACATTGAGCAAGGAGATTTCATATGCCACCCCTGCCCCCTACAAAGACAAGTGGCTTCCTACTGCGTGCCGGGCAAGTCCAAGAGCAATTCCACAGAGTGACAGCACAAAAGAAGTCAGGGGTCAGGAAATGGAGCTCTCTCCCATTGTTACTCAGTTCGTGTGTGCTGCACTAACACGCAGTTTACTGGTGCATTTAGAGAGCCCAGTGTTCTTGCTAGTTCTGATACATCTAGATTCTTGACACTTCCCTTTGAGGCATAGGGAAATTGTTACACAGAAAAGTGCAAAAGCAGCAAGATTCATCTGCCAGTAACCCCAAGGGAAAGGAAATTAAAGCTTTGCTTATCTGAGACAGACAACGAAATTGCAGGTAGAACCCAGAGGCCCATCGTCCAGATCACCATGACAACAGGCATGAAGGGACACGAGCTGATGGGTCAGGTCAGGCCCAACACAGTTAGTAATGATAATATATGCAAATAAAGCAAGATGAAAAACCTCCAATGAAAACCCTGAGTCTAAAATGAGACAGTGACAGTCAGGCTCCTCATATTTATGTACTTCATGTCTGTATCAGCTTATAGGAATTCATGGCTTCCTGAGCTGAAATAAAACACACTATTAACTCAGATCCAAAGCTTTGCTTCTGATATTCATAAAATGTATAGTGGTTTTTTTCCCCATTGTTATCATTTTAGGGATAGCTGAGGCTCACCTGACACTACCTGTGAAGTCCTGCCAGCTCTAGGGGTGGGGTCACTCCCTCTGCCTTCTCATTCCCCACCTCTGCTGGCCAAGTTGCTGGCCTGGTGGAGGACCTGCCCAGCTGTCCTTAATTACCTGCCTGTGTCAGGCCATGGCTGCTCTCACCATTGGGCATGTGTGAAGATTTGAGTGTGAACCTAGGTCCCCATAGACTCAGCTTTCTTTTTTTTAAAGTATTTATTCAGTTATTTAGTTATTTATTAGAGAGAAAGAGAGAGAGGGGGAGAGAGAATGGGCGCACCATGGCCTCTAGCCACTGCAAATCAACTCCAGATGCATGCATGTGCCACTATGTGCATCTGGCTTATATGGGACCTGGAGAATCAAACCTGGGTCGTTTGGCTTTGCAGGCATGTGCCTTAACTGCTAAGTCATCTCTCCAGCCCCTTTTTTTGGTTTTTCAAGGTAGAGTCTCACTCTAGTCCAAGCTCACCTGGAATTCACTATGTAGTCTCAGGATGGCTTCAAACTCATGGTGATCCTCCTACCTTTGCTCCTGAGTGCTGGGATTAAAGGTATGTGCCACCACACCAGGCTTGGTGTGTTTTTTTTGTTTGTTTGTTTTTTGTTTTTCTGTTGTTGTTTTGTTTTGTTCTTTTATTAGTATTATTTACAAGCAGAGAGAAATAAAGATAAGAGACACAGACAGAGAGGAGAGAATGGGTGTACCAGGGCCTCTAGCTACTGCGAACAAACTCCAGATGCATGTGCCACTTTGTGCATCTGGATTTACATGGTTCCTAGGGAATTGAACCAAGGTCACTAGACTTTGTAGGCAAGTGCCTTAACCACTGAGCAATTTCTCCAGCCCCTCAGGAGTTTTACTAAGCTGTTGACTTGGGGCTCCAGCCCACCCTGGCTGGAGGAGGTGTCACTGGGGACAGATCCTGGGGCCTAAAGTTGTGTTTACAGGCTGATCTGATTCCAGCAGAAAGGTGTGAAAAGCAGTTTGAGCTTGGGGGTTTCTGTTTGCTTGCTGCTTGCTTTTGGTGTCTGCTGGCTGTTTGGTTGTTTCTCTCTGCTTGAATCTGTGAAAGGGGGCCAGCTTCTGACATTAAAGCAACTTCCCCTGGATCTATAAGTTTCAAATAAATCCCTTCTTCCCACTGGAAGTTTGTCCCAGCAACGTGGAGCTGTCTACAACAGTACAGAAGCATCCAGAAATGCCCCCCCACCACCATGCATACCCAGGCTCCAGACACCCTTCCCTTTATGCTGTTGTAGAATATAAAACTATGATGGTCATCGGCCTTTCATCCCAGCACTTGGGAGGCAGAGGTAGGAGGATCACCATGAGTTTGAGGCCACCCTGAGACTACATAGTCAATTCCAGGTCAGCCTGAGCTAGAGTGAGACCCTAACTCAGAAAAAGAAAGAAAGAAAGAAAGAAAGAAAGAAAGAAAGAAAGAAAGAAAGAAAGAAAGAAAGAAAGAAAGAAAGAGAGAGGGGAAGGAAGGAAGGAAGGAAGGAAGGAAAGAGAGAGAGAAAGAAAGAAAGAAAGAAAGAAAGAAAGAAAGAAAGAAAGAAAGAAAAGAGAGAGAGAGAAAGTAAGTGAGTTTGAGGTCAGCCTGAGACTACATAGTAAGTTCCAGGTCAACCCAGGCTAGAGTGAGACCCTACCTTGAAAAACCAAAAAAGTCAGGCATGGTGGCACACACCTTTAATCCCAGCACTCAGGATGAAGAGGCAGGAGGATCACTGTGAGTTCAAGGCTACCCTGAGATTATATAGTGAATTCCAGGTTAGCCTGAGCAAGAGCGAGACCCTGTCTCAAAAAAAAAAAAAAAAAAAAAAAAAAAAGAAGGACTGAGGAAATGGCTTAGCAGTTAAGGCACTTGCCTGTGAAGCCTAAGGACCTCAGCTCAATTCCCCAGGACCCACATAAGCCAGATGCACAAGGGAGCACATGTGTCTGGAGTTTATTTGAAGTGGCTAGAGACCCTGGCATGCCCATTCTCTCTTTCTCTCTGCCTCTTTCTCTCTCTCTCTCTCTCTCTATCTATCTATCTCTTTCATGTGCCCCTTGTGCATCTGGCTTACGTGGGTCCTGAGGAATCGAACCTGGGTCCTTTGGCTTCACAGGCAAATGCCTTAACCACTAAGCCATCTCTCCAGCCCAAGAAAATTTTTAAAAAGAAGAAGAAAAGTAAATAGATATTGGGCTGGAGAGATGGCTTAGTAGTTAAGGTGCTTGCCTACAAAGCCTAATGACCTGGGTGACCTGGGGTTTGATTCCCCAGTATCCCATGTAAAGCCAGATGCACGAAGTGGTACATGCATCTGGAGTTTATTTATAGTGGCTAGAGGCCCTGGTATACCTACTATCTCTCTCTCTCTCTCTCTCTCTCTCTCTCTCTCTCTCTCTGTGTGTGTGTGTGTGTGTGTGTGTGTGTGTGTGTGTGTTTGCAAATAAAAATATTTTTGACCAAAAAACTAATAAAAAAAATTTTTTGAAAAAAGAAATATAGATGTAGCCAGGCATGGTGGTGCACACCTTTAATCCCAGCACTTGGGATTAAGAGGTAGGAAGAGCTCTGTGGTGGTTTGATTCAGGTGTTCCCCATAAATTTAGGTGTTCTGAATGCTAGGACCCCAGCTGATGGAGATTTGGGAATTAATGCCTCCTGGAGGCAGTGTATTATTGGGGGTGGGCTTATGGGTATTATGGCCAATTTCCCCATGCCAGTGTTTGGCACACTCTTCTGTTGCTGTTGTCCACCTTATGTTGACCAGGGGATGATATCCATCCTCTACTCATGCTGTCGTTTTCCCCTACCATCACAGAGCTTCCCCTCAAGTCTGTAAGTCAAAATAAACCTTTTCCCCCAAAAGCTGCTCTTGGTCAGGTGATTTCTGCCAGTAATGTGAACCTGTCTGCAACAATCACCATGAGTTCAAGGCCACCCTGAAACTACATAGTGAATTCCTGATCAGCTTGGGCTAGAGCAAGACTCTATCTCAAAAAAACCAAAAAGGAAAAAGAAATATAGATGTAACAAGATTTCCAGGAAATACTGTGACTCCCCAACACAGCCAATGGGGAAGATGTCGAAGGGGGACCTCTTGCACTGAGGGTTTCTTGTAGTTTTTTTGTTTTGTTTTGTTTGTTTTTCGAGGTAGGGTTTCACTCTAGCTCAGGCTGACCTGGAATTCACTAATGTATTCTCAGGGTGGCCTTGAACTCACGGTGATCCTCCTACCTCTGCCTCCCGAGTGCTAGGATTAAAGGCAGGTGCCATCACAAGCGACTATAAAGGTTATTTTCTATGCTCAGAGGACACACTGCCTTTTTTTTTTTTTTTTTTTTTTTTTTTTTTTTTTTTTTTTTTTTTTTGACTGGGCAGCTGATCCTGCAGGGTTGAAAATGAACTGTCCCACTTTTGCTACTCAGAATCTCAGTTTCTTCTTTAGTAGAGGCGGGTATTTCCAACAGTGTCCCGTCAATCAATACCAGGCCCTAAGTGGTTGGCAAGTCAATTTATTTTTCTCCCCCATCTTTTTTCTTTGCCTGCTGGCTGACTGGTGTGAGCAGGCAGCGGTGTCAGCTGTAACTTCAGGTTCAGAGCCGTTCTCTTTACCCCGCTGATAGAAGCGCTCCCTGGGTGCCCAAGCAGGTAGGATCTAGGGTGGCCATTGGAAGCAGAAATTTCCAGAATGTGAAGACTATCAGGTTTCTAGGCTAAGTTCCCAGACCTGGGAGGTGTTGCTACTGAGGTCACAGCCTGCCAGACTGGCCCTTCACACTGACCTCCTCCTGGAAAGAACACAGAGACCCTCAGGTGCTGCCCTCTGACTGGCACCCTCTTGCCATGTTGGCTGCTCTGAGCTCAGCATCACGTATGACCAGGGACACAGTGGTCAAGTGCCCACTGTCACAAGGCTTCTAGTTACAGTGTCTCTCCTGACCAGTGTATACTGGTATACTGCTGATCCAGCAGCTTGGGCTGCAGTAGACCATGGGTAGCATGGACAGAGCTGCTAAAGCCCATGAAATAAAGCAATGTTAAGGAGAGGGGTCTATTCTAGAAAAAAGTTACTGGGGCTGGAGAATGGCTTAGCGGTTAAGGCACTTACCTGCAAAGCCTAAGGACCCAGATTCGATTCTCCAGGTCCAATGTAAGCCATATGCACAAGGTGGCACGTCATCTGGAGTTTGTTTGCAGTGGCTAGGGGTCCTGGCGTGCCCATTCTCCCTCTCTCTGTCTCCCTCCTTCTCTCTGTCTCCGATAAATAAATAAAAATAGAAAGAAGTTACTGTCTGGCTGGGGTGTATGGCTCAGAGGTAGATCATGTGCCTTGAGAAGGTGGAGCCTTGCTGAAGGAAGTGGGGCACTGGGATGGGCATTTTTTTCTATATATTTTTTGTTTTTTAACTTTTTATTATATATATATATATATATATATATATATATATATATATATATATAGAGAGAGAGAGAGAGAGAGAGAGAGAGAGAGAGCGGGCACACTAGCAACCTCTCAGCTGCTGTGAACAAACTCCAGACTCGTGCGCCCCCTTGTGAGCAACTGTGGAATTGCGCCCTTGCGTCACTTTTTGCATCTGGCTAAAGGTGGGACCTGGAGATTAGAACCGGCATTCTTAGGCTTGGCAGGCAGGTGCCTTAACCACCAAGCCATCTCTCCAGCCCTGTTTTTTTTTTTTTTTAAATATTTTTTCTTTATTTTATTTGAGGGAGAGAGGGTGTAGAAAGAGAAAGAGGCAGCTAGAGAATGGACACATCAGGGCCTCCAGCCACTGCAAATGAACTTCAGATGCATGCCCCACCTTGTGCATCTGACTTATGTGGATCCTGGGAAATTGAATCTCGGTCCTTTGGCTTTGCAGACAAGCGCCTTAAATGCTAAGCCATCTCTCCAGCCAGGCCTTAAGGTTTTATAGCCCAGCCTCAGTTTCTGTTCACCCTCAGCTTCCTGACTGGCTGCACTGTGACTACGGGGCCTCCTGCTGCCATGCCTTGCCTGCCATGGTGGACTGTGTCCCCTTAAAATTGTAGGTCATAATTAACCCATTCCTTTCTTTCTTTTCTTTTTATATTTTTTTCTAAATATAGAACGCTTCACCAATTTGCATGTCATTCTTGTGCAGGGACCATGCTAATCTTCTCTGTATCGTTCCAATTTTCAGTATATGTGCTGTCGAAGCGAGCACTTGTTTCTCAAGGTAGAGTCTCACATTAGCCCAGGCTGACCTGGAATTCACTACGTAGCCTCAGGCTGACCTTGAACTCACAGAGGTCCTCCTATGTCTACCT
This sequence comes from Orientallactaga sibirica, assembly GCA_036365145.1. Classification (NCBI taxonomy): domain Eukaryota; kingdom Metazoa; phylum Chordata; class Mammalia; order Rodentia; family Dipodidae; genus Orientallactaga; species Orientallactaga sibirica. Next base: position 7,324,547 of record JAEOAD010000061.1, read on the forward strand.
CCCAAGTGTGCCAACATACCCGGCCAATACCATGTTTTTGTTTTTTGGTGGTTTTTGTTGTTGTTGTTGTTTTTTGTTTTGTTTTGTTTTTGCCTCTAGTCATCTGTGGATGCACATGCAGGGTGATTCCATTTCTTGGCTATTGTGAACAGTGCTGTCACACATAGGGATGAGCTGGTATGTCTGTGGCATGCTGATGGTTTTGATCCCATTGGCACACAACCAGCTGTACAGTTTGTGGCCAAATTTCATGGGTATATGCATCTCCGTGGTATCCGGTTGATCTCTGGGGAGTCAGGATAGCCCTTGCCCTACATGGACAGCTATCTTTCTGAGTGGCTGAAACTGAGTGACAACATGAGGCCATATCACTTGGCTAATCAACCCACAGATCAATGTCACCAATGCTGGGAGGCTGGGGGTGGAGGAACTCAGGCCTAATTGAGAATCCTAAGAGCAGATGCTCCACATTCTGAGTATTGATTTCTCGTTCCAGCTACCCATTAACCCACCAGACTGCAAGAGAATCCCTGCTGGAGGAGGGGCAAAGGGGTCTTTTATATGTTTATTACCTTGTTACTTAGGATTAATGGAAAGCAATTCTTCCAAAAAGATATAAGCAAATCAGAAGATAAATTAGTCTTTTATTTTTTAAATATTTTATTTATTTATTTGAGGGAGAGAAAGAGACAGAGAGAGAAAGGGTGTGCCAGGGTCTCCAGCCACTGCAAACAAACTCCAGATCAATGTACCACCTTGTACATCTAACTTGACATGGGTACCAGGGAATCAAATCAGGGTCCTTAGGCTTAGCAGGCTAGTGCCTTGACCACAGAGCCATCTCTCCAGTCCCATAATTACCTTTCTAATTCTAAATGCTGTCCAAAGTAACTGTCCTATTCCCTGGCACTTCATTGCAGATAGATGTGTAAATGCACAGGTTTGGAGGGAATAAATGCCAAAAGGTGAAGACTGGATCATGAGGGCTTATTTATTTACATCCTCATGTTTTAAATATTTTCCCAGGTCTTAATACAGTATCTTATTTTTTTTTAATTTATGATAGAGAGAGTGAGAGAGAAAAAGAGAGAGAAATTGGCATCCCAGGGCCTCTAGCCACTGTAAACGAACTCCAGATGCATGCGCCACCTTGTGCATCTGGTTTACGTGGGTTCTGGGGAATCAAACCTGAGTCCTTAAGCTTCACAGGCAAGCTCCTTAACTGCTAAACCACATCTCCAGCCTGTATCTTATTATTTTGTTTTGTTTTTCCAGGTAGTTTTACTCTAGCCCAGGCTGACCTGGAATTCACTATGTAGTCTCAGGCTGGCCTAGAACTCATGGCAATCCACCTACCTCTACCTCCTGAGTGCTGGGATTAAAGGTGTGTGCCACTACGCCTGCATTATTATTATTATTATTATTATTATTATTATTATTATTTGTTTTTTTGAAGTAGGGTCTCACTCAAGCTCAGGCTGACCACGTAGTCTCCGAGTGGCCTCAAACTCACGCAGTCCTCCTACCTCTGCCTCCCAAGTGCTAGAATTACAGGTGTGAGCCACCATGCTTTATCTTATTTTTGCTGGTTTTTTTTTTGTTTTGTTTTGTTTTTTGTTTTTTTTCCGAGGTAGGATCTCATTCTAGCTCAGGCTGACCTCACAGTGATCCTCCTACCTCTACCTCCCGAGTGCTGGGATTAAAAGCATGCACCACCACGCCTGTTTTTGTTTTTTTTTATTTTTATTTATTTATTTGCAAGCAGAGAGGGAGGTAGAAGAGAGGCAGACAGAGAGAGAATGGGTATGCCAGGGCCTCTAGCCACTGCAAACTAACTCCAGATGCATGTGCCCCTTGTGCATCTGCCTTACATTGGTCCTGGAGAATTGAACTGGGATCCTTTGGCTTCACAGGCAAATGCCTTAACCGCTAAGCCATTTCTCCAGTCCCCCTCACCCTGGTATTATTTTTATAATCAGAAAAATGTCAGCCAGATATGGTGGTGCATGCCTGTAATCCCAGCACTAGGGAGGTAGGAAGAAGCAGGAGGATCAGAAACTCACTGTCATCATTGGTTACATGCATAATGAGTATGAAGCTAGCCTGGGCTACATGAGACTCTCTGTCAAAAGGAGGAGAGGAAGGAAGGAAGAGAGGAAGGGAGGGAGGAAAAGAGGAAGAGAGAAAGGGAAGGATGGGAGGGAAGAAGGGTTGCAGTTACCTTCATGTTGCTGGGAAAAAACATCCAACCCAAAGCAGCTGAGGGGAGGAAAAGGTTTATTTTGGCTTCTAGTCTTGAAGAGAATCTCCATGACAGCAGGGAACAAATGGCAGAGCAGAAGCTGACATCATGTCTCACCACAGCAGGTGGAAAACAGCAACAAGACTGAGCTGCATTCTGGCAAGGCGGAGCTGGCCCACCCCAGCAGCACACCACCTGAATTACCGCCAGCTAGGGACCAAACACTCAAAACCCATGAATTCATGGGTTCATCTGATTCAAACCACCACAGGAAGGAAGGAAGGAAGGGAGGGAGGAAAGGAGGGAGAGAGGGAGGGAGGGAGAGAGGGATCTCATTAAACACAAACACAGCTTTCAATTACATGTCCTTTTCCTTAATGCACAATTTTCATTTAGTAATGATGAATGGGAAAGAGTACTCTGCCGACAGGTCAGCTCTTCTATGCAGTGTATAGAATATTGATATTCAGGGAGGGTGAGCTTTTTATAACTGACCAGAAACTAATATTCCATCATTTCTGATTATAGGCTTGTAGAACATTTGCAACCCTTGAGTCACCACCGCTCTTGAAATCTCCTGAGAAAGCGCCTATGTATTTCCCAGAGTCCTCTTGGTGCTGCCAAACAAACATGGTTTTCAGGAGGGTCCTCCCATAGAGGACATGTTTCTGGACAAGGGTTTCCTTCTCACTAACACTCTGCCCCAATTCCATTTTCCCCCTCACACAAAGAGCTAAGACGTTGCTGGGGATTAACAAGCCACACATTCTACATGAAGAATGATCTGACATTTCAATTGCCCCGAAGTGTGAAAGGGCTCTATTGTGTAGAGATTCAGATCTATCACGACCACTCATAATGTTCTGCTTAGAAACCCAGCTTTCATTGTCTTCCATATATCACAAGCAATCTCCTCTTGCAGTTTGCAGACAGCGTTTCAGTTGTGCATCCAGAAAAAGAAGAGTTTGGTGTCTGGTGAGTAAATCCATGACTGATGAGCCCTCCTGAAATCAGTGCCTACGAGATTTCAAAGGTTTCTGTCCCCACACATTATGTAACTATAGCTGCATTTGCTAATGATCCAATGGAGGCCAATTGCACAATACAGCAGGAAAGAGAGGAACATTTACAAGCATAAATGAAAGATCTCACTCTCCTTGGAGACCAGCAATATGACCCCGGCCCCTTTTTATTTTTTAAATATATTTTATTTATTAGCCAGGTGTGGTGTCGCATACCTTTAATCCCAGCACTCGGGAGGCAGAGGTAGGAGGATTGCCAAGAGTTCGAGGCCACCCTGAGACTACATAGTGAATTCCAGGTCAGCCTTGACCAGAGTGAGACCCTACCTTGCAAAACCAAAATATATATAATTTATTTATTTAAGAGAGAGAAAGAGGCAAAGAGAGAGGCAGAGAATGGGCACACCAGGGCCTTCATCCACTGTAAATGAACTCCAGACACATGTACCTCCTCATGCATCTGGCTTACATGGGTCCTGGACAGTCGAACGGGAATCCTTTGGCTTTGCAGGCAAATGCCTTAACCACTAAGCCATCTCTCCAGCCCTATTTTTATTTTTTACTGACAACTTCTATACTTACAGACAATAAACCATGATATTTCTCTCCCTTCCCCCATACTTTCCCCTTCAGAACTCCACTCTCCATCATATCCCCTCCCTCTCTCCATTAGTCTCTCTTTTAATTTGATGTCATTGTCTTTTTCTCCTATTATGTGGGTCTTGTGAAGGTATTGCTAAGCACTGCAAGGTCATGGATATCGAGGCCAATTTCTGTCTGGACAGTTGCATTGTAGGAGTGTACCCTTCCTTTGGCTGATACATTCTTTCCGCCACCTCTTCTGCAATGGACTCTGAGCCTTGGAGGGTGTGACAGAGATGTTTCAGTGCTGAACACTCCTCTGTCACTTCTTCTCAGCACTATGTTGCCTTTTGGGTCATCCCCAGTGGTCACTGTCATCTGAAAAGAGAAGCTTCTCTAACCAGAAGTGAGAGTAGCATTGATATATGAATATGAACATTAAGTGTAGTGTTTTCAGGGCAGGTTGGTGAGACTAATGTATACATTTAGCCAGATAAGAGCAGGCTTTATATCCCTAAGGTTATATCCCTAAGACTTAAAAAAAAATTTTTTTCTGATTTTTATTTATTTATTTATTTATTTATTTATTTATTTATTTATTTGAGACAGAGAGAGGGACTGAGAGAGAGACTGAGAATGGGCACACCAGGGCCTCTAGCCACTGCAAATGAACTCCAGACACACGCGCCGCCATGTGCATCTGGCTTACGTGGGTCCTTGAGAATCGAACCTGGATCCTTAGGCTTCGCAGGCAAGTGCCTTAACCACTAAGCCATCTCTTCAATCCTGCCATAGGCTTTTGATTAGGTTTTCAGTACTAGGCATGTATTTCCTTCCGTAGAGCAGGCCTTCAGTCCAATTAGAGAGCCGTTGGTTTCCCCCAGAGCAGACATGCCACTATTGCACTCATTCAGTCATTTGGCCTGTCTGGCCAAACTTGAGGCTTTCAGTGTCCCCTTTTTGCTGATGACTTCTGTCTCCCATTATTTTTATTTTTTGAGATAGGGTCTCACTCTAATGCAGGCTGACCCAGAACTCATTCTGTAGTCCCAAGCTGGCCTCAAAGTCATGGTGATCCTCCTACCTCTGTCTCCCAACTGCTGGGATTAAAGGTGTGCACCACCATACCCTGCTGACCCCTTTTTAAATAAGAGGCCAATTAAAAAAGAAACAGAAATGAAAATTTTTTAATCAGTCTCGGTCATTTTGGCATAACAACACAAAAAATGAAGATACAGTGTGTCTATTATCCACACACATTATAGCTTGCTTGTGAGTGTATCAGATGCACTGGCATGCTGTGAGGAAATGATGTATTTGATGTATCTGTCCAATAAATAGTGTACTTAAAAAAAGAGGAGGGAGGCTGGACAGATGGCTTAGGGGTAAAAGCACATGCCTGTGAAGCCTAAAGACCCATGTTCAATCTCTCTCCAGATCTCACGTAAGCCAGACACACAAAGGTGAGGCAAACACAAGGTCACACACATCCACTAGGTCATGCAAGCCTCTGGAGAGATAGCTTAGCAATTAAGGCAATTGCCTGTGAAGTCTAATGGCTCAGGTTCAATTCCCTAATACCCATGTAAAGCCAGGTGCACAAAGTGGCACATGTGTCTGGAGTTTGTTTACAGTGGGTAAAGGCTCTGGTGTGCCCATTCTCTCTCTCATCTGCCTCTTTCTCTTTCTCTCTCAAATAAATAAATAAATAAAAATTTAAATTTTTTAATATTTTTATTTATTTGCAAATAGAGAGAGATATAGAGAAGACAGAGAGAATGGGCACACCACGACCTCTAGCTGCTATAAAGGAACTCCAGACACATGTACCACTTTGTGCAGCTGGCTTTACATGGGTATTGGGAAATCAAATTTGAGTTGTTGGGCTTTGCAGGCAAATGCCTTAACTGCTAAGCCATCTCTCCAGCCCATGAAAAAGAAAATTCATTTTTTGGTTTGGTTTTTCAAGGTAGGGTTTCATTCTAGTCAAGGCTGACCTGGAATTCACAATGTAGTCTCAGGGTGGCCTTGAACTCACGGTGATCCCCCTACCTCTGCCTCTTGAGTGCTGGGATTAAAGGCGTAAACCACCACACCCAGCCTGAAAAATATTTTTTTATGTGGGGCATGATGGCACACGCCTTTAACCCCAGCACTGGGTAGGCCAAGATAGGAGAATCACTGTGAGTTTGAGTCCAGCCTGAGACTATATAGTGAGTTCCAGGTCAGCCTGGGCTAGAGTGAGACCCAACTTCAAAAAAAAAAAAAAAAAGAAAAGAAAAAAGAAAGCCAGGCATGGTGGTGGTGCACACCTTTAATCCCAGCACTCAGAAGGCAGAGGTAGGATGATTGACATGAGTTTGAGGCCACCCTGAGAATACAGAGTGAATTTCAGGTCAGCCAGAGCTAGAGTGAGACCCTACCTTGAAAAAATAACAAAAAAAAAGATAAAATATATATTTTTATTTATTTGTAAGCAGAGAGAGTGAGAGAGGGGCTGAGAGAGAATGGGCACACCAAGGCCTCTTGCCAGGGCTAATGAACTCCAGATGCATCCCTCTACTTTGCATTTGGCTTTATGGGGGTAGTGGGGAATTAAACCCAGACCATTAGACTTTGCAAGCAAGAGGCTTTAAGTGCTGAGCCATCCTCTCAGCCCAGAGGTCATAATTTTTTATTTTTTATTTTTCAAGGTAGGGTTTCGCTGTAGCCCAGGCTGACCTGGAATTCACTTGGTAGTCTTAGGGTGGTCTTGAACTCACAGTGATTCTCCTACCTCTGCCTCCTAAATGCTGGGATTAAAGGCAGAGGTCATAAATTTTGATTTTCATTCAAATATTTTATGATCTCCTGCTAGAAAGACACTTGGATAAAACATGTGTTTTTTTTTTTTTTCAAGTAAAACCAAAGTATTTTTATCAATAGGAGAGTATTTAAATGGCCAGTGAATGCCATGAAGTACTGGGCTACATCCTTGAGAATGGGCTGCAAACACATAATTGTCTGAGTGGCCAGTAAATTGTGCTTTTCCATTGGATGTCTTAGAACACTCCCACTTTACTCTTTTTTATTTTATTATTTTATTTATTTTTGGTTTTTTGAGGTAGGATCTCACTCTAGCCCAGACTGACCTGGAATTTACTCTGTAGTCTCATGATGGTCTCAAACTCATTGTGATCTTCCTACCTTTGCCTCCCCAAGTGCTGAGATTAAAAGCGTGCGCCACCACGCCCAACTTAAAAATATTCTAATTTATTATTTATTTTCAAGCAGAGGGAGAGAATGGGCTCTCCAGGGCCTCTTGCTTTTACAAATAAACTCTAGTCCCATGTACCACTTTGTGCATCTGGCTTTTCCTGGGTGCTGGAGAATTGAACCTGGACCGGTAGACTTTGTAAGTTCCCTTAACCTCTGAGCCATCTCTCCAGACCCATTCTCTCTCTCTCTCTCTCTCTCTCTCTCTCTCTCTCTCTCTCTCTCTCTGCCTCTTTTTGAGGTAGGGTTTCACTCTAGCCCAGGCTGACCTGGAACTCACACTGTAGTTCCAGGCTGGCCTCAAACTCACAGCAACCATCTGTCCTACCTCTGCATCACAAGTGCTGGGATTAAAGATGAGCGTCACCATGCCCAGCTTTTTTTTTTTTTTCCAATGCAGAGTGTCGCTCTAGCCCAGGCTGACCAGTAGTCTCAGGGTGGCCTGGAACTCTGAGATCTCCTCTGCCTCCCAAGTGCTGGGATCGATCTTTCTTTCTTTCTTTCTTTCTTTCTTTCTTTCTTTCTTTCTTTCTTTCTTTCTTTTCTTTTCTTTTCTTTTTTTTTTTTTTTTTTTTTTTTTTTTTTTTTTTTTGACAGGGTCATGCTATGCAGCCCGGGCTAGCTGAAACTCATTACCTGTGATCCACCTGCCTCAGCCTCCTTAGTACTGGGTTTGCTGGAAGGGACCACTGGCTTTTTCTTCTCCAATGGACCAATTCTCTGGGGAAAAGAGGAAAGAAAACATTTTTCTCCAATCATAGAGCCCCACCTTTCCTGTAGAAGACAGCTGAGGACGTGGTAGAACTGACATGGTACGAGGACCTGCGTGGATCTCACTGCGCTGAACTGCGCTGAACGCAGGGCACACATCTGTGTCAGAGAGAGGAAGGCGCGGTCAATGAGGACAGCGGGTCCACAGAGCTATCCCAGTCTGGGGCTCCAGCCCTTGGATGGGGCCGCCTATAGTTAAAGTGGGTCTTCCCACCTCAATTAACCTAATCTAGAAGCCCCCTCATCAACAATACCCAGAGACTTGTTTCCATGGTGATTCTAAATCCTGTCACATAGACAACCAAGATTGTCACAGCTAGTAAGAAAATTCAGCCTGGGACAGGGTCGGGTGTTCTTCTGTCCTGAGGAGCAATAGAAAAGCCATTGGACCAACAATAACAACAACAAAAAAGGCTTAAATGTTCTCAATTCTAAAATATGCGTGTACTGCTCTCTACTGGCAGGGTGTCAGAAGTGCACTTTATAAATAACAGTCCAATTTTTATTCACTTTTTTTTTCCAAAGTAGGTTCTGATTCTAGCCCAGGCTGACCTGGAATTCACTATGTAGTCTCAGGGTGGCCTCAAACTCGTGGTGATCCTCCAACCTCTGCCTCCCGAGTGCTGGGATTAAAGGTGCGCGCTACCACACCTGGCAACTATCTGAATATTTTTTGTTTGTTGTTTCTTTGTTTCACTCTAGTCCAGGCTGAACTGGAACTCCCTCTGTAGCCCAAGGATTGAATTCATGGAGCTCCTGCTACTTCAGCTTCCCAAATTCTTGGATTAAAAACACACACCAACGCCAGGCATGGTGATGCATACTTTAATTCCAGCATTCAGAAGGCAGAGGTATGAGGATAGCCAAGAGTTTGGAGCCACCCTGAGACTACATAGTGAATTCCAGGACAGCCTGGGCTACAGCAAGACCCTACCTCGGAAAGCCAAAAACAAAACAAACAAACAAACAAAAAAAGCACCACCAAGCTCAGTGTTCTTGGATACATTTTTAAAAGTATAAACCCTAAACAAATATTTTATAAATTAAGCCTGGTGCTCACCAAATGATAAACAAAATTCAAGTAAGTGGAATACAGATTAGAATTTCAAAATGAAAAGATTTCTCAAAGAATAGTACAGTTTTAAGCCGGGTGTAGTGGCGCACACCTTTAATCCCAGCACTCGGGAGGTAGAGGTAAGAGGATCACCGTGAATTCAAGGCCACCCTAGAGTACATAGTGAATTCCAGGTCAGCATGGGCTAGAGTGAAATTCTACCTCAACCCCTCCAAAAAATAAATAAATAAAAATTTTAAAACTAGTACAGTTTTGCTTTTATCAAAGACACAAACTTAATGCAGTCAAGAGTTTGCACAAAAAAAAAAATAACAGGCTGGTTGTGGTGGTACACATCTTTGACACCAGTGCTTGGGAAGCCAAGGCAGGAGGTTTTATTTTTGTTTATTCACAACTTTGATAATTGTAGACAATATCCCATGGTAATTCCATCCATCCCCCACTTTCCCCTTTGAAACTCCACTCTCCATCATATCCCTCCCCCTCTCAATCAGTCTCTCTTTTATTTTGATGTCATCATATTTCCCTTCTATTATGATGGTCTTGTGTAGGTAGTGTCAGACACTGCAAGGTCATGGATATCTAGACCATTTTGTGTCTGGAGGAGCACGTTGTAAGGAGTCCTATCCTTCCTTTGGCTCTTACATTCTTTCCTCCACCTCTTCCACAATGGATCCTGAGTCTTGGAAGGTGTGTTAGAGATATTTCAGTGCTGAGCACTCCTCTGTCCCTTCTTCTTAGCACCGTGGTGCCTTCTGAGTCATCCCAGTGGTCATTGCCATCTGAAAAGAGAAGTTCTCTAACCAAAAGTGAGAGTAGCATTAATATATGGGTATGAACATTAAGAGAAGTGCTTACTGGGCAGTTTGGCGAGCATAATATATACATTTAGCCAGACACCATTAGACATTACACCCCTAGGGCTCATGACTACCTCTGTTGAAGGTTTTCAGTATCAGGGATGTATTCCCTCCCATGGAGCGGGCCCTCAGTCCAATTAGAGAGTGGTTGGTTTCCCCCATAACAGACATGCCACTATTGCACCTGTTGTCTCATTTGGCCTGGCTGGCCACACTTAAGGCTTTCAGTGTCCTTTTTTTTTTTAAAAAAAAAAAAAATCTGTCTCTTTATTTTATTATTATTTTTGTTTATTTATTTGAGAGCAACAGAGAGAGAGGGAGGGAGAGAATGGGCACACCAGGGCCTCCAGCCACTGCAAATGAACTCCCGATACACACGCCACCTTGTGCATCTGGCTTATGTGGGTGCTGGGGAATCGAGCCTCGAACCAGGGTCCTTAGACTTCACAGGCAAGCGCTTAACCACTAAGCCATCTCTCCAGCCCTCAGTGTCCATTTTTGAGTATCTTCACTGGTGATTCCTCTCCCATTGAACTGCATGGAGCATAGCTTTTTCCAGCTTTCTGTCAGCTGGTCCACATAGAAGAGGCTTTCAGCTCTACATGTCTGTTTTTGTGCCAGTACCATGCTGTTTTTGTTACTATGGCTCTGTAGTATAGGTTAAAATCAGGTATGGTGATACCACCAACCTTATTTTTGTTGCTCAAAATTGTTTTAGATATTCAAGGATTTTTGTGCTTCCAAATGGATTTGTGGATTGTTTTCTCTGTTTCCATGATATGTATTTTTTTAAGGTAAGGTCTCACTCTAGACCAAGCTGACCTGGAATTCCCTATGTTTCCTCAGGGTGGCCTCAAAGTCACAGTGATCCTCCTACCTCTGCCTCCCAAGTGCTGGGATTAAAAGCATGTGCTACCATGCCCAGATTTTTTTTTGTAAGGTTTAGAGAGAGTTTATTAGATTAAGAGAAGGAAAGAAGAGAAAATACAGAGAGCACAAGAGCCCACATGGGAATAGAGGTACCCCATCTCAGCCCAGCAGGGATGAGATGGGGGGTGGTTACCAGAGCAGGGATCTGGAGGTTCAGGAGAGATGAACAGCCAAAAAAAGAACGTCCAGCCCCTAATTTTGTATTTTATTTTTGTGATTTTTTTTTTCGGTGCTGAGGACCAAACCTAGGGCCTTAGGCTTACTAGGCAAGCACTTATCCACTGAGTTAAACCCCCAAACCCTGTATTTTATTTTATTTTATTTATTTTATTTAATTTATTTATTTTATTTTTTATTTTATTTTATTGAGGTAGCATCTTGCTCTAGCCCAGGCTGACCTGGAATTCACTTTGTAGTCTCAGGGTGGCCTCGAACTCATCATGATCCTCCTACCTCTGCTTCCTGAGTACTGGGATTTAAAGGTGTGAGCCACCGCACCTTGCCCTATTTTGTATTTTAGATATGGCCATGAGCAGGGTGAAGTAGGCTTGTCGATTGATGGAGTCTTAAGGATGAACCATGAGTTGCAGTGGAGACTCAGTGGAGATGCCAGGAGTATAGGATGGCTTCCAAGGAGAGCTGTTGGCCCTGGGTGAAGGTTTCTAAGACTGTGAGTACCTAGGTGGAAGGGCAGAATTGGAACTCCAGAGACTCATCACTGGTTAGAATTTTTGGACTTGGAGACTTGTCATTGATTAGTTGTTGGACTTAAAGCTACAGAATTTGATGTTTGCTCTGTTTGTTTTAAATCTTGTATTAGTTCAATTTTTCCTTGTTATGCCCAATGCCAACTTTTACAGTGTGAATGTTTATTCTGTGCCATTATGGCTTATTATGGGTTTTTTGTGTGTTGTTGTTGTTGTTTTGGTATTATGGCTCAGTTAAAAGATATTGGAGGGCTGAAGAAATGGCTTAGTGGTTAAGGCATTTGCCTATGAAGCTCAAGGACCCTGGTTCAATTCCCCAGGACCCACGTAAGCCAGATACACAAGGGGGCACATGTGTCTAGAGTTCCTTGCAGTGTCTAGAGACCCTGGCATGCCCATTCTCTTTTTCTCTTTGCCTCTTCCTCTTCCTCTCTCTCAAATAAATAAATAAAATAGAAAAAAATATTTTAAAAAAATCTTAGAGCCAGATGTGGTGGCACATGCCTTTAATCCCAGCACTTGGGAGGCAGAGGTAGGAGGATCACCATGAGTTCGAGGCCACCCTGAGACTACATAGTGAATTCCAGGTCATCCTGGAATAGAGTGAAACCCTACCTCGAAAAACAAAACAAAACAAAACAAACAAACAATAATAAAAAGATATTGGACTTGCTGGGTGTGCAGGCCTTTAATCCCAGCACTCTTGGAGGCAGAGGAAAAAGGATCACTGTGAGTTCAATGCCACCCTGAGACTACATAGTCAATTCCAGGTCAGCCTGGGCTAGAGTGAGACCCTACCTTAAAAAACAAATAAAAATAAAAAACAACAACAAAAAAAAAGATCTTGGATTATGTTTGGATATCATGGGGGACTGATAAAAAAAATACTATGGGGGGGCTGGAGAGATGGCTTAGTGATTAAAGACTTGCCTGTGAAGCCTAAGGACCCCGGTTAGAGACTCCATTCTCCAGGACCCACATAAGCCAGATGCACAAGGGGCTGCATGCATCTGGAGTTCGTTTGCAGTGGCTGGAGGCCCTGGTGCCCATTCTCTTTCTCTCTCTCAAATAAATAAATAAAAATATTTTTAAAAAACTATGGGGACTTTTAAAGCTGAACTGAATGCATTGCATTTTACATCATGTTTGGTAATCAGTTTGTGGGGGCCAGGGACAGAATGAGGTGGTTTGATTCAGGTGTCCCCCATAAATTTAGGTGTTCTGAATGCTAGGTCCCCAGCTGGTGACAGTTTGGGAATTGGATCTTCCTGGAGGCAGTAGATTGTTGGGAGCAGGCTTATGGGCTTTATAGCCAGCTTCCCCTTGCCATTGTTTGGCACGCTTCCCTGCTGCTATTGTGCACCTGATAATGGCCAGCAAGCGATGTCCACCCTCTGTTCATGCCATCATTTTTCCCTGCCATCATGGAGTTTCCCCTTGAGTGTGTAAGCCAAAATCAACCCTTTCTTCCCCAAAACTGCTCTTAGTCAGGTGTTTTCTGCCAGTAATGCAAAGCTGACTCCAACAGTGGTGTAGTCCATCTGGCACTAGTTTTTAAAGCATTAAGATGCAGAAAGGAGTGTGCACATGGCTCTAGAGATGGACACTACCCAATGTGAAATGCAGGCTTGAAGTCCCTGCAAGGCAACCCTTTGAGGTCATAGCATGGAGATGCCAACTGTGGGAAAGCCACCAAGGAAAGCTACTGGCTTAGGATAGAGTCTGCCCAGGCTATAAGCAGCTCAGCTGGTGAGTCCGAGCTCACAGTTAAAATGCTGTCTTGAGGTCTGGAGAGATGGCTTAGCAGTTAAGGCGTTTGCCTGCCTAAGGATCCTGGTTCAATTCTCCAGGTCCCACATAAGCCAGATGCACAAGGGGGCACACGCGTCTGGAGTTCGTTTGCAGTGGCTAGAGGCCCTGGAGTGCCCATTCTCACTCTCCCTCTCTCTCTTTCCCTCTCTCTGTCTCTAATAAATAAATAAAAATAAAATCTTAAAAAAAAAAAAAAAGCATGGGGCTGGAGAGATGGCTTAGCGGTTAAGGCGCTTTCTTGCAAAGTCAAAGGACCTCATTTCAATTCTCCAAGACCCACATCAGCCAGATGTACAAAGTGGCACATGCATCTGGAGTTCGACTGCAGTGGCTGGAAGCCCTGGCATGCCCATTCTCTCTCTCTCTCTCAAATAAATAAATTTAAATATATATATATATATAAGAAAAGTAAAAAAAAGCTGTCTTGAGGGCTGGAGGGATGGCTTAGCATTTAAGGCATTTGTCTGCAAAGCCAAAGGACCCAGGTTCGATTCCCCAGGACCCATGTTAGCCAGATGCACAAGGGGAGCATGCATCTGGAGTTCATTTGCAGTGGCTGGAGGCCCTGGCGCTCCCATTCTCTCTCTCTCTCTCTCTCTCTCTCTCACACACACACACACACACACAGGCAGGGCACTGGGTAAAGCAGGCCTAAGCTATCAGACATGACTAGGGCCCCCAGGCTACTGAGAGGTTGCAGCAGTCTGGACTTGGGGAGAAACCTGGGTCCCAGGACAGGGCAGGAGAAGGCCCCTCCCCCCTCTCAGGGGTCACAGTGAGCCTGGACTCCCAGACAAACCTCGGGACCCCAAGGCAGGCAGGAGGAGGGGTGCTCCCTCCCCCCAGCCCAGGGACCTGAATGATCTGATAAGACCTTGTTATGACCTTTGGCCAGTTACCTAGGAAACTCCTTTAGCCAACAGACTTTACACACAGCCCCATCCCCCTGTAACTCATACCCTATACCTCTTCCCGCCACTACATAGATCACCTGACCCTCTCCCTACGTGCTGGAATGAAGGTCCCTATATGCCAACTAGGCATTGGCAAACAAACTTTGAACCCAATCCCCTTGGGACCCTCTTCCCGTGCACTCTCTCTCAACTGCTTATAAAAACCCAGTTCCTTGCAGAATAAAAGAGAGCTGATCTCTGAAGCCATCTCCCGGGTGTTTCTTCCCATTGCAGTCACAGCCACTCAAGACCCTGCCCCTCCGTAGCCTGGACGCCCCAGGACAGCCAGGAACCATCTCTCTCTCTCTCTCTCTCTCTCTCTCTCTCTCTCTCTCTCTCTCTCTCTCTCTCTCAAATAAATCAAATAAATAAATAAATAAATAAATAAATAAATAAATAAATAAAAATATTTTTTAAAAAAGTTGTCTTGAGTCTCAGTTGAGACTTTGGAACAAGGTTGGGAATGCTAAAGACTATGAGAACTTTTTATTTATTTATTGGCTTTTGAATAGGGTCTCACGCTCACCTGGGCTGACCTGTAATTCACAATGTAGCCTCAGGATGGCCTCAAACTCACAGCAGTCCTCCTACCTCTGCCACCGGAGTGTGAAGATTAAAGGAGTATGCCAGCACATCCCGCAGACTATGAGGGTTTGTAAAACTCGACAGAATGCATTTTGCATCATGAGATGGCCATAAGTCTACGGGCGCCATGAGCAGAATGTGACCGTTTGCATGTACAATTATGGGTGGTTTTTAGCCTGCTGCATTCTGTTTGCAATGGTTCTGCTGACACTATGCTTTGAGAAGGACACCCGTGCCTGATCCCGGAATGCTGGGCACTGATTTTTTGGTGACTTCTCTCCAGCTGTTAGGGAGGTCTAATATTCATCTATAGCCTCAAGTCAGCCAAAGATGTCTCCTGCTTCTGAGATAGGGATGTTGCCAGCTACTTTGTTTTGTATAAGCCCTTATCTGCATAAATTCTGCATGAACCCTGTACAGAGAGCTGTTCTAATAAAAATGCTGGACGTTTTGTTTGTTTGTTTGTTTGTTTTTGTTTGTTTTGTTTTTGTTTTGTTTTTATGTTTTTTCGAGGTAGGGTCTCACTCTGGTCCAGGCTGACCTGGAATTCACTCTGTAGTCTCAGGGTGGCCTCAACTCATGGTGATCCTCCTACCTCTGCCCGCCAAGTGCTGAGACTACAGTTAATTCCAGGTCAGCCTGGACCAGAGTGAGACCCTACCTTGAAAAACCAAACAAAAAGGGCGGCGGGGGGGGGGGCTGGAGGGATGGCTTAGCGGTTAAGGCATTTGCCTGAAATGCCAAAGAACCCAGGTTCAATTTCCCAGGACCCACATTAGCCAGATGCACAAGGTAACGCATGTATCTGGAGTTCGTTTGCTGGAGTGGCTGGAGGTCCTGATGCACCCATTCTCTCTCTCTCTCCCTCTTTCACTCTGTCAATTAAATAAAGTAAAATATTAAAAAAAGAAAGAAAGAAAGGGAGGGACGGAGGAAGGAAGGAAGAAAGAAAATAGGGAAAATGCAAGATTCTCCTACTCTTGGAAACTTTTTTTTTTGGTAAAACAAGATCAAGGAGCTAAACTAGAGCCCTGAGAAAAATTCAAAACTCCCTAGAACAGTTCAGTTAGAGTCAGAACAGAGGCTTCAAAGCTAGAGCACGCACATGTGCGCACATGCACATTCACACACACACACCTGCCTCCAAACACGCTTTCGAGTAAAGAGGGTAGGATGTGGGGCTGGCTGGCAGGGCCTGGGAATGGCTAGGCCCAAGGCCATGGAAAGTGGGCAACATTGCTGTTTGAGCTACTGGGGAGTTCATCTCTCCACAGCCTAACACTGGGGAAGGGGTTAAATGATGGAAAGGGAAAAACCAAGATGAAAGTCTTGCTGCAAGTTTATGCCAAGGCCTCTGAGCTTAATGGGATGAGATAAATTTAAATATATATATATATATATATAAGAAAAGTAAAAAAGCTGTCTTGAGGGCTGGAGGGATGGCTTAGCATTTAAGGCATTTGTCTGCAAAGCCAAAGGACCCAGGTTCGATTCCCCAGGACCCATGTTAGCCAGATGCACAAGGGGAGCATGCATCTGGAGTTCATTTGCAGTGGCTGGAGGCCCTGGCGCTCCCATCTCTCTCTCTCTCTCTCTCTCTCTCTCTCACACACACACACACACACAGGCAGGGCACTGGGTAAAGCAGGCCTAAGCTATCAGACATGACTAGGGCCCCAGGCTACTGAGAGGTTGCAGGTCTGGACTTGGGAGAAACCTGGGTCCCAGGACAGGGCAGGAGAAGGCCCCTCCCCCTCTCAGGGGTCACAGTGAGCCTGGACTCCCAGACAAACCTCGGGACCCCAAGGCAGGCAGGAGGAGGGTGCTCCTCCCCAGCCCAGGGACCTGAATGATCTGATAAGACCTTGTTATGACCTTTGGCCAGTTACCTAGGAAACTCCTTTAGCCAACAGACTTTACACACAGCCCCATCCCCCTGTAACTCATACCCTATACCTCTTCCCGCCACTACATAGATCACCTGACCCTCTCCCTACGTGCTGGAATGAAGGTCCCTATATGCCAACTAGGCATTGGCAAACAAACTTTGAACCCAATCCCCTTGGGACCCTCTTCCCGTGCACTCTCTCTCAACTGCTTATAAAAACCCAGTTCCTTGCAGAATAAAAGAGAGCTGATCTCTGAAGCCATCTCCCGGGTGTTTCTTCCCATTGCAGTCACAGCCACTCAAGACCCTGCCCCTCCGTAGCCTGGACGCCCCAGGACAGCCAGGAACCATCTCTCTCTCTCTCTCTCTCTCTCTCTCTCTCTCTCCCTGTCAAATAAATAAATAAATAAATAAATAAATAAATAAATAAATAAATAAATAAAAATATTTTTTAAAAAAAGTTGTCTTGAGTCTCAGTTGAGACTTTGGAACAAGGTTGGGAATGCTAAAGACTATGAGAACTTTTTATTTATTTATTGGCTTTTGAGATAGGGTCTCACGCTCACCTGGGCTGACCTGTAATTCACAATGTAGCCTCAGGATGGCCTCAAACTCACAGCAGTCCTCCTACCTCTGCCACCGGAGTGTGAAGATTAAAGGAGTATGCCAGCACATCCCGCAGACTATGAGGGTTTGTAAAACTCGACAGAATGCATTTTGCATCATGAGATGGCCATAAGTCTACGGGCGCCATGAGCAGAATGTGACCGTTTGCATGTACAATTATGGGTGGTTTTTAGCCTGCTGCATTCTGTTTGCAATGGTTCTGCTGACACTATGCTTTGAGAAGGACACCCGTGCCTGATCCCGGAATGCTGGGCACTGATTTTTGGTGACTTCTCTCCAGCTGTTAGGGAGGTCTAATATTCATCTATAGCCTCAAGTCAGCCAAAGATGTCTCCTGCTTCTGAGATAGGGATGTTGCCAGCTACTTTGTTTTGTATAAGCCCTTATCTGCATAAATTCTGCATGAACCCTGTACAGAGAGCTGTTCTAATAAAAATTCTGGACGTTTTGTTTGTTTGTTTGTTTGTTTTGTTTTGTTTTGTTTTGTTTTGTTTTTATGTTTTTCGAGGTAGGGTCTCACTCTGGTCCAGGCTGACCTGGAATTCACTCTGTAGTCTCAGGGTGGCCTCGAACTCATGGTGATCCTCCTACCTCTGCCCGCCAAGTGCTGAGACTACAGTTAATTCCAGGTCAGCCTGGACCAGAGTGAGACCCTACCTTGAAAAACCAAACAAAAAGGGCGGCGGGGGGGGGGCTGGAGGGATGGCTTAGCGGTTAAGGCATTTGCCTGAAATGCCAAAGAACCCAGGTTCAATTTCCCAGGACCCACATTAGCCAGATGCACAAGGTAACGCATGTATCTGGAGTTCGTTTGCTGGAGTGGCTGGAGGTCCTGATGCACCCATTCTCTCTCTCTCTCCCTCTTTCACTCTGTCAATTAAATAAAGTAAAATATTAAAAAAAGAAAGAAAGAAAGGGAGGGACGGAGGAAGGAAGGAAGAAAGAAAATAGGGAAAATGCAAGATTCTCCTACTCTTGGAAACTTTTTTTTTTGGTAAAACAAGATCAAGGAGCTAAACTAGAGCCCTGAGAAAAATTCAAAACTCCCTAGAACAGTTCAGTTAGAGTCAGAACAGAGGCTTCAAAGCTAGAGCACGCACATGCGCGCACATGCACATTCACACACACACACACACACACACACACACACACACCTGCCTCCAAACACGCTTTCGAGTAGAGGGTAGGATGTGGGGCTGGCTGGCAGGGCCTGGGAATGGCTAGGCCCAAGGCCATGGAAAGTGGGCAACATTGCTGTTTGAGCTACTGGGGAGTTCATCTCTCCACAGCCTAACACTGGGGAAGGGGTTAAATGATGGAAAGGGAAAAACCAAGATGAAAGTCTTGCTGCAAGTTTATGCCAAGGCCTCTGAGCTTAATGGGATGAGATGCTTGGGCCAGAACTGAGGGGCTTCTCACACTGAAATTGCTTCTGGCTCTGTGCTAATACCAGTTATGCCAGCCTTTGTTCTCCCATGGCTGTGGCGCTGAGAGAAATGTTATATCCATTACAAAATTTGTTTTGGAGCAGGGCCTGGTGACTCACACCTTTAATCCCAGCACTCAGGAGGCAAAGGTAGGAGGATCGCTGAGAGTTCGAGGCCACCTTGAGACTGCATAGTGAAATCCAGGTCAGCCTGGACTAGAGCAAGACTCTACCTGGAAAAACCAAAATAAATAAATAAATAAAAATTGTTAATAAAATAAAAAAATTTTAAATGTAAGGGCTGGAGGGGTGGTTTAGCGGTAAAGGCACTTGCCTGCAAAGCCAAAGGACCTTGGTTCGTTCTCCAGGACCCACATAAGCCAGATGTGCATGGTGGCACATGCATCTGGAGTTCATTTGCAGTGGCTGGAAGCCTTGGCACGCCCATTTTCTCTCTCTCTGTCTCTCTCCCTCTTTCTCTCTTTCTATGTCTCTCAAATAAATAAATTAAATTTAAAAACTAAAAAAAATATTTTGTCTCCCATGATTTTTCTGTGACAAAATTTAAAGATTTAAATGCTTATTTGTATATTGTTCGTTTAAACCTGTTTTCATGCTTTTAGAATGGTTTACAAAAAATGTCTCATGTTAACATGTCATCTTAAATACAAGTCTTAGATTATGCCCTAGAGTTTAAAAACTAAAAATGTTTTAATTAAAAAAATGTTTGGGGCAGAAGAGATGGCTTAGCAGTTAAGGTGTTTGCCTGCAACGTCAAAGGACCTCAGTTTGATTCCCCAGGACCCATGTAAGCCAGATGCACAAGGTGGTGCATATGTCTGGAGTTCATTTGCTGTGGCTAGAGGCCCTGGCACACCCATTCTCTCTCTCTCTCTTTCTCTCTCTCTCTGCCTCTTTCCCTCTCTCGCTCTCTCAAATATGTAAATAAAATTTTTAAAAAATAAAATATAAAATAAATGTAAAATCTGTTCTCAAACTAACAGGTAATATAGCCTGTATATGTATGATGATAAATATTACAAAATAAGTCTGGTTATCACTTTTCCTTAAGTACATTTTTAGAGAGATTTTGATGACATAAATAATAAAGAGAAAAAAACTTAAAAACTTTATTCATATTAGAAATGTTTAAATGTAAGTTTTTTCTGAGAAGGATGTTTCTCTGTAGATTTTCAATGATAAAATGGTTAAATCTTTGCTAAATTACACCAATGTACTTACTTCTCTTTCAAATTGATAATGAGATAAATCAATTAGGTGTGGTTTTTCTTTTCTTTAATTTAATTAATTTATTTATTTGCAAGCAGATCGAGAGAGAGAGAAAGAGAGAGAAGAGAGGCAGACAAAGGGAGAATGGGTACTCCAGGGACTGTAGCCACTGCAAACGAACTCCAGATGCATGTGCCACCTTGTGCATCTGGCTTACATGGGTCCTGGAGAATCGAACCAGGATCCTTTGGCTTCACAGGCAAACACCTTAACCGCTAAGCCATCTCTCCAGCCCCAGGTGTGGTTTTTCTTAATAGTCTTATAAAAATGATTAATAAATGTTATGAGTTATGATAAGATTTATACTGGCCCTACTATAAAAACCTTTAGGGGCTGGAGAGATGGCTTAGTGGTTAAGGCATTTGCCAACAAAGCCAAAGGACCTCGGTTTGACTCCAAGACCCACGTAAGCCAGATGCATAAGTGCGCATGCGTCTGGAGTTCGTTTGCAGTGGCTGGAGGCCCTGGTGTGCCCATTCTCTCTGTCCGCCTCTTTCTCTTTCTCAAATAAATTAATTAATTTAAAAAAAACTCTCAGCCAGGTGTAATGGTGCACACCTTTAATCCCAGTACTCAGGAGGCAGAGGTAGGAGGATCACCATGAGTTCAAAGCCACCCTGAGACTACACAGTGAATTCCAGGTCAGCCTGGGCTAGAATAAAACCCTACTTTAAAAAACCAAAAGAAAAAAAAAAACAAACTCTCCATACAGCTTACACCTCTGCTCAACAAAATAAATTTATAAAAATCTGTTATTATACATACATCATTTGATGTGACCACAGATTCATAATATATTGCTACTTATTTGCCTTTATTTGAAACTGCTGCTATTACACCAAACCCTTTCTTTGTGAACTCATGAAAAACTAAGTAATCTTGAGTATTGACTGTGGTAAATTGCCTATCCCTGCAAATTATTCCATTGGGTCAGGCATGGTGGCGCCCGCCTTTAATCCGAGCACTCAGGAGCAGAGGTAGGAGGATCACCATGAATTTAAGGACAGCCTGAGATTGCATAGTGAATTCCAGGTCAGCCTGGCCTTGAGAAAAACCCTACATTGAAAATTATTCTATTGAATATTATGTGTCCCTTCCTGCTGGGAAGATACTCCCTGTGGGATGGGTTTTTCTGTGCAGAAATGTTGCTTATCAACCTTTGCCAGCCCATTTTCTGGTATTCGCTTGCTAAGAAGAATTTTTTCCTTTGCTGCCCACATTACCCCATTCTTGGCATGCCACCCGTGGGCTTCCTGCTGACTAGAATGATCAACAGTAGGACTGCAGTGAAAATTGTTCAATTAGCTTGGGTATTTAGGAAAACATCTAATCTCACAGCCCAAGTCTTGGTTGCGATCAACCTAGATATGAAGGAACTCTGAACCTCAGTTCTTCAAAACCAGGCTGCTGTTGATTATCTTTTGATAAAACATCATTTAGGATGAGAGCAATTCCTGGGAATGTGTTCTTTCAATATCACTGACAATTCCAATATTATTCAGCAACAATTAGACCAAATTAGACAAGAGATAAGTAAGATTCATGAGGCCAATACCTGGTTTTTGGCGTGAGTGGTTTTTTTTTGGTTACTCCCTTTCCTAAGTGCTGTTTTTGCCCTTCTGTTAATTGTTCTCAGCATCCTTTGTGTTTTACAATGTCTCATGTCTTATATTACTCATGTCACTACTTTCCATGAAGCTCACTTAGTTTTTAATGAGTTCACAAAGAAAGGGGGACATATCGGGGTCTTTCAGCCTGTCTTAGTAAACGCTGTTTGCAGAACACTTTGTGATTCTGCTGACATCATGTTCTGGGAGAAAGGACATCTTTGCTTATCCCAGAATTCTGGGAACAGCATTTGTGACGTCTGTTCTCCTGTTGTTAAGGAGCTCTAATATTCATCTGTAGTTTCAGGCTAACCGGAATGCCTCCTGCTTCTGAGAAAAGGAGTTGCTGTCTACTTCGTTTTACTTGAGCCATTATCTGCATAAACTCTGCATGAGCCTTGTACACAGAGCTGTTCTAATAAAAGTTCTGTAGACTGCTGCCTCTGGGCTCTCTGTGAACAGAAAATGCCTGGAGTCCTCTGGTTCTATTGACTTGCCCCAGACCCAGCTCAATGCCTCAGCACCGGTCAATTCAGGACCTTGGAAACAGGTTCAGTTGGTGCCAGCAACTGAACCTGTTACACCAACATTAATCATGTGTCACTTTTAAAAATATTTTTGAAAGACAGAGAAAGAGGAAGAGAGAATGAATGGGCACACCAGTGCTCCAACCACTGCAAATGAACTCCAGATACGTGCGCCACCTTGTACATCTTTATGTGAGTATTGGGGAATCACAACTGGGTCTTTTAGCTTTGCCAGCAAGCACCTTAACTGCTGAGCCATCTCTCCAGCCCTTGTATCACTTTAAAAAAAGATTGTATTTATTTGCAAGCAGAGAGAGAGCGAGAGAGAGAAAATGGGTGTGCCAAAACCTCACAATGTGTGAGCCTCACAGGAGGTTGTGATAAGCCTGCAGAGTACCTTCCTGCCCTGTGAGGACTTGTCAGCATGGAGATGGAGGAAGCTTCCAGCCCAGTCCCAGCTCGATTTTTCTTTTTTTTTTTTTTTTTTTTAGTTTTTCAAGGTAGGGTCTTGCTCTAGCTCAGGCTGACCTGGAATTCACTATGTACTTTCAGGGTGGCCTCAAACTCATGACAATCTTTCTACCTCTGCCTCCAGAAGTGCTGGAATTAAAGGTGTGTGCTACCACACCCTGCCCAGCTAAATTTTTCTATGTTCTAATGAAGAATAGGAGAAAGCCAGCTTTTTTTTTTTTTTTTTTTTTTTTTTTTTTTTTTTTCAAGGTAGGGTCTCACTCTGGCCCAGGCTGACCTGGAATTAACTATATAGTCTCAGGGTGGCCTTGAACTCACAGCAATCCTCCTACCTCTATCTCCTGAGTGCTGGGATTAAAGGCGTGCGCCACCACACCCGGCTTTTTTTTTTTTTTTTTTTTTTTTAAAGCAGATTCAGTAGAGATTGAGGTGCAAAGCAAGCCAGGAGATGCCACCCCACATGCCATCTGGCCCTGGTACAAGAATGCAACTCTTGGCAGAAATGGAGCTCATATCTGATTAAGGCTGATCTACAGCACCCCCTGTGGTCCAGTCTAGCACACTACACCTAGACAGAAGACCCTGGATGGGCTTGCCCAGGGATCCACCCTCTAAATCTAACAACCAGTTGGGTCTCCTATTGCTATTTCTGCCCCACTCTGCTCAGTTGTACTCTGCTTTTTTGGTTGTTTAGCCTGTCTCTTTGTGAAACCTGGCTGGGGATTGGGGTGGAGAAGAGAACATAATATTGTTTCTTGGTTTGGTTTTTCTGCGTGCCTCTGCTTTATAGTTTAGGGTACATACATGATTTTCTTCTATTCTCTGATCTACTGTGTGCTGTTAACTAACTCCAGGCCCTCTACCTGTGTAGTTTCCTTAAACTCAGGGTAACCATGAGTGTAACCTTCTTCATTACTTATTTCTCTACTTTAACATCTACCCTCTCATTTTTTCTTTTTATTTTTTTATTGACAACGTCCTTAATTGCAGACAATATCCCATGGTAATTCCCTCCCTTCCCCCACTTTCCCCTTTGCAACTCCACTCTCCATCATATCCCATCCCCCTCTCAATCAGTCTCTCTTTCATTTTGATGTCATCTTTTCCTCCTATTATGATGGTCTTGTGTAGGTAGTTTCAGGCACTGCGACATCATGGATATCCAGGCCATTTTGTGCCCTTCCTTTGGCTCTTACATTCTTTCCACCACCTCTTCCGCAATGGACCCTGAGCCTTGGAAGGTGTGATAGAGATATTTCAGTGCTGAGCACTCCTCTATCACTTCTTCTCAGCACCAAGGTGCCTTCTGAGTCATCCCAAGGTCACTGCCGTCTGAAAAGAGAAGGTTCTCTAACCAAAAGTGAGAGTAGCATTAATATACGGGTATGAACATTAAGAGAAAAGCCAGGCATGGTGGCGCACACCTTTAATCCCAGCACTCCAGAGGCAGAGGTAGGAGGACCGCCATGAGTTCAAGGCCACCCTGAGACTACATAGTGAATTCCAGATCAGCCTGAGCCAGAGTGAGACCCTACCTCAGAAAGAAAAAGGAGAGAAGGGCTTACTGGGCAGTTTGGTGAGCATAGTATGTACATTTAGCCAGACACCAGCACACAGATGTTATACCCCTAGGACTCATGGCTACCCCTATTGTAGGTTTTCAGTATCAGGCATGTATTCCCTCCCATGGAGTAGGCCTCCAGTCCAATTAGACAGCAGTTGGTTTCCCCCATAACAGACATGCCGCTATTGCACCTGTTGGCTCATTTGGCCTGGCTGGCCAAATTTAAGGCTTGCAATGTCCACTGTTGAGTATCTTCACTGGTGATTTCTCTCGTTCCCATTGAACTGCATGCATCATAGCTTTTTCCAGCTTTCTTTCAGCTGGTACACATGGAGGAGGCTTTCAGCTCAGCTCCAGCAGGATTTCTCAGTGACCTTGCAGCCCAAGTATGTGGAGTCTTAGGCAATAGGGTCTTACCATGTAGTCCTGGTGAGAAACCAAGAGCCTTGGTAATGAATGGCCTGTGATGTTTTGGGGGCACCAGTGACCTCTCTGGCAAACAACTCACTGGAAAGTATCCCATTTCTGGCACTGAAAATTTTCTAATAACAATCTTTGGCCTCTGAGTGTTCCATTGTTCAAAAAATTAGATTTCTTAAAGATTTATTTATATTCTCTTAGATTTTGATTAGCCATCCCTCCACCTTTCCTTTACTCAATCTCTTCCCCTGACCTCACTTAGGCCTTTTCACCCCCATTAATCTGTTCTTCTACTTACACATATACAATACCATCTTATTAAGTCCCCCTCCCTTTCTAGTCCCTTTATATCCCCTTTCTAGCTTACTGGCCTTGGCTACTGACTTTTATTCCTTCTCACTTAGAAGTCCAATCATTTGTGGCTAGGATCCACATATGAGAGAACATGTGACATTTGGCTTTCTGGGTCTTAACTTCCCTACACGGAAGATGCCATTTGGGTTCCTCCTAAGTCTCCCTACACAAGCTTCTAGATTCTACTTTCTACGAGTTTGCAGCTCTAATATCTCTCCAAAAGCCTCAGTTTCTCTTGTGAGCTTTCCACGTGCCTGCAGCTTTACTGAATTCTTTCTTTAAAAGCTTCTGTTTCTTGCCGGGTGTGGTGGCACACGCCTTTAATCCCAGCACTTGGGAGGCAGAGGTAGGAGGATTGCCGTGA
Organism: Orientallactaga sibirica; assembly: GCA_036365145.1. Taxonomy (NCBI): domain Eukaryota; kingdom Metazoa; phylum Chordata; class Mammalia; order Rodentia; family Dipodidae; genus Orientallactaga; species Orientallactaga sibirica. Next base: position 7,349,879 of record JAEOAD010000061.1, read on the forward strand.
GTTCGAGTCCACCCTGAGACTACATAGTGAATTTCAGGTCAGCCTGGACCAGAGTGAAACCCTACCTCGAAAAACAAAACAAACAAACAAACAAAAAAACATTAAAAAATTTAAAGGCAAGTTTGAAAGGAAGTTGCTGATAGACATTTGTGGCAAGAGCAAGCTTTTGTTTAGGTTTTATTTATTTATTATTTTATTATTTTTAAATTTTATTTATTTATTTATTTATTTATTTATTTATTTATTTATTTATTTATTTATTTATTTATTTATTTATTTATTGAGGTAGACTCTCACTCTGTCACTATGTAGTCTCAGGCTGGCCTGGAGCTCACAGTGATCTTCCCTCCTCTGCCTCCTGTGTGCTGGGATTAAATGCATGTGTCACAACAGGCCTTATTTAGGTTTTAGAACCAGGTGCCTGAGTGGGACACACCACATTTCAGCAGCCCTGGGACTCCAGAAAACTGAGGTATGGGCATGGCTAAAGGAGAGATATTTATTTATTTATGGTTGGTGAGGGTTCGGTCATACTGGCAGAAAGAGGGAGGGAGAGGTGAGGAAGGGGAAGTAAGCTGTTTTTTTTTTTTTTGTTTTTTTTTCTTGCTGTTCAAGATTGCAGGCTGTGGGCTGGAGAGATGGCTTAGGGGTTAAGGCCCTTGCCTGTGAAGCTTAAGAAGCTTTTTCCAATCTCCAAGCCCCACATATAGCCAGAGGCAAAAGTGATGCAAGTGTGCAATGTCGCACATGCGCACAAGGGGCGCATGTGTCTGGGGTTCGATCACAGTTGCTCAAAGGCCCTGACGCGCCCATTTTCTCTGCCTCTCTCTCTCTCTTAGAATAAATAAATAAACAAACAAATAAAAGATTGCAGGCTGTGAGCAATGTCAGAGCAGAATGGTCAAGGTGGCTTGTAACTTTCAGACTCTTGGCATCCAAAAAGTCGGCTTCCTGACTCCTTTAACTGCTTATTAACCCTTTACCTTGGATCTAAACACTAGCCCACATGTTCCAACGATGGAAGTTACTGAACCCTTTAAAAAATGAAAATGGGACTGGAGAGATGGCTTAGCGGTTAAGCGCTTGTCTGTGAAGCCTAAGGACCCTAGTTTGAAGCTCCATTCCTCAGGACCCACATAAGCCAGATGCACAAAGTGGCACGTGCATCTGGAGTTCATTTGCAGTGGCTGGATGCCCTGGCTTCTCTCTATCTGCCTCTTTCTCTCTCTGCCACTCTCAAATAAATAAATAAATAAATAAATAAATAATTTTTTAAAATCCAAATAAAAAAAGAAAAAAAGATGAAAATGTCCGGTAGGTGAAATCATAGTAACTACCTACATGAAGCTATCTTTTTCCAGATAAAATAAACCTACCTAGAGGTGGTCATGGAATTTCAAAGAGTTATTAGCAGGTGGGCCCTTGTATTTTCAAACTACATTTGCCTCAGTAAATCATCCCATGCAAGCTGGAGAGAGAGCGGTTAAGGCGCTGGCCCGAGAAGCGTTGGGGACGCAGGTTCGACTCCGCCTAAGCCGGATGCACAGGGCGGCGCTCGCGTGTGGACTTCGTTTGCAGCGGCCGGCGGCGCTCCCGCTCCCGTTCTCTTTCGCTCATAAATAAATACATACATAGACAAATAAATAAATCATCCCGTTCTCCAGGATCATGGCCCTACTTAACAGCTATCAGTGAAGAAGCAGCAACAGGGCGCCACCAAATTGCTGTGCCGAAAAAACAAAACAAAAACAAAACGACTCCAGGACTTGGCGCTCGAGCTTTCCTCGGTACGTAGAACCCCCACGCCTTCACCGTCAACTCCAAGGGGGTCAGGCTGGACATCGTGGACACCACGGCCACTCACACCGGCGACAACAGGACACAGGACCGCAGGGCAAGCGAGACACAGCGCTCAGGCCCCCGGCCGCTGCAGACACCCTGCGCTCGCGCGCGCGCACGTTGTACGCGATGACGTCAAAGGCTCAAACCGATCAATTTGACGGAGGCAGGTTTTTGTTTTTGTTTTTCAAGATAGGGTCCCGCTCTATCCCAGGCTGACCTCCAACGGGGATCGTGGAGGCAGTTTTTTTTTTTTAATTATTTTTTTTATTGACAACTTCTATACTTACATACAAAAAAACACATGATATTTCCCTTCCCTCCCTCCATTCCACTTTAGAACTCCGATCTCCATCATATCCCCTCCCTCTCTCCATTAGTCTCTCTTTTAATTTGATGTCATCAACTTTTTCTTCTATTTTGAGGGTCTTGCGAAGGTGGAGGCAGTTTTTGTTTTGGAGCTTGTTTTCATGTCTGAGGCACCATAATGCAGTTTAAAGAAAGGGCCTTGGGCTGGAGAAATAAATGGCTTAGCGGTGTGCCTACAAAGCCAAAGGATCCCGATTCTATTCTCCAAGACCCACTTAAGCCAGATGCACAAGTGGGCGCATGCATCTTCGTTTGCAGTGGCTGGAGGCCCTGACATGCCCATTGTCTCTATATATGTATATCTCCCGCTTTTTTTCTCAAATAAATAAATAAATAATTTTTTAAATCAGTGGAAATTGGGAGCAAAGAAGGGAAAATAGGAAAACAATAGATAAAGGAAGAAGTAAGCTGACAAAAATCAAGCAGGGATGTGATGCACTGCGCTTGCTCCGGGCTGCCATCCCAGAGTGCTAGAAAAAGAAAAACAGTGCCAGGTGTAGTGGTGCACCCCTTTAGTCCCAGCACTTGGGAGGCAGAGGTAGGAGGATTGCCATGAGTTCGAGGCTAACCTGAGACTACATAGTGAATTCCAGGTAAGCCTGAGCTAGACTGACACTCTACCTTGGAAACCAAAAAACAAAACAAAATAACAACAACAAAAAAAAACCAGCAACAACAGGGTGTAATCAGACTGAGGAAGTCAGGGCAGGATCAGAGTCCAGTGTCTGATGCTGAAGAAATGGAGACTGGCTCAAAAGATCTCAATCCTGATATCCTAAGGGACGACCTTTCTAGTAGACATAGAAGGAATGGGATGTTTATGTGTTTTGAAGGTAGCAGCCTATAGATAATTTTGCTTACTAAATGGTTCATCCTTGTTGAAGGGAAGATTAGAGCTGGAAGACAATTGTGACCATAATGGGAGAAACAAATGAGTTAGGATGAAAGCAGGAGAGGCTGGAAAGATGGTTTAGCGGTTAAGGAGCTTGCCTGCAAAGCCTACCGACCCAGGTTCAATTCCCCAGTACACAATGCACAAAGTGGCACAGGCATTTGAAGTTTGTTTTTAGCAACTAGAGTTCCTGGTACATGCACACTCTCTCCCTCTGCTTGCAAATAAATATATATAAAAGTATTTTTAAAATATTTTTAATTTTTCTTTTACTTTTATTTATTTATTAGCAACAGACAGAGAAAGAGACAGAGAGAGAGAGAGAATGGGCGCACCAGGGCTTCCAGCCACTGCAAACGAACTCCAGATGCATGCACCACCTTGTGCATCTGGCTTACATGGGTCCTGGAGAATTGAACCTTGAACCGGGGTCCTAAGTCTTGACAGGCAAGCACTTAACCACTAAGCCATCTCTCCAGCCCATAAAAATATTTTTAAAAAAATTTAAGCTGAGCTGGTCGTGGTGCATGCCTTTAATCCCAGCACTAGTGAGGCAGAGGTAGGAGGATCAATGTGAGTTCGAGGCCACCCTGAGGACTATATAGTGAATTCCAGATTAACCTGGGCTAGAGCAAGACCCTACCTTGGGGGGAAAAAAAAAAAAAAGAAGAAGCCTGGTGTGGTGGTGCACACCTTTAATCCCAACACTCAAGAGGCTAGGCAGGAGGTTGGAGGATCGTCATGAGTTCGAGGCCACCCTGAAAATACAGAGTGAACTCCAGGTCAGCCTGGGCTAGAATGAGACCCTACCTCAAAAAAAAAAAAAAAGAAGTGCTCCTCCACACAAAATGGCCTGGATATCCATGACCTCACAGTGCCTGACACTACCTGCAAAAGACCATCATAATACGAGGAAAAGATGATGACGTCAAAATGAAAACAGAAACTGATTGAGAGGGGGAGGGGATATGATGAGAGTGGAGTTTCAGAGGGGAAAGTGGAGGGAAGGAGGGAATTACCATGGGATATTGTCTACAATTATGGAAGATGTCAATAAAAAAACAAAAAGCCAGGCATGGTGGCGCACGCCTTTAATCCCAGCACTGGGAGGCAGAGGTAGGTGTATCATCATGAGTTCGAGGCCACCCTGAGACTACATAGCGAATTCCAGGTCAGCCTGGGCCAGAGTGAGACCCTACCTCCAAAAACCAAAAAAAAAAATATATAAAAATATAAAAAAAAAGATTAACATTCAGAAATGCTGCAACCATGGATACTCCTGACAGAAGTCAGTCATACATCATTCTTTTTTTTAGATTTATTTATTTATTTATTTATTTATTTATTTGAGACAAAGAGAGGGAGAGAGAGAGAGAATGGGCATGTCAGGGCCTCTAGCCACTGCAAACGAACTCCAGACGTGTGTGCCTCCTTGTGAATCTGGCTTACATGGAACTTGGAGAACCGAACCTGGGTCCTTAGGCTTCCCAAGCTTGCGCCTTAATCGCTAACCATCTCTCCAGCCCCACATCATTCATCTTTGTATCTTCTGCATTGCCTGGTACACTTTTAGTGTTTGTTTGTCTTGAATATTCACAAATGAAGACATGAACAAGTAAAGATAACACTAGGAAAAGATTATCTTTTTTTTAAAATTTAATTTATTTATTTATTTATTTATTTGAGAGAGAGAAAGAAGCAGAGAGAAAGAGAGACAGATAGAGAATGGGCACACCAGGGCCTCCAGCCACTGCAAACAAACTCCAGACGCATGCGTTACCTTGTGCATCTGGCTTACGTGGGTCCTGGGGAATTGAGCCTAGGTCCTTCGGCTTTGAAGGCAAGTACCTTAACCACTAAGCCATCTCTCCAGCCTGGAAAAGATTATCTTGAAGAAAAAAAAAAAGGAACTTAGCAGCTTTTCAATTTGAGGATAAGGGTGACAGTTGTTGCCCACTGTACTGCTTAATATCAATAATGATGCATGGATGGTAAAGGCTTTGGTCTTTGTTGTTATTGTTTTGGTTTTCCAAGGTAGGATCTCCCTCTAGCCTAGGCTGACCTGGAATTCACTCTGTACTCCCAGGGTGGCCTCGAACTCACTCGAACTCCTACCTGTGCCTCCCAATTGCTGGGATTAAAGGCATGCGCCACCACACCTGGCTCAGTAGCATTTTCAAATGCTGGAGTCATGAATTAGGTCATAAGCACGAAGTGTTCAGCGTCTACCAGTGGTGCTGGCTACCTCTCTCTGAAGGAAGTACGATGCCATGACCTCAATAAACAAGGCCTTCACACCCCTTAAATGTAAGTGCCTCCCCCCATGGTTCTCACCTGCATACTCTACTGTCTTGGGCAAAGATATAAAACATGGTTAAGCCAGGCATGGTGACACATGCCTTTAATCCTAGCACCTGGGAGGAAAAGGTGGGAGGATTGCTGTAAGTTCGAGGCCACCCTGGGAATACAGAGTGAATTCCAGGTCAGCCTGGGCTAGAATGAAACCCTACCTTGAAAATCAAAAACAACTACAAAGACCAAAGCCTTCACCATCCATGCATCATTATTGAGCTATGTGACTGGCATAGATTCATGTGGTCTCTCTCTCCCATTTTTGGGTTTTTTTTTTTTAAGATTTTATTATTTATTTGTTAGAGACAGTGAGAGAGGGTCTCTAGCCACTGCAAACAAACTCCAGACGCATGTACCACCTTATGCACCTGGCTAACGTGGGACCTGGAGAATCGAACCGGGGTCCTTAGGCTTCATAGGCATGTGTCTTAACCGCTAAGCCATCTCTCCAGCCCCAAGAAAAATATTTTTTAAAACCTCCCAGGGCTGGAGAGATGGCTTAGTGGTTAAACGCTCGCCTGTGAAGCCTAAGGACCCTGGTTCGAGGCTTGATTCTCCAGGACCCACGTAATCCAGATGCACAAGGGGGCACATGCATCTGGAGTTCGTTTGAAGTGGCTAGAGGCCCTGGCACGCCCATTCTCTCTCTCTAACTGCCTATTTCTGTATCTATCTATCTCTCAGATAAATAAATAAATAAATAAATAAATAAATAAATAAATAAAATATTAAAAAAAAAAAAAAACTCCCAAAATGGAGCTGGAGAGATGGCTTAGCGGTTAAGGCACTTGCCTGCAAAGTGAAAGGACCCAGGTTTAATTCACCAGAACCCATGTAAGCAGATGCACAAGGGGGCGCATGCATCTGGAGTTCGTTTGCAGTGGCTGGAGGCCCTGGAGCGCCCATTCTCTCCCTCTCCCTCTCCCTCTCCCTCTCTCTCTCTCTCTCTCTCTCTCTCTCTCAAATAAATACAATACAATAAAATAAATATTTTTCTTTATTTGCAAGCAGGGAGAGAAAGAGAGAAGAGAGACAGAGAAAACGGGCACACCAAGGCCCCCCCACCACTGCAAACAAACTCCAGATACATGCTCCACTTTGTGCATCTGGCTTTACGTGGGTACTAGGAAATCAAACCCAAACCATCACACTTTGTAAGTAATGGCCTTTAACTATGTAGCCATCTCTCCAGATCAGTTGTTTTTGTTTTTATTTTTGTTTTTCCTGAGATAGGGTCACGCTCTAGCCCATGCTGACCTGGAATTCATTATATAGTCTCAGGGTAGCCTTGAACCCACAGAGATCCTCCTACCTCACCCCCAAGAGCTGGGATTAAAGGCATGTGCCACCTTTCCCAGCAACTATTAAATTTCTTGGCACTGATCCTAAAGGTTAAGCAAATCAAGGTTACTGAGGCCACCTGAGCCATTATGTCAAATGCAGTGTGTAGAGAAGCACCCTGGGAACTACAAAGCACCATGTTTAATTACAGAGTTATTACACGATCCGGCTTAGTCAGATTCTGATCCTCAGCGTTGTGAGTAGGTAGCAACCTTAATTTTCTTTGAATCTATGAGATCAAAATTTGAGATCAAGTTTAAGGAGACTGACTTACTCTTAGCAAATTCACAAGAGAGTAATCGGAATTGGAATGAAAAGGTATTAATTTACCATCAATGGTATGAGTGACAATGTGCTAATTTATCATTCAGTGGAATGCCTTTCTAGTTCCAGGACTATTCATAATGCCTATGTCTAGGGTATCCCTTCCATATCAACCAAGTTATGAGAAGGTTTCTTAGTAACGCAGAATTAGAGCAGAGGGAATTTGTTTGTCTTAAGGGACCTCGATTTCATCTGGATTATGGAAAATTCTAATCAGCCACCTTATGTCATGGAAAAGTATGAATTATCAGGGAAAAGTGTTTTTGTTGTTGTTTTGTTTTGTTTCGTTTTTTGTTTTGTTTTGTTTTTTTCAAGGTAGGGTCTCACTCTAGTCTAGGCTGACCTGGAATTCACTATGTAGTCTCAGGGTGGCCTCGAACGCATGGTGATCCTCCTACCTCTGCCTCCCGACTGCTGCGATTAAAGGTGTGTGCAACCACGCCCAACTCTCCAACTATACTTTTTATTGATGACACTCTGGTTTTTATTATTAAGCCCTATCAGTAGTTCGTTAAAATTTTTCATAAAGGACATTTTTATGTAACTGAAGGATCCTTCCTGGCCTAGTTAGAGGCCCTAGCATGACTATTCTCTTTCTCTCTGTATCTGCCTCTCTCTCTCCTTCCCTTTCTCTCTCCCTCCCCCTCTCTCTCTCTGTCTCACTCTCAAATAAATAAATAAATTATTATATATATATATATATATATATATATATATATATATATATATATATATATATATCACTATGCAGTCCTAGGGCAATCCTCCTACCTCTGCCTCTTGAGTGCTGGGATTAAAGGCCTGCACCATCACACTGGCTTTCATGGTTTTTTTTATTTTTATTTTTTATGAGAGAGAGAAAGAATTGGTATGTCAAGGCCTCCAGCCACTACAATTGAACACCAGATGTGTGTGTTATCTTGTGCACATGTGCAACCTTGCACACTTGTGTCACTTTGTACATCTGGCTTACATGGGATCTGGAGAGTTGAACATGAGTCCTTAGGCTTTGCAGGCAAGTGCCTTAACCACTAAGCCGTCTCTCCAGCCTCCCTCCACTTAGTTTTAATAACTATATAACTACTTTGTATTCCTGACTTCATTTTTTTTTCCCTAAAGGAAAACTTTAGGTAACTGAAGGATCCTTTCTGACTAGTTAGTTGCCTTCATAAACCAGAGTGAAGGGGTAGGGGCTGGAGACAAAACCAATTGGGACAAAATTCCAGTATTCCAAATGAACTTTTTATCTAACAATAAACCCACAATGGGGGCTGGAGAGATGGCTTACAGGTTAAGGCTCTGGCCTGCAAAACCAAAGGACCCAGGTTTAATTCCCCAGTACCCACATCAAACCAGATGTACATGGTGGAGCATGCATCTGGAGTTTGTTTGCAATGGTTAGAAGCCCTGGCACACCCCCCTCTCTCTGTCTATCTATCTATCTGCCTGTTTCTCTCTCTCTCAAATAAATAATTTAAAAAATTCCACTTTTTTTTTTGGTTGTTTTTTGTTTTTTGAGGTAGGGTCTCGCTCTAGCTCAGGCTGACCTGGAATTCACTACATAGTCTCAGGGTGGCCTTGAACTCACGGCAATCCTCCTACCTCTGACTCCTGAGTGCTGGGATTAAAGGCATGTGCCACCATGCCTGGCAAAATATTTTTTTAAGGGTTTTTTTTTGGTATTAAAATATTTCACTGTAAGGCTGGAGAGATGGCTTAGCAGTTAAGATGCTTGCAGACAAAGCCAAAGGATCCAGATTTGATTTCTCCAGTACCCATGTAAAGCCAGATGCATGGGGTAGCACATGCATCTGGAATTTGTTTGCAGTGACTGTAGGTCTTGGCACACCCATTCTTTATATTTCTCTCTGCCACTTGTTTGCTTCCTTCCTTCTTTCCTTCCTTCCTTCCTTCCATCTTTTCTTCCTTCCTTCCTTCCTTCCTTCTTCCTTCCTTCCTTCCTTCCTTCCTTCCTTCCTTCCTTCCTCTTTCTCTCTCTCTCAAATCAATCAATAATATATGTGTGTGTGTGTGTGCGTGCGCGCGTGTGCATGTGTGTGTGATGAGACTAAAGGCCTTCATCACCATGCCCAACTCAAAAATTTTGTCCAGGTTGACCTGGTATTCACTGTGGCCTTGAACACATGGTGATCTTCCTACCTCTGCCTCTCAAGTGCTAGGATTAAAGGTGTTCACCACCACTCACAGCTCCAAAAAAAAAAAAAAAAAAAAGTATTGTGTTAACAAATTCAGCTTCTTCAAAGTTAACGTTTTTTTTTTTTTTTTTGTACACATACTAGAACTCTCAGTGGAAACATGTTTGGTAGCAGGACCTATGTTTCCCTTGTGATATATCAGTCTCAGCTAATGGAGCTCAGAATATGATGAAAGATTCCTGCCTACTTACATAAGACCAAAAATATCTTTTGAACAAGGTCCCCAAGGTGTATACCTCCAAAGACGCATTGTTCTCAAGAGTCCCTGAGTTTTGAAGTTAGGGAAAAGGAATGGTCATATTTGAGTTTAGAAAGTACTTTTTTTTTTTTTTTTTTTTTTTTTTGGAGAGAGTCAGAGACAGAGAGAAAGACAGAGAGTGGGCGCACCAGCAGCCTCTCAGCCCCTGCGAACAAACTCCAGATGCGTGTGTCCCCCTGTGGGCAAGTGTGGCATTGCACCCTTGCATCACTGTGTCTGGCTAAACGTGGGACCTGGAGAATCAAACAGGTGTTCTTCTTAGGCTTAGCAGGCAGGCATCTTAACGGCTAAGCCATCTCTCGAGCCCTAGAAAGCATTTTTTTTAAAACTTTTTATTTTATCTTATTTTTTTTTGGAGAGAGACACAGAGAGAGACAGAGAGAGAGAGAGAGGGGGGAAGACAGAGATGGGCGCGCGAGCAGTGTCTCAGCTGCTGAGAACAAAATCCAGATGTGCGCGCCCCCTTGTGGCCAAGTGCAGCATTGCACCCTTGCGTCACTTAGTATCTGGCTAAACTTGGGACCTGGAGATTGGAACAGCTGGAGATTGGAACCAGTGTTCTGAGGGTTAGGAGGCAGGCGCCTTAACCCCTAAGCCATCTCTCCAGGCCCCTAGAAAGCATTTTTAAGGTCTGGAGAGATGACTTAATGGTTAAGGTGCTTACCCATGAAGCCAAAGGACCTGGATTCAATTCCCCAGTCCCCACATAAGCTAGATTCACAAGGTGATGCATGCATCTGGAGTTCGTTTGCAGTGGCTGAAGGTCCTGGCATGCCTTCCCCCCATCTGCCTCTTTCTCTCTCTCTTGCTCTCAAATAAATAAATAAATAAATATTTAATATTTATTTTATTTTTTATTTATTTGAGAGCAAGAGAGAGAGAAAGAGGCAGATAGATAGAGAATGGGCACACCAGGCCTCCAGCCACTGCAAACAAACTCCAGATGCATGTGCCACTTTGTGCATCTGGCTTATGTGGATCCTGGGGAAATGAACCTTGAACCGGGTCCCTTAGGCTTCACAGGCAAGCGCTCAACTGCTAAACCATCTCTCCAGCCCAAAATAAATATTAACAAAAAAACCCAAAAAAGCACTTTAAATTTTTTTTAATTTATTTATTTTGAGAGAGAGAAAGAGGAAGATAGAGAGAGAGAGAGAGAGAGAATGGACATGCCAGGGCCTCCAGCCACTGCAAACAAACTCCAGAAGCATGTATCACCTTGTGCATCTGGCTTATGTGAATACTGGGGAATCGAACCTGTCCTTAGGCATTACAGGCAAACACTTTAATTGCTAAACCATCTCTTCAGCCCACATGTAACTTTAAATAATATAGTATAATCTAAGTATGCTCTAAAAACTAAATGATGGGTTGAGGAGATGGCTTAGCACCTAAGGTGCTTGCCTCTGAAGCCTAAGGACCCAAGTTCAATTTCCCAGTACTCACATAAGCCAGATGCACAAGTTGATACATGCTTCTGGAGTTTGTTTGCAGTGGCTGGAGGTCCTAGTATACCCATTCTCTCTATATATATATCTGCCTCTTGCCTCTCTCTCTCAATTAAATAAATAAATAAAAATGTTTAAAAAAACAAACTAGGGCTGGAGGGATGGCTTAGTGGTTAAGGCATTTACCTACAAAGCCAAAGGACCCAAGTTCAATTCCCAGGACCCACATTAGCCAGATGCACAAGATGGCACATGCATCTGGAGTTCATTTGTAGTGGCTGGAGGCCCTGGCATGCCCATTCTCTCTCCCTCTCCCTCTTTGTCTCTGTCAAATAAATGAATAAAAATAAAATATTTTTTTAATCTAAATGATAATGTCAGTATCTTAATTTTATGTATTTTTTGTGAAACACCCAAATTATTCTGTAAAATAATCACATTTAAAAAATATTTCTAGGGCTGGAGAGATGGCTTAGCAATAAAGGCACTTGCCTGTGAAGCCTAAGGACCCAGGTTCAAATCCCCAGATCCTACATAAGCCAGGTGAACCTGCTGGTGCATGCATATGAAGTTCATTTACTGTGGCTAGAGGCCCTGGCATGCCAATTCTCTTTCTCTCTCCCTCTAACAAACAAATAAATAAATTATATTTTTAAATATATATTTTATACATAAATATATTTTAAAATATATTTCTAGCTAGGCGTGGTGGTGCACATCTTTAATCCCAGCACATGAAAGGCAGATGTAGGAGGATCACCTTGAGTTTGAGGCCATCCTGACACTACATAATGAATTCCAGGTTAGCATGAGCTAGAGTGAGACCCTACCTCAAAAACCCAAAATATATATATATATTTCTAGAACTGGAGAGATGGCTTAGCAGTTAAGTCATTTGTCTGCAAAGCCAAAGGACCCAGGTTCAATTCCTCAGGACCCATGTAAGCCAGATGAAAATGGTGGCACATGTGTCTGGAGTTTATTTGCAGTGGCTAGAGGGCCTGGAGTGCCTACTCATTCTCATATTCTCTCTCTCTCTTTTGGTTTTTAGAGGTAGGGTCTCAGTCTGGTCCAGGCTGACCTGGAATTAACTATGTCGTCTCAGGGTGGCCTTGAACTCACTGTGATCCTCCTACCTCTGCCTCCCAAGTGCTGGGATTAGAGGCATGCACTGCCATGCTCGGCTTCTTTTTTTTTTTTTTTTTTTTATTGACAACTTCTATACTTACAGACATTAAACCATGATATTTCCCTCCCCTCCCCATTCCCCTTCAGAGCTCCACTCTCCATTATATCCCCTCCCTCTCTCCATTAGTCTCTCTTTTAATTTGATGTCATCATCTTTTTCTCCTATTATGAGGATCTTGTGAAGGTTTTGCTAGGCACTGTGAGGTCATGGATATCGAGGCCAATTTCTGTCTGGACAGTTGCATTGTAAGGAGTCAAACCCTTCCTTTGGCTCTTACATTCTTTCCACCACCTCTTCCGCAATGGACCCTGAGCCTTGGAGGGTGTGATAGAGGTATTTCAGTGCTGGACACTCCTCTTTCACTTCTTCTCAGCACTATGTTGCCTTTTGGGTCATCCCAGTGGTCATTGCCATCTGAAAAGAAAAGCTTCTCTAACCAGAAGTGAGAGTAGCATTAATATGTGAATATGAACATTAAGTGTAGTGCTTTCAGGGCAGTTTGGTGGGAATAATATATACATTTAGCAAAACATCAGCAGGCTTTATACCCCTAAGGCTCATGACCTCCTCTGCCATAGACTTTTGCTTAGGTTTTTTCAGTACCAGGAATGTATTCCTTCCCATAGAGTGGACCTTCAGGACAATTATGGAGCAGTTGGTTACCCCAAGAGCAGACATGCCACTATTGCACCCATTTGGTCATTTGGCCTTTCTGGCCAAACCTGAGGTTTACAGTGCTCACTGTTTTCACAGCTGATGATTTCTGTCTCCCATATGGCTGCATGCAGAGCAGCCTTTTCCAGCTTTTAGTTGGCTGGTCTATAGGGAGAAGGTTTTCTGCTCAGCACCAGCTTGATTTCTCAGTGACCTTGCCACTCAGGCAAGTGAGGTCTTCAGCAATAGGGTCTTACCATCTGTTTCTCAAGGGAAACCAAGGACCTTGGCAATAGCCTGTAATGTTTTGGAGGCAACAAGGACCTCCCTGGCCAACAACTCCCTGGAAGGTATCCCATCCCAGCTACTGAAAATTTTCTAGTAACAATCTATAGCTTCTGGATGTGCCATTATTCAAAAGAGTAGGTTTACATAAGTCTTATTCAGAATAACTTGAATTTTAAGTGGGGCGTGGTGGTGCACACCTTTAATCCTAGCACTCAGGAGGCAGAAGTAGGAGGATCGCCATGAGTTCAAGGCCACCCTGAGACTACATAGTGAGTTCCAGGTCAGCCTAGGCTAGAGTAAGACCCTACATCAAAAAAGCAAAAAAAAAAAAAAAAAAAAAAAAAAAAGACCCTCCCCCGCCCTTCTTTTACACATTCTCTTCCCCTGGTCTCACTTAGGCCTTTCCCCTGCCTATAATCTGTTCTTCTATTTCATATATACAATACCATCCCCTTAAGTCCTTTCTTCTCCTCCCTCCCTTTTATAAGCTTTTTCTAGCTTACTGGCCTCTGCTACCAATTTTTGGTTCCAGCTCACCCATGTCTATACATTTGTAACTAGGATCCAAATATGTCTCTCTTTATCTCTTAAATGAATAAAAATGTTTAAAAAAATATTTTTCTAGGCCGGTTGTGGTGGCACACTCTTTTAATCCTAGCACTTGGGAGGCAAAGGTAGAAGGATCACCTTGAGTCCAAGGCCACGAGACTACACAGTGGATTCCAGGTCAGCCTGGGCTAGAGTGAGACCTTACCTTGAAAAAAAATATCTATCTGAAAAAAAAATCTATCTATCTATCTATCTATCTATCTATCTATCTATATGAAAAACATTCTTTATTTATTTGTGAGGAGGGCTAGAAAGAAAGAAAAGGAATTTGGGCATGCCAAGGCCTCTTGCCACAGGACATGTTCTCCAGATGCATGCAACATTTTGTGCATCTGGTTTAACGTAGGTACTGGAGAACTGAACTAGGTTGGCCAACTTTGCAAGCAAGTGCTTTAACTGCTGACCTGTCTCCTCAGCTCCAAAAAACCACATCTTAAATATTTATATTTTACATTATTCCTTCATTTTTTTTTCTCTATCTTAACGGACTTTTAGGAAGTTTGTTTTTTTTTTTTTTTAGTCACATCTGGCTTATGTAGTGCTAGGGGTCAATCACTTCGGTCTCTACCTCCTTCTTCACAATAACTTCTTTCTGTGTTCTCCCTGTCCCCTCCCGCCAAAAAAAGAGAGAGAGAGAGAAATAGGGGCTGGAGAGATGGCTTGGCAGTTAAGGCATTTGCCTGAAAAGCCAAAGGATCCCAGTTTGACTCTCTAGGACCCACGCAAGCCAGATGCATAAGGGGACAATGCATCTGGAGTTCGTATGCAGTGGCTGGTGGCCCTGGAGCACTCATTCTCTCTCTCTCTCTCTCTTTCTTTTACATTTAAAAAATATTTTATTTATTTATTTAAGAGAGAGAAAGAGGCAGAGAGAGAGAGAGATAGCATCTTATGGTAGATGTGGTGGCATGGCATGGGCCTTAAATCCCAGCGCTCAGGAGGTCCAGGTAGGAGGGTTGCTGTGAGTTCAAGACAAGCTTAGGGTAGGGTGAGACTCTACCTTGAGTGGGGGTGTGGGGAATAGTATCTCACTATGTATCCCACACTGGCCTCACTCTCCTGCCTCAGCCTCAAGAGGCTTGGGATTGCAGATATGCTCCACTATAACCAGTTTTTATTTTATTTTATTTTATTTATTAATTAATTTTTTTTGAGGTAGGGTCTCACTCTAGGCTGACCTGGAATTTACTATGTAGTCTCAGGGTGGCCTTGAACTCACGGTGATCCTCCTACCTCTGCCTCCCAGAGTGCTGTGATTAAAGACGTGTGCCACCATTCCCGGCTGTTTTATTTTTGAATCTAGAGAGAATCTCAATATATAGCCCAGCTTAGCCTCAAACTCATGATCCTCCTGCCTCAACATCCCAAGTCCTGGGATTACAAGTGTGTACCACCATGACTGCCTACTGTCTGCATTCTATTTATGTGAAATCTTCCTTTGCCTCTGTCTTACAAGGACATTTAGGTGACATTTAAGGTCCACCTGTCATCCAGGGTGACTGCATTTTATCATTCGGGTCTCGCTCTAGCCCAGGCTGACCTGGAATTAACAATGTAGTCTCAGGGTGGCTTTGAACTCACAGTGATCCTCCTACCTCTGCCTCCCCAGTGCTGGGATTAAAGGTGTGTGCCACCACACCCAGCTTCATTTCATCATTCATTTTTTCTCTCTTTTTTTTTTTGAGAGAGTCAGAGAGACAGATAGAGAATGGGTGCGCCAGCAGCCTCTCAGCTGCTGTGAACGAACTCCAGAGGCGTGCACCCCCTTGTGGGCAAGTGCAGCAGTGCACCCTTGCATCACTGCGTCTGGCTAAACGTGGGACCTGGAGAATAGAACAGGCATTCTTAGGCTTGGCAGGCAGTCGCCTTAACCGCTAAGCCATCTCTCCAGCCCATTTCATCATTCTTAATCACATCCGCAAAGACCCTCTTGCCAAATATAAGGTAACGTTTACTAGTTCTGGAGATCAGAACTTCATACTTTGGGTGGTTATGACTTGTGTGGAGATGGAGGCTGTTCAGAGCTGTTAAATAGCTCAGGCCAACTTTCCCTCAGATACCCATTAGCTGTTCCCCGGATGTCCAGAGAAGCGCTCCCCTGGGAGATGACTAAAGAGTCGTGTAGCAACAGAGAACACACAATTAGACAGAGTAGTAGATGCCCTCCTCACCGCTCCTTCCTGCGTGGCTGACTGTGAGCTAGAACACCTGGAGGGATTTGGCTTTGGATGGGAAGCAGCTCTTAGGTTTAGGCTTGCAAAACTGAAACAATATACTATTTAGTATAAACATCTTTGTTCTGAAACAGCCAGGGGTTGGACAGATTTACCCTTACACAGGTAAGGCCTAAACATTCTCCAGAACTGAAAATCCTGTAGATCTAAACATTTCAAATGTTCAGTGGGATCCTATAAATTGTGTGAGTGTGTGTGTGCGTGCACACGCGCTTCTGATTCAGCGTTAACTTCTTTATTCTTCTGTGAGGTTTTTTTTTGTTGTTGCTGTTGTTGTAGTTTTAGGTTTAGATCCTAAAAACAGGACAAGGGACACACCTAACAGCTGTAGAAGCAGGGTGTTTAACATCCACTTTAAAACTGAAATACAAAAACATGACAGGGCTGGGGAGATGGGTCAGCGGTTAAAGGGCTTGGTTGGAAAGGACTGGCCTGGTTCAAAGCCCCAGTACCTACATAAAGCCAGATACACAAAGTGGTGAATGTGTCTACAGTTCCTTTGCAGTGGCAAAGGCCTTGGCATGCCCATATCCTCCCTCATCCACCCTCTCTCTCTTTCCTCACAAATAAAAATGAAAGACAAAAAACATGAAAACAAGAACACTGGTGCCATGTTGTTCAAGCTAGCTTTCTTTAAAAAGTCTACGGTGAGGCAGGTGTGGTGGCGCAAGCCTTTAATCCCAGCACTCGGGAGGCAGAGGTAGGAGGATCACCGTGAGTTCAAGGCCACCCTGAGACTACATAGTGAATTCCAGGTCAGCCTGGACTAGAGTGTGAAACCCTACTTAAACAAACAAACAAACAAACAAACAAAAGTCTACGGTGAAAAAATGAACAGGGCTGGAGAGAGAGCTTAGTGGTTAAGGTCCATGCTGACAAAGCCAAAGGACCCAGGTTTGATTCCCCAGTACCCATGTAAAGTATGATGCACAGGGTGGCCCATGAGTCTGGACTTTGTGTGCAGTGGCTAGAGGTCCTGGTGGACCCCATTCTCTCTCTAGCTATCAGTCTGCCTCTTTCTCTCTCATAAATAAGTAAACAAATAAATAAATAAACTATATATATATTTTAAAGTCAACCTGAACCGGGCATGGTGGAACATGCCTTTAATCCCAGGCAGAGTGAGGTGGTTAAATTTTGTGTCAACTTGATCTGTTTAGGAATCCACAGACATTATCCATAATCTTAGAGAAGGTTGCTTCCCAGGAGAATGAACTAAAGGAGGAATCCTTCCCTCAGTGTGAGTCCTTCCCCCAGAGTGGGGGCTTTGTCTAAAGAAGCTTCAGGAAGGAAAGGATCCTCTCCTCCCACCTGGCTGGGGGTGCTGCTTGCTGCTTTCCAGTGTGGACGGAAGACCTTCGTGGACTGAAGAGCAGTGTCTCTCCAGGAAGCCTCCAGGCCTTCAGTGCCAGATTGGAAGGGCTGAAGCATCCAGCTTTGTGGACTGAGCAGCTACCAGGTTCCTTGACTCTCAGGCCTACAAACTGCTATTGGACTGTCATAAACTAATCCAATAAATTCTCTTTTAATACAATTCATTCTATCAGTTCTGTTCCTGTAGAGAACTCTGACTAATACACAGAGGTAGGAGGATCACCGTGAGTTTGAGGCTACCCAGAGATTACATAGTGAATTCCGGGTTAGCTGGGCTAGGGTGAGATACTACCTCAAAAAAAAAAAAAAAAAAAAAAGTAAGTCTACCTTTCAGGCTGGAGTGATGACTAAGCAGTTCAGGCACTTGCCTGCAAAGTCAAAGGACCCAAGTTCGATTCCTCAGTACCCACGTAAAGCCAGATGCACAAGGTGGTGCATGTGTCTGGAGGTTATCTGAAATGGCTGGAGGCCCTGGTGCACCCATTCTCTTACTCTCTCTCTCTTTCTCAAATAAATCAATAAAATATAGTTTAAAAGTCTACCTTTCAAGTATGTATGACTTGGAATGGGGATGCTGGACTCTTTGCATGACATATCCAGAGTGATTAGCAATTTTATCCTTGCAAACTTGTTTCCTCTGGAGGAGAATTTCTACTTGAGATCAACTTTGAGAAGTATTAGAAGCTAAATACCATGGGATAGCAGAGGGCTATACAGAAGGCTGTGTTGAGGGACTGGCTTGGGCTTGGTAAAATTCAACTTAATATACAGACTTTAAGGAATGTGAAGAAAATTCTTCCTCCCTCCCTCCCTTCCTTTCTTCCTTCTTTCCTTCCTTCCTTCCTTCCTTCCTTCCTTCCTTCCTTCCTTCCTTCTTCTTTCTTTCTTTCTTTCTTTCTTTCTTTCTTTCTTTCTTTCTTTCTTTCTTTCTTTTTTCTTTATTGTTTTTCAAGGTAGGGTCTCACTCTAGCTCAGGCTGACCTGGAATTCACTATGTAGTCTCAGGTAGGCCTCAAACTCACAGTGATTCTCCTATCTCTGCCTCCCAAGTACTAGAATCAAAGGTGTGAGCCACCTTGCCTGGCTTTCTTTTTTAATTTTTTAAAATTTATTTGAAAATGAGAGAGAGAAAAAAGAGGCAGCTAGAGAGAGAGAGAGAGAGAGAGAATGGTGCACCAGGGCTTCTAGCCACTGCAAATGAACTTCTGATAATGCGCCACCTTGTGCATCTGGTTTACATGGGTCTTGGAGAATTGAACCTCTGGGTCCTTTGGCTTTGCAGGCAAGTGCCTTAACTGCTAAACCATTTCTCCAGCCTCTCCTCTCTCTCTCTCTCTCTCACTCTCTCTTTTAGCGGTATTATCTCACTCTAACCCAGGCTGACCCAGAATTCACTCTGTATTCTCAGGGTGGCCTCGAACTCAAGGCAATCCTCCTACCTCTGCCTCCCAAGTGCTGGGATTAAAGGTGTGCACCACCACGCCCAGCTTTCCTCCCCCCCCCCCACCGAGGTAGGGTCTCACTCTAACCCAGGCTGACCTGGAATTTACTATGTAGTTTCAGGCTGGCCTCAAACTCACAGCATTCCTCCTGCCTCATTCTCCTAAATGTTGTGATTAAGGACTTGAGCCACGCCACCTAGCTGTCTTTACTTTTCATATTTCAGATGGCACGTATAGCAAACGAGCTCCACTTTTTATCTGTGCCTGTCTGCCAAGGGTGCTGCATGCTTACCGCGCACCAGGCCGGCGGCCTGACAAGGAGAGGATGAATAAGCACAGTTGTTAAGCAGTCGGAGACTTCTCTTTCAGGAAAGTGAAACCTAAGATGAGAAATGGAAACTTAGTCCACAGAGGAAACTATTTCTCTTTCAGCCTGGCTGTGTGTTGGGATTATATTTGAAATGTCAGCATGTTTAAGGATAGCCCTGATTTTAGGGGAAGATAGTATCAGCTGATAGTAATTTATAAATTAGAGTATCCATGCATTCTCCTTAAAAAAAAAAACTCCAGATGTGGTGGCGCACGCCTTTAATGAGGCAGAGGTAGGGGAATCACGTGAGTTCGAGGCCACCCTGAGACTAGATAGTGAATTCCAGGTCAGCCTGGGCTAGAGTGAGACCCTACCTCGAAAAATGAAAAACGAAAAACAAACAAAAAAACCTTTAAGGACTGGCGAGATGGCTTAGTGGTTAAGGCACATGCTTGCAAAGCCTAAGGACCCGACCCAACCCAACAGGGTTCAATTCTCCAGGTCCCATATAGGCCAGATGCACGTGGTAGCACATGGGTATGGAGTTCGTTTGCAGTGGCTAAAGGCCCTGGCACACCCATTCACATTCTCTCTCTCTCTCTCCCCCTCTCTGTCTCAAATAAATAAATAAAATGAATCTTTAAAAAACTTTTAAAACATTTATTAATTTTTAAAAAATTGTTATTTTTATTTATTTGAGTGAAGGGGGACAGGAGAGATGGCTTAGTGGTTAAGTGCTTGCTTGTGAAGCCTAAGGATCCCAGTTTGAGGCTTGATTCCCCAGTACCCACGTAAGCCAGATGGACAAGGTGGCACATGCATCTGGAGTTTGCTTGCAGTGGCTGGAGGCTCTGGTATGCCCATTCTCTCTCTCTGCCTCTTTCTCTGTCTGTCACTCTCAAACAAATAAATAAGAATAAAATATGAGAGAGAGAGAAAGACAGAGAGAATGGGTGCACCAGGGCCTCCCACTACTGCAAAACAACTACAGATGCATGCACTACATTGTGCACCTGGCTTACGTGGGTCCTGAGGAATCAAATCTGGGTCCTTTGGCTTTCCAGGCAAGCACCTTAACTGCTAAGCAATCCTTCCAGCCCCAAAACATTTATTTATTTATTTACAAGAAGAGAGAGTGAATGGGCAATCCAGGGCTTCCAGCCACTGCAAATGAACTCCAGATGCATAAGCCACTTTGTGTATCTGGCTTTCCGTGGTCGTTAGCCTTTGCAGGCAAGTGCCTTAACTGCTAAACCATCTCTTCTTCTTCTCCTCCTCCTCCTCCTCCTCCTCCTCCTTTTCTTTCTTTCTTTCTTTCTTTTTTTTTTTTTTTTTTTTTTTTTTTTTTTTTCTGCTTTTCCAGGTAAGGTTTCACTCTAGCCCAGGCTGACCTGGACTTCACTCTGTATTCTCAGGGTGGCCTTGAACTCATGGCAATCCTCCTACCTCTGCCTCCCTAGTGCTGGGATTGAAGGCATGTGCCACCATGCTCAGCCTCTTCAGCCCCTTTTTAAAAATTTTTTTATTATTATTTTTGTTTGTTTGTTTTGTTTTTTCCAGGTAGGGTCTCACTCTAGCCTAGGCTGACCTGGAATTCACTATGCAGTCTCAGGGCAGCCTTGAACTCACGGTGATCCTCCTACCTCTGTCTCCTGAGTGCTGGGATTAAAGGCGAGTGCCACCACACCCAGCTTAATTTTTATTATTTTTATTGACAACTTCCCCCGCCACTTTCCCCTTTGAAACTTCACTCTCCATCATATCCCCTCCCCCTCTCAATCAGTCTCTCTTTTCAGTTTGATGTCATGATCTTTTCCTCCTATTATGATGGTCTTATGTAGGTAGTGTCAGGCACTGGGAGGTCATGGATATCCAGGCCATTTTGTGTCTGGAGGAGCATGTTGTAAGGAGTCTTACTCTTCCTTTGGCTCTTAAATTCTTTCCACCCCCTCTTCCACAATTGACCCTGAGCGTTGGAAGGTAGGTTTGAGATATTTCAGTGCTGAGCACTCCTCTGTCCCTTCTCAGCACCATGGTGCCTTCTGAATCATCCCAAGGTTGCTACCACCTGAAAAGAGAAGCTTCTCTAACCAAAAGTGAGAGTAACATTAATATGTGAGTGTGGACATTAAGAGAAGTGCTTACTGGGCAGTTTGGTGAGCATAGTATATACATTTAGCGAGACACCAGCAGACATTACACCCTTAAGGCTCATGACTACCCCTGTCGTACGTTTTCAGTATCAGGGATGTGTTCCCTCCCGTGGAGTAGGCCTCCAGTCCAATTAGAGAGCAGTTGGTTTCCCCCATAACAGACATGCCACTATTGCACCCCTTGGCTCATTTGGCCTGGCTGGCCAAATTTAAAGTTTGCAGTGTCCATTGTTGAGGATCTTCACTGGTGTTTTTTCTCTCTCCCATTGAACTGCATGTAGTGTAGCTTTTTCCAGCTTTCTGTCAGCTGGTCCTCATGGAGGAGGCTTTCAGCTCAGCTCCAGCAGGATTTCTCAATGAACTTGCCACCCAAGTATGTGCAGTCTTTAGCAATAGGGTCTTACCATCTATTCCTGGTGGGAAACCAAGGGCCTCGGCAATGGCCTACCCTTTTTTTGTTTTTTAATTTTGGCTTTTTGAGGCAGAGTCTCATTGTAGTCCACTCTGGAACTCACTAGTTACCTGGAACTCATTCTGGTCCTTGAACTCATGGCAATTCTCCTGCCTCAGCTTTTCCCAGTGCTGGGATTGGAGGCATGCACTACCATGCCTGGCTAAAGAGAATTATTTTTTCTTTTGATACAGGGTCTCATTCTAGTTCAGGCTTACCTGAAACTCACTCTGAAACCCAGGATGTTCCCTAACTCCTTGTGATCCTCCTGCCTCAGCCTCCAGAGTGCTAGGATTATATATTATAGGTGTGAGCCACTGTGCTTTTTAAAACATATAATATGACTGATTGAGAGGGGGAGGGGATATAATGGAGAGTAGAGTTTCAAAGGAGAAAGTGGGAGGAGGGAGGGAATTACTATGGGATATTGTCTACAATTATGGAAGTTGTCAATAAAAAATATATAATGTACTTTGATTATAATATAATAATCCTTTCTTTTTTTCATTGTGGTGGTGGTGAGGGGCTGGGGTTGGGGGATGGTGATGGGAATAATCCTTTCTTGTTACTTTCTCTTCCCCCCCCATTCCCTTCTCACTGATTCCATTCTTCCATTCCAAATAGTCCTTCATCTAGTTTGATGTCATTTTTTTTGCCTCCTCCATCATGTATGATGTGTTGATGGATCCAATATTATTTAGACTTTGCGCAGGTAGGTAATAACAGCTGCTGTGAGGTCATGATGTAATAACTGCTATGTGTTTGGAAGACAGCATTATCCACCTTCACAGGGTACTTTTGCCCAAACTCTTTCACATTTAACATATATGTGTGTGTGTGTATATATATATATAGTTTTTCTTTTTTCTTTTCTTTTGCAAGGCAGGGTCTCACTCTGGCCCAGGCTGACCTGGAATTAACTATGTAGTCTCAGGGTGGCCTTGAACTCACAGTAATCCTCCTACCTCTGCCTCCCGAGTGCTGGGATTAAAGGCGTGCGCCACCACGCCCGGCCTTCTTTTTTTTTTTTTTTTTTTTTTTTTTTTGGTTTTTTGAGGTAGGGTTTCACTCTCAGAATGGCCTTGAACTCATGCAATCCTCCTACCTCTGCCTCCCAGGTGCTGGGATTAAAGGTATGCACCACCATGTCCAGCTATTTTGGTTTTTCAAGGTAGGTTCTCACTCTAGCCCAGGCTGACCTGGAATTCATTATGTCATCTCAGGGTGTCCTTGAACTCATGGCGATCCTCCTACCTCTGCCTCCTGCATGCTGGGATTAAAGGTGTATGGCTTTTTTATTGCTTTTTAAAATATTTTTTAATTCATTTGCAAGCAGAGAGAGATAGGAGAGAGAGAGAATGGGCTCTTTTTAAAGATATTTTATTTATTCATTTGAGAGAGAAGGAAGAGAGAGAGAGAGAATAGGCACACCAGAGCTTCTAGCCACTGCAAACAAACTCTAGATGCATATGCCACCTTATGCATCTAGCTTTCATGGGTGCTGGGAAATTGAACATAGGTCCTCAGGCTTCACAGGCAAGTGCCATAACCATTAAGCCATCTCTCCAACCCCAAATTCTCTTTTTTCCTCTTTCTTTCTTTCTTTCTTTCTTTCTTTCTTTCTTTCTTTCTTTCTTTCATTTTCTTTTGGTTTTTCAAGGTAGGGTTTTATTCTAGCCCAGGCAGACCGGAATTTGCTCACTGTGCAGTCTCTCGGTGGTTTCACACTCACAGTGATCCTCCTACCTCTGTCTCCCAAGTGCTGGGATTAAAAGTGTGTGCTACCACACAAGGCTCAAACTATCTTTCTTTTTTTAAAATTTCTTTTCTTTTTTTGCGGGGGGGGGGCAGATATATATATATAGAGAGAGAATGGGCATGCCAGGGCATCCAGCAGCTGAAAATGAATTCCAGACACACACACTGCCTTATGCATCTGGTTTACATGGGTCCTGGGGAATGGAACCTGGGTCCTTTGGCTTTGCAGGTGAGCGCCTTAACCGCTAAACCATCTCTCCAGCCTTAGCCCACTTTTTTTAAAATAAGGTTGTTTAATTTCTGTTATTTTGTTTGTTTGTGTTTTTGAAGTATAGGTTTCACTTTAGCCCAGGCTGACCTAGTAATCTCAGGGTGGCCTTGAACCCAAAGCTGTTCTCCTACCTCTGCCTCCTAAATGCTGGAATTTAAGGCATGCATCACCACCTGACCTATTTCTTTTTTTTAAATAATATTTTATTATTTATTTATTTATTTGAGAGAAAGAGATACAGAAATAGGCAGTTAGAGAGAGAGAATGGGCACACCAGAGCCTTCAGCCACTGCAAACTAACTCCAGATGTGTGCGCCCCCTTGTGCATCTGGCTTATGTGGGTCCTGGAGAATTGAGCCTCAAACCGGGGTCCTTAGGCTTCACAGGCAAGTGTTTAACCGCTAAGCCATCTCTCCAGCCCCTATTTCTTTTTTTATTGACAACTTCCATAATTATAGATATTATTATTATTATTTTGGTTTTTCGAGGTAGGGTCTCACTCTGGCCCAGGCTGACCTGGAATTAACTATGTAGTCTCAGGGTGGCCTCCAGTGCTGGGATTAAAGGCGTGCGCCACCACGTCCGGCCTAAATATTTTTTAATTCATTTGCAAGCACAGGAGAGATAGAAGAGACAGAAAGAATGGGCATGCCAGGGCCTCTGGATGTTGCGTATGGACTCCAGCCACTTTGTGCATCTGGCCTTACATGGGTACTGAGGATTCGAACTTAGATTGTTAGGTTCTGAAAGGCAGGCACCTTAACCACTGGGCCATCTCTTCAGTCCTACAAAACCTTTTTAACTTCATGAGGTCCCAATGATTTAGTTGTGTTGCTCCCTGAAAGATTGAGGTTCTATTTAGAAAGTCCTTGCCTATTTGTATTTGTTTTGTTTTGTTTGTTTCAAGGTAGGGCCTCACTCTAGCTATGCCTATTTCTATATATTTATTTTCTCTCTCTTCCTCTCTTCCTCTCTCTCTTTTCCAGGCAGGTTCTCACTCTAGCCCACGCTGACCTTCTGGAACTTACTCTGTAGCTCCAGGCTGGCCTTAAACTCATGATGATACTCCTACCTCAGCCTTTCAAGTGCTGGGATCAAAGGTGTGTGTTGCCACACCTGGCTATTTTTATTTATTAATTAATTTATTATTATTATTATTATTTTGGTTTTTCGAGGTAGGGTTTCACTCTAGCTCAGGCTGACCTGGAATTCACTATGCAGTCTCAGGGTGGCCTTGAACTCATGGCGATCCTTCTAGAGTGTGTGGGTGCATGTGCCATGTGTGCCTAAGAAGTTCAGAGGACAACCTTAAGGTTTTCCTTCTTTGAGTCAGAGTCTCTAACCGCTGCAAACAAACTGTTACACTACAAAGGAACCTCACACTACCTGGCCTGGTTCTCTTGACCTTCCTCCCATTTTCATAGGTGTGTTGGATCATAGATGCATGTGCCACTTTGCATCAGGCTACACTGGCCCTGAGGAACTTAACCAGGGCTAAAAGGCTTTGCATGCAAGTACCTTTAACTGCTGAGCCATCTTCCCAGTTCCTGAGCCTTTTTTTTTGAGGGAAGCAGAGGTAGGAGGATTGCCATGAGTTCAAAGCCATTCTGAGACTACATAGTGAATTCTATTTCAGTCTGGGCTAGAGGGAGATCCTACCTCAATAAACCAAAACCAAAACCAAAACCAAACAAAAGAAAAAAAATTAAAAAAAAAACAAATAAAAAACCCACCAAAGCCCTTTTAAAATAAAATATTTTATTTATTATTTATTTGAGAGAAAGACAAGAGAGAAACAGAGAAAGAATATGGGCACACCAGGTCCTCCAGCCACTGCAAATGAACTCCAGATGGGTGTGTCTCTTTGTACATCTGGCTTTATGTTGGTACATTGTCAATGCTACTCCCCTTTTAAAATCATCTGCTGGGCTAGAGATGGTTTAGCAATTAAGGCGCATGCCTGAGAACCCTAAGGACCCAGGTTCGATTCTCCAAGTCTCACGTAAGCCAGTTACACAAGTCTGGAGTGTCTGGAGTTTGTTTGCAGTGGCTAGAGGCCCTGGCATGCTCATTCTCTCTCTGTGTGTGTGTCTCTAATAAATAAATAAAAATATTTAAAATCATCTGCCTCCCCTTTTGAGGTAGGGTCTCACTCTGCTCCAGGCTAACCTAGAACTCTGTAGCCCCAGGCTGGCCTTAAACTCACAGTGATCCTCCTACCTCATCCTCCCCAGTGCAGGGATTACAAGTGTAGGCTACCACACCTGGCTACATCCTTACTCTTTACAGAGAGGATTAAAAACATAAATAGTTTTAATAGCATTGATAACAATGCCTTGAAGAAAAAGGACGACAGGAGGGGTGAGGATGTAGCTGAGTGACAGATCACATGCTTGGGATGCATGAAGCCCTGGGCTCAATCCCAAACTCGGGTGTGGGAGCGGAGAAGGGCGTTCACATTGAAAAAGATCCCCCTTGGTGGGTAAAAAAAGTCCTTAAACCAAGTGTGGTGGCGCACGCCTTTAATCCCAGCACTGGGGAGGCAGAGGTAAGAGGATCACTGAGAGTTCAAGGCTACCCTGAGACTACATAGTGAATTCCAGGTCAGCCTGGGCTACAGCAAGACCCTGCCTGGAAAAAAAAAAAAAAAAAAAAAAAAAAAAAAAGCTGGCTTTTAAGAGCCACAAGGCAGGTAGTAATACCCTGAGGACACAGCTGCCCCACCCCCAAGAGACAGAAGCCCTAATTACCCCACAGCAGACACCAACAACCCTACAGAGGAGGACCTTCGGGGAAATGGGGACTGGGGGATAGGGGTTATACTATATATAACCTATGTAAAAAAATTAATTAATTAGTTAATAAAAAGTTCCTGTCCCTTCCCCAAAGAAAGAAAACCAAAACCAGCTAACCAAAAATAAAACATTGAAGCTGCTGAGTGCGGTAGCACACACCTTTAATAATCCCAGCACTCAGGAGGCTGAAGTAGGAGGATGGCTTTGAGTTTGAGGCCATGCTGGGACTACAGAGTGATCTTCAGGTCAACTTGGGTTACTGTGAGCTCTGCTCAAAAAAAAAAAAAAAAAAAAATCCCCAAACAAAACCAAGAACTAAAAAACACTGAGTCAACAGAAGGCACCATGGTGCTGAGAAGAAGGGACAGAGGAGTGCTCAGCACTGAAACATCTCTATCACACCTTCCAAGGCCCAGGGTCCATTGCGGAAGAGGTGGCAGAAAGAATGTAAGGGCCAAAGGAAGAGTAGGACTCCTTACAACGTGCTCCTCCAGACACAAAATATCCATGACCTCCCAGTGCCTGACACTACCTACACAAGACCATCATAATAGGAGGAAAAGATGATAACATCAAAATAAAAGAGAGACTGATTGAGAGGGGGAGGGTATATGATGGAGAGTGGAGTTTCAAAGGGGAAAATAGGGGGAGGGAGGGAATTACCATGGGATATTGTCTACAATTATGGAAGTTCTCAATAAAAAAAATGAAATTAAAAAAAATATTTCATTTTATTTATTTATTTTATTTTATTTTTTGGTTTTTTGAGGTAGGGTCTCACTCTAGTCCAGGTTGACCTGGAATTAACTATGTAGTCTCAGGCTGGCCTCAAACTCACATTGATCCTCCTACCTCTGCCTCCCAAGTGCTGGGATTAAAGGCATGTGCCACCACACCCGGCTTAAAAATTATTTTAAAAAAAGTAAGAAAGAAAGAAAGAAAGAAGGAAGGAAGGAAGGAAGGAAGGAAGGAAGGAAGGAAGGAAGGAAGGGGAGGCTGGAGAGATTAGTTTTGCATTTAAGGTGCTTGCCTGAAAAGCCAAATGACCTGGGTTTGATTCCCCAGTGCCCACATAAAGCCAGGTGCACACAGTGGTACATGCTTCTGGAGTTCATTTGCAATAGCTGAAGGCCCTGGAGTGCCCATTCTCTCTTTGTCTCTCTGTCTTCCTCTTTGCTTGCAAATGCATGAATAAAAAAATAATTTTTTAAAAAGAAAACAAACAAACAAAAAAAAACACTGAGTCAAGACCGTGTCTCAAAATA
The DNA here is from genome assembly GCA_036365145.1 of Orientallactaga sibirica. NCBI lineage: Eukaryota > Metazoa > Chordata > Mammalia > Rodentia > Dipodidae > Orientallactaga > Orientallactaga sibirica. The sequence continues at coordinate 7,377,712 of JAEOAD010000061.1, forward strand.
ACTAACTATACACACACCCCACCTATACAAGCCAGTGATGGTAGTACATATCTAGAAATCCAGCACTAAGGAGCCTCAGGCAGGAGGATTCATTTGAGGCCTACCCAGGTTAGAAAGCCAGATCTAAGCCACAAAGCTACTTATGGACAATGGTTCACCAATATTTATAATAAAGCATGCAACAGACCCTCAGATAACTGTCTTATTAATATAATGTGTTATTGTTTTTCCTGGCTTCTTCCAAATCAGTAACACAAGAACTGAAGGCAGAGAAATGGGTTATGGTAAAGAGAAAAGTGCAGCTTAGCATGGTGGCACACACCTTTAATCTCAGGATTTGGGAGGCAGAGGTAGGATTATCGCTGTGAATTCAAGGCCACCTTGAGACTACACAGTGAATTCCAGGTCAGACTGGGCTAGAGAGAGATCTTACCTTGAAAAACAACAACAAAAAGAGAGAGAGAGAAGTGAGGTCAATTTTTAGAGTGCAATTGTTTGTCTATCTATTTATGTTAAAAGTCTTGAACATAATTAATTTCAGAGTGCCAATTATCACACTATAGGACCACATGATTAGTTTATAACAAAGATATTCTATGAATCATGATCTTTTATCAATGTTGCAGAAAAATTCAAGGTTTTTTTTTTAATATAGAGGAATAGCTTTCTAGAAGGAACTTTGTTCATTTGCTAAGAGAGAGAGGGGAGAGAGAGAGAGAGAGAGAGAGTGTGCCAGGGCCTCTTGCCAGTACAAATAGCTCGGGATGAATGACTTGTACATCTGGCTTTATGTGGGCATTGGGGAATGGAATCCAGGCCATCAAGCATTGCAAGCAAGCTCCTTTAACTGCTGAGCCATCTCTCCAACCTCTAGGAGGAACTTTTAAGTGGCCATTTAAGTCTTGCCTGGCTAATTAAAACACACTAGGTATTTGCCAAGTTTCATCTGAATAGGAAGTTGTTAGTAGTGATGAAATCTTTCCCTTTAGAATTTTGCAAATAAAACTGTTATATTTCATTGTTTTTGCTTTCTTTTTTAAAATATATTTTTTTTATTTATTTATTTATTTATTTATTTATTTATTTATTTATTTATTTGAGAGAGACAGAGAGAATGGGCCAGGGCCTCCAGCCACTGCAAACGCATTCAGATGCATGAGCCCTCTTGTGCATCTGGCTTATGTAGGTACTGGAGTGTCAAACCGGGATCCTTTGGCTTTGCAGGCAAACGCCTTAATGGCTAAGTCATCTCTCCAGCCCTTGTTTTGTTTTCTTCAAGTGAGGGCCTCACTCTAGTCCAGGGTGACCTGGAACTCACTCTGTAGTCCCAGGCTGGCCTCTGGAACTCTCAGGTATCTTTCTCCTGCTGCCTCCCTCCCAAGTGCTGGAATTAAAGGTGTGCACTACCATGCGACTCCCCCCCCCCCCTTTACTAGGCATGGTCTCTCTCTCTCTCTCTCTAGCCCAGCTAGACCTGGAACTTACTCTGTAGTCCCAGGATGTTCAGCCTTCCAAGTCCTGGGACTACTGACCTTAATGACCTGCACCACCATGCCCAGCACCTGTTTGGGTCTTTTTTTCCCCCTGAGGTAGGGTCTTACTCTAGCCCAGGCTGACCTGGAATTCTCAGGTTACTCTGGAAATCACAGCAATCCTTCTATTTCTTTTTTTTTTTTTTTTGGTTTTTCAAGGTAGGGTTTCACTCTGGTCCAGGCTGACCTGGAATTAACTATGTAGTCTCAGGGTGGCCTTGAACTCACGGCGATCCTCCTACCTCTGCCTCCCGAGTGCTGGGATTAAAGGCGTGCGCCACCATGCCCGGCAATCCTTCTATTTCTTAAAAGCGTGAGCCACCACTCCCGGCAGTTTCTGCCCTTGTGTGCTGGGATTATAGGTGTGTGCCACCCCATCAGGCAAATAACATTTAAAGATTTTAAAAAATATTTTATTTATTTAAAAGGGGAGGGGGAAGGAGTATGGGCGCGCCAGTGCTTCTGATCACTGCAAATGATCTCCGGGTGCACGCGCCACTTTGTGCATCTGGCTTTACACGGGTGGCTTGGCAATCAGTTGGACCCGCGCAGGCACGCTTTGCAAGCAAGCGCCTTTAGCCGCTGATCACCTTCCCTCGGCTTCGCGATATGCTTAATAACGTAGTCGCTTTCGTTTGCAGCGTCAAGAAACCCGCGTACAGAAAAACAAAAAAACATTTTAGGGACATCTAATGGCAACTTGGGTGTAGGTAGGCATTAATATGAAGGGACGACTGGGCGGCCCCAAAGTCCCGGAGGGAACCTCGACCGTGATGTCAGGGAGCCCGTTTTCTTTTTTCTTTCTTTCTTTCTTTTTTTTTTTTTAAGTCTTTTCCTGCAGAATCAGCTTTGTCTCGTGGTCCCAACTAAGGGATGAGACAGACAAATCGGCACCGGGCCTCTTCGCGCCAGCCAGCGTGGGGGACGTGCCCCGCAGGGAAGCCCGCGTGTGTTGGCCGCTTCCCGCCGCCGATTCCCCGCGACTCCCGAGGGGGAGAAGCGCAGGGGCTGCCGGGGGTGGGGAGGGACGACAACGGAGCGGGAAGGTTCCAGGACCACCTCCCCCTCCCCCCTTCCACCCGGAATAAACAGCTCAGGGAGAGACCAGCTTCCCGCCCTGCTTTTGGAGTTCGCCTCCCTACGGGCACGCAGCGGCCCCAACAGCGCTTCCGTCCAAGGGCGCGAGACGCAGGGGGCGGGGCCTGCGAGCGCGCGAAGCTCCGCCCCCGCCGGCGTGCCGGATCCGCCCCGCACCCCGTCCTCCAGCCGTTCCTCTCCCTCGCTGTCTCTCTTTCTTTCTCTCTCTCCGGCCAGCGGATCCTAGCTCTCGGTTCGCGTGGACGGTGGCGGTTGCCAGCGGCAGAACGGCGGGCTCTCTGAGGAGCGAGCGAGCGAGCGCGTGCGTGCGTCTGTGCGTGCGTGCGTGCGCACGCGCGTGCCTCTACTCCGCGGGAGCCCGCCCGGAGCGGAAGTGACGCGTTGCGTCGACGGGAGCGCGTTTGAATCGGTTCCCGGGTGATCCTCGCGCCTGCGGCTGCTCGGCCTCCCTCCGCAAGTGGCGGCGGCGGCGGAGGCGGAGGCGGGAGGTGCAGCGGTCCCCGGGCCGAGGCCCGTCGAACCTCGGCGACTGGAACCGAAGGTTCCCCCCCCACACCCCGTGCGCGCGGAGGCTGCATCTCGCTGGCTCTGAGCGCGGCGGCGCGCCGTCGTCTTTTCTCTCTCTTTTTATTCCCTCCCCCAATATGGCAGCGGCCAGCGCCGGTGAGCCCGGCCGTCCGTCGGCGGCGTCTGGCGGCGACGGCGGAACGGACGGCTGCAGGACCGTGTACTTGTTTGACCGGCGCGGGAAGGAGTCGGAGCTCGGGGACCGGGCGCTGCAGGTCCCGGAGCGCGCCGACTTGGCGGCGTTCCGCGCCTCCGTGTGTCAGGTAAGGAAGGTCCGGGCGGGCGCTGCAAGGATGCGCGCCTGCGCTTGCCGTGCCACGGAGACCTTCCGAAGCCCCGCTTGGTCCACTGAGGCCATAAACCTGTCACCCGGTCCCCCAGTCTTGCGGCCTTGGCTTTCCTCCCTCCTTCCCTTCTCCACCCTCCTCCCGCCTCCCCAGCCATCCTATCCTGGGTGACGGTGTTTGCCCCGGGTTTGCGAGCTGCGGTCGGCCTGGCAGCTAGCGTCCTTGCCCCCTCCGTGGGGCCTCCGGCGGTCCCTAAGGGTCAATGACCTCAGAGTGAGTTGGCCCTTTGTCGGGCTTCACCTTGCTCGGTGGCTTTGCCGGACAGTTCAGCCTCCTGGAAGAAGCGTGCGTGCCTCCGCTGTGTAACTTAATGACTTGCACCCGGTGACACCCCCAACCCCCCCGGGAGCATAGCGATGGGTAGAAGTTGTGACATTCCTTGCAGTCAAGTTAACCTCGGGTTCATGACTTGATGGCAGTCACTTTCCGGGTTGTCCTGTCAAAAGGTTTTACGAGTGGCTCGCTGACGGGGCTTCCTTCCGCACGCAGACATTTGTCCAAGTTTGGTTCTGTAGGTCGAGCTGCCCGTCTGAACTCTAAGCTTGGAAGTTCCTGAACTAACCCCCTCGGGGCGACCATGGGTGTCTGTGCACAACAAAGAACGACTAGATCTTGCTTTTAGAAATGAATGACTATAGGAAAACTTTTAAAAACTGTGAAGCACTCTATAGATAGGGGATGGGAACGCTGCCTAAGTTTTTTTGTTTTGTTTTGCCTTTCGGTGTAGCCCTGCTGGTCTGGATCTTGCTGTGTTGACTAGGCGGGCCTCGAACTTTCTGTGATCCTCCTGCCTATCTCTGCCTGTCCGTGCTGGAATTAGATGCATGCATGCCACCACTCTGGGCTCTGAGCTTTTAAAAGAAGGAATGTGGTCACGCCCTGAATAAACCCTAGGAGGTATAAGCCACAAAGAACACTTAGCTTCCATGGAAAAAGAACTTCAAAAGTAGTATTTTTGCCCGGAGAATGCTAATAGATTTAGAAATGGCCTTGATATAACTTTGTACAGTTGCTGAGATAATTAAAAATATGATCTGCAGAGTAACAGTGACTTGGGGATAAGGACTTTATTTTGTTCACAGATGTATCCCAGTGTTCACTATAACCTCACACATTGTAAATGCTCACCCAGATTAGAATGGATAAATGAAGTCAAAACTAGATAAGATCTGAACTTCATGCTGTGCCTGTATAAATGGTAGTGGAGTCCCACCAATTCCTCTACTATTTTGATGTCTCCCCCTTTCATCATCATGGCAACAAGAAATACCTGTTTTTAAAAAATTAAATTAATTTATTTATTTAAGAAAGGCAGAGAGAATGGGCACACCAGGGCCTCCAGCGCACTGTAAATGAATTCCAGACACACTGGCTGTTTCGTGCATCTCACTTACATGGGTACTAGGTAATGGAACCTGGGTCCTTTGGCTTTGCAGGCAAGTGCTTTAACTGCTAAGCCATTTCTCCAACCCTACTTTTTTTTGGGGGGGGATGGGAAGAGGGAGAAAGGCAGATAGAGAGAATGGGCGCACTAGGACCTTCAGCCACTGCAAACTCCAGACACATGTGCCACCTTGTGCATCTGGTTTATGTGGGTCCTGGGGAATCTAACCTGGGTCCTTTGGCTTTGCAGGCAAGTGCCTTAAAGGCTAAGCCATCTCTCCAGCCCTAGTTAGGAATCTTAAAAGTAAACTTCTTGGACCATCAGTCAGGAACATGTTTAGCTTTTTTTTTTTTTTTTTTTTTGCGTTTTCAAGGTAGGGTCTTGCTTTAGCCCAGGTCTCAAACTCATGGTTGATCCTCCTACCTCTGCCTTTAAATGCTGTGATTAAAAGTGTGCATCACTGTGCCTGGCTCATGGTTTTTTTTTTTTTTTTTTTTTTTTTTAATTATTTGCAAGCAGTGAGGGGGGACGGTGTGTGTGAGAGAGAATTGGTAGGCCAGGTCCTCTTGACATTGTAAATGAACTCCAGAGGCACGTGTCACTTTTGTGTATCTGGCTTTAATTAGATACTGGGGAATTGAAACCAGGCTAGTAGGTTTTACAAGCAATACCCTTTAACTTCTGAGCCGTCTTTTCAGTCCTCATTTATAACTCTTGATGATACTTTTTTTGGGAGAGGGTGGGATTCTGGGTCTCACTCTAGCTCAGGCTGACCTGGAATTCACTCTGTAGTCTCAGGGTGGCCTTGAACTTACGGTGATCCTCCCACCTCTGCCTCCACAGTGCTGGGATTAAAGGCATGCACCACCGTGTCCTGTTTGCTGATACTTAAAAAAAGAAAAATTTATTGGGGCTGGAGAGATGGCTTAACAGTTAAAGTGCTTGCCTGCAAAGCCAAAGGACCCAGGTTTGATTCCCCAGTACCCATGTAAGCCAGATGCACAAGGAGCACATGTGTCTGGATTTGTACCCATTCTGTCTTCTCTTATCTCTCTCTGCTTACAAATAAAAAAGTAAATAAAAAATTCAAAAAAACATTTGAGAGATGGACGGCAGATAGAGAATTGGCACGCCACGGTCTCTAGCCACTGCAAATGAACTCCAGATGCATGCATCACCTTGTGTATCTGGCTTATGTGGGTACTGGGAAATCACTAAGCCATCTTAAAACTTTTTGTTTTAGCCAGGTGAAGTGGACCTGTGAGTTTGACATTACCCTACCTTGAAAAAACAAACAAACAACAAAAAAAAAAACTCACTTTTCCCCCCAGGTAGTTTCTAGCCCAGGTTGATCTGGAATTCACTCTAGTCTCAGGGTGGCCTAGAACTCTGTGATCCTCCTCCTCTGTCTCCTAAATGCTGGGATTAAAGGTGTTTGCCACCACACCTAGATTTCGTACCTTTTTTTTTTTTTTTTTTTTTTTTTTTGAGGTAAGGTCTCGCTCTAGCTCAGGCTGACCTGGGATTCACTCTGTAGTCTCTGGGTGGCCTCGTACTTGGTGCCGGGATTAAAGGCGTTGTGCCACCATGCCTGGCCAATTCTTTAAAAATACATATTTTAAAATTTATTTGCAAGCAGAGAGTGGGGTTGTGAGAATGGGCACACTGGGGCCTCTTGCCACAACAAATGAACTCCAGACACATGTGCTTATTCATCTGGCTTTACATGGGTACTGGGAATTGAACCCAGGCCGTTAGGCTTTGCAAGCAGTTGCCTTTAACCACTGAGCCATCTCTACACCCCCTTTGTTTAGTTATCTTGTATCAATTTTATTTCAAGATACCTCTATTGATTAAGAATTCTTTTTTAAATCTTTTTTTTTTTTTTTTTTTTTTTTTGAGGTAGTCTCATTAGCTTAGGCCCAGCTCAAATCTTTTTCTTTTTGTCCATGGGTCCTGGGGAATGGAACTTGGATCCTTTGGCTTTGCAGGCAAGTGCCTTAATCACTAAGCCATCTCTCCAGCCCAAGAATTTTTTTTTTAAAGTTTATTTATTTGAGAGAGAGAGAGAGATACAGAAATAGGCAAGTAGAGAGAGAGAGAGAGAGAAAGGGAGAATATATGGGTGTGCCAGGGCCTCCAGCCACTGCAAACGAACTCCAGATGCATGCACCCCCTTGTGCATCTGGCTTACGTGGATCCTGGAGAATTGAGCCTCGAACCGGGGTCCTTAGGCTTCATAGGCAAGCGTTTAACCGCTAAGCCATCTCTCCAGCCCAAGAATTTTGTTTTTTAAATCTAGTGAATGCTGGGCCACCTCGAGCTTCTAATGAAACCTTTTTTGTTCCTTGATATAATTTTATTTATTTATTTTTATTTATTTATTTATTAGCAACAGGGAGAGAGAGAATGGGCGCACCAGGACCCCCAGCCATTGCACACGAACTTCACATGTACTACCCTGTGCATTTGTCATGGGTACTAGGTAATGGAACCTGGGTCCTTTGGCTTTGCAGGCAAGTGCTTTAACTGCTAAGCCATTTCTCCAACCCTACTTTTTTTGGGGGGGGGATGGGAAGAGGGAGAAAGGCAGATAGAGAGAATGGGCGCACTAGGACCTTCAGCCACTGCAAACTCCAGACACATGTGCCACCTTGTGCATCTGGTTTATGTGGGTCCTGGGGAATCTAACCTGGGTCCTTTGGCTTTGCAGGCAAGTGCCTTAAAGGCTAAGCCATCTCTCCAGCCCTAGTTAGGAATCTTAAAAGTAAACTTCTTGGACCATCAGTCAGGAACATGTTTTTTGTTTTTTTTTTTTTTTTTTTTTTTGCGTTTTCAAGGTAGGGTCTTGCTTTAGCCCAGGTCTCAAACTCATGGTTGATCCTCCTACCTCTGCCTTTAAATGCTGTGATTAAAAGTGTGCATCACTGTGCCTGGCTCATGGTTGTTTTTTTTTTTTTTTTTTTTTAAATTATTTGCAAGCAGTGAGGGGGGACGGTGTGTGTGTGAGAGAATTGGTAGGCCAGGTCCTCTTGACATTGTAAATGAACTCCAGAGGCACGTGTCACTTTTGTGTATCTGGCTTTAATTAGATACTGGGGAATTGAAACCAGGCTAGTAGGTTTTACAAGCAATACCCTTTAACTTCTGAGCCGTCTTTTCAGTCCTCATTTATAACTCTTGATGATACTTTTTGGGAGAGGGTGGGATTCTGGGTCTCACTCTAGCTCAGGCTGACCTGGAATTCACTCTGTAGTCTCAGGGTGGCCTTGAACTTACGGTGATCCTCCCACCTCTGCCTCCACAGTGCTGGGATTAAAGGCATGCACCACCGTGTCCTGTTTGCTGATACTTAAAAAAAAAAATTTATTGGGGCTGGAGAGATGGCTTAACAGTTAAAGTGCTTGCCTGCAAAGCCAAAGGACCCAGGTTTGATTCCCAGTACCCATGTAAGCCAGATGCACAAGGAGCACATGTGTCTGGATTTGTACCCATTCTGTCTTCTCTTATCTCTCTCTGCTTACAAATAAAAAAGTAAATAAAAAATTCAAAAAAACATTTGAGAGATGGACGGCAGATAGAGAATTGGCACGCCACGGTCTCTAGCCACTGCAAATGAACTCCAGATGCATGCATCACCTTGTGTATCTGGCTTATGTGGGTACTGGGAAATCACTAAGCCATCTTAAAACTTTTGTTTTAGCCAGGTGAAGTGGACCTGTGAGTTTGACATTACCCTACCTTGAAAAAACAAACAAACAAACAAAAAAAACTCACTTTTCCCCCCAGGTAGTTTCTAGCCCAGGTTGATCTGGAATTCACTCTAGTCTCAGGGTGGCCTAGAACTCTGTGATCCTCCTCCTCTGTCTCCTAAATGCTGGGATTAAAGGTGTTTGCCACCACACCTAGATTTCGTACCTTTTTTTTTTTTTTTTTTTTTTTTTTTGAGGTAAGGTCTCGCTCTAGCTCAGGCTGGCCTGGGATTCACTCTGTAGTCTCTGGGTGGCCTCGTACTTGGTGCCGGGATTAAAGGCGTTGTGCCACCATGCCTGGCCAATTCTTTAAAAATACATATTTTTAAAATTTATTTGCAAGCAGAGAGTGGGGTTGTGAGAATGGGCACACTGGGGCCTCTTGCCACAACAAATGAACTCCAGACACATGTGCTTATTCATCTGGCTTTACATGGGTACTGGGGAATTGAACCCAGGCCGTTAGGCTTTGCAAGCAGTTGCCTTTAACCACTGAGCCATCTCTACACCCCCTTTGTTTAGTTATCTTGTATCAATTTTATTTCAAGATACCTCTATTGATTAAGAATTCTTTTTTAAATCTTTTTTTTTTTTTTTTTTTTTTTTTGAGGTAGTCTCATTAGCTTAGGCCCAGCTCAAATCTTTTTCTTTTTGTCCATGGGTCCTGGGGAATGGAACTTGGATCCTTTGGCTTTGCAGGCAAGTGCCTTAATCACTAAGCCATCTCTCCAGCCCAAGAATTTTTTTTTTAAAGTTTATTTATTTGAGAGAGAGAGAGAGAGAGAGAGATACAGAAATAGGCAAGTAGAGAGAGAGAGAGAGAAAGGGAGAATATATGGGTGTGCCAGGGCCTCCAGCCACTGCAAACGAACTCCAGATGCATGCACCCCCTTGTGCATCTGGCTTACGTGGATCCTGGAGAATTGAGCCTCGAACCGGGGTCCTTAGGCTTCATAGGCAAGCGTTTAACCGCTAAGCCATCTCTCCAGCCCAAGAATTTTGTTTTTTAAATCTAGTGAATGCTGGGCCACCTCGAGCTTCTAATGAAACCTTTTTTGTTCCTTGATATAATTTTATTTATTTATTTTATTTATTTATTTATTAGCAACAGGGAGAGAGAGAATGGGCGCACCAGGACCCCCAGCCATTGCACACGAACTTCACATGTACTACCCTGTGCATCTGGCTTACATGGGTACTGGGGAAATTGAGCCTTGAACCAGGGTCCTTAGGCTTCATAGGCAAGTGCTTAACCATTAAGCCATGTCTCTAGCCCTAGTTTTTTTTTTTTTTTTGAGGTAGGGTCTCACTCTAGTCCAGGCTGACCTGGAATTCACTGTGTAGTCTCAGGGTGGCCTCGAACTCATGGTGATCCTTCTACCTCTGCCTCCCAAGTGCTGGGCCTAGCCCTGTTTTTAAAATATTATTTATTTGCAAGCAGAGAGGGAGGGAGGGGAAGAGGGAGAGAATGTGAATGAATGGGCTCACTAAGGCCTCTAGCTGCTACAAACTCCAGATGCATGCACCACTTTGTATATCTGGCTTTATGTGGGTACTGAGGAACCAAACCCAGATTGTTAGGCTTTGCAAGCAAGTGCCTTAACTGTTAGAGCAATCTCTCCAGACCCTTCCTGTGTAGTCTCAAGGTGGTCTCGGACTCAAGGAAATCCTCCTACCTCTGCCTCCTAAGTGCCACCACACCTGGCCTCATTTGTTTTATAATTGCTTTAATATTCATTTTTATTTTTTTTTTTTTTCTAGGTAGGGTCTCACTCTGGCCCAGGCTGACCTGGAATTAACTATGTAGTCTAAGGGTGGCCTTGAACTCACGGCGATCCTCCTACCTCTGCCTCCAGAGTGCTGGGATTAAAGGCGTGCGCCACCACGCCCAGTTTATTTTTGTTTGTTTATTTGAGAGAGGGAAAGAGGTAGAGTGAGAGAGAGAGAGAGAAAGAGAAAATGGGCGCACCAGGGCTTCCAGCCACTGCAAACAAACTCCAAATGTATGCATCCCCTTGTGCATCAGGTTTACGTGGGTCCTGAGGAATTGAACTGAGGTCCTCTTTGGCTTTGCAGGCAAATGCCTTAACTGCTAAGCCATCTCTCCAGCCCCTGCTTTAATATTTTAAAATAATTATTTTGAAAAGGACGATACGATAAATATAAAGCTTCTTTACTATAGAAATCCTGTATAAGCATAGCTGTTCTTTAGTCTATACACTGCCTTTATTTTCTTCTATTTTGTTTTACATATTTAAGTAGCTGAATTGTACAAGTGTTATGTTAATTATTTACATCAAATGAATTTTTTCTATAATGAAAACATGTCTTTGGTTGGTTCCAGATAGTGTTAAAATACTTTTAAAATGTACCACCTAATCACTTGTGCTCCTAGGTGGCAAATAGTGGGAAAATTACCTTAAATAATGTATGTGATTAATACTTTATTAATTTACAAAGGTAGTTTAAAAATAATTGAGTTGTGTATTTCCTAGACAAGTATGATCATTGTTGCAAAATTGTAACATCAGTATTTTCATAACTTAGAAACTTGAATAATACATTAATTATTATTGTATAATTTGTTTATTTTACTTTGAATAGACAATTGGCATTTCATCTGAAGAAAAATTTGTTATTACAACTACAAGTAGGAAAGAAATTACCTGTGATAATTTCGGTAAGTACTTTTACAAAGTCTAATTTTTTTTTTTTTTTTTTTTTTTTTTTTTTTTTTTTGGTTTTTCGAGGTAGGGTCTCACTCTGGCCCAGGCTGACCTGGAATTAACTATGTAGTCTCAGGGTGGCCTTGAACTCATGGCGATCCTCCTACCTCTGCCTCCCGAGTGCTGGGATTAAAGGCATGCGCCACCACTCCTGGCTCAAAGTCTATTCTTTCATAAACTTACTTAACATAATGATAAGAGTAATTTTTTGTTATTGTTGTTTTGAGTTAGGTTCTCACTGTAGTCCAGGCTGACCTGGAATTCACTCTGTAGTCTTAGGGTGGCCTTGAAGTCAAGGTAATCCTCTTACCTCTGCCTCCCAAGTGCTAGGATTAAAGGTGTGTGCCACCACACCTGGCTATTTTATTTCATTCATTCATTCATTCATTCATTCATTCATTCATTCATTCATGAGAGAGAGATGGAGAGAGAAAGAGGCAGGTAGAGAAAGAGAGAATGGGCCTCCAGCCACAGGAAATGAACTCCAGACACATGTGCCACCTTGTGTATCTGGCATACATGGGTCCTGGGGTGTTGAACCTGAGTCCTTTGGTCTTGCAGGCAAACGCCTTCACTACTAAGCCATCTCTCCAGCCCTATTTATTAATTAAAAAAAATTTTTTTTTGTTTTTATTAGCAACAGACAGAAAGAGGCGGGGCGGGGGGTTGGGAAGAATGGTCGCACCAGGGCCTCTAGCCACTGCAAACAAACTGCAGATGCATGCACCACCTTGTACATCTGGCTTACGTGGGTACTGGGGAATCAGGCCTCGAACTGGGGTCCTTAGGCTTCATAGGCAAGTGCTTAACCGCTAAGCCATCTGTCCAGTCCCCCTATTTATTTTTTTTGAGTAGGGTTTCACTCAATCCAGGCTTACCTGGAATTCACTATGTAGTCTCACGGTGGCCTTGGGCAATCCTCCTACTTCTTCCTTTCTAATTTGTACCCCTTTTATGTGTTTCTTTTGCCTTATTGCTATAGCTAAGACTTCAAGTACTATACTAAATAAAAGTGGGGACAGTGGACACCCTTGTCTTATTCCTGATTTTAGTGGAAAAGTTTCATGTTTTCCCCCATTTAGTATTAGGTTGGCTGTAGGTTTGTCATCACTAGCCTTTATTATGTTGAGATATGTTCTTTTTTTTGTTTTGTTTTGTTTTTGTTTTTTTGAGGTAGGGTCTCACTCTAGCGCAGGCTGACCTGGAATTCACTATATAGTCTCAGGGTGACCTGGAACTCAGGGCAGTCCTCCTACGTTTGCCTCCTAAGTGCTGAGATTAAAGGCTTGCACCACCACGCCTGGCTGAGATATGTTCTTAATATTCCCTGTAGGACTTTTTTTTTTTTTTTAAAGATTTAATTTTATGTATTTATTTATTTATTTATGACAGAGAGGGGGAGAGAGAGAAAGAGAGAGATAGTGAGAATGGGTGCACCAGGGCCTCTAGCCATTGCAAACGAACTACAGATGCATGTGCCACCAGGTGCATCTGGCTTACGTGGGACCTGGAGAATCGAACCTGGGTCCTTAGGCTTCATAGGTATGCTCTGTAATCACTAAGCCATCTCTCCAGCCCACCTGTAGGACTTTTATCATGAAAGGATGATGGATTTTTGTCAAATGCCTTTTCTGCAGGTATTGAGACGATCATATTATTTTTGTTCTTCAGTCTACTTATATAGTATATTACATTTATCAATTTTCATATGTTGAACTATCCCTGCATCTCTGGGATAAAGCCTACTTGTTTGGGGTGAATGATCTTTTTGATATATTTTTGTATTCAGTTTATCAATATCTTGTTAAGAAGTTTTGTATCTATGTTCATGAGGAAGATTAGTCTGTAGTTTTCGTTTTTTGTTCTGTCTTTAGTTTTGATCCAATAGAAATCTTTGTCTGAGTTCCTTGTGATAGCTTAATTTACTAAGAATTGATATTAGCTGTTCCATGTGTGGAAAAAAGCTGTCATTAGCCATAGCTCTTATATTTGCATCTTCAAAAACTATGAAATGTGTTTTTGTTTAAGTGTCTGGACTTGGCATGGTGGCTCACACTTGTAACCCTAACACTTAGTAGGCTGAAGATTGCCAAGAATTTGGGGTCAGCCTGGGCTATATAGTCTAGTAATCTAAATGAGATCATGTCTCAAAACACCAAAGCAGGCTGGGCATGGTGGTGCATGCCTAATGCCAGCACTGGAGAGGCAGAGGTAGGAGGATCACTGTGAGTTCAAGGCCACCTGAGACTACATAGTGAATTCCAGGTCAGCCTGAGCTAGAGTGTGACCCTACCTCAAAAAACCAAAAAAAAGAAAGAAAAAGAAAATTGCCTGATTTTAGATCTGTAGAAATACCGATATCCTTAACAAAATACAACTATAACATTTAGATATAGCCAGTGTTTGAATTTACCTATACCATTAAATGTATTTCACAGATACAATACAATTTGCATATTCAGAGTAAGTTCATTAAGTTTCTATTGCTTTTGCATTACTTAAGACTTTAACTCTTGATTATAGATGAAACTGTTAAAGATGGAGTCACATTGTACCTGCTAAACTCAGTAAATCAGTTACTACTAACAGCTACAAAAGAACGAATTGATTTCCTACCTCACTATGACACACTGGTTAAAAGTGGCATGTATGAATATTATGCAAGTGAAGGACAAAATCCTCTTCGTAAGTATTCTGTTCATACAATTTGAAAACCTTGTTTATCCTCTTTTCATCTGTCTTATTACTTGGCTTTTTTGGGGGGGGGGGGTTTGAGGCAGGGCCTCACCACTCTGGCCCAGGCTGACCTGGAATTAGCTTTGTAGTCTCAGGGTGGCCTCGAACTCACAGCGATCCTCCTACCTCTGCCTCCCAAGTGCTGGGATTAAAGGCGTGTGCCACCACCCCTGGCTATTACTTGGCATTTTATAAGTCCTCTCAGACTGTTAGAACACTGATCATACAGTGTGAGTTTACTTTCCTTAAATTATTTGAGAGTGAGAGTGTGAGAGACACACAGAGAGAGAAAGAGGGAGTTTGGTGTAAGAAGGCAGATACATGCAGAATGGGTGTGCTAGGACCTCCAGCCACTGCAGAGAAACTCCAGATGCAAGTGACTTAACCACTGAACAATCTCTCCAATCTAAAAAAATTTTTTTAAATGCTTATTTATTCACTTGAGATAGAAATGGCACATAGAGACAATGGGCACACCAGGGCCTCCAGCCACTGCAAAGGAATCCAGAAACATGCACCACCTTACATAGGTACTGGGAAACCAAACCTAGGTCATTAGGCTTTTAAGACAAGCACCTTAACCACTAAGCCATCACTCCAGTCCCCTTGAGCTTTTTTTTTTTTTTTTTCCCTTGGTTTTTTGAGGTAGGGTTTCACTCTAGCCCAGGCTGACCTGGAATTCAGTATGTAATCTCAGGGTGGCTTCAAACTCAAAAACTCAAAACTATCCTCCTACTTCTGCCTCCCAAGTGCTGGGATTAAAGGTGTGTGCCACTATGCCTGGCTTCAAAACTATTTTTATAAATTTACTTGAAAGCAGAGAAAAAGGGAGACACACCAGGAACTCTAGCCACTATAAACGAACTCCAGATGCATGTGCTACTTTTGTACATCTGGGATTACAGGGCACTGGTGAATTGAACCTGGGTTTGTTAGACTTAGCAGGCAAGTGCTTTAACTACTGAGCATCTCTCCAGCCCCATTTTTTATTCATTTATTTATTTGGGAGAGGGAGAGAATGAGAATGAGTGGGCATACGCCATCTTGTGTACCTGGTGTACATGGGTACTGAGGAATTGATCCCCAGTCCTTAGGCTTTGCAGACAAGCACCTTAACCTCTGAGCCATCTCTCCAGCCCTATTATTTATTTTTTTTGACAGCTCCATGCATGTATACAAAATATTTAAATCATATGCACCCCTATTTCCCTTTTTTTTTTTGGAGGTAGGGTCTTGCTCTAGCCCAGGCTGACCTGGAATTAACTACATACTCTCAGGGTGGCCTCGAACTCACGGTGATCCTCCTACCTCTGCCTCCCAAGTGCTGGGATTAAAGGCATGAGCCACCATGCCCGGCTCGCTATTTCCCTTTTTGTTCCTCTGAGTTAGGGTCTAACTCTAGCCCAGGCTGACTTGGAATTCACTGTGGTCTCAGGGTGGCCTCGAATTCACAGTGATCTTCCTACCTTGCCTCCAAAGTGCTGGGATTCAAGGCGTATGACACAACACTCACTTTTTTCTTATTCTAGAAAAATTGTTGGTTAGAGCAGGAGAGATGGCTTAGCATTTAAGGTGCTTCCCTACAAAGCCAAAGGACTCAGGCTGGATTCCCCAGTACCCATGTAAATCCACATGCACAAGGTGGCACATGTATTTGGAATGTGTTTGTAGTGGTTAAAGGCTCTATTACTCCCATTCTCTATCTGACTCTACCCCCTCAAATACAAAAAGTTAGAAATTTATTTGTACGCGAGAGGGAGAAAGGGAGAAAATGAATATGAGTGAGAATGGGTGTGTCAGGATATCTAGTCACTGCAAACGAACTCCAGATGCATGTTCAACTTTGTGCATCTGGCTTTGTACTGGGGAATCGAACCTTGGTCCTTAGCGTTCACAGGCAAATGCCTTAACCACTAAGCCATCTCTCCAGCCCCAAATTCTCTATTTTTAAACATATATATCATTAGCTAGTGAAGAAGTTGGTTTCATAATTTCTTTGAACTTTTTTTTTTTTTTTTTTTTTTTTTTTGTTTTTCAAGGTAGGGTCTCACTCTAGCTCAGGCTGACCTGTAATTCACTATGTAGTCTCAAGTTGGCCTTGAACTCACAGTATTCCTCCTACCTCTGCCTCCCAAGTGCTGGGTTTAAAAGCATGCGTCACCACACCTGGCTCTTTGAACTTTTGAACAAAGTATTTGGCAGGGAAAGGTTAAATGTTGTTTTCTCAATCTCTTCCAGCATTTGCTCTTGCAGAATTAATTGACAACTCTTTGTCAGCTACTTCTCGTAATGTTGGTATTAGAAGAATACAGATCAAATTGGTAAGAAAGAACAAACACAATTTTTTTTTTTTTGAGGTAGGCTCTCTGTTGCGGGCTGACCTGGAATGTACTATATAGTCTCAGGGTGGCCTTAAACTCAAGGCAATCCTCCTCCTACCTCTGCCTCCCAAGTGCTTGGATTAAAGGCATCTTCCACCAAGCCCGGTTTATCCTTATGTCTTTGCTTATTTCCTACAGTTGAGTTCTGAGAAATGGGATTTTTGAGTTAAAAGATAAGAAGAATGTTAATTTTTGTTGTTGTCTTATATCAGTGCGTTTGTTGAGATTGCTTACAGAGCTGGTTGAGGGATTATTTATAGGAACAACAGATGCTTACAGGCATTATCTAAAGGCCTACCCCAGCATAGGTGACCTCACAGAAACTAGAGCACCTATAGGGAGCTCAATGGGAGCATCTGCTATTAACACTTTTGTTTTTTGGTTTTGGAGGTAGGGTCTCACTCTAGCCTGGGCTGACCTGGATTTCACTATGTAGTCTCAGGGCAGCCTTGAACTCACAGTGATCCTCCTACCTCTGCCTCCCGAGTACTGGGATTAAAGGCGTGCGCCACCACGCCTGGCTAATGCTTTTATTATTATTATTATTTTTATTTTAAGAAAGAGGCAGAGAGATCAAGAGAGAGAATGGGTAAGTCAGGACCTTCAGCCTGCTGCAAATGAACTCCAAATGCATGCAACCCTTGTGTGCATGTGTAGCATTGCGTGCTTGCTTTACTGTGCATCTGGCTGTATGGGAACCTGGAGATTTGAACATGAGTTCTTAGGCTTCACACATAAGCGCCTTAACCTCTAAGCCATCTCTCCAGCCATATTAATGCTTTTTTTTTTTTTTTGGCTTTTTGATGTCAGGTCTCACTCAAGTCCAGGCTGACCTGGAATTCACTATGTAGTTTCAGGGTGGCCTTGAACTCATGGCAACCCTCCTTTAATCCCAAGTGCTGGGATTAAAAGTGTGTGCCATCACACACAGCTTATATTAACGCTTAAAAATTTTTTTTATTCAAATATTTTTATTTATTAGAGTTAGAAAGAGGCAGACAGAAAGAGAATGAGTATAGGCTTGAGAAATGGCTTAGAGGTTAAGGTGCTTACCTGAGAAGCCTAAGGACCCAGGGTCAATTCCCCAGTTCCCACATAAGCCAGGTGCACATAGTGGCACATACATCTGCTTTGCAGTGGCTAGAGGCCCTGGTGTGCCCATTCTCTTTCCCTCTCAAATAAATATAAAATATAAAAAATACATTACAAGAATAAAGAGAAGGAAGTATAGACACACCAGGGCTTTCAGCCGCTGCAAATGAACCAATTCCAGTCACACGTACCACTTTGTACATCTGGATTTATGTGGGTACTGAGGAATTAAACCCAGTCCATCAGACTTTACAAGCAAGTACCTTGAACCTCTGAACCATTGTTCCAGCCCGAATGCTAAGGCATTTGATAGAACTAGCTGAATTGCCTTCCAGAAAGTTGTATTACTTTATACTTCATTCAGCTTATGTGAGTGTACCTGTTGTGTTTGATACTTAATTTGTTGTGTTTTCAGTACTGATTTGAGTGTCATTCTCTTTTTGTTTTGTAGCTTTTTGATGAAACACAAGGCAAGCCTGCTGTGGCAGTGATAGACAATGGCCGAGGAATGACATCTAAGCAGCTTAACAACTGGGCTGTGTATAGGTTATCAAAATTTACACGGCAAGGTGACTTTGAAAGGTTAGAAAGTCTGGCTTTTAAATAATTTTTTCTGTGTTGTGTGTGTGGTGTTTTACGTGTATGTACATGCCTTAGTGCCCGTGTTCATTTGTGTGGAGGCTAGAAGTAGTCAATGTTGAGGGTTTTCACATTAGTAATGTTATCATTACTTAAAAATTTTAGCTGGGGGACCTGGAGAGATGGCTTGGCAGTTAAGTGGTTGCCTGTGAAGCCTAAGGAGCCCGGTTCAAGGCTCCATTCCCCAGTACCCACATAAGCCAGATGCACAAGGTGGTGCATGCATGTGGAGTTCGTTTGCAGTGGCTGGAGGCCCTGGTGTGCCCATTCTCTCCCTCCCTCTCTCTGTCACTCTCAAATAAATAAATAAATAAATAAAGAAATAAAGAAAGAAAGAAAGAAAGAAAGAAAGAAAGAAAGAAAGAAAGAAAGAAGATTTTAGCTGGGCGTGGTGGTGCATGCCTTTAAAACAGCTCTTGGGAGACAGCAGTAGGAGGATTGCCTAGTGTTTGAGGCCACCCTGAGATTATATAGTGAACTCCAGGTCAGCCTGTGCTAGAGTGAGACCCTATCTCGAAAAATCAAACAAAAAAATCCCACAAAAAAAAAATTTTAAAAAATTATTTTATTTTTATTTATTTATTTGTCAGCAGAGAGAGACATAGAAAAGAGGCAGACAGAGAATTGGCACGCCAGAGCCTCTAGCTACTGCAAACGAACTCCAGATGCATGTGCCCTTTGTGCCTCTTGCATATGTGTGTCCTGGAGAATCAAACCTGGATCCTTTGGCTTCTCAGGCAAACACCTTAACTGCTAAGACATTTCTCCGGCCCAAAATGAAAAAATTTAAAACTATTTTATTAATTGATTTAAGAGAGTCCATCTCTCTCAAATCTCTGGGCATTAAAGGCATGCTCTGTGAGGGTACTGAGGAATTGAACCTGGGTCCTTTGGCTTACAGTCAGGTGCCTTTACACTATACCATCTCTTCTGCCCTTTTTTTTTGTTTGTTTTGTTTTGCGAGGTAGGGTCTCACTCTGGCTCAGGCTGACCTGGAATTCACTATGTAGTCTCAGGGTGGCTTCGAACTCTCTGATCCTCCTCCCCCTGACTCCCTGAGTGCTGGGATTAAAGGCATGTGCCACCACACCCAGCCTGCCCTGATTTTTTAAAAATATTTTATTATTTATTTATTTGAGAGAGAGATACAGAAATAGGCAGGTAGAGAGAGAATGGGCGCGCCAGGGCCTCTAGCCACTGCAAACAAACTCCAGATGTGTGCGCCCTCTTGCGCATCTGGCTTACATGGGTCCTGGAGAATCAAGCCTTGAACCAGGGTCCTTAGGCTTTACAAACAAGCGTTTAACCACTAAGCCATCTCTCCAGCCCCTGCCCTGATTTTTTGAGGTAGGGTCTCACTGTAGCCCAGGCTGACCTGGAATTCATTATGTACTCTCAGGGTAGCCTTGAACTCATGGCAATCCTCCTACCTCTGCCTCCTGAGTGCTGGGATTAAAGGCGTGTGCCACCATGCCCATCTGTGACCTTACTATTTTTAATAAATTTTTTTTTTTTTTGGTTTTTGCGAGGTAGGGTCTCACTCTGGTCCAGGCTGACCTGGAATTAACTATGTAGTCTCAGGGTGGCCTTGAACTCATGGTGATCCTCCTACCTCTGCCTCCCGAGTGCTGGGATTAAAGGCGTGTGCCATCACGCCCGGCTCCTGTTTTTAATATTTTTATTTGTAATTAGAGAGAGAGCAAGAGCACAAGCGCACACACACGCGCACGTGCGTGTAGGTGGGTTGGGGGTGTTTCAGGACCTCTTGCTATGGCAACTGAACTCCACACACGTGCAACATTTTCATCTGGCTTTTAACAATATATATATTTTATTTAAGAGAGAGAGATAGAAGGAGAGGGAGAGAATGGGTGCTCCAGGGTTTATAGCCACTGCAAATGAACTCCAGATGCATGTGCTCCCTTGTGTATCTTGCTTACGTGGGTCCTGGGGAATTGAACTAGGGTCCTTTGGCTTTGCAGGCAAATGCTTTAACTGGTAAGCCATATCTCCAGTCCATCTTGCTTTTGTTTTTTCGAGGTAGGGTCTTGCCCAGGCTGACCTGGAATTCACTATGTCATCTCAGGGTGGCCTTGAACTCATGGCAATCCTCCTACCTCTTCCTCCCGAGTGCTGGGATTAAAGGTGTGCACCACCATGCCCGGCTGAAAAAAGATATTCTTTTTTTTAAAAAAATTTTTTAAATTTTTTAAATTATTATTTTTTTATTTTTGGAGAGAGAGACAGAGAGAGGGAAAGGGAGACAGATAAAGATGGGTGTGCCAGCAGTCTCTCAGCTGCTGTGAACGAAATCCAGATGCGTGCGCCCCCTTGTGGTCAAGTACGGCATTGTGCCCTTGCATCACTTTGCATCTGGCTAAACATGCGACCTGGAGATTGGAACCGGGTTCTTAGGCTTAGCAGGCAGGCGCCTTAACCGCTAAGCCATCTCTCCAGCCTGAAAAAAGATATTCTTTAAAAAATAAAACAGGTGTATTGATACAATGTTTTCTTTTAGTGATCATTCAGGATACGTTCGGCCAGTTCCAGTGCCACGCAGTTTAAATAGTGATATTTCTTATTTTGGTGTTGGAGGCAAACAGGCTGTTTTCTTTGTTGGACAATCAGCCAGAGTAAGTAAAAACATTTCTTAGAAATGAAAGCTAATCAGACTATCTTCAAACTGTCTTTAAGGTTGACCAGGATTTCTAATATGCTTTTTTATACTTTTTAATATTTTACAGATGATAAGCAAACCTGCAGATTCACAAGATGTCCATGAACTTGTGCTTTCTAAAGAAGATTTTGAGAAGAAGGAAAAAAATAAAGAGGCAATATATAGTGGATATATTAGAAACAGAAAGGTAATTTTTTTTTTTTTCGAGGTAGGGTCTCACTCTGGTCCAGGCTGACCTGGAATTAGCTATGTAGTCTCAGGGTGGCCTCAAACTCATGGCAATCCTTCTACCTCTGCCTCCCGAGTGCTGGGATTAAAGGCGTGCGCCACCACGCCTGGCTCAGAAAGGTAATTTTTGAGACTCAATAATTGTAAATTTGTTCCTTTGGCCACTTGATGGGAAAGAACTTTTCCTCATTTATTACCAAGATGCCAGTGTTGTTTAAAAAACTTGAGGTTATGAAAATTTCAAAATGAGTTACTTAACATTTTCATTTTTTCCTTTAGTCATGTATCAGAAATGATCATTTATGTGCATTATTTTAGGCTACAAGCTGTTACATAAAAAATTATCTTAACTAACCCAGAAATCTCTCTGTAAGCTGCTCGTGAGTGCTGTGCTACCCTGGGCTGGAGAGATGGCTTAGCAGTTAAGGCATTTTCCTCTGAAGAAGCCCTTGTAAGCCAGGTGCACGAGATGGTACATGCATCTGGAGTTCATTTGCAGTGGCTAAAGGTCCTGGCATGCCCATTCTCTCTCAAATAAATAAATTTAACAAAAAGAGTACTATCCTTCCTTTGGCTTCAGTTTTTCTGGCACTTTCTCTGCAGTATTAAAATCAAACAAAAAAATCCCACAAAAAAATTTAAAAATTATTTTATTTTTATTTATTTATTTGTCAGCAGAGAGACATAGAAAAGAGGCAGACAGAGAATTGCACGCCAGAGCCTCTAGCTACTGCAAACGAACTCCAGATGCATGTGCCCTTTGTGCCTCTTGCATATGTGTGTCCTGGAGAATCAAACCTGGATCCTTTGGCTTCTCAGGCAGACACCTTAACTGCTAAGACATTTCTCCGGCCCAAAATGAAAAAATTTAAAACTATTTTATTAATTGATTTAAGAGAGTCCATCTCTCTCAAATCTCTGGGCATTAAAGGCATGCTCTGTGAGGGTACTGAGGAATTGAACCTGGGTCCTTTGGCTTACAGTCAGGTGCCTTTTACACTATACCATCTCTTCTGCCCTTTTTTTTTTTGTTTGTTTTGTTTTGCGAGGTAGGGTCTCACTCTGGCTCAGGCTGACCTGGAATTCACTATGTAGTCTCAGGGTGGCTTCGAACTCTCTGATCCTCCTCCCTCTGACTCCCTGAGTGCTGGGATTAAAGGCGTGTGCCACCACACCCAGCCTGCCCTGATTTTTTAAAAATATTTTATTATTTATTTATTTGAGAGAGAGATACAGAAATAGGCAGGTAGAGAGAGAATGGGCGCGCCAGGGCCTCTAGCCACTGCAAACAAACTCCAGATGTGTGCGCCCTCTTGCGCATCTGGCTTACATGGGTCCTGGAGAATCAAGCCTTGAACCAGGGTCCTTAGGCTTTACAAACAAGCGTTTAACCACTAAGCCATCTCTCCAGCCCCTGCCCTGATTTTTTGAGGTAGGGTCTCACTGTAGCCCAGGCTGACCTGGAATTCATTATGTACTCTCAGGGTAGCCTTGAACTCATGGCAATCCTCCTACCTCTGCCTCCTGAGTGCTGGGATTAAAGGTGTGTGCCACCATGCCCAGCTGTGATCTTACTATTTTTAATAATTTTTTTTTTTTTTTTTTTTTTTTTTTTTTTTTTGGTTTTTGTGAGGTAGGGTCTCACTCTGGTCCAGGCTGACCTGGAATTAACTATGTAGTCTCAGGGTGGCCTTGAACTCATGGTGATCCTCCTACCTCTGCCTCCCGAGTGCTGGGATTAAAGGCGTGTGCCATCATGCCCGGCTCCTGTTTTTAATATTTTTATTTGTAATTAGAGAGAGAGCAAGAGCACAAGCGCACACAAACGTGCACGTGCGTGTGAGTGGGTTGGGGGTGTTTCAGGACCTCTTGCTATGGCAACTGAACTCCACACACGTGCAACATTTTCATCTGGCTTTTAACAATATATATATTTTATTTAAGAGAGAGAGATAGAAGGAGAGGGAGAGAATGGGTGCTCCAGGGTTTATAGCCACTGCAAATGAACTCCAGATGCATGTGCTCCCTTGTGTATCTTGCTTACGTGGGTCCTGGGGAATTGAACTAGGGTCCTTTGGCTTTGCAGGCAAATGCTTTAACTGGTAAGCCATATCTCCAGTCCATCTTGCTTTTGTTTTTTCGAGGTAGGGTCTTGCCCAGGCTGACCTGGAATTCACTATGTCATCTCAGGGTGGCCTTGAACTCATGGCAATCCTCCTACCTCTTCCTCCCGAGTGCTGGGATTAAAGGTGTGCACCACCATGCCCGGCTGAAAAAAGATATTCTTTTTTTTTTTAATTTTTTTAAATTTTTTAAATTATTATTTTATTTATTTTTGGAGAGAGAGAGACAGGGAGAGGGAGACAGATAAAGATGGGTGTGCCAGCAGTCTCTCAGCTGCTGTGAACGAAATCCAGATGCGTGCGCCCCCTTGTGGTCAAGTACGGCATTGTGCCCTTGCATCACTGCATCTGGCTAAACATGCGACCTGGAGATTAGAACCGGGTTCTTAGGCTTAGCAGGCAGGCGCCTTAACCGCTAAGCCATCTCTCCAGCCTGAAAAAAGATATTCTTTAAAAAATAAAACAGGTGTATTGATACAATGTTTTCTTTTAGTGATCATTCAGGATACGTTGGCCAGTTTCAGTGCCACGCCCAGTTTAAATAGTGATATTTCTTATTTTGGTGTTGGAGGCAAACAGGCTGTTTTCTTTGTTGGACAATCAGCCAGAGTAAGTAAAAACATTTCTTAGAAATGAAAGCTAATCAGACTATCTTCAAACTGTCTTTAAGGTTGACCAGGATTTCTAATATGCTTTTTTATACTTTTAATATTTTACAGATGATAAGCAAACCTGCAGATTCACAAGATGTCCATGAACTTGTGCTTTCTAAAGAAGATTTTGAGAAGAAGGAAAAAAATAAAGAGGCAATATATAGTGGATATATTAGAAACAGAAAGGTAATTTTTTTTTTTTTCGAGGTAGGGTCTCACTCTGGTCCAGGCTGACCTGGAATTAGCTATGTAGTCTCAGGGTGGCCTCAAACTCATGGCAATCCTTCTACCTCTGCCTCCCGAGTGCTGGGATTAAAGGCGTGCGCCACCACGCCTGGCTCAGAAAGGTAATTTTTGAGACTCAATAATTGTAAATTTGTTCCTTTGGCCACTTGATGGGAAAGAACTTTTTCCTCATTTATTACCAAGATGCCAGTGTTGTTTAAAAAACTTGAGGTTATGAAAATTTCAAAATGAGTTACTTAACATTTTCATTTTTTCCTTTAGTCATGTATCAGAAATGATCATTTATGTGCATTATTTTAGGCTACAAGCTGTTACATAAAAAATTATCTTAACTAACCCAGAAATCTCTCTGTAAGCTGCTCGTGAGTGCTGTGCTACCCTGGGCTGGAGAGATGGCTTAGCAGTTAAGGCATTTTCCTGCGAAGTCCTTGTAAGCCAGGTGCACGAGATGGTACATGCATCTGGAGTTCATTTGCAGTGGCTAAAGGTCCTGGCATGCCCATTCTCTCTCAAATAAATAAATTTAACAAAAAAGAGCACTATCCTTCCTTTGGCTTCAGTTTTTCTGGCACTTTCTCTGCAGTATTCCCTGAGCCTTGCAGGGTGTGTTAGTAATATTTCATTTAGTGCCGAACGCGCCACCGTTTCTACTCAGCACTGTGATGACTGTTAAGTCACCCCAATGGTCACCACCATCTGAAAAGAGAAGCTTCTCTAACCAAAAGTGAGAATAGCATTAATATGAGGACATACACCTAAACATAAACATTAAGAAAGTATAGTTTTGGGCTGGAGAAATGGCTTAGTGGTTAAGGCATTTGCCTGTGAAGCCAAAGGATCCTGGTTCGATTCTCCAGGACCCACGTAAGCCAGGTGCACAGGGGCACATGCATTTGGAGTTCATTTGCAGTGGCTAGAGGCCCTGGTGTGCCCATTCTCTCTCTGTCTGCCCCTCTCTCTCTCTCTCTCTCTCTCTCTCCCCTCTCTTTCTCCTTGCAAATAAATAAATAAATAAATGAAAAAAAAAAGAAAGTATAGTTTGGTGGGCATAGCATATGTATTCATCCAGACCATAGCAAGCTTATGACCTCCTTGGCCACAGGCCTTTTTATCTATCTACCTATATCTATCTATCTATCTATCTATCTATCTATCTATCTATCTATCTATCTATCTATCTTTCTATATATCTATCTATCTATTTATTTATTTTTTCCTTTTGAGGTAGGGTCTTATTATAGCCCAGGCTGACCTGCAACTCATTCTGTAGTCCCAGTGATCCTCCTACATCTGCCTCCTGAGTGCTGGGATATATGCAGCCATGCCCAGCTCCCCCCTCCCCTCTGGGTAGGGTTTTGCTATAGCCACACAAACCTGGAATTCAGTCTGTAGTTTCAGGATGGCCTCAACTAACAGCAATCCTCCTACCTGCTGGGCAGTCTAACTCTTATTTATTTATTTGTTTGTTTATTTGTAAGTGGAGGGAGAAACTCTTAAAAATACATACACACACACACACACACACACACATTTTCATTTTATTTGTTTTTCAAGGTAGGGTCTCATTCTAGCCAAGACTGACCTGGTATGCACTCTGTAGGGCCAGGCTGGTCTTTGACTCTCAGTAACCCATCTACCTCTGCCTTTTAAGTGCTGAGATTAAAGGCATGTACCACCATCCCTGGCTGTATCTTATTTATTTTTTGGTTTTTAGAGGCAAGGTCTTGCTCTAGCCCAGCCTGACCTAGAATTCATTATGTAGTTTCAGGGTGGCCTCGAACTTGTGGTGATGCTCCTACCCTGCCTCCCAAGGGCTGGGATTAAAGGTGTGCGCCACCATGACTGGCTGTACCTTCCTCTCATTCTACTTAGACCATTCCACCCCCAATAATCTGCCCTGCTACTTACAAATCTACAATAATCTCCTCTTAAGCCCTCCTCCCTTCTTCATAGCCTCTTTCCTGCTTTTTGGCCTTTACTACTGACTTTTACTCCAACTCACATACAGATTTAAACATTTGTAGCTAGGATCCTCATAGGAGAGAGAACCCGAGACATTTTACTTTCAGGGTCTGCTTTACCTCAGTATAGTCATTCCCAGATCCATTCACTTCCCTGTCAATTTCATAATTTCATTTTTCTTTACCACTGAATAAAACTCCACTGTGTAAATGTATCACATCTTCATTATCCATTCATCAGTTGAAAGGTTTCTAGGCTGGTTCCATTTCCTAGATACTGTGAATAGAGCAGCAATAGACATGAGCAAGTATCTCTAAAGTAGTGAGCAGAGTCCTTAGGGTGTATGTCCCCCCCTTTATTAAAATAAAAAAAAAAATCTATTAGAGAATGGGCATGCCAGGGCCTCTAGCCATTGCAAACATACTCCAGAGACATGCACCACCATGTGAATCTGGCTTACATGGGATTTGGGGAATCAAACCTGGGTCCTTAGGTTTCTCAGGCAAGCGCCTCTAAGCCATCTCTCCAGCCTTCACCTGTTTTATTGGGCTAATTTCTTCTAAAGTTTTTCTAAAAACTATTCTGAATCCATCACAACGAAGTTTCTGAATCACATTAAAGCTTACATGTTATTTAGTTTATTATAGTTTACATAATTTATTGCATTTGTATTTACCCTTTTAGCCTGCTGATTCCATTCACATTACAAATGACGATGAAAGATTTCTACACAATCTTATTATAGAGGAGAAGGATAAAGATAGTTTTACTGCTGTGGTTATTACGGGGGTACAACCAGAACACATCCAGTATTTGAAAAATTATTTCCATCTATGGACACGACAATTAACGTAAGTAATTTTGTTTAAGAAATGTTCCCAATGTTTTTCTTTCTTTCTTTTTTTTTTTTTTTAAAGTCTTGCTTTAATGTAGCCTCTTGCTCCTCCTTCCTGCCTTTGCTTCCAAGTGTTGGTATTACAAATGTGGGCCATCACACCAGCTTGTGATCTCTGGCAAGGGGAGTGGGTAATAATAACCCAAAGCCTGTCCCCAACAACACAACTCCAGGAAGGCTCCACCTCCCAAATTGCCATCAGCTGGAGACCAAGCATTCAGAACACATGAATTGATAAGCTCATCTGATTCAAACCACCACACCATGTTAGTGCTTAAAAAAAGATCATTGTGGTTTGTCTATGGAAACAGAATCTAATATTTTTTGGCCTTTTATAGGAAATAAAATTAACTCATGACTACCTTTTAAAAATATTGCTGTTTATTGCCTGATACATATATATGTATATGTAAGATACTGAATTTTTCTTCTGTAAGGCCATAGTTCTTTGATTTTCGTTCTACTGAACGAGTTCTGTACAACACAGAAGAGTAACTTAAGAACTTCCACCATTCTTCAAAGTAGACAATTTGTGGGGCATAGATTGGTGAACATAGTTGGCTTCCAGAATAGATAGTTGCTAAAGTATGGTGTCATACTTATTTTGAAAATTTTGAAGGAGGATATAAATGCTTTAGTAATTTCCTTCATGTCACTGGTGTTTAAAAGCGTAGTTAGGGTAATAAGTGATTGTTCTGCCACCTCTCTTACTTTTAGAGACAGAGTCTCCTTAGGTAGCTCAGGCTGACTGAACCGGCAGTCCTCCTGCCAGTGCCTCCTGAATGCTGGGATTATAGGTGTAGACTGCCATGCTTGGCAAATCTAATTTTTTTGTTTGTTTGTTTGTTTGTTTGTTTATTTTGAGGTAGGGTCTCACTCTGGCCCAGGCTGACCTGGAATTAACTATGTAGTTTTAGGATGGCCTTGAACTCACAGCGATCCTCTTACCTCTGCCTCCCGAGTGCTGGGATTAAAGGTGTGCACCATCACGCTTGGCTTGGCAAATCTAATTTTTGAAGAATATTTTTATTTATTTATTTGAGACAGATAGTAAGAAAGCAGCAGATAAAAAGAGAATATGTATAGGTGTGCCAGTGCTTCCTGCCAATGTAAACAAATTCCAGACCTAATGCCACTTTGTGCATCTGGCATTTTTGTAGAAAATGTGAATTGAACCCAGGCCACCAGGCTTGGCAAGCAAGAGCCTTTAATCTAACCATTGAGCCATCTATCTCTAGCCCCAAACTGTGTTTTCTATTTCTTTCTTTCTTTTCTTTTCTTTTCTTTTCTTTTCTTTTCTTTTCTTTCTTTTCTTTTCTTTCTTTTTTTTTTTTTTTGAGGTAGAGTCTTGCTCCAGCCAAGGCTGACCTTAAATTCTCTGTGTTGTCTCAGGGTGGCCTCAAACTCACTTCAATCCTCCTACCTCTGCCTCCCAAGTGCTGGTATTAGAGGTGTGCGCCACCATGCCCAGTCCAAACTTTTTTTTGAGGTAGAGTCTCACTCTAGCTCATGGTAACCTGCCACTCACTCTCTAGTCCCAAGCTGCCCTTAACTCAAAGTGATCCTCCTACTTCTACCTCCTGAGTGCTGGGATTAAAGGGATGTGCAACCATGCCTGGTAATTTTAAATATTATTTATTTATTTGAGAGTGAGAGAGAAAGAGGCAGAGAAAAAGATGAAGAATGGGCATGCCAGGACCTCCAGACACTGCAAAGAAATTCCAGACACATGTGCAGGCAAACACCTTAACTGCTAAGCTATCTCTCCAGCACAGTTTTTTTTTTTTTTTTTTTTTTTTTGGTTTTTCAAGGTAGGGTCTTACTCTAGCTCAGGCTAGACCTGGAATTCATTCTGTACTCTCAGGGTGGCCTTGAACTCAAGGTGATCCTCCTACTTCTGCCTCCCAAGTGCTGGGATTAAAGGTGTGCTCCACCATGCCCAGCATAGCAGTTTTTTTTTTTAATTAAAATTTATGTCAAAAATAAAAAAATAAAAACCAATTTATGTGAAGGAATTTTGTAAATTTATTTATTTATTTTTGTTTTTTGAGGTAGGATCACACTCCAACTCAGGCTGTTCTGGAACCCACTATGTAGTCTCAGGGTGGCGTCGAACTCATGGCGATCCTCTTACCTCTGCCTCCTGAGTGCTGGGATTAAAGGCGTGCGCCACCACGCCCGGCTGGAATTTTGTGAATTTATATTTGAAGAATGACTAAAGAGATTTTAATTTAAATATTACAACAAAATAGAATCTTATGTAACCTTTACTTTAAAAAATAAGCTAGCAAAATATTTTTAATAATTCAATTATTTTAATTTAATTTTTTAACTTAATAATTAAAAAATTTTAAATTATTTATTTGAGAGAGTGAGAGAGGAAGAGGCTGGGAGAGAAAGCGAGAGAGAATGGATGTGCCAGGGTCTCCAGCCACTGCAAACGAACTCTAAATGCATGTGTCGCTTTATGCATCTGGTTTACTTGGGTCCTGGGGAATCGGATCTAAATCCTTAGGCTTGACGGGCAAGTACCTTAACTGCTAAGCTGCTGTAAACGAACTTCAGATGCATGTGTCACCTTGTGCATGTGGCTATATGTGGGTACTGGGTAATTAAAACCTAGGTCCTTAGGCTTTGCAGGCAGGCACCTTAATTGCTGGGCTACCTCTCCAGCCCTATTTTTTTTTTTAAATTGGTTTTTCTTACAAGACTATGAATTGTAATTTTATAAGAATTATAACAAGTCAGTGTGGTGGTGCATTCAGGAGGCTGAGGTAGGAGGGTCGCCATCCTGGAGCTACAGAGTGAGTTCCAGGTCAGCCTGTGCTGTCTTAAAATAATACTGAGCTGGAGAGGTGGCTTAGCAGTAAGGCACTTGCCTGCAAAGCCAAAGGTCCTGGGTTCGACTCCCCAGGACCCACATAAGCCAGATGCACAAGGTGGCCAATGCATCTGGAGTTTGTTTGCAGTGGTTGAGGCCCTGGTGTGCCCATTCATATTCTCTGTCTCTCTCTGCTTGCAACTAAATTATTAAAAAATACTTTAAAAAATAAAATTAAAATAAAAAATACAAAGTTGTTCTTCTTTATTTTAGGCATATTTATCATTACTATATTCATGGCCCAAAAGGAAATGAAATATGTGCATCAAAAGAAGTTGGACCTTTCAACAATATTGATATTGAAGTAAGATACAAGTCCACCTTAAAATATTACAAATTATTAGGTGTCTGTTCCATTTCTAAGTCCTCAGATCAAAACAATCAATTGGGCAGTCTCCTGTGTCCTTGTCTTTTATCAAAGTAATTTGGTTATTTGAATATCAAAATGAAGTGCTCATTCTTAGATGTATTTTTCTGGAACTTTATTTGCTGAGAACTTCCTCTGTTTTCCACTCTTCTATAGAGATAAGAATTGTGGCTGAACATTATGCTTTTGAAAGGAAGAAAAGAGGCCTTTATAATGTAAAATATTGTTTTCCTTTTGTGCATGGAAGTCTTATGGTAATGACAAGATTTGGAAGGACAGAACATTGAAATATTAGATTTTTCATATCTTTGTCCACACACCGAAATAATTTCACTTACAATGTTGTATTTTCTATCTCTAATAAGTTACTTTCAATTAATTGTATTATGACTCATTTGTCCTTCAGCTCTGTTTTGTTTCTCTCTTTATATTTTATTGTAATATATTCCTTCTTGAGCTGATATTTAATGCTGTTTGACCCATGTCCGTGTGTGTGTGTGTGTGTGTGTGTGTGTGTGTAATTTTATTAAGCTAGATGATTGTTTGTAAAGGTAGTTTTTACTTGTTCTGTAGATGGGTCATGGCTGAGAAAAGTAAAGTTACCATAGGGTTTAATTATTTTTGTTTTATTTTTATTTTAGATTTCTATGTTTGAAAAAGGGAAGGCACCTAAGATTGTCAACCTAAGGGAAATACAAGATGACATGCAGACACTATATATAAACACAGCATCTGATAGTTTTGAGTTCAAGGCTCATGTTGAAGGAGACGGTGTAGTAGAAGGGATTATCCGGTATCATCCTTTCTTATATGATAGAGAAACTTACCCTGATGATCCGTGCTTTCCATCAAGTATGTTAATCTAATCTCTTAGCTGCAAATATAATGTTGTAATTTAGAGTGATTCTCTAAAATAATCATTTCTAGCTGAGCTCTTAGGTCATGTAATGTTAAACATTTTTCCTTATGCAAGTCTTAAGTTTTTAAGTATTTGTAATTTTTATAAATCTTGATTTTTATGAATATCCAATTCCATGAAAAAAGTTCTGGTTTTAAGAAATTTCTTTTTTCTTAAATCTCTTAATCCATTTTTACACATGTAAAAGTTTGTATTTCTTTATATATTTCTCAGATTGTGATCGCTTTATAGAGATACTATAGCTTCTTGATATTTTAAATTTTTTGTCATGAGTAATGTTTTTATTCAGATTGAAATTTTTAACTTAATATTTTCCATGTAGAATTCATTTACTTTAAAACAAAAAAGAAAAAGATGAATCAAGCAAGCAAACAAGAAAACCTTAGTGAGATTATTGGGATGTATTGATCTGGCCTAGAGCTCAGAAATACCCTTTGTCTGCCTCCCACATGTTGAATGAACAATATTGAATCTTTTCATATACAAAGCTTGTTTAGTATAGCTTTAGTTTTTGGTTTTTGTAACCAGATTTCCCAATTTGCATGTTCTTTGCCATTTTTTTCTTGTTTAATTTTAAGCAAACGATTCCCTTCCTTTGTGTGCTCATTTGTGAAATGAGCATAGTTGTTTATGCATCAGATGTTGTCAGGTTTATTAAGAAACAAACTAGTTTGGGTGGTATACATCTATAATCCCAGCACTTGTGAGTCTGAGGCTAGTTGTCAGTGGGAAAATGGAGAGAGGGAGGCAGAGCTGGGGTGGGGCAAGTTCTTAGACTAGTGCTCGGCATGAGTCAGTGAGGAATCAGTGCATGTTATCCAGTGGTCCATGCCTTCTGTGGGGTCTCTGACCACTACTTAATTTGCTATTTGTGATTTCTGTATATTTTTAGACAGAAAGATAAAGTTCTTTAAATGGTGTCTTAAAAATAATAGTGATTATCAGAGGAATTCTCTTAAAAGTAGTGATATAGTGACTAAAAGTTTCTTGTGGGGGCTTTTTGGGAGGAGAAAGCTTTATTTTAGGTTGGGGACTTAATGCTAGTACACTTAATGTGTTCATATGTCAAGACTTCAATGTCTGAACTTAGTTTATCTGGGTATATAATGTATCACTAAGAAGCAGAGTAATGTTGATAATTGTGTTAAGTATGCTTTTGACACATTGAAACCTTTGTTATGACTGTGGCTCAGTGTAAATTTCCTGCCTGTTTGAATCTGGTCTTTGAAACAGTGATTTATATAAAGTTAAATTATTCAGTACTACTACTAATTTTTCAGAATAATAACTTGATGGCTTTCATATGACTATTACTGGTTCAAGCATCTATTTGTAGAGAAAGTGGAATTTGCTATAGGGCATGGGCTTCATATATTTATAATATATATTTATATTTAATATATAAAGGTTCCCTCTCTCCCCCAGTAGCATCTCACTGGGGCCCAGGCTGACCTGGAATTCTACTCTGTAGCCCCAGGCTGGCCATGAACTCTGGAGGATCCACTTAGCTCAGTCTACTGAAGGCTAGGATTATAGGCATGGGGTCTGGCTATTTTTAAAAAATATATTTTTATTTATTTGTTTATTTGAGAGAGAATGAGGCTGAGAGAGAGAGAGAATGGGTGTGCCAGGGCCTCCAGCCACTGCAAAGGTACTCCAGATGCATGCGCCCTCTTGTGCATCTGGTTTACATGGGTCCTGGAGAATCGAACCAGGATCCTTTGGCTTTGCAGGCAAATGCCTTAACCGCTAAGCCATCTCTTCAGCCCTCCAGCTACTTTTTTTGTTTTGTTTTGTTTTCTAAGGTAGAGTCTCACTCTAGCCCAGGCTGACCTGGAATTCACTATGTAGTCAGTCTCAGGGTGGCCTCAAACTCATGGTAATCCTCTTACTTCTGGCATCTCTGCCCCCTCACCCCCCCAGTGCAAAGGCGTGGGCCACTACCCCTGGCTTGTTTTGTTTTTGATCTGAGGTGGGGTCTCACTCTAGTTCAGGCTGACTTGGAATTTACTATGTAGTTTTATGGTGCCCTTGATCCTCCTATCTCTGCCTCCTGAGTGCTGGGATTAAAGGCATGTTCCACCCTTCTGGGATTAGAGGTGAACATTTATCTTAACTGTGAAACATTAGTAATGTGGAACTATTTTGGAAACTTATCTTCTGAACTCAGAGTAAAATAACTAGATTTGATAGGAATACAGGTTTTTTTTTTTTTTTTTTTTTTTTTTTTGAGGTAGGGTCTAACTCTAGCCCAACTGACCTGGAATTCACTGTGTAATCTCAGGGTGGCCTCCAACTCCTGGCGATCCTGCTACCTCTGCCTCCTTAGTGCTGGGATTAAAGGCATGCGCCACCGTGCCACCACACCTGGCATGATAAGGTTCAGTTTGAAGTTTCATATGGATTCATGTTATTTCTCTGATACAAGTTTAATTTTTCACTTGTAGAAATTGACTTTATAGTTGTAAAAACTGTTCCTGTTTTATAGAATTTAAAATTTTGGCCCATTTTCCCTTTTGACCTAGAATTAAAAGATGAAGAAGATGATGATGATTGTTTGATACTTGACAAAGCAGCAAGAGGGAAAAGACCTATATTTGAATGTTTTTGGAATGGACGATTAATACCATATACTTCAGTGGAAGAGTGAGTTTTAGTTTTTTTTGTTGAAATTATCTTCCTGTTTAGCCTTTTATTTTGCTGATGGATGTGTTGTTTTCTTCAAGCTTTGACTGGTGTGCTCCTCCCAAGAAGAGAGGGCTTGCACCTATTGAATGCTACAATAGGATATCTGGTGCATTGTTCACAAATGACAAATTTCAAGTCAGCACAAATAAACTGACCTTTATGGATCTGGAACTGAAGTTGAAAGATAAGAACACTCTTTTTACAAGGATTTTAAATGGACAGGTATGACATTTATGAATTTCTTAGTGTTCTTTCTTTAAGTACAGCCAAAGTCACTATTTGAAATGAACAGCTGTATTGACTTTGGATATTTGTCAGCATTCTGAAAGAAAAATAAAACCAATAGGGTAGGTGTTTTTTCCCCCTCATTTATTTATTTAGTTATTAGAGAAGGGGGCGGGGAGAAAGAGAGTGAGAACAGGCATGCCAGGGCCTCTAGCCACTGCAAATGAACTCCAGATGCATGTGCCACCATGTGCATCTTGTATGTGGGATCTGGAGAATTGAACCTAGGTCCTTAGGCTTTGCAGGCATGTGCTTTTAACCACTTTAACCAGCCCAATAGGGTAGATTTTTACTGATATGTTGTACACTTTGGGTTCCTTTAATTGAAAGATTTTCATGTCCATATAATTCAACAATATTTGATGTGATAAATAAGCTTAATGTAATTTAAATATTATATAAATATGTAAAACATGATGCTGTACTCCATTATTATGTGCAACTTCTATGCTTTTGTGTATTTATTTAAAAAAACTCATTTTTTTCCTTTGAGGTAGGGTCTCATTTCTTTGAGGTAGGGTCTCACTCGAGCCCAGGCTGATCTGGAACTTACTTTGTAACTCTAGGCTGGCCTTGAAGCCTCATGGCTCCTCCTACATCATTCTTTCCAGTGCTGGGATTAAAGGCACGTACCACAGCCCAGACTTTTTTTTTTTTTTGATGGCTAGCGAGATGGCTAAGCAATTAAGGCACTTGCCTGTGAAACCTAACAAGGTGATGCATGCTCAAGGTGGCACATGCATCTGGAGTTTGCTTGCAGTGGCTGGAGACCTTGTCGTGCCAGTTTTCTCTTTCTCATCCCTCTTGCATAAAAGAAAAAAAATTTATTATTATTATTACTTTTTGTTTTTTTGGGGTAGAGTCTCTAGCTCAGGCTGACCTGGAATTCACTAGGTAGTCTCAGGGTGGCCTCAAACTCTCTGCAGTCCTCCTACCTCTGCCTCCTGAGTGTTGGGATTAAAGGTGTGCACTACCACGCCTGCCAAGAAAAACATTTTTTTTTGAGAGATTTTGTTTGTTTGTTTGTTTTTGTTTTGTTGGTGGTGATGGTATTTCATGAGGAAGGGTTTCACTGTGGCCTGTGCTGACCTGGAGCTCAGTAATCCTTCTACCTCAGCTCCATTTTCCTTTGGAAATGGTTTAATATGGTATTGCATATATAGGAAAGACATATGTATGCACACTTTTTTTTCCCCTTTGGATTTTTGAGTTGTAGGGTCTTACTGTAACCTGAAATTCGCTATGTGGTCTCAGGCTGGCTTGGAACTCAGCCTCAGTGCTGGGACTAGTCTTGAGCCAACACTTCTGGCTCAGAAGGAGATTATTTAATTCAGTGGATTATCTCTGTGAAAATTCATAAATGTGAGACCGTCTTATTCCCTTGGTCTAGATCTAGTCATCAGACGTGTGTAGCTTTACATACTTGATCATGTAAGGCTCTGTTTGCTCTTTTGTCAGAATGAAGAATGGCAGATTTGTATTTCATTTTTTTAGGCGCGTGTGTGTGTGTATAAAATATGTGATATGCGTATGTCTGTGTCCAGATGCAGGCACCCTGTGTGCATGTGTAAAAAGCCAGATGAACCTGGAGGAGGTCTATGTTTTCTGTTTGATTTTTTTGTTATTTTGTTTTGTTTTTTTTTGTTTTGTTTTTCAAGGTAGGGTCTCACTCTGGCCCAGGCTAACCTGGAATTCACTATGTAGTCTCAGGGTGTCCTCTAACTCTGCGATCCTCCTACCTCTGCCTCCTGAGTGCTGGGATTAAAGGCATGCACCACCATGCCTGGCTAAGTTTTTTTCTTTTTTTTTTCAAGGTAGGGTCTTGCTCTAGCTCAGGCTGATATGGAATTCTCTGTCTTTCCCAGGGTGGCCTTGAACTGTGGAGAATCCTCCTACCTCTGCCTCCCAAGTGCTGGGACTAAAAGCATGTTTCATCACACCTGGCTTAAATTTTTATTTTAAACAAGGATTTTTAAAAGTTATTTATTTGACAATGAGAGAGAAAGAGGCAGATAGAAACTGAGCATGCTAGGGTCTTCTGCCACTCCAGAAAAAGCCGGGCGTGGTGGCGCATGCCTTTAATCCCAGCACTTGGGAGGCAGAGGTAGGAGGATAGCCATGAGTTCGAGGCCATCCTGAGACTACAGAGTGAATTCCAGGTCAGCCTGAGCCAGATGTATGTGCCACCTTGTGCAGCTGGCTTATGTGGGTCCTAGGAATTGAACATGGGTCCTTAGGCTTTGCAGGCAAGCACATTAACTGCTAAGCTATCTCTCCAGCCTCCCTGTTTTAAATTTATTTATGTGTGTGTGCTCGTATGTGTTCATGTATGTCTACCAAGGGCTCTTGCTGCTGCAAACAAATGCCCATCTGGCTTTAGGTGGGTAGCTGAGGAATTGAACCTGGGCTGGCAGGCTTGGCAAGAAAGCACCTTTA
This sequence comes from Orientallactaga sibirica, assembly GCA_036365145.1. NCBI lineage: Eukaryota > Metazoa > Chordata > Mammalia > Rodentia > Dipodidae > Orientallactaga > Orientallactaga sibirica. The sequence goes on from JAEOAD010000061.1 coordinate 7,414,326, forward strand.
ACTCTTGAGCCATCTCCTATCCTCTTATGTTTTCAATTAGACTGGCTGACTAGGGAGCCCCAGTGATCTTGTCTTCACTCCCTCAATGCTGGGGTTAAGGGCATGTGTGGCAATATCCCAATATTTAGATCCTTTGGATTCTGTGCATGTTTCTTATGCTTGCACAGCAAGGGCTCTTGATGTTGATCCATCTTTCTAGCTTCTGACATCGTCATATTCTTTTTTTTAATGTATACTTTTATTATTGAGATCCATCCTTAGAGGCAATCAACCATGATAATTCCCTCCCTTCCCCCCATTCCCCTTCACAACTCTGCTCTCCATCATATTCCTCTCTCCGTTAGTCTCTCTTTTGATGTCATCATCTTTTTCTCCTATTATGAGGGTCTTGTGAAGGTAGTGCTAGGCACTGTGAGGACGTGGATATTGAGGTCAATTTCTGTCGGGACAGTTTCATTATAAGGAGTTGTACCCTTCCTTTGGTTCTTACATTCTTCCCACCACTTCCGCAATGGACCCTGAGCCTTGGAGGTTGTGATAGAGATGTTTCAGTGCTGAACACTCCTGTCCCTTCTTCTCAGCACTATTGTTGCCTTTTGGGTCATCTCAGTGGTCACCACCATTTGAAAAGAGAAGCTTCTTTAACCAGAAGTGAGAGTAGCGTTAATACGTGAATATGAACATTAAGTGTAGTGCTTACAGGGCAGTTGGTGAGCATGATATATGCATTTAGCCAGGCAAGAACAGGCTTTATACCCCTAAGGCTCATGATCTCCCCCACCATAGGCTTTTTTTTTTTTTGTTTTTTCGAGGTAGGGTCTCACTCTAGCCCAGGCTGTCCTGGAATTCACTATATTCTCAGGGTGGCCTCAAACTCACAGCAATCCGCCTACCTCTGCCTCCCGAGTGCTAGGATTAAAGGCATGTGCCAACATGCCTGGCTAAGTGATTCTGATTTCTTGATTTAACTTTCTTTTAAAAATATTTTATTATTTATTTATTTATTTATTTATTTATTTATTTATTTATTTATTTATATGATAGAAAGAGACAAATGGAGAGAAAGAATGGGTGTGCTAGGGTCGCCAGCCATTGCAGATGAGCTCCAGACACATGCACCACCTTGTGCATCTGGCTTATGTGGGTCCTGGGAAATTGAGCCTGGGTCTTTTGGCTTTGAAGGCAAGAGCCTTAACTGCTAAGCCATTTCTCCAGCCCCATGATTTAATTTTTTTGAATACAGTGTTTTGTAGAGCATGATTCCTAAACCTGTTTTCCATTATCTTATTGCCTAAAGCCTTTATGGACATTCTTTTTTCATTTGGTTTTTGTAAGTAGGGTCTCATTTTAGCCCAGGCTATCCTGGAATTCACTATGTAGTCTCAAGCTGACCTTGATTGCACAGTGATCCTCGTAACTCTGGCTCTGTAGTGCTGGGATTAAAGGCATGTGCCACCACACTTGGCTTCCCATTTCTTCTTTGAGATAGGGTCTTAGTTTATAGTCCAGGGTGGCCTTGAACTTGCAAGCCTCCTGCCTCACCCTCATGATAGGTAGGTATCTCCTTATCTAGCTAACATTCATTTCTTAATTACTTCATTCACTGAAAATTTTAAAATGGTTTTTAAAAAATCTTTTATTTATTTATTTGAGAGCAACAGACACAGAGAGAAAGAGGCAGAGAGAGAGAGAATGGGCACACCAGAGGCTCCAGCCACTGCATATGAGCTCTAGATGTATGCTTTACTTTGTGCATCTGGCTTATGTGGGTCCTGGGGAATTGAGCCTCGAACTGGGGTCCTTAGGCTTCTCAGGCAAGCGCTTAACAGCTAAGCCTTCTCTCCAGCCCATTCAAAATGTTTTTTTTTTTTTTTAAATTTATTTATTTGACAGAGAAAGGGAGAGAGAATGGGCATGTCATTGCAGATGAACTCCAGACACATGTGCCCCCTTGTGCATCTGTCTTATGTGGGTCCTGGGGAATCAAACCTGGGTCCTTTGGCTTTGCAGGCAAATGCCTTAACCGCTAAGCCATCCCTCCAGCCCTCAAAATGTTTTTATATACTTAGAGTGGGTAGGGTGGATACACCAGAACTTCTTAGCACTGCAAAGGAACTTCCCCTGAAGCTATCACGTTGTGCATCTGGCTTTACAATGGTGTAGGGGAATCAAACCCGTATTGGAAGGACTTGCAAGAAAGCACCATTGAGCCATCTCTCCAGCCCCTTAATGAAATTTTTCATTTTTTAAAAAATGTTTTATTTATTTGCAAGCAGAGAGAGAGAGAGAGAGAGAGAGAGAATGAATGAATGAATATGAAAATAAGTGTGTTAGCGCCTCTAGCCACTGCAAACGAATTCCAAATGCATGCTCCACTTTGTGGATCTGGCTTTATGTGGATACTGGGGAATCAAACCCTGATTGTTAGGCTATGCAGGCAAGTGCCTCTATGTCTCCAGGTCTGTCACTGAAATTTTAATATCTGAGATTTATTCCATATTTATTTCATGTGGAAATAAATCTAATTTTTTCAGCATTGAGAATCAAACGTATGGCCTTTGTATGTCGTTAACCACTGCAGCACACATCCAATTTTTTTTTAGTCATCCTATTTGGGATGTGTGTGGTTTACAATGAGAAGGCCTCAATTCATCCTATTCCCAAGCCAGCCAGTTGTTCTTTTAGTCAACAGATGCTCTGTATTTTGGAGAGTATCTTATGGTTCAAAGAAGAAAAAGGAAGTTTAGTTGCTAGTCAAGGGCACTATCAATTTCTTAGATGATACTTATTGGTTTGTTTTTTCATGGTAGGGTCTCACTGTGGCCCAGGCTGACCTGGAAATATGTAGTCTCAGGGTGGCCTTGAACTCATGGTGATCCTATTGCCTCTGCCTCCCAAGTTCTGGGATTAAAGGCATGCACCACCACGTCCAGTATTTTTTAAAAATTTATTTATTTATTTGCAAGGCGAGAGAGAATGGGCCCTCTAGGATGTCTTGCCTCTGCAAATGAACTCCAGAGTCATGTGCCAGTTTGTGCATCTGGCTTTGTGTGGGAACTGGGGGATCGAAACCAGGCTGCCAGTTTTTCAAGCAAATGCCTTAACTGCTTAGCCATCTCTCCAGCCCAGATAGTATTTTTGTTATCTGGAGCTTGGTGGTGCATTCCTTTAGTCTCAGGTGAAGGCAGCAGGATCAGAAGTTTAAGGTCATCTTTAGCCACATAGTGAGCTTGAATTACCTTATCTCAAAATACTGTAAACCAATAAAGGATCCAGAAGGATCCAGCAAAATATTTATTTAAACGTTTTCCTAGTATTCTGAGTTATAGTTTATGAACTGAAAGTAAAATGAGAGACAAACATGTATGGCTTACTTTATTTGCCAGGAACCATATTTCATAGAATACTTTAAATTTTACAGGAGCAGCGAATGAAAATTGATAGAGAGTTTGCTTTATGGCTGAAGGATTGTCATGAAAAGTGTGACAAACAAATAAAATTTACGCTTTTTAAAGGAACTATTACCCGTCCTGATCTCCCTTCTAAAAAGCAAGGTCCCTGGGCAACATACTCTGCAATAGAATGGGATGGCAAAATATACAAAGCTGGACAACTGGTAAGTCTCACCTATTCCTAGAGTCGACTTTTAGTAGAATTTCCTACTAGATTAGATATATTAAAATTTAGTAGTGAAAAAAAAGTGTGAATATTGGGTTCTATGGAGCCGGTGAAGAATTGAAAAGGCTAAGCTAGTTTTAATACATAATTCACTGAATTTTTCTTAAATACTGTTTCTTCTGAAGTACTCCATTGGCAAGATTTTTATTGTGTCCTGCACTAAAATTGACTCGTTTGGCTTTTTTTTTTTTTTTTTTTTTTTTTTTTCTCGAGGTAAGGTTTCACACTATTCCAGCCTGACCTGGAATTCATTATGTAGTCTCAAGTGGCCTCGAACTCAATTGGTGATCCTCCTACCTCTGCCTCCCGAGTGCTGGGATTAAAGGCGCTCGTTTGGCCATTTTTTGATGTAGCTTCAGAAAAGTAGCCACTATAGTTAAAGACACTAAGGAGTGAGGTTTTTCTACAATTAAGGTTAGAATAAAAAGGAGCTAGTAGCAAAGCAAACTGAAGTGAGTTAGTGGAATAGAAGAAAACAAAAAGAATGAAAGCACCCTTGAAGCCTAAGGAAGACCAAATGGACTGAGCAGTCTGTTAAATAAGATGTGGATTTGAGAGCATGAATCACAAGTTCAGGCATAGGAAGCACTGAGAGTCGGTTTTTTTCCTGAATCCTGTTGCATATTTGATTCAAATCGTTTAGAAATGAAGTCACAAAGATACATTGGTTTAAACTCTTATGGTCTTGGTTGGGAATTTCTAATTTATTTTATTTATTTGAGACAGAGGAAGAAGCAGAGAGAGAGAATGGGTATACCAGGGCCTTCAGCCATTGCAGATAAACTCTAGATGTTATGTGCCACCATGTGCATCTGGCTTATGTGGGTCCTAGGGAATTAAACTTTGGTCCTTTGGTTTTGCAGGCAAGCGCCTTGACCTCTAAGGCATCTCTTCAGCCCTTTGTTGGGAATTTCTGAATTAAACAGTTTGAAATATTAGCCTATTAAATTTTTCAATCCAAAATGAGATTTTATGGTTTATTATTATTATTATTATTTTTAGTGTAGATATTCTCACAGTGTAGCCTGGACCAGCTTTGAACCTGACATCCTGCTGTGTTGGGAACAGGGGCAAGTCTGACTCATAAACATTTTTTGAGCTAGTTTGATAGACATATTCACTTGTCAATGCCAATAAACATGTTAAGTATGGCATAGTTACATGAAGAAGTTGCAGTGTGTTTATAAATATTTCTTAAGAATAAGTGGTAACACATGTCCATGAAGGCAACTCTAATTAAAAATAGTGGGTCAAATCCAAACACAAGGGAAGCAAAAAATGAAACTAAAGTAGAAGTAGTTGGAAAGAAATATGAAAGGGGTTTAAGAGAGGTAGTGGGAAGGGATTATAATCTAAATACACTACATACATACATAAAAATTGTCAAAACAAATTAGTGGTGAACTTCACAAATAAAATTTTTATTAGATTGCTTCATTAGTTTTTCTAGTGACGTTACTCTGTATGTGTGTTGTTGTTTTTTTTTTTTTTGGTCATATATAAAACTTTTATGAAATTATGATTTTTAAACCTGCTTTCTGTTAGTAAATATTAAACAGAATCCTTTTTTAAAATCAATTAATTATTAGGTCAAGACAACGAAGACACTTCCCCTTTTTTATGGAAGCATAGTAAGATTTTTTCTTTATGGTGATCACGATGGAGAAGTATATGCTACAGGAGGAGAAGTTCAAATTGCAATGGTAAGATACCAAATGATAAATACTTAATCTCCCTACCACTTTGGTGTAAATGGAGTAAGATGAATTGTTTTATATTTTGCATTCATTTGTTTATTGAAGTGATTATAGCATAAAATTTTGTTTCATTCTTACTGTTTTTATAGTTTTTAAAAACCTATGTCTAGCTGGGTGTGGTGGCCCAGGCAGAGGTAGGAGGATCACCTGGACCAGAGTGTGACCCTACCTCGCAAAACCAAAAAAAAAAAAAAAAAAAAAAAAAAAAAAAAAAAAACCTATGTCTAGTGTTTCACAAATAGTTATATACTTATTAGTATCACTGTAATTTTATAAAATGTACCCTTTCTCCAGGGCCTGTAAACTAGTAAACATTGGATTCAGAATTTTGTTTCAAGAATGAGTGATAAATAGGAGTCTTTGAAAGAAACAAATGGATCGGGGTTCTGAAACTAAATTTCAATAAGTATCTTTGAACTGTTGGTGTAAATTCCCCTTATTCAGGAACCACAGGCCCTGTATGATGAAGTGAAAACTGTGCCAATTGCAAAGCTGGACAGGACAGTTACTGAGAAAGCTGTTAGAAAATATGTAGAGGATGAAATGGCGAGGTAAGTCACATTTAAAGAAAGAGGTGAGTTGTAGTACAACCTGAGAAGTAAAGAGTAGTAATAAATAAGTAGCCAGATGTGATGGTGCCCACCTGTAATCCCAGTACTTCAGAGCTGAGGCAGGAGGATTTTGAGTCAAGTCCACAGTAATCTGCACCATGATTTACATTCCATCCTTTAACAGAAAGTCACCCTCCACCCACAGAGATTGAGTGGGGGAGGAAGTATAAATACAAAATTCATTTCTTGGATCTTCTCCTTATATAGCAAATTATGTCTTTTTTTTTTTTTTTGGAGAGAGAGGGAGAGGAGGACAGATAGAGATGGGCGCGCCAGCAGCCTCTCAGTTGCTGCGAACGAAATCTAGATGCATGCACCCCTGTGGTCAAGTGTGGCATTGCACCCTTGTATCACTTTGCATCTGGCTAAACGTGGGACCTGGAGATTAGAACCGCTGGAGATTGGAACCAGTAAGGCTTAGGATGCAGGTGCCTTAACCACTAAGCCATCTCTCCAGCCCAATTATGCCATTTTATTACTGAATTTTTCCGTTCTTCAGTTATCCCCAAACTGTTATTTATGCTGTAAACAAACAGAAAAATCCAATCTGAATTGCTTTTTAATAACCACAAACAGGAGATGTTTTTAAATTGATTAATCAGTGCTCGCTTCGGCAGCGCATGTACTAAAAATTTGATTAATCATTTAAACTTTCATGTATATCAACAATAATTCATTAGTTATTTGTATATTTCTGAATAAGACTATATTCCCCACGTTCATGAAACATTAATATGTTGATTTCATACTAGGCTTCCTGATAGATTGTCAGTGACTTGGCCTGAAGGAGATGAATTATTGCCTAATGAAATCCGGCCTGCTGGGACCCCAATTGGTAGGTTGTTGTTTTCTGATTTAAAAAAGAAAGCTTTTATTTTGTCTTACATCTCATATTTTAAAGACCATTAAAAAATGAAATCCAAAGGTCTAGCAGACTGTGTATAATTAAGACACTTTCAATTTTGAAATCACAGGTGCATTAAGAATTGAGATACTAAATAAAAAAGGGGAAGCCATGCAAAAGCTTCCAGGAACAAGTCATGGAGGGTCGAAGAAACTCCTAGTGGAGCTTAAAGTTATATTACATAGTAAGTATACAGATTTACTTGGGTATTTAATATTGTACTTATGATATGGATTTGAATATTTGCATTTAATTATTGATGACCATAATCTGATTGATGTAGTGAATTTGATTTGATTGTGTACTTTCCTACCCATGTCACCTACTTCTACTGATTCAATTGAAGATTGATAGTATTTGGAAAAAAATCACATCTGTACTGAACACATGTCCAGGCTTTTTTTCCTTGTTACCATTCCCTAACCAATAAAGTGTGCCAAGTATTTACATAGTATTTACAGTATATTAGGTATTAGAAGTAATGTAAAGGACTATAAAGCATATAGAAGAGCCAGGTATGGTGACTCATGATTGTAATCCTAGTCTCCCACTTGAGAGGCTAAGGTGGGAAGGTTGCCACAAATTCAAGGCTACCCTGGGCTGCCTGAGATCCAGGCGATCCTGAACTACAGTATGACAACTTGTCTCACAAAAGAAAATATATAGGTGATTGTGTTTAAGGCATATGCAAATAAGTACTATGTCATTTTAAATGAGGGTCTTGATCATCTATAAGTTATATTTGCCTTTGGGCTGGGGTTCCAGAGACAGTTTCTATGGATATCAAAGGATATCTTTGGTTCTACTTATTCTACTCTGTCAAAGATGTCTTTTCTTTCAATTATGTTTTTCTGTGCAGAGAAAGCGTGTGTGAATATGGGTGCACCAGAGCCTCTTGGCTGTTGCATATGAAATCCAGACTTAGGTGCTGCTCTGTGCATCGGGGTTTACATGGGTATTGGGGAAATGAACCTGGATCCTTAGGCTTCTCAGGCAAGTGCCTTAACAGCTAAGCCATCTCTCCAGCCCTTGTTTGGTTTTCTTTTTCCGAGATAGGGTCTCACTCTAGCCCAGGCTGACCTGGAATTCACTATGTAATCTCAGGATGGCCTCAAATTCATGGTGATCCTCTTACCTCTGCCTCCAAAGTGCTCAGATTAAAGGCGTGTGCCACTATGCTTGGCTCCTTGTTTGGTTTTTAGAAATCTTTCACATTGGATCTTCTGTCCTCTAGATATGTTCCTTTTAGTATTTGATGTAAATATTCGGTCTCAGTATGCTTTTTAAATTTATTTTTATTTATTTATTTGAGAGCAACAGAGAATGAGGGAGGAAGGGAGGAGAGAGAGAGAGAGAGAGAGAGAGAGAGAATGGGCATGCCAGGGCCTCTAGCCACTGCAAACAAACTCCAGATGCATGCACCCCCTGGTGCATCTGGCTTATGTGGGTACTGGGGAATCGAGCCTCGAACTGGGGTCCTTAGGCTTCACAAGCAAGCACTTAACTGCTAAGCCTTCTCTCCAGCCCCTCTTATTTTATAATTTTTTTGTTTATTTTTATTTATTTATTTGAGAGTGACAGAAAGAGTTAGAGAAAGCAAGAATGCCTTTTCATATTTTTAAAATTGGTTTTTTTTTTTTTTTTTTTTTTTTTTTTTGAGGTAGGGTCTCACTCTAGTCCAGACTGACTTGGAATTCACTATGTAGTCTCAGGCTGGCCTTGAACTCATGGCGATCCTCCTACCTCTGCCTCCCCAGTGCTGGGATTAAAGGCATGTGCCACCATGCCTGGCTGCTGGCTAGATTTTTATTTATTTGTAAGCAGAGAGAGAATGAGAATATGAATATGAGAATGGGTATGCTAGGGCCTCTTGGCACTGCATAAAAATTCCACGGTGTGTGTCATTTGTGCATCTAGCTTTCCATGTAGTGGGGAATTGAACCCTGGCCAGCAAACTTTGCAAGTAACAGAAATTTTTTTTTTTTTTGGTTTTTCGAGGTAGGGTTTCAACCCTAGTCCAGGCTGACCTGGAATTCACTGTGTAGTCTCAGGGTGGCCTTGAACTCTTGGTGATCCTCCTACTTTTGCCTCCGGAGTACTGGGATTAAAGGTGTGCACCACAACACCCGGCTTTGAGTGTATTCTTCATACCAAATATAATTAAAAAAAAAAAAAGTTAAAAAATTTAATACTAGTGAGTTGAATAAATAAGCTTTCATTATTTTTCACTTGCATAGGATAGTTGATCACTACTAAACAGTTTTAGTATGTATAGCTTATGAAGATAACTGAATTTGATGCCTATACAACATTTCATATTTCTGCTGTTTCTCAAGGCAATGTTTCTATTTTTTATTAAGCTTCAAGTGGAAATAAAGAAATCATTTCACATATCAGTCAGCATGGAGGGAAATGGCCTTACTGGTTTAAAAAAATGGGTAAGTGTTAAATATCTCTGGCTAGGGATGTAGATGTAGCTCAGTGGTATTTTGCTTAGTTGGCATGTGTGAGGCCCTTGGTTCAATCCCCAGCATCACTGCCAAAAACAGTTTTCTCCCCACTGGCATGGTGGTTCATGCTTGTGGTCTCACCTATTTATTCAGAAAGCCAAGCAAGGTTCATCATTGAGTTGACAAGTTTGATACTAGCCTGGGCAACATCTTGAGATTTTCCATCTTCCTCAAATAATTGTATGTAAATAAGATATATATGATTTTTAATTTCTTTATCCAGAAAATATCCAGAAGTTGGGGAATTATACATTGAAATTACAAGTGGTATTGAATGAAAGTAATGCAGACACTTATGCAGGAAGACCACTTCCATCTAAAGCAATTAAATTTTCTGTTAAAGGTAAGCAAAACATTGATATATATCTGCCAAAGATGGCATTTTTAAAAGTTTTTTTTCTTTTTCTTGACAACTTCCATAATTATAGACAATAAACCGTGGTAATTCCCACCCCCCAACACACTTTCCTCTTTGCTACTCCACTCTCCATCATATTCCTCTCCCTCTCAGTTAGTCTCTCTTTTATTTTGATGTCATCATCTTTTCCTCCTATTATGATGGTCTTGTATAGGTAGTACTAGGCAGTGCGAGATCATGGCTATCAAGGCCATTTTGTGTCTGTAGGAGCATGTTGTATGGAGTCTTACCCTTCCTTTGCTCTTAAATTCTTGTGCAATTGACCCTGAGCCTTGGATGGTGTGTTAGAGTTATTTCAGTGCTGAGCACTCCTCTGTCACTTCTCAGCACTATGATGCTTTTTGAGTCATCCCAAGGACACTGCCATCTGAAAAGGACACTGCCATACCATTGAATATGGGTATGAACATTAAGATAAGTGCTTACTGGGCAGTTTGGTGAGCATAGTATTAATTTATATGGCGCCAGCAGACATTCATTAAGATCGTGACTTCTCTACTTGGCAGTTTTTGTATGGGCATGTATTCCCTCCCATGGAATGGGCCTCCAGTTCAATTAGAGAGTGGTTGGTTCCCCCATAACAGATATGCCACTATCGCACCTATTGGCTCATTTAGCCTTGCTTGTCAAATTTAAGGCTTGCAGTGTCCGCTGTTGTTTATCTCCGCTGGTGATTTCTGTCTGTCCCATGAAAAGGTGGCATTTTAAGTCTAGGAAAATGAGATGGATAGTTCAGTAAAATATGTTACACAATTAAATGAACATTTTGATTTATTTAAAATGTTTTTAAGGCTTGCAGTGCGCACGCCTTTGTTTCCCAGCACTGGTGATTTCTAGGAGGTCCCATGAAAAGGCCACCCTGAGACACATTTTAATTCCAGGTCAGCCTGACCAGATGATAGTTCACCTTAAAATATGTTACCAAAAAAAAAAAAATTTTGAAATTTAAAATGTTTTTGTAAACCTTATGAAGATTTTTTACTGTGTATTATTGCTGATAAAATATCTAAGCTATTTGCATTCCTTATTCTGTATAACTCTACATTTTTAATTAATTAATTAATTTAAGACAGAGGGAGAGAGTTAGTGAAAATGGGCACACCAGGGCCTCTAGCCATTGCAAATGAACTCCAGATGCATGTGCCACCATGTGCATCTGGCTAACATGGGACCTGGAGAATCAAACCTGGGTCCTTAGGCTTCACAGGCATGTGCCTTAACCACTAAGCCATCTCTCCAGCCCTAACTCTACATTTTTGAGGTACTTGTTTCTGAAATTTTATATTGCAGGATTTATTGTATTTGTTTTTATCTGCTTCCTCATGCCTTATAACCCTTGTAGTGTTGAAGCTTCTCTTTTATTTTTTAAGGTTTTTTTATGCAATATTTGGTTTTTTTGTACTTCTCTTTCTAAAAATATCTAATATTAAGATGCTAGTTATCTGTCGGGGATGGTGGCATATGCCTTTAATCCCAGTACTCATGATGTAGAGGTAGGAGGATCACCATGAGTTCAAGGCCACCCTGAGAATACCGAGTTGATTCCAGCATGAGACACTACCTCAAAAAACCAAAAAAGGAAAAAAAAAAATAGATGCTGGTTATCCTTGTTGGTGTACTAATTTTATTTTTTATACTTTTTTTGTCCTTTTTTTTTTTTTTTTTTTTTTTTTTGGTTTTTCTATATAGGGTCTCACTCTAGCTCAGGCTGACCTGGGGAAATCACTATGTGGTCTCAGGGTGGCCTTGAACCCACTGTGATCCTCCTACCTCTGCCTCCCAAGTGTTGGGATTAAAGGCATGCACCATCACACCTAGCCTATGTTTTGTACAACCCTTTTATTTTTCTACCTTGAAATAGCTTTAACATTTCTGTACTTTTTATTGAATAATTGTACCTTGATAATATTTTATTTTTTAACATCCCATAAGATTTCTTTTTTCTGTTCTTTTCTTTTCTTCTTTTTCGTTTTATGTTTTGTTTTATTGAGGTAGGGTCTCACTCTAGCCCAGGCCGACCTGGAGTTCACTATGTAGTCTCAGGGTGGCCTTGAACTCACAGTGATCCTACCTCTGCCTTCCTAGTGCTGGGATTAAAGGCGTGTGCCACCACACCGGGCTCCTTAAGATTTCTTGATTCGTCCTTCCCTCCTTTTTTGTTTTGAGACAGAGTCTCACTAGCCCAGGCTTAAACTAGAACTCATTCTGTAACTCTGGCTAGCCTAGAACTCACACAGTCCTCTTACTTTGAACCTCCCAAGATCTGAGACCATAAACCAACACACCAGGCTTGATTAATGACATACTTAACATTTCATTTGGTCAAATGATAGTATGAGAATATCTGTGTCTTACTGGCAATTCAGATTTTTCTTTTCCTAGTCTGATGATAGATAACCTGGCTTCCAGCCTTGTACCAAGCTGGGGGAAGACTCTTGGGAAGGGGATAGGTCTAACCTTTTTAATCTTTCAGTTCATTTTCACTAAGTTGTGCCACGTTTAATAGTGCTATGCCTCTCATTCCTTAGACTTATTATTTTTCTGTGTCTAGAGAATAAGCATTCCATCTTATTTATTTATTTATTTATTTATTTATTTATTTATTTATTTAGTTTTTTGAAGTATGGTGTCACTCTAGCCCAGGCTGACCTTGAATTCACTATGTAGTCTCAGGGTGGCATTGAATTCATGATGATCCTCCTACCTCTACCTCCCAAATGCTGGGATTAAAGGCGTGTACCACCACACCCGGCTTAAACCTTCCATCTTTTACTGAGATCAGGAAAGCCACTTGATAGGGTGTCTACACTGTGAATGGGGATTTGTGTAAATTACATAGGCAGACTTGAACATATCTTCTAGTTCTATTTCAGTGTCACTTGATCCTCAGACTTGAGTGCACTTGAGTATGAAACAGTTTGATTTTCAACTGGCCATATGCTCTACAGCTTTCAAATCTTACTACTTTTTTTTTTTTTTTTTTACATTTGATATTGTAGCTTCAGGTCTCTTCAACCCTGTAGCAATGTATGGGACATTTGGAGAAGACTGATCTGTATACTCATGATCATTTTGTGGTTTGGTTTTTCGAGGTAGTCTTATTCTGGCCCAATCTGACCTGGAATTCTTTGATTAGGGCAGTCTCAGGCTAGCCTCAACTCATGGTGATCCTCCTACCTCATCCTCCCGAGGGCTGGGATTCATGGTGTGTGCCATCACATCCTGTGGTTTCCAATCTTTTGGCTATTAAAAAAAACCATGTTTTTGTTAACATGTATGTGCTAGACTTTCTTTAGGGTAGATACCAACAATTTTCAAAAGGCTGTGTCAGAGAACACTCACCAACAGACCATGAGAATTCATTTATTACATGCTTATTCCTGGATGAACTCTGTATTTACTTAGCCATGTTGGTGGTTGAGCTATTTCTCTAGTTTTTAGGTTGTGTGCCTCTTCTGTCCTTTTAATGCACATTAGATGTCATTTGAAAGCTCTTCATTTACAGTAGCTAATTTTTTAGTTTGAGGCTGTGCTCTCGCATTTGAGTTTATAACTGAACAACATGGAGGGCTTATTAAAGCACAGCTTTTTGACCAGCACTCCATGAGTTTCTTTTTTTCTTTTTTTTTTTTTTTAACTTTTTATGTATTTATTTATTTGCAAGCAGAGAGAGAGAGAATGGGCGTGCCAGGGCCTCTAGCCACTGCAAACGAACTCCAGATGCATGTGCCCCTCACGCATCTGGCTTATGTGGGTCCGGGAGAATTGAACCGGGATCCTTTGTCTTTGCAGGCAAACGCCTTAACCACTAAGCCATTTCTCCAGCCCTCCATGAGTTTCTTTATGTTGGGGTGGAGGTTACTAGAGTTTGAACCTAGGGCCTCATGCATGCTACACAAACCCTCTACCACTGACATATGTTCTCGGTTTTCATTTTTCCTTTTTTTTTTTCTTCTTCTTCAAGGTAGGGTCTCACTGTAGCCCAGGCTGACCTGGAATTCACTATGTAGTCTCAGAGTTGCCTCAAACTCCCAATGGGGATCCTCCTACCTCTGCCCAAGATTAAAGGTGTGCTCCATCACACCTGACAAGTGTTTACTTTTTTTTTTTTTTTTTTTTGTTTTTCGAGGTAGGGTCTCACTCTGGCCCAGGCTGACCTGGAATTAAGTCTCAGGGTGGCCTTGAACCCACGGCAATCCTCCTACCTCTGCCTCCCAAGTGCTGGGATTAAAGGCGTGCGCCACCACGCCCGGCTGTGTTTACTTTTATATATGGGTATGAGTTAAGGTTCTAACATTATTGTGATAATAAAAATTAAATTTTTGCACAGATTTAAAATGTCCCCCATCCATGCCAGCTTCTCACTGTAGCCCCAGGCTGACCTGGAACTCACCATGATCCTCCTACCTCTGCCTCCCAAGTGCTGGGCTCATATGTATGCACCACGGTGTCTAGTTCTAAAATTCTATCTGTTCTAATTTCCCTCATATATGGATCTGTTCCCAACCTCTTGTGAATATTCTTGACAATTAATTTGTTTTTCTTTTTGGTTTTTGTTAAAGAGGGCAAGCCAGAGAAATTTTCCTTTGGTCTTCTGGATCCTCCTTTTCGTGTTGGAGTTCCATTCGCTATTCCATTGGAGCTTCAGGATGAATTTGGGCACACTACCCAGCTAGCTACTGATATTCACCCAGTTCTTGAAGCCAGGTAATTTGTGGGATTAATTTGTATTTCTTTTTCATATTTTCTAAATATTCACTCTTCCTTTTTACACTTTTGTGAGGTTAACTTTGGTAATGTCTTTGAGTTTTATGATACCCGAGAGAATTTATTTTACTAAATTTACTGTTGAAGTCATTTAAGTCTTATTCCATTTCCTTTTGCAAGTATGATATATTCTTTGGTAATTCTGACAAGATGGGGCACATTAAGGGAGGAATGACCTTAGACTACTCGACAGTTTTATTACTTGCTATTTATTTACTAGATATATGGTATTACAGTTTGTTTGGGGCGTGGTGTAGCATGCCTTTAATCTCAGCACTCAGGAGGCTGAGGTGGGAGGATCTTTGTGAGTTCAAGGCCAGCCCAAGACTACATAGTGAATTCCAGGTCAACGTGGGCTTGAACAAGACCTACCTCCAAAACCAAAAAAATTAGCATGAGCATCACAAAATGAATTTCTTCTCATACTGGACTAGAGTGAAACCCAAGGGGATGAACACACGCACTGATGTGGAGAGATGGCTTAGCAGTTAAGGCACCTGTCTGCAAAGCCAAAGGACCTAGGTTCAATATTCCCCAAGACCCACATAAGCCAGATACTTAGTGGCTAAGGCCCTGGCATGTCCATTCTCTCTGTCTCTACCTCTCTCAAAGAAATACGTAAATGCCTTGGTTTCTCTTAAGTCCACGTGCTTACAGCTGTACTTCAGTTACCCCACCCCAAGCATCAGATTTTCTTAAATGAACCTTAAACTGCACTGTTTCCACATGAAAACATGTTTCCTAAATCCCGCAATTTTTGATTTCTCCCTAAATAATTGTAGCAGACAGCTTCAGGTTTGCTGAGATGAACTTCCAGACCAGGCACAGTTATGGAGGAAGGGATATTATTTATTGAAGCTTACAGATCCAGGGGAAGTTCCATAATGGCAGGAGAAGCAGCCTGCCTTCACAGGGCCAAGCAGAGAGAGAAAAACCAACCAGGCGCACAGCACACATAGCAAAACTACAGCCAAAAGTCACAGCACACTTTACATATCTTTACAATGGAATCTCAAACCATCAGCACACCTTAAGACCGGCCCCCAGTGACATTGCCTCTAGCAAGGTGATTGCAGATGTAAACTATAAACTAATAAAATACTGAATCTATTGGGGGCCATATATTTAAACTACTACAATAATCATTCATAATTTTTAATTTTATTTTAGTTTTTTTTGTTTATTTTTTATTTATTTGAGAGAAACAGATATGAGAATGGGCATACCAGGGTCTCAGCCACTGCAAATAAACTCCAAATGCATGCGCCACCTCGTGCATCTGTCTTACTTGAGCCTTGAACCAGGGTCCTTAGGTTTCACAGGCAAGTGCTTAATCATTAAGCCATCTTTCCAGTCTCTTTTTTTACTTTTTTGAAGTAGGGTCTCACTCTGGTCCAGGCTGACCTGGAATTCACTCTGTAGTCTCAGGGTGACCTTGAACTCAGTGATCCTCCTACCTCTGCCTCCAGAGTGCTGGGAATTAAGGTGTGCACCATCATATCTGGCTTCACCTTTTTGAGATACTTAGCAACTTTTTATACATCTTGAAATTGAGTGATATTTTTTCTAAAAGTAGGTTTTGTTGGGCTGAAAAGACGCCTCAGTTATAGGTGCTTGCTTAGTTAGGTTCCAACTCCCAAGCCATCCACATAAACTGCACTCAAAAAGTGGTGCAAACATCTATCATTCGTTTGTAGTAGGCAGATACACATTTGTTTGTGCACGCACCCCCCCCCCCGTAAAGAGAGAGGAACGGAAGTATACAAATAAATAATAATCAATATAAAAATCTTAGGAGCTAAAAAGATGGCTTGGTGAGAAGAACGCTTTCTCTGCAAGCATGACTGTTTGTTTATTTTTTTCTTTTTTTAAGGTAGAGTCTCACTCCATCCCAGGCTGACCATGAAGACTATATAAATGAGTAATTTACTAGTATATGGTTTATTCTTCTATTTAATTTTTTGTTTTTGTGTCTCCAGGTAGGGTCTAACTCTACTCAGGCTGACCTAGAATTCATTTCTGAGGCTCCAAGGTGGTTTAGAACTTAAAGCGATACTCCCACCTCAGCTTCCTGAGTGTTGGAAGGGTCAAATAGAATTCTACGGATCTTTGTCATGGTGCTTTCACTCTCTACTTCACCCAGGATCTGCTTCTCAGTGTTCTTCTTTTACTTCTCTTACTTGATTTTGGGCTAACTACTGCCATACATCTCAGGAATTTTTCATGGCTACATTTTTTTTCCCTTCACCTTTTTTTTTGTTTGTTTGTTTGCTTGTTTTTTTGAGGTAGGGTCTCACTCCATTTCAGGCTGACTTAGAACCCACTATGTGTCTCAGGGTGGCCTCAAACTCATGGCTTTCCTCCTACCTCTGCTGGGAATAAAGGTGTGAGCCACCATACCCGGCTTCCCTTTACTTTTAAGCATTATCTTTTGGTTTCTAGCTGAGGAAGATGAGGGTCTGTCTAAAAACAAACAAACAACAAACCCCACCCAGGTTCTTTCCTGTTCCCTCATTCTTCAGTAAAGCTATATTTTGTTTTCATAAGTATTATTTTCTGTATTACATACATTCTAGTCACTTTATTGTTATTAGACATTTCCCCCTTTGTTTCTATGCTAAGTGTATGACAAATTAAAACCTAAACTTGGGGGCTGGGGAGATGTCTTAAATTGTTAAAGGCACGTGCTTGCAAAGCTTTCCAGCAAGTTTCTATTTCCCAACACGCATGTAACACAAAGTGACAACTGTGTTTGAAGGTTGTTTGCATTGGTAAGAGACCCTGGTATACTCACACATACACACATATACAAATTAACTAGTCTTTTAAAAATTACAAAAAGAAAACCCAAACTTATTGCCAGTTCAAGATACTTAATTAGCTGGGTGTGGTGACACATACCTTTAATACCAGTATTTGGGAGGCTGAGGTAGAAGAATCACAGTGAGCTTGAGGCCGGCCTGGGGCTACACAGTGAGTTCCAGGTCAGCCTGTGCTAGAGTGAGATCCTACCTTGAATATTTAGGTGCATAGATTGTCAGTTTTATATCATTGGAAGCATTTTTCTTTGAATATGTGATGAGTTACAGCCTGGAGTAATTGTTTTCTTTTTTTCTTTTTTCTCTTGAGACAAAAGCCTTGCTATGTAGCCGTGGCTGGCCTGGAACTCACTTTGTAGATAAGAGTGGTCTTGAACTTGCGGTGATCCACCTGCGTCTTTCTCCCAAGTATTGGGATCACAGGTGTGTATCAACATGCCTGGCTGATTATATTGGTAGTCCTCCATCTTCATATGTGGGATTTCCTTTTTCTTTTCTGTGTTGGGTGTTAAGGAAAGAGAATTGGACACAAAACCTTTTAGCTCTGAGAAATCTCTACACAAAGGTAGAAGAGAAAGGAAACATTTGTTTTTAACTGATGTACTTCATTCTGACCTTGTATTATCCTGTCTTTCATTCTGGGACTGGGTGTGGGCCTTGTGGAGTATAGAGCTCTGATTTCCTAATAGTTATAATTTCCAAGAGTTCTTCCTGGTTCTCGTTCATAGATTTTTAAAAAATATTTATTTATTAGAGAATAGGCATTTCAGAGCCTCTATGTAACTGAAGATGATCTTCAGCCTTTCAACTCAATGATTGTGAGGGTTTGAATGTAAACTCTTCCCCATATACTAATCCCTTCTTGGTGGCACTGCTTGAGGAGTTTGTGGATCCTTGCTGGAGTGTCATTGGGGGGGTAGGTCTTGAGGTGTTATTAATAGTCCAGCCCTGCTTGTTGCTCTCCCTCCACTTTGTACTTCTTTTTGTTTTTTGAGGTAGGGTCTTGCTCTAGCCCAGGCTGACCTAGAATTTACTATGTAGCCTCAGGGAGGCCTTGGACTCACAATGATCCTCCTACCTCTGCCTCCTCAGTGCTGCGATTAAAGGGATTAAAGGTGTGCACCAGCCTTTTCACTTTCTACTTCTTCCAAGGTGATGTGAAGATATAACCCTTGTCTGCTCCTGTCAGGCTTTTCCCAAATTGATAGGCTTCCTCTTGAAATTGAAACAAACCCTTTCTTTCCATAAGCTACTTCTGGTTAGGTATTTTCTTCCAGCAACAAGAAAGTAACTGCTGGGCTGAGGAAATGGCTTAGTGGTTAAGGCATTTGCCTGCGAAGCCTAAGGACCCTGGTTCAATTCCCCAGGACCCATGTAAGCCAGATGCACAAGGGGGCACTTACATCTGGAGTTCATTCGCAGCAGCTAGAGGCCCGACATGCCCACTCTCGCTTTCTCTCTGTCTGCCTCTTCCCCCCCCCAAATAAATAAATAAAATATTGAACAATAAAACAAAAAAAATAGCTAAGTAAAGTAAGTAACTGCTGCAGCAATTCTCTTGAGTGCTAAAATTATAGGCTTGAGTGCTACCACATCCTTGGGATAAATCCAGGATTCGTGAATGTTAGGCACTCTACCACCTGAGCTACATCCTATAGCCCAATGGTAGAGATCTTTATTCAGCTTTCTTTTACCTTTTACACTCTGTTTTCCCAAAGAGAATAGCCTTTTGCTTTTCCCTGCTCTATTCCTTTTAGAGATCTGGCAGTCATGCCTGTTGCTTACCAGTGAACTGCAGTGTAAATGGGAGACTTGAGTATGAAGAGAGGCTGTTGTTGGGGAGCTCCATTGTGGGATAAGCTGGATCACTGTACTAGGGAAGTGCAACTTGGACTGGTGGTTTCCTTTTTAAAAAATTTATTTACTTAGAGAAAGAGAGAGGGGAGAAGAGGCAGATAGAAAAAGATTGGGCACACCAGGGTCTCCAGCCACTACAAATGAACTCCTGATGTATGTGCCACCGTGTGCATCTGGCTCATGTGGGTACTGGGGAATTAAACCTGGGTTCTTGGGCTTCGCAGGCTAGCACCTTAACTGCTAAGCCATCTCTCCAGCCCTTATTCAGTCTTTTGCTTAGAGTGATTATTATATTAGTGATTATTTGGTTCCTACCCAGGCTAGGAATAGGGTTGGAGTAGGAATGGAATGGCATATGAGAGCTCAACAACCATATGCATTCATTCAGGGTTGCCCTTTTTTAAAATGCATTTTTATTTATTTGGAAGCAGGAAGGGTCAGGGGATGGGCACTCGTGGCACTGTAAATGACCTCCAGATGCATGGGTCACTTTGTGTTTCTGGCTTTACATGGGTGCTGGGGAATAGATTCTGAGATGGCAGGCTTTGAAGGCAAGTATATGTAACCATTGAGCCATCTTCCCAGCCCAGAGTTACCTTTTTTATTCTTTTCCTTTGTATTGTATTTTCTTTGTGTGAGGTTGTGGTGAGGAGGATCTGTATGTGGCAAAACACGTGTGGAGGTCAGGACAACTTCAGGTATTGGTCCTTTCTCACCTTCAACCTTGTTTCAGGCATAGTGTCTTATTCTCAGCTACATATACCAGGCTAGCTGGTGGGGTTCCTGGAATGGGATTCATTCCTTGTTTCTGTCCTTTTATTTATTTTTTTGTGACTGTGTCCTGGTATCAGATGCATAATAGAAATAGCCAGTTTTACAAGACTGATGATATGGAGGTACTATTATAATGAAGCAAAGGGCCATTAGCAGTTGTTTCTTTTCCATGTTTGTTCCAGCAAGTCTGACAAGGTGTGGTTTCACTGTTGAATGGTTGCATGTTCTGTCATAATGCCTGTCTGCTGTTGCATTGGCTTTTAGCTGCTATGCAGATAGCCATGTATTTGTGGTATATAGCCTGCCTCATTGTATCTTGACTAGTTCAGTATGTGCAGTTTGTAATGTTATGATTATCTGTTGTATTGTTTCCAATATTTAGCCCATGGTATTGCTTATCAACACTTTACTGAATCTGTTTTATTCTGTAATAGAAATTTGTGGAGCTAAGGTTGGTGGTACAGGCCAGTAATCCCAGCACTGCAGATGCTGAGGCAGGAGGATTGCAATCTCGAGGCTGACTTGGCTACGTAGTGAGACTTGTCTCAAAAAACCCAAAAAGAAGGGAAAGAAATTCATAGGAATTTTCTTCTTTTTATTTATTTCTATTAAAAGTTTTGCTTTTATTAGCAATATGAATTAAACATGGTAGTGGCATATTTGGTTTTTATTTGTGGATAAAGGAGGGGAAGCTAAAAATAATTGTTTATGTTTTTTTTTTTCCCCAGTGGTTTGTCTTTACAATATGAAGAAATAACCAAAGGATCAAATTGCATTATTCGAGGAGTTACAGCTAAAGGCTCTGTGAATTCCTGTCAGGGCAAGGTCAGCATTGTACATAAGTGTTGCAATACTTGTTGTTTCCTATATAGTGAGATTAAAACTGGAGATGGAATGGTAAATGTCTTGTGTTTTTTAAACAAGATAACTGTGATATAGAATTGTTGCAAGTGAATCATAATCATTATGTCTCATGACTTATCATTTGTTACTTCTATAAGAAAAATTGATGTATTCACCCACCATAGTCATTTAACTATTCATCAGTTAAACATTTTCCAAATGTATTCATCTTTATTCAAGGCCATTTTTCAACATTTTTCTAGTAGTATGCCTTATTTTTCTTTTCCTACTTTTTCTTTTCATTTATTTATTTATTTATTTTTCATTTTAGAACACAAGACATTTGCAAATTTTAGAATTTTTTGCTCATAAGTTTAAAAGCATTCATTTTATTTTAGATGAAGGGAAGTATTTGTGAAGGACAGGACTAAAGAGTATTAAATTACAATAATGGTTATGTAATATACATAAGAGATCTATATGTAGCTTTGTAAAGCTCCAATAACAATTTTTCAATTAAGTCTATAAGGTAGTTAATGCAATAGAACATTGTGGTTAATACCTTGTATAATTCATTATTACCTACAATGTGCACTATAAAGAATTTTCAGAGCTGGGGAGATGGGGCTTGCTTGCAAAGCCTGTGGGGCCAGGTTAAATTCCCCAGCACCCACATAACGCCATATGCAGTGTGGTGCATGCATCTGTGATCCATAGTTGCCTTCAACAATGGGCAGTTTGTTTGCAGCAGCAAGAAACCCTCTCAAGGAAGATGGAGCAGACACCTTGAAGTTACTCTTGACTTTTTCTACATGCATGCTATAGCATGCCCATACACAGATAAATAAAAAGTTAAAAGAAAGGCTATAGAATACTGAGCATGTGTGAGTTTGAGTATAGTACCTAGCAATATCACCCCAAAAGGGGGAGAAAACATGAATTTGTCAAGTATTATAAATAGTGCCACATCTCTAATCTGAAATGCTCTAAGATGAAAACTCCCCACCTGACCTCTTGTGATACATTTCAGTCAAAACAAAAAAAGATTTGGTACAAAATTACCTTAAAGTGATTGATACTACTAAGGCAATATATATATTGTGTATATGAAACGAATGAATTTCATGTTGAGATTTGGATCTCTTCTTTTTTTGTTCCCATGATATCTCATTTATATAAGCAAATATTCTAAGATTCCAACCACTTCTAGAGCTGGAAAGATAGCTCAGAGGATAAAGATGGTTGCTTGTAAAACCTGAAGGCCCAGGTTCTATTCCCCAGTACCCACATAAAGCCAGATGCACCAAGTAGTGGGTGTGTCTGGAACTCATTTACAGCTGCAAGAGGCCCTGCTGTGCTGATCTCTCAGATAAATAAATAAATAAAAGAACAAATAAATAAAATATAAATATTAAAATATTTCTGTTCCAAAGCATGTTCAATAACCGTTACTTATCCTGTTCATAATAACTTTTTTAAAAAGTCAAGTGAATTTACAGAGCAAGTTCTGTGCATCTTTCTGAGTTAAGAGTTTTCTGCAATAAGAATTTGTAGCTGCTAACAAATTTTATGTTAGATGAACATACAAAAAAGATTGGTACTTTTTTTTTCTTTGCCTGTGTGGTGTACATGGGTGGTGGTGGTGATAGCGGATGTGTGTGCTTCCATTTGCTTATGTATGGTATATGCACATGTATGTGCAGATGCATCCACAGGCATGTGGAGGCCAGAGGAGACTGTTGGGTGTCCTCCCTCTTACTACTCATCTGCCTATTTCCTTGAGATGGAATGAATGGGGCTTTGGTTTTTGCTGGCCCCAGGGAATCTTCATTCTTTGCTCTCATAGGACTGGGGATACAAAAGTGCATGGCCATGCCCAGCTGTTTATGTGGGTCCCAAGGTCTCAGGCCCTCGTGTTTGTGGCAAGTGTTCTTATCTACTGACCCATCTCCCCAGCCCCAGATTTGTACATTTTTTAAAGTTTGAAATGAGTTGAGATTTGCAGAGAGGTTCAGAAATTATATAGTTATATGGAAAGTTTATAAAATTAACTTTTGATAAAACTTCATATATAGTAAAACCAAGACATTAACAATGATAAATTACTACCAAGAAGCCTTTAGACATTATTCAAATGTCTTCAGTTATTGTTACCTTCTGTTTAGAATTTGATACAGAATACTGTATTTCATTTAGAAACTTTTAGATTTTTAATTTTTTCCTACGACATTATTCCACAATTTAAAAAATACCCATCTTCATTCTGATCATTATTCCAAGGTGTACCTTTTGAGTGTTTGAATGAAGAGACTGCTTTCTGTAAGGATGCAGTATAGGCCAGTTTTTTTTTCCCTGTGAGATTATTTAAAATGTGATGATTATAGCAAATATAAAATTGATGAGATTTATATAATGATAAAAAGCAAAAATCAATTCAGAATTGACGATAAGCTACTTTAAGTATGTATTTAGAATTTAAGTTTAATTTTTCTATTTCTTTAACAGAATTTTAATCTGAACGTTATTCTGCCGGGTTTAAAAGAAGACTCACAGATTTTGAAAATTAGATTACTACCTGGTAATACTATTTAAAGAAATGTTCGAACAATAACTTTTAAAATATTCTTAGCCTAGTATGGTGATCCTCGCCCAGCATTCAGGAGGCTCAGGCAGGAAGCATCCTAATTTCAGTGCCAGCATGGGCTACATAATGAGTTCTTGTTAGTGAGGATAGAGATGAATAGTATTGTTATGATAAAAGTATAATGATACTATTTTTAAAAGAGTATTTGAGTTTTGAGGTTTGGGGAAAATTGGAATGGTGTAAGTCTTGATAATATATTTGGATTGTCAAACATAACTGACAGAAATGATCATTTTTAGAAGAGGAATATTTTAGTCATGCTCTAAAAATAATCTTGTAAGAAAATTTTGAGTATTGGAAAGCCTTTTCTTTTTTTTTGGTTTTTCTTGCTTCAGCGCAGGCTTACATGAAATTCACAATGTAGTATCAGGCTGGCCTTGAACTGATGGTGATCCTCCTACCTCTGCCTCCCGAGTGCTGGGATCAAAGGTATGTGCCACCACGCCCAGCCTTGGAAAACCTTTTCTAAGATATTTATTAGACATATTAGAATAGAATCTGTTATATCAGCCTTTTTTGAACAACTTTCATATTTTAGTAACAAAGCTTACATTAATTTGGTAAGGACCTAACTGAGAAAATAAAATTGCATTAAAGTTATATAGGATTAAAAAGTAATAATTTAACAGCCGGGCGTGGTGGCGCACGCCTTTAATCCCAGCACTTGGGAGGCAGAGGTAGGAGGATCGCCGAGAGTTCGAGGCCACCCTGAGACTACATAGTTAATTCCAGGTCAGCCTGGACTAGAGTGAGACCCTACCTCGAAAAACCAAAAAAAAAAAAAAAAAAAGTAATAATTTAAGAGACAGTCTGTATAGATTAAAAAGTATAATTGGAATCAGCCCCTTTAGTTGAGAATCTTGGTAAACGTGGTTTATGCTTTTTTTTTACATATAAGATTAAATAATACTAGCATTCCTAGGTTGTGACAATTTGTGACTTCATACAGGTAGTCTTCATTTTGTGTGATTCTGTAGTTACTGGATGTAGGGCACAGTGCCAGTAATGCATGAGCTTTTCTCCTTCCTTTCCCCCTTCCCTCTCCTCTCTCTTCTTTCCTTCCCTCTTCTCCCCCTTTCCTTCTCTTCCTCTTTTGAGGTAAAGTCTCACTCTCTGCCTGGCTGACCTGGAACTCACTATATAGCTTACGCTGGCCTGGAAATCACAATGATCCTCCTACCTCAGCCTCCTGAGTGCTGGGATTAAAGGTGTGCCCTAGCACACCGTGCTCTTTAGTATTTTCTTAATCTCTTGAGATTAAATATTTTCTTTATTTAATCTCTAGGGTGGTTTATAGGTGTTGCTTTTAAAATGGAGATAATATTAGAACCACCTTCATTTAAATTACTATATTGTATACAGTAAGAACATTGCCTAATTAAAATTATAGTGTTTGGAATAAATAAGATTAATATTAACTAATAATATTATAAAGCCAAATAAGTGTATCTAGTAATATGTGTGTGCTTATGTTACTAGTATTTAGCATGTATTGAACTTTCATATACTGCTGATTATGGAACATATCAAGTTGTAGATATAAACTTGTTTTGTTAACTTTATAGTACACTTAGGGTATAATTTGCTTATGATATCCAAGATTAGTAGGCAATTTAATACTAATTTGGCTACATTATTACATGAACACTGGTTTTGTTTTTGTAAGGCAGTGTCTCACTCAAGCCCACGCTGACCTTGGGCTCATAGTCAGCCTCTCAGGTGCTGGAACTAAAGGCATATACCACACCTGGCTGTGATTTTTTTCTTTTTGTTGTTGTTGTTGGTCTGTCTGTTTTTGTTTTTTGAGGTAGAGTCTCTAGCCTCGGCTGACCTACATGTGTGTGTGGTGTGTGTTTTGATTGAGTGTGTGTGGGTGCACATGCTGCACGTGGAAACTAGAGATTGACATTGGGATTCAAACTCACACTCGGATGGCAAGTGCTTTAGTGACTGAGCCATCTCTTCAGCTCCATTTTTGTTTTTTTATGAGACAGTTAATATGTAGCACATGCTGTTCACTTTGTGTCCAGACTGGACTCAAGGTTCTAAATGCTGGGATTTCTGGTATGCATCGCCACACCTGGCTTGAACTGGTCTTACAAATACATGAAAATAGGTGTATTATGCTGGAAAAATGGTGTAAAATTAAGGTTTGTAAGTATTTTAATAAACTCATTTTGTGAGGCTAGGAGCTAACTTATTTAGTAAAGCACTTTATTTCCACGCATGAGAACCTTAGTTTGGTTCACAGAACCCTAGTTACGCTGGGCATGGTGGCATACACTTAAACTTCCAGCACTAAGGAGATAGACTGGGATCTTTATAGCACACTAGACCACCTTTCTAGCCTGCTCTGTGAGTTCTAGCCAGTAAGAGACTCTGTCCCCTAAAAGGTGGATAGAACCTGAGGAACAACACCCGAGGTTGTCCTCTAGCCTGCACATGTATTCACAGATACATATGAGTTTACCTATGCGTGTACATACCACATGCTTACATACGCATGCAGACACATACACAAACCAAACTTTGCTGTTTGAATACTTCCTCCTCCCCAAGGATTCTTTCAAGGCTTTATAGTCATGTTCATGACATTTCTAGCATGAGTTAATCAGTAGGTCTTAGCTAATACAAAACTAAGCCAAGACATAAATTTATGATCAAATGAGAGAACTCTCATCACTGGGCTAAAGATAATTAACATCTGTGTTGTTAATTGTTTTATTTCTTGGTCTATATAATAATAAGTATTTGTTTCTTTTGATATTTCATCAGTTTAGTCTTTGAAGTCTATTGAATGCACATTTCATTATATAATTTCCTAATAGGTCCTCCTCATCGATTGAAAGTGAAACCTGATTCAGAAATTTTAGTTATAGAAAATGGAACAGCTTTCCCATTTCAGGTGGAAGTGTTAGATGAATCAGACAACATAACAGCACAGCCAAAGCTAATAGTTCATTGTAAGGTAAGTGTATCGTGATGTGAGAATGCTTGGATGTTTTTGTTCCCATGTTAGTAAATAATAATGGCTTTCCTTTTTATTTTTTTGCTTGGTGTTTTTGTTTTGTTTTGCTTTTGGAGGTAGGCTCTCACTCTAGCCCTGACTGACTAGAATTCACTAGTCACAGGTTGGCCTTGAACTCAAGGCAATCCTTCTGCCTCCCGAGTGCTGGGATTGAAGACTTGTGCCACCACGTCTGGAGCTTGTTTGTTTTTTTTGAGATAGGGTCTCATTCTAGCCCAGGCTGACCTGGAACTCATTCTGCAGACCCAGGCTGGCCTCTAGTTCACAGCGATCCTTCTAACTGCCAGCTAGCTGAGTGCTGGGATTTAAGGCGGGTACCTCCATGCCCTGTTGACTGTCTCTTCATTGCGGTGACTCTTAGCTGCTTTGTAATTAGCCTTATATACTGTCAAATCTTTACTGGTTATTTCATCATGAAATTTTTGGGATCTTACATTGCCCATAGTTTTTTAGTATAAAAAGACCAAGTTTACCCAGTTATTTATTTTTCTTTCACTGCTCTGAGGCTTTGCCCTAGGACCTTACACAGGTGAGGTGGTGCTCTGTTACTGAGCTAGATCTTTAGTGTACTTTGTACATATTTAGAGACAGGGTCTTACTGAGACTAAGTTTGTTTCCAAAGAAGGCCTTGAACTGGTAATCCTCCTGCATCGACCTCAGACCTGAGCTTATCAACGTGTTTCACCAAGCCCAGCTACCCAGTTTTATAGAGATTTACTAATGAAAAGTTTCTCCTCTCACACCATTGTTTTAAACGTAATACTTTGTTTATGAGTAGACTCATAGAGGTCGCTCACCACTCTGAGGCTGTGGCAAGGTCTCGGGCTGTGGTGGGGGTGGGGTGGAGGGAAGGTGCCAGAGTCTGCTTAAAAAAAAAAAGAATGATAGAAATGTCTTTCAGGATTGGCAATACATGGAAAATGGGGTGGGGGAGGCAAAAAGACTATAAAAGGAAACTCAAATAACAAAGAGAATAGTGCTTTAGGAAGTTTGTTTTTTCTTCTAAAACAGATACATTTTTGTCATAGGAAATCACTCTTTAATCAGAAACTATGAGATATTAAGGTGTATTTAAAATTTTTCAACTGAGCCAGAGACGATGGTGAATTATTTGAAAATTTGAATAGTTATTGAACAAACAGTTATAATGATACTGATTGGGGCCTTGAGTTATTTTGCTTGATTTCTTTAGTTTTTAGGTGTTCCAAATCTTCCAATCTACACTGTTGATTGCAGTCATTCTGGAACCAGTATTTTAACAGGATCAGCAATTCATGTTCAGAACATTAAAAAAGATCAGATACTTACAGCACGCATCGAAATACCTGTAAGTTACTATCATTGATGTTACACTGAGTCTCAGTGTAAATAGTCTTTAACAGCTTTGTCAGTTTTTATGGAAAATTGTTTGCCAGGAATTGAAGTATTTGTGGTTCTTTTAGTCCTTGAGGAGAAAAGATAACATGAATCATTACTGTGAATATATTAACATTTTATATCAAATATTAATAGTTTTCTTATTTATTTTTATTGATAACGTCCATATTAAACCATGCTAATTCCCCCCACATGCACTTTTCCCCTTCACAATTCTACTTTCTATCATATCCCCTCCCCCTCTCAATCAGTTTCTTATTTTGATGTCAACATCTTTTCCTGCTATTATTACAGTGTTGTGTTGGTAGTGTCCGGCACTGTGAGGTCATGGATATCCAGGCCATTTTGTGTCTGGAAGACTGCATTGTAAGGAGTTCAACCCTTCCTTGGGCTCTAACATTCTTTCAGCCACCTCTTCCTGAGCCTTGGAAGGTGTGATAAAGATGTTTCAGTGCTGAGCACTCCTCTGTCACTTCTTCTCAGCACTGTGGTGGCTTCTGAGTCATTCCAAGGTCACCACCATCTGAAAAGAGAAGCTTCTCTAACCAGTAATGAGAGTAGCCTTACTATAATGGGTACTCACATTAAGAGAAGTGCTTACTGGGCAGTTTGGTGAGCATAGTATATACATTTAGCCAGATACCAGAAGATGTTATAACAGGTTATACTCTCATACAGTAACATGGGCAATATATCTTTGTGCACAGTATCTTGCAAAAAATTAAGAGGTATAGGAACAGGAAGGGAGGGATTTGGACTTGGCAAGCAAGAGGAGGATCAAGCAAAACTTAGGTAAGCAATAGACAGAAAACCCAAAATCCAGGTCACTTGAAACAGTTAAACCAAAGTATATCCTCTCTTATCCAGTACAGTGTATTATCTAGAGGCAGTAAGTCTGATATTAAGGAGCCAAGCAAATATGATATGCTTCTAATAGATTTCTTAATATTTTGTGAAGTGGGTAATTCATTAATTTATGAGAGAGACAGGGAGAAAGAGGCAGAGAAAATGGATGTACCAGGGCCTCCAGCTACTGCAGACAAATTCAGTACCCACTTAAGCCAGATTCACAAGGTGGTGCATGGGTCTGGAGTTTGTTTGCAGGGCCTAGAGTCCCTGGTGTGCCCATTCTCTATGTTTATCTCTCTGTCTCTCAAGTAAATCATAAAAAAGATTGTTTAGGGTTAAGGTTGTTTTAAATAGTATATGCTGCAGAATATAGTTCATTAATGAAATAATGGTATAATAATTCAATTTTATATGACTAAAATCAACTTATGTAGCAGCAGTTTTTCACTTACCTATAGTCATGGTGTGCCAAAAATAAATTGTAAATTTCTCAATATATTGATGATCTCAGCCTTTAGCACAGCTATATAGCAAGTTTATTCATTATACCAGTCCCATTACCCCCTAGGAATTTTCAGTATATCCATGAAGTGGCAGCTATGTTTCTCTGATTTTATGTGAAGTTTAATTTCTTATAAATGATGGTTACTGAATCTGTGACTTAATTAAGATTTATAAGTTTGTAATATTTCTATATATATTAAAAACTAAGTGCCAAGGATGCCTTATAGTCTTAACATCCTTGTTTCTGGCTTTAAGAATGTGACCAGTGAGCCGGGCACGGTGGTGCACACCTTTAATCCCAACACTTGGGAGGCAGAGGTAGGAGGATTGTTGTGAGTTTGAGGCCACCCTGAGAATACAGAGTGAATTCCAGGTCAGCTTGGGCTAGAGTGACACCCTACCTCAAAAACAAACCAACAAACAAAAAGAATGTGACCAGTGGGACTAGAGAGATGGCTTAGCAGTTAATGTACTTACCAGCTAAGCCAAAGGACACAAGTTCCATTCCCTAGTAACCCTGTAAGCCAGATGCACATAGTGGTTCATTCGTATGGAGTTTGTTTGCAATGGCTAGAGGCCCTGGTGCACTCATTCTCTCTCTTTCACTTTTTCTTTTTCTTTTGTTTTTCGAGGTAGGGTCTCACTCTAACCCAGGCTGACCTGGAATTCACTGTGTAGACTCAGAGTGGCTTCGAAGTCTCATTGATCTTCCTACCTCTGCCTCCCGGTGCTGGGATTAAAGGCGTGCACCACCACGCCCGGCTCTCTTTCACTTTTTCTTAGACAGACACATAGCTATTTAAAAAAGAATATGGCCAGTGTTGTTTATATCCTGTTGTTCTAAACTGCAGCATTATTACAATGCTTTCTTAATGACAACATGCACAGTGTAATAGTGTAATAAGATGGTCTCCCACCTTACTGATCAGTGTCAGAGTTACTGCATTTGTTGCTCCATGTATGTTTTCCTTTTCTTAGAGTTGTAAAGATGTGTTGCCCGTGGAGAAGACTATCAAGTTGCTTCCCAGTAGCCACGTTGCTCGACTTCAGATCTTTAGTGTTGAGGGACAAAAGGCAATCCAGATTAAGCATCAGGATGAGGTTAATTGGATAGCAGGTGATATCATGCGGAATCTTATTTTTCAAATGTATGATGAAGGAGAAAGAGAAATTAATATAACACCAGCTTTAGCAGAAAAAATTAAAGTAAGTATCTCAAACAAATTGTTTCTTTGCAATAATTGTGTGTGTGTGTGTGTGTGTGTGTGTGTATGTTCAGAAGACCAAAGTTTTATGAATGGCTTCTGAGGGTGCATATAACAGAAATGATGATACACATGTGACATACTTATACTTGGAAAAAAGTGATTATCATTGTTTAAAAGTGCCAGCTTTTGCTCTTTTATTTAGTTAGGGTACTTTGTGACCAAATCTATTTATGTATACACAACCAAGATTGTCATTTTACCAAGCAGTATAATTGTAGTTACTCTGAAGGCAAAAAACAAAGTGTTTAAGCAGAGAAATGTTTTTGTAGTTAATTAAATGATTTGATCATTTCAAATTGACATTTTTCTCTAACCTAGTCATAAACTTAGAGAACAGTTCAGTTGGTCTTTTTTTTGATTTTTGATTTTTATTTTTTTATTTGCAAACAGAGAGAGAGAGAGAGAGAAGAGAGGCAGACAAAGAAAGAATGGGCGCTCCAGGGCTCTAGCCACTGAAAATGAACTCCAGATGCATGTGACCTTTGTGCATCTGGCTTACATGGGTCCAGGGGAATTGAACCGGGATCCTTTGGCTTCATAGGCAAACACCTTAAGTGCTAAGTCATTTCTCCAGCCTTGGTTGCTGTAATCTTAACGTAACTGTGAAGGTATTAAATATGCATGGTGAAACAGTTCAATGAACAAGGAATGAAATCAAAACAAACAAACAAACAAACAAAGATTAAAGTTAGATTCTTTTGTTCTTTCCAGAATAGTTTCATTCTAGTCTAGGCTCACCTGGAATACACTATGTAGTCTCATGCTGGCCCCAAACTCACAGTGATCCTCCTGCCATGGGATTAAAGGCATGTGCTACCACACCAGGAAGACCGAAAGAGAGAGAATGGGTGCACCAGAGCCTCTAGCCACTGCAAACAAACTCCACATGCATGTGCCACTTTGTGCATCTGGCTTTATGTGGGTATTGGGGAATTGAACTCTCATCATTAGGCTTTGCGGGCTAGCGCCTTAAGTGCTGAGGCATCTCTCCACCACCTAAGAAAACTTGTATTTATTTATTTGTTTATTTATTTATGTGTATTTGTATGAACACATCAGGATGTCTTGCCTCTGCAAATTACTCTTAACTCTAGTTGGCAGGCTTTGCAAGCAAGTGTCTTAAACTGTTCAGCCTATCTTTCCAGTCCCTTCACCTGGCTTTTGGTTTTTAGAGGTAGGGTTTCACTCTAGCTCAGGTTGACCTGAAATTCACCCTGTAGTCTCAGGGTGGCCTCGAACTCTTGGTGATCCTCCTACTTCTGCCTCTCTAGTGCTAGGATTAAAGGCATGCACCACCACAACCAGCGCCTTTTTTTTTTTTTTTTTTTTTTTTTTTTTTTTTGAGATAAGCTCTCTAATACAGGCTGACCTGGAACTCAGTTTGTGGCCTAGGCTGACTTTGAACTCATGACAGTCTGCTTACCTTAGCTTTATGTATAGCATTTTCTTTGTCTTTCTTAAATGCACAGTTTTTATTTTATTTATTTATTTTTTTTGGTTTTTCAAGGTAGGTTTTCACTCTAGCCCAGGCTGACCTGGAATTCACTATGTAGTCTCATGGTAGCCTCAAATTCATAGCAATTCTCCTTCCTTTGCCTCCTGAGTGCTGGGATTAAAGGTGTGTGCTACCACACCTGGCTTAAATGTACAGGGCTTTTTTGTTGTTGTTGATTTTTTTTGTTTGTTTTGTTTTCCAAGGTAGAGTCTCACTCTATCTCAGGCTGACCTGGAATTCACTATGTAGTCTCAGGGTGGCCTTGAACTCTTGGCGATCCTCCTACCTCTGCCTCTGTAGTGCTAGGATTAAAGGCGTGTGCCACCATGCCCAGTCTAATGTACAGTTTTTAAAAAGAATTTGTTTATTATTTGAGAGAGAGAGAATGTGTACCCCAGAGCCTCTTGGCTGCTGCAAACAAACCAGAGTCTAATGCTACTTTGTTTTTTTTTTTTTTTTTTTTTTTAAAATTTATTAATTTGTTTATTATTTGAGAGAAGGAGAAGGGTCTCTAGCCACTGTAACCCAGATGCAGAGCATCTCTCCTGGCTCGAGCCTCAACCGGGATCCTTAGGCTACACAGGCAAGCGTTTAACCACTAAGCCATCTCTCCAGCCCCATATATGCTACTTTGTGCATCTGGCTTTCCATGGGTACTTGGTAATAGAACCCAGGTAGACAGGCTTTGCAAGCAAGCATCTTTAACCACTGAGCCATCTACATAGCCCTTTAAACATCCAGTGCATCTAATGGTTGTATATCTTTAGAGAGAATTAAACAAACAAACATTAGAGACATGCATTGCTTTGTGCATCTGGCTTTATGTGGGTACTGGGGAATCAAACCAAGGTCAGAAAGCTTTGCAAGTAAGATCCTTTTGTTGCTGAGCCATCTCCCCAGCCTCTAAGAATTTATTTATGATACTTAGCTCAGACTCCTGAGAAATGCATCATGTCTAGCTGATCTGTATTTAAACTACAGTGGCCACAGGATGACTTTATAAAGTTCTACAAAATGACTTAAGAATTTTTAGTTTATGCAGGAATATTATACAAAGAAGATACTTTTTTAATCATTATATCATTTATCATTATAATGTTTATAATGGGACTTATCTTTCTGAATGAAGAGGATAGATTGTAATTTAGCTTTCCGTGTTGTTAGTATATAGGCTAGCCTGGTTGCATATGTCTATAATCTCAGAAATTGGGAGGTGGTAGCAGCAGGAAGATTGCAAATTTAGGGCCATCCTCAGCCACATAATGACTTCAAGGGCAGTTTGGCTTACCTGAGACCTTGCACCAAAATACATACATACATACATGCATATATACAAACGTACATTCATACATACATACATAGTTTATTAGCTATGTATGTAGGAGGGTATTAGGCTAAACTTTGTATTCTTTTTTCCCTAAAATGTATTTATTTATTTATTTATTTATTTATTTATTTATTTATTTATTTATTTGAGAGAATGAGAATGGATGCACCAGGTGCATCCTCCACCTTGTGCAACTGGCTTATTTGGGTACTGGGAAATCAAACCTTAGGTCCTTAGGCTTTGCAGGCAAGTGTTTTGGCCACTAAGCCATCTCTCCAGCCCTGTATTATTTTTAAGTATTTCATTTTCTCCTAGGTAAATTGGACTCCTGAAGTTAACAAAGAACACTTGTTACAAGGTCTGCTTCCTGATGTACAAGTCCCTACATCTGTGAAAGATATGCGTTATTGCCAGGTTTCCTTTCAAGATGATCATGTGTCTTTGGAAAGTGCATTCACAGTAAGGTTTGTGAACTTGGTATATTTGGAGATACTTTAAACCTTTGCATATGGTGCCAGATGTAATTACTCCAAAGTACACAGGCAAGTTTTTTCCAAGAGGTAAAAATGCAGTTTTTAAATATGGGAGATAGTCTTTTAAAGAAAGTTTCACTGTACATGATGACTAATTCTCTTGTATTTTCACGGAGAGGGTCTTATTATAGCTCAGGCTCCTGAGTGCTAGGATTAGAGGCAAATGCCTTTTACCCAGCTGATAGTAATTCTAATCAATATAATCACACTTATAACCCTGCATTGAATTGGCCCTCTCATAACTAAGAATTCATTAAAGAAAGATCCTTCTTTTGAAAGCAACTGAAAATACCTCAAAGTGACAGTCCTGAAAAATGCAAAAGATACAACATGCTGTTCTGAAGGAATCTTGACCCATGGCTTTCCAAACTGTGTCAGAATTAATACACACACATAACTCACAGAAAAGGGAAACCTTAATGGAAATATGTGTAGACTATCTCTTCTCTGGTTATCCATTCCTCGGCCACCTTTTTCAGTAATCTCTTGCACCATAGTTCTTCTACTTATTACTATGATTAGCACAAAGACCAGTTCTACATTCAAGATGTATTACTCTCTGACCATAGCTAGTTTTCTTGTTGATTTATTCATTTTTATCTTTTTTTTTTTTTTTTTGTCTTTTTGGGTGGGGTGGTTCTGAGGTAGGGTCTTACTCTGGCCCAGGTTGACCTGGAATTCACTATGTAGTCTAAGGGTGACCTCAAACTCACAGCAATCCTCCTACCCCTGCCTCCCAAGTGCTGGGATTAAAGGCGTGCGCCACCATGCCTGGCCCATTTCTGTCTTTAAGCACTTACTTGGTATGATTTCTTTCAACCTGTTGTAAACATTGTGATTTAACATACCGTTTGGGTTAATGGCTATCTTAAGAAGTGGAGAGATATTGGAGAGATCTCATTGCTTAAATTTTAGAACACTACATATGTATTACTCTTTGGCATAGAGGAACTACTTTAATTGTTTTTTTCTGTAACAAATGATGTACCTAAGGCTTCTTACCTAAACTAATTTCAGACCACTTCCTGATGACCCCAAACATTTAAAATGCGAGTTAAAAGGAGGAAAAACAGTGCAGATGGGTCAAGAGCTTCAAGGAGAAATAGGTTAGTGTGGCCTGCTTTATTTATTTTATCATGTTTGCTTCCATTAATATTTTAATATACACAGTCTGGAAGTTAACACTTTGTTTAAAAATTCTTTTATTGGGAAAATAATATTAAAATAAATTAATGAAAAACTAATATAAATTGTAATATAATCCTGGGTAGCCTATATTTTTCTTACATCTAAAAATTAAAAAATATGAGCTGAAGAGATGGCTTAGTGGTTAAAGCCCTTGCCTATGAAGCCTAACAACCCATGTTCAGCTCTCCAGAACCCACGTAAGCCGGATGCACAGAGGTAAGTGCAAGGTTGTACTCGCCCACTAGATGGTGCAAGTGTCTGGAATTCAATGCAATGGCTGAAGCCCTGTTGCATTAATTCTCTCTCTCTCGCCTCTCTATCTCTCTCTAAAGTGAAACAATAAAAATAAAATAAATTTTAAAAAGTAATATTAAATATTTCTTTTTAGAAAACTTCATTTTATTTATTTATTTATGAGAGAGATGCAGATGGGGGGTGTGGAGAGAAAGAGAGTGGGTGTACCAGGGTCTCTAGCCACTGCAAACAAACACCAGACGCTTGCACCCCTTGTGCATCTGGCTTACGTGGGTCCCAGGGCATCAAACCTAGGTCCTTAGGTGTCACAGCCAAATGCCTTAACCGCTAAGTCATCTCTACACAGCCCCTAAAAGATTTCTTGTAATTTATCATGGTAAAAAAAATCTGATTAAGGGGTATGGACTGTAATTCATTGTTAGAGCTTACCTAGAATGTGTGAGACTCTGTTCAATTCCCAGTACCTTAAAAATAAAATTTAAAAAAGGGGGGGTTGGAGAGATGACTTAGCAGTTAAGGTGCATGACTGTGAAGCCTAAGGACCCCGGTTTGATTATTCTCCAGGTCCCTCATAAACCAGATGCACATGGTGGCACATGCATCTAGAGTTTGTTTTCATTGGCTAGAGGCCCTGGAATTCTCTCTCTCCCCTTCTCTCTGTCTCTAATAATAATAATGATGATAATAATAAATGTGGTACCATTAACATACCTCAAAAAATAAAAAAAAGATGTACAGTAGCACCCTGTTAGAGATGATTTAAATGAACTTGTGTAGATTATTGATTTCTTTTTTTTAATGATTATTAAGGATATGAATACAGTCTTAAATTTCTAAGTATATTTATGTCCTTTTATTTATACAGTGTTTTAAAAATTAAACTTCTGTTTCTGTTTTAAAGTTGTAATAGTTACAGACCAGTATGGAAATCAGATTTCTGCATTTTCACCCGATTCTTTATCTACTTTGGCAATTGCTGGAGTTGGACTTGATAGCTCAAATTTGAAAACCATTTTCCAGGTATGGCTGTTTCCTAGAACACTGAGTTCATAACCATTGTTTTGTTTGAAAAAAGTTGAGGGGAAATGAAAATAAGTAAAAGACATTTGACCCCCCCCCACCACCCAAGATAGGGTCTCATTCTAGCCCAGGTTGACCTTTGAACACACTCTGTAGTCCAGGCTTGCCTTAAACTAATATCACTGTGAAGTAAAGTGTAGCTGGTTTAGCCATTTCTCCATGTATATTGGGGGGTGTGTACATGTGTAATTTTTCAAATAAGAGTTGGTGTGCACACCCTGCGCTAGATACTGTGGCTAGCTTGAAAAGATAAGCCCTTGGAGGCTGGGTGTGGTGGCACACACCTTTAATCATAGCACTTGGGAGGCAGTGGTAGGAGGATCGCCATGAATTCGAGGCCAACCTGAGACTACATAGTGAATTTCAGGTCAGCCTTGGCTAGAGTGAGACCTTACCTTGGAAAACCAAAAAAAAAAAAAAAAAAAAAGATAAGCCCTGGGATAGGGTGATGGCTTAAGTGCAGAAGAGCAAGACTGAGACCTGAATTTGCCCCCTAGCACCCTTGTGAGAAACTGTCATGGTGATTACTTGTCATCCCCAAGGTGTGTGGAGTCAGAAGGATCAGTGGGGCTGCCTGCTTAGCCAGTGTAACAGAAATCCAGGAATAAAGCAGAAGAGTGACAGCACACCAGATATGTTTTTCTGGCTTGCACATAGAGTATATGTAATTATGTATGCAGGCAAGCACACACATATACACAGACACCCATGCAGAAAAGCCATGTAATTATCTAGTAAAGAATGTTAAACATTGAAAAAAACAAATGCAAAGATTAAAATTCAGCCATATGTTCTGCTTTTGAGTAAAAGAGGCAGCACGGATTGATCCAATTTACAGAATTGGAAATGTTCTTATATCCTAATGTTTGTTTGTTTGTTTGTTTTTGTTTGATTTTGTTTGTTTTTTTTCAAGGTAGGGTCTCACTCTAGCTAAGGCTGACCTGGAATTCACTGTGTAATCTCAGAGTGGCCTTGAACTCATGATGATCCTCCTACCTCTGCCTCCCAAGTGCTGAGATTAAAGGTGTGCACCACCTTGCCCGGCTCTCATGGTCTTGGTGGTTTATTTATTTATTTATTTATTTTTTAATTTACTTGAGGGAGAGGGCAGGAGAGAATGGGCATGCTAGGTACTCCAACCGCTGTTAATAAACTCCAGATGCCTCAAAAAAACTAAAATTAAAAAAAAGCCCAGCGTGGTGGCTTTACTCCTAGCACTTGGGAGGCAGAGGTAGGAGGATCACTGTGAGTTCAAGGCCACTCTGAGACTACATTGTGAGTTCTAGGTCAGCCTGGGCTAGAGTGAAACACTACCTTGAGAACCTTGAGCCCACCCCCCCAAAAAAAGGCAATTTTTGGCATATTTCAGATTTTCAGTTTGTTTTTTAGGAATGTCCAACCAAGAAAATCTATGCAAACTTTACAAAAGCCAAAGAACTTCAAAGTCTGAAATGCATTTTGGATAAGAGATGCTCATCCTGTATAATGAGGAAGAAAAATTTTAACAGAACAAAGCTGTTTTAGTGGATAAAGACTTTTGCTTGCAAAGCCTGCCAGTCCGGGTTCAGTTCCTCAGTACCCATGTAAAGCTACATGCACAGTGGTAAATGCATGTGTGATCATGGAAATCAGAGCAGGAGAGTCAGCTGGGCTCACTTTGCTTTGCAGTCTGGTAGTTCTTTTGCAACAGCAAGGGACCCTGTCTCACAGGTGCAGCAAAAACATCTTGAATTTGTTCCCTGAACACATGCATTGTTTCACACATACCCTTTTACACAACACACACACACACACACACACACACACACAAACACTGTAAACATACAGCTGGAATTTTCTAGATATCTGCCTGTGACAAAGTGGGAGGGAGAAACAGAAAGAGGAACACAGGAAGGGAGAGAAGAAAGAAATTCATTTTTTTCTTCTCCTTAGTATATAATTTGGCTCAATCTATTTATTTATTTATTTGACAGAAAAAAGGGGGAGGGAAAAAGAGAATGGGTACACTGGGACATGTAGCCCCTGCAAACGAACCCCAGACACATGTGCCCCCTTGTGCATCTGGCTAACATGGGTCCTGGGGAATCAAACCTGGGTCCTAATGGCTTTGCAGGCAGAGCCTTAAATGCTAAGCCATCCCTCCAGCCCTTATATATATCATATATGTGTATACCCAGAATTGTAGGAAAGTGTTCACTGAACTTTTTTTTTCTTCACACTATGTTTCCCTTGTGTTTATTCCATGTACTTTTGTCTACTAGGAAACCACACAAAGTATAAGTGTGAAAGGCATCAAATTTACTCCAGGCCTTCCTGGAAATAAGGATCTTTGCTTTACTTGGCGTGAGTTTTCAGATTTCATTCGAGTGCAGCTAATTTCTGGACCTCCAGCTAAACTTCTACTTATTGACTGGCCAGAAGTAAAGGAGGTAAGGAGAAATGTATTAGCACATGGTTTCTTCCTTAGAGATTATTAGTGCAGTAGACAAGAAAGTGTAATAGTAACAAGAGAAGAGGTAATTTTTTGTGTTTTGTTTTGTTTTTTGAGGTAGGGCCTCACTCTAGCTCAGGCCAACCTGGAATTCACTATATAGCCTCCAGGTGGCCTCAAATTCATTGTGATCCTCCTTTTTTCTACCTTCCAAGTGCTGGGATTAAAGGCTGTACCACCATGCCCGGCTTGAATATGTATAATCTATTTACTTGAGAGAGGGAGAGAAATGGGTGTGCCAGGGTCTCCAGCCACTGCAAACGAACTCCAGATGCATGCACCCCCTTGTGCATCTGGCTTATGTGGGTACTGGAGAGTCGAACCTGGGTCCTTTGGCTTTGCAGGCAAGTGCTTAACCACTAAGCCATCTCTGTAGCCCAAGGTAATGTTTTTTTAGTGCTTCATTATTTAATTGGTCACTGTGGCCTAGTTTGCTAAAATAATGAACATGATAATCCAAATCTTTTAAATGCTATTCCAGAAAATTTCAAACTTACATAAAAATTAAAAGAATAATGAGCCGGGCATGATGGTGTACACCTTTAATCCCATCCACTACAAACGAATTCCAGATGTATGTGCCAGTTTGTGGGTACTTGGGAATTGGACCTGGGTACTTAGGCTTTGTAGACAAGTGCCTTAACTGCTGACCCATCTCTCCAGGCCATGTCTGGAGTTTTACTTGTAGTAAGTAGCAAGAGGGGCTGCTGACATGACCATTCTCCCCTCTTTCAAATAAATTTTTTTTTTTTTTGGGAGAGAGAGAGGGAGAGGAAGACAGAGATGGGTGCGCCAGCAGCCTCTCAGCTGCTGTGAATGAAATCCAGATGCGTGTCCCCTTGTGGTCAAGTGGTGTACACCTTTAATCCCATCCACTACAAACGAATTCCAGATGTATGTGCCAGTTTGTGGGTACTTGGGAATTGGACCTGGGTACTTAGGCTTTGTAGACAAGTGCCTTAACTGCTGACCCATCTCTCCAGGCCATGTCTGGAGTTTTACTTGTAGTAAGTAGCAAGAGGGGCTGCTGACATGACCATTCTCCCCTCTTTCAAATAAATTTTTTTTTTTTTTGGGAGAGAGAGAGGGAGAGGAAGACAGAGATGGGTGCGCCAGCAGCCTCTCAGCTGCTGTGAATGAAATCCAGATGCGTGTGTCCCCTTGTGGTCAAGTGCGGCATTGCGCCCTTGTGTCACTTTGCATGTGGCTAAATGTGGGACCAGGAGATTGGAACTGCTAGAGATTGGAACCAGCGTTCTTAAGCTTAGGAGGCAGGCGCCTTAACCACTAAGCCATCTCTCCAGCCCTCAAATAAATTTTTTTGTTGTTGTTGTTGTTGTTTTCAAGGTAGGGTCTCACTCTGGCCCAGGCTGACCTGGAATTTACTATGTAGTCTCAGAGTGGCCTTGAACTCACGGCGATCCTCCTACCTCTACCTCCCGAGTGCTGGGATTAAAGGCGTGTGCCACCACGCCCAGCAAATAAATATTTTTTAAAAATTAAAAAGAAAACACCCAAAGATAGTCTATTTTCATTCAGATGGTTCTAAATTTTTGTTGTTGTTGTTTATTTTTTATTTATTTGAGAGTGACAGAGAAAGAGCAGGTTGAGAAAGAATAGGTGCACCAGGGCTTCCAGCCACTGCTAAGTGAATTCCAGATGTATGCTCCACCTTGTGCCAGATGGCTTACATGGGTCCTGGGAAATTGAGTCTTGAACCGGGATCCTTAGGCTTCATAGGCAAGCACTTAACCTAGCTAAGCCATCTCTCCAGGTCCTCAAATGATTCTAACATGTAACTGCTGCAAGGAACCCATTTTAGGAGTCACTAATTCAAGTGTTTTTCTTTCTTTTCTTTTCTTTTTTTAAATATTTATTTATTTATTTGACAGAGAGAGAGAGAGAGGGAGAGAATGGGCATGCCAGGGCCTGCAGCCTCTGCAAATGAACTCCAGACGTGTGCGCCTCCTTGTGTGTCTTACTAATGTGGTCCTGGGGAATCAAACCTGGTTCCTTTGGCTGTGCAGGCAAATGCCTTAACCACTAAGCCATCCCTTCAGCCCTTTTAAAAAAAATTTTATTTATGTATTTATTTATTAGGACAGAGAGAGAGAGAGAATGGGTATACCAGGGCCTCTAACCACTGCAAACAAACTCCAGACACATGTGCCACAATGTGCATCTGGTTTATGTGGGAACTGGAGAATCAAACTGGGGTCCTTAGGCTTTGCAGGTATGCGCCTTAACTATTAAGCCATCTCTCCATCTCCAGCCCCCCCCTTTTTAATATATATAATTATTTCTGTAAGAGGATCATTTAATTGGCTCTCAAAATTTTATTTTCATTGATGAAAAGTGATTTGTCAAGTCACCCAGAGGTATTTAAATAAAGAAGTAGTTAGCTGGGTGTGGTGCACAAGCCTGTAATCCCAGCACTTGGGAGGCAGAGGTAGGAGGCTTACTGTGAATTTGAAGCCAGCCTGAGACTACATACTGAATTCCAGGTCAGCCTGGGCTAGAGTGAGACCCTACCCCCAAAAATCAAACAACAAAAACAACAAAAAATTACATTCTTTGGCACATATATGTTAGTATTTCTCAAAATGTTTCTGTTTGTTCCAGCCTATCACAGTGATTAACGGAAGACATTTACAGAACCCTCTCATTGTTCAGCTTTGTGATCAGTGGGACAATCCAGCCCCAATCCCACATATTAAAATAAGTCTCTTAAAAGGCAGCCATTTAAAGGTAAGTCTCACATGTTTGAAGGTATTGTTCTGATCTTCAGTTATAATTCAGATGTGGGAGTGTAACTGATATTGATACTGCTTGCCTAATGTATGCAAAACCCTGGCTTGGCTCTCCAGCATCACCCTCAAGAAAAAGATTGTCTTTTTCATGGCAGTTTAGCATTTATTTTCCTCTCTCTCTTTTTTTTTTTTTTTTTTTTTTTGGTGTTTTTGTTGGTTGGTTGGTTGGGTAGGGCCTTGCTGTAGCCCAGGCTGACCTGAAATTCACTCTGTAGTCTCAGGGTGGCCTTGAACTCATGGTGATCTTTCTACCTTTGCCTCCTGAGGGCTGGGATTAAAGGTGTGCAACACCACACCCAGCGCTCTTTCTCTCACTCTCTTTTTTTTTTTTTTTGGTTTTTCGAGATAGGGTCT
This sequence comes from Orientallactaga sibirica, assembly GCA_036365145.1. Classification (NCBI taxonomy): domain Eukaryota; kingdom Metazoa; phylum Chordata; class Mammalia; order Rodentia; family Dipodidae; genus Orientallactaga; species Orientallactaga sibirica. The sequence continues at coordinate 7,456,467 of JAEOAD010000061.1, forward strand.
CATTCTGGTCCAGGCTGACCTGGAATTAACTATGTAGTCTTATGGTGGCCTTGAACTCACAGCGATCCTCCTGCCTCTGCCTCCCGAGTGCTGGGATTAAAGGCATCCACCATCACACCCAGCTCTCTCTTTTTCTTTTAAAAAGTATAGTTAGGGCTGGAGAGATGGCTTGGCACTTTAAGTTACTTACTTGAAAGTCTGAAGGCTTGGGTTTGATTCCCCAGTAACCATGTAAAACCAGATGCACAAAGTGGTGCATGCCTCTGGAGTTCATTTGCAATGGCAGAAGGCCTTGGTCTGCCCATATTGTCCATCTATCTCAAATAAATAAAGATTTTTTTTCGATATATGGGCTCGGTCTAGCCTCAGTTGACCTGGAATTCCTTATGTAGTGTTGGGGTGGCCTTGAACTCATGGTGATGTTCCTACCTCTGCCTCCTGAGTGCCAGGATTAAAGGTGTGTGCCACCATGTCCAGCTAAATAATTTTTTTTTTTTTTTTTTTTTTTTTTTGCTGTAGAATAAGGCCAGGCAGAGAGAGAGACTGAGAGAAAGAGAGAATATGTTGGGGGCATGCTAGGGCCTCCAGAGCAATACACTGCTTTGTGTATCTGGCTTTACATATCGGGTAATCAAACTCGGGTTGTGAAGCTTTGCAGGTAAGTGCCTTAACTGCTCAGCCATCGCTCCAACCCAATAATAATAATAATTATTATTATTATTATTACTACGACTACTACTACTACTACTTCTTTTGGTTTTTGGAGCTAGGGTCTCACATTAGCCCAGGAATTCACTATGTAATCTCAGTGTGGCCTTGAACTCAAGGTGATCCTTCTACCTCTCAACATTAATATAATGGCTTAATATAGTTAAAACAAGCGCTGAGATGGCCTGATTTGGCCTGAGTTTTATGCCTCAGAATTCACATAAACACCTGGGATGGGGCCACATATGCCTGTAACACCTGTACTGTGGGAAGTGGAGACCAGAGAATTACTCAGGCTCAATGGTCAGCCACTGTGACTGAAAACAAAAGCTCCAAGTTCTGCCTCACAGAAATAAGGTGAAAGAGACATGGAGAACACACTGTTCTCTGTCCTCTGTGCTCATGATGGGGCATGTATCTGCATGTATCACACGTAATGCACATGCATGCAAAAAGTATGTGTATATATAAAATCCTTATTACTACTTAGTAAAAATTCAAGAGTTTTGGTATTTCAAGGCAGGGTTTCGCTCTAGCTCAGGCTGGAATTCACTCTGTAGTCTCAAACCCATTGTGATCCTTCTACCTCTGTTTTCAGAGTGCTGGGACCAAAGACATGTGCCACCATGTCTGGCCAAAATTCAAGGATTAAAAAAATATATTTTTTTAAAATATTTAATGAGCTGTGCGTGGTGGCACATGCCTTTATCCTAGCACTTGGAAGGCAGAGATAGGAGGATCGCTGTGAGATCGAGGCCACCCTGAGTGAATTCCAGGTCAGCCTGGGCTAGAGTGAGACCCTACCTCAAAAAAAAAAAAAAATCAATTTATTTATTTATTTATTTATTTATCAATTATTTATAGGAGAGATTGGCATAGAGAGAATGGGTGCACAGGGCCTCCAGCTACTGCAAACAAACTCTAGATGCACGTGCCACCTTGTGCCTCTGGCTTATGTGGGTACAGGGGAATTGAACCTGGGTCCTTAGGCTTTGTAGGCAAGTGTTTTGATCACTAAATCAACTCTCCAGCCCCTAAATTGTTTTTTCTTTTTCTTTTCTGTTTTTTTTTTTTTTTTTTTTTTTGGAGAGAGACAGAGGGAGAGGAAGACAGATAGAGATAGGTGCACCAGCAGCCTCTCAGCTACTGAGAACGAAATCCAGATGTGTGCATCCCCTTGTGGTCAAGTGCGGCATTGCGCCCTTGTGTCACTTTGCATCTGGCTAAACGTGGGACCTGGAGATTGAAACCAGCGTTCTTAGGCTTAGGAGGCAGGCACCTTAACCGCCAAGCCATCTCTCAGCCCATTCTTTGGTTTTTTGAGGTACAGTCTCACTCTAGCCCAGGCTAACCTGGATTTCACAATGTAGTAGCAGGGTAGCCTCAAACTCAAGGCAATTCTCCTACCTTTGTGTCCCACGTGCTGGGATTAAAGGCTTGCACCACCATGCCTGGCTTTAAAAAAATTTTTTCCCCTAAGATAAGGTCTCAGTCTAGACAAAGCTGACCTGTAATTCACTATGTAGTCTCAGAGTGGTCCCAAACTTACGATGGTCTTCCTACCTCTGCCTCCTGAGTGCCGATATTAAATGTGTGCCACCATGCCTGGCTTAAAAAATATTTATATTGATTATTTATTTGCAAACAGAGAGAAAGAGAGTATGAATGGGTATGCCAGGGCCTCCTGCCATTGCAAATGAACTCCAGGCACTTGTGCCACTTTGTGCATCTTGTACTGGATACATGGGTACTGGGGCATCAAACCTGGGCCTTCAGGCTTTTTCATCCACTCTGCCATCCAGCATAGATTTTTTAAAAAGGCATCTGCCTGCAATGCCAAAGGACCAAGGTTCAATTTCCTAGGACACATGTAAACCAGAACCACAAAATGTATCTGGAGTTCATTTGCAGAGGCTTAAAGGTTCTGGTGCACTTATTCCCTCTCTCCCCTCCTGCTTTATCTCTCTGTCTCTCTCAAGTAAATAAATAAATCTAAAATTTTTTAAAGGTTTTATTTATTTATTTATTTATTTATTTATTTATTTATTTATTTACTAGAGACAGAGAGAGGGAGAAAGTGAGTGAATGAGATTGGGCACGCCAGAGCCTCTAGCCACTGCGAACAAACTCCAGACACATGCACCTGGAGAACTGGACTGGGATCCTTAGGCTTTGTAGGCATGCACCTTAACCTCTAAGCCATCTCTCCAGCTCTAAATTAAAAAAATTTTTTTAAGCTATTTCAGGAATTAAACTGTATAGCTTACAAGTAATATACATTATAAGTGGCCAACAGATTTGTAGAGTTAGGAATATTTATTATGCAGATAGATTTCTCAAAATTTTTATTAAACTTTATAATGTCTTAAAATTTTGTTTTGTTTTTAGCTTGCACCTTCAAACCAGCAGCACAAAACAGATGAGAAGGGCAGGGCTAATTTGGGAGTGTTCGCTGTTTTTGCTCCTAGGTAAGAGCTGAAAGTTTGATAAATATTAGTGTTATGGAGACTGGTTTCTCTTATTACTTGGTAAATTAAGTGTGATAACTACTTTAGCATTAGGAAGGAGATATAACTGAATAGGGATAGAAAGTCCCTAAAAAAGATAAACTTTGGGAAAATTGTCTCTGAATTTTTATTCTTTATAATGAATATAATGTGAACCCCTCTCCTTTGCCCCCACCCCTTTTTTTTCCATTGTTGTTAGGGGAGAACATACTTTGCAGGTTAAAGCCATCTATAACAAGAGTACCATAGAAGGACCTACAATTAAGTTAATGATTCTTCCAGACCCTGAAAAACCCATTCGTCTCAATGTTAAATATGACAAAGATGCCTCTTTTGTAGCTGGGGGTGTTTTAACTGGTGAGTATTTGATAGTATTTAACTAAATCTGTAACTATCATTTGCCGTGTGTAACGTTAGTGAGATAAATTATGTTTGGTGTTTAGCATTTTTAAGAAAGCCTGTATGTCATTGGTCTTTAAAGGGTATTGAAAATATATGTGATTAAGCAGTTTCTCCTCATAGCTCTCTATCCTGCAATCCTACAATGATAAGAATGATTGAACATTCGTATATAATCCAGTATCCTAGGTTAATTAGCTTAGTTGATTTTTTTTTTTATACATTCATTGAATTGTGAAATTCTGTAAAAACAAACTGAACTAAAACCAGGCATGGTAGCACATTTGGTAAATTTGTGGCCAGCTGGCCCTATGGAGTTAGAACCTGCTTTTGAAAAAAAAAAAGACCCAGCCGGGTGTGGTGGCGTACACCTTTAATCCCAGCACTCAGGAGGCAGAGGTAGGAGGATCACTGAGAGTTTGAGGCTACCCTGAGACTACATAGTTAATTCTGGGTCAGCCTGGACCAGAGTGAGACCCTACCTTGCAAAACCAAAAAAAAAAAAAAAAAAAGAAATATGAACTAAGTAGTGACAGTTGTGGAATTATGCTCTAGTAAATATGTTGGGTGTTATCTTAAACCCATTGTTACCAGGATCATTTAGCTTTATTTGGTTGGAAATAAATCTTATGAGGACTTACAATTAAAAGTATTTCAGAACATACATTTCTAAATCTTTCTAAATATGGTCTCTTGTAGTAGTGCTGTGATTAAAGGCATGTGCCACCACACCTGGCCATTTCTTACCTTTTTCAGAGGAAAACTTGAACTTCTGATTTAGCTGTAGATAGTTGTCTGTCATGATTAATAGGTGAATTTTTGGAGAAGCCAGATTAAAGAGTAATCTTCCTTTCTTCTTCATCAGAATACTTTTACCATTTAAATAAGCAATATATTTTATGTTTAACATAACAGATTTTATGATTAGTGTTATCTCTGAAGATGAAAGTATCATAAAAAATATCAACCCATCACGAATTTCCATGAAAATGTGGAAACTGACTGGCAGTGTGAACCGACCACCAGCAAATGTGAGTAATGGAAACATTTCTAGAATGTAAGACATTTAATTTAGTATTACAGTAAAATATATATTTAAGGAATAGAAATTAATCTATTCCATTTTTAGGGATATAAAAAATTTTTTTTAAATGCAGGGGCAGGGTTGATGGCTTTGTGCTAAAGGTGCTTGCTTGCAAAGCCTGGGTTATGAGTTTTTATCCTAAATATACTGTTAAAATTTGTTTTCCTCCTTTTCTACTATTCCCCTTTCTAGGCAGAAACATTCAGTTGTAATAAAATAAAAGATAATGACAAGGAAGATGGCTGCTTCTATTTCAGGTATTTTTCAAATCATTTTATATTTTCATATGTACTTGTTATAACAAGCTTAGTGATTTGTTTTGGTATGTGTGTGTATCTGTGTCTGTGTTCATGATCATGTGTGTGAGTGCTGGAGTGCACATGGCACAGTATGTGTATGAAGGTCTTGGGAGGTCTTTGGATGTTGGTCCTCACCTTCTATCTTCTTTAAAGTAGAATCCCTCGTTCACCTCTCTGTGCTGTACTTGCTGGTTCATGAACTTCCGGGAAATTTTCCTATCTATGCTTCCCATCATGTCATAGGTGCGCTGTCATTATAAAAGTCCACTACAGCTTCTGTGGTTTTTTGTGGGATCTATGTTGGAACTGAACTTGGATACTCACACTTTTTTTTTTTTTTTTTTTTTTTTTGAGGTAGGATTTCACTGTAGCTCAGGCTGACCTGGAATTCACTCTGTAGTCTCAGGGTGGCCTCATGGTAATCCTTTTACCTCTGCCTTCCAAGTGCTGGGATTAAGGCATGTGCCACCACACCCGGCTTGGGTACTCACACTTCTGTGGCAAGCACCTTATCCACTGAACCATCTCCTAAGCCCAACCTTAGTGATATTTGTGGGCCCACCTGAGGAAGTTTGTGATCCAGAAGAAAATCTTATTCTTAGCTCTTATATGTTTATATTATTATTTATATTTATATTATTTTAATATTTTATTTTTATTTATTTATTTGAAAGAAGGAGAGAAAAAGGCAGAAAGAGAATGGGTGCTCAGGGCCTCTAGCCACTGCAGACAAACTCCAGATGCATGTGCATATGGCTTATGTTGGTCCTGGGGAGTTGATCCTGGCTGGTCCTTTGGCTTTGCAGGCAAACACCTTAATGGCTAGGCCATCTCTCCAGCCCAGCTCTTTATATTTTTATTGGGAATCGTTTGGTGAAAGGCATGTTGTTTTGTTTTGTTTTTTAATTTTTTTATTTGCCAAGAGAGGGAGGGAGAGAGAGCACGCAAATGGAAGCACCAGGACCTCTGCCACTGCAAACAAACTCCAGACACATGTACCACTGGCCTTATTTGGGTACTGGGGAATCAAACTCGGGTCATTGGGCTTTATGGGCAAGTGCCTTAACTGTTGAGCCATCTCTCCAGCCTTGCTTTACTTCTTTTTTGGGGAGGCGGTGGTTTCAAGGTAGGGTCTCACTAGCCCAGGTTGACCTAGAATTCACTCTGTATTCTCAGGGTGGCCTTGAACTCACAGTGATTACTCCTACCTCTGCCTCCCAAGTGCTGGGATTAAAGGCATGAGCCACCACACCCGGCCCTGCTTTACTTTTTTGTTGCTGATTTTATTTGTTTTGAGACTAGGTTGCACAGAGTATACCTGGCTGTCTTGGAAATTGCTAGATAGACTAGGTTGTCTTTAGCTTGTTGTTGTTTTAAGATAGGATCTCACTTTGTCATTGAGTTTGGCCTTGAACTCCCAAACTTCTTCCTTGCTTGGCCTCTTGAGCACTGGAGTTACAGTCAATTAAAATCATGCTTGACATTGTAAGACTTAATAGATATCTCCATCCATTGTTGGGCAAGCTTTTATACTTTTAAAAAAATTATTTTTTATTATTTTTTATTTATTTTTGGAGAGAGACACAGAGAGGGAGAGGGAGACAGATAGAGATGGGCGCCCCAGCAGTCTCTCAGCTGCTGTGAACGAAATCCAGATGTTTGCGACCCTTTGTGGGCAAGTGCGGCATTGCGCCCTTGCGTCACTTTGCATCTGGCTAAACGTGGGACCTGGAGATTGGAACCGGTGGAGATTGGAACCAGCGTTCTAGGCTTAGCAGGCAGGCACCTTAACCGCTAAGCCATCTCTCCAGCCCGCTTTTATACTTTTTTTATGATCTCTTGAACAGAAGACTGTGTTTTTGTATTATCAGGTGGCTTGACCGTTTCCTTTATAATTGATACACTTTTAAAACATTTTATTTATTATTTGAGAGAGAGGGCGAGAGAAAGAGACAGAGAGGGGCAGGGGAGAGAATGGGTGCACCAAAACCTCTAGCCACTGCAAATGAACTCCAGATGTATGTACCACCTTGTGCATCTGGCTTGTGTGGGTACTAGAAAATTGAACCTTGGGTCCTTTGGCTTTGCCATCCTTCCAGCCCTCTTTTTTGTTTGTTTGTTTGTTTGTTTCTCTCTTTCTTTCTTTTTTCTTTCTTTTCTTTCTTTCTTTCTTTCTTTCTTTCTTTCTTTCTTTCTTTTTTTTTTTTTTTTTTTTTTTTGTTTTTTGTTTTTTGAGGTAGGGTCTCACTCTAGTTCAGGCTGACCTGGAATTCACTATGTCATCTCAGAGTGGCCTTGAACTCACGGTGATCCTCCTACCTCTGCCTCCCAAGTGCTGGGATTAAAGGTGTGCACCACCACGCCTGGCTCTAATCAATCCTCTTAAGGAGTGTTTCTTTGAGTCAGGTAGGTAGATCAGTTGTTGGCATGCGCTTATAATCTCAGCAATGTGAAGACAGAAGCATCCCTATGATTTACTGGCCAATCTAGCCTAGGCCAGTAAGAAAACCTGCTTCTATAAAAATAAATAAATTAATTAAAAAGACTGCTATCCTGAGAAATAAAACTCGATGGAACCCTCTGGCCTCAAAACACACGTTGTTATATCATTAAAATACTCTATAGTATTGTTGTGTGGAATATTTCCATGATTTGATAATTCACTAGAAAGACCCACAGAACTTATATAGCTGTACTCATAGCTATAATATACTATGGCAATAATTACAAAGCAAAATGAGAAAAGACAGAAGGCATATATTGTGATGATGTCCAAGGAAAATATTTGTAGGCTTCTAAGTGTTCTCTCCTAGTAGATCACATAGAGTGTGTTTATTGCTTTCTCCAGGATCAGTTTGGAGAATTCATGAGAAAGTCAGTATTTGGGATTTTGATTGGTGGCTGCTGATGGGCCATTTTTGCCTGGCACAACTCAAATTTTTAGAAGGAAAGCAAGCATTTAGCATAAACCAAAGATTACATAGAACTCTTAGTTAAAAGTGGCAACTCTCCTGAAATCTAATCTCACAGATAGCAAAGAAAGGCAAATCTCATATGCAAGTCTTTCTAAAAATAACCTTTTACATTTGTTGTTTTGATTTGGAATTTTTGATCTTTAGGATTTTTGGTTTTGAAACAATTTTTTATTTATTTGCAAGCAGAATGAGAGAGAATGGGCTCACCAGGGCCTTTAGCTACTACAAACAAACTCCAGGTACATGTGTCACTTTGTGCATTTGGCTGTGCAAGAGTACTGGGGAATTGAACCAGGGTTGGGAGACTTCACAGGCAAGTGCCTTAATCACTAAGCCATCTCCCAACCCTTTTGGATTTATTTATTTGTTTATTTTAAAATTTTTTAAAATGTTTATTAGAAAGAGAAAGAGGCAGATAGAAAGATCAAGAGAGAGAATGGTTATACCAGGCTCTTTATCCACTGCAATCAAACTCTAGGCACATATGCTACCTTTTGCATCTGGCTCACATGGGTACTGGGGAATCGAACCTGAGTCCTTTGGCTTTGCCAGGCAAGTGCCTTAACAGCTATGCCATCTCTCCAGTCATGGATTTTTTTTTAAGAGAATGCAACTGGGGTTGAACCAAAGATCTTTTAAAAATATTTATTTATGGGCTGGAGAGATGGCTTAGTGGTTAAGGTGCCTGCTTACTAAGCCTAAGAACGCCAGTTCCAATCTCCAGGTCCCACGTTTAGCCAGATGCAAAGTGACGCAAGGGCGCAATGCTGCACTTGCCCACAAGGGGGCGCACACATCTGGAGTACATTCACAGCGGCTGAGAGGCTGCTGGTGCACCCATTCTCTATCTGCCTTTCTCTCTCTCTGTCTCTCTGTGTCTCTCTCCAAAAAAAAAAAAAATTATTTATTATTTGAGCAAGAGGGGGAGTGGTAGAGGCAGATAGAGAAAGAGAATGGCCATGCCAGAGCCTCTAGCCACTGCGAACAGACACATGTGCCACCTTGTGTAGCTGTCTTACATAGGTACTGGGGAATTGAACCTGGGTCCTTAATCTTTGCATGTGAGCGCCTTAACTGCTAATCTGTCTTGCCAGCCCCAAAGATCTTTTTTTTTTTTTTTAATTTTTTAAATTATTTTATTTATTTTGGGGGACAGACACAGAGAGAGACACCGGAGAGGGAGACAGAGAGGGAGACAGAGATGGGCGCACCAGCAGTCTTTCAGCTGCTGTGAACAAACTCCAGATGTGTGCACCTCCTTGTGGGCAAGTGCGGCATTGCGTTCTTGCGTCACTTTGCATCTGGCTAAATGTGGGACCTGGAGATTGGAACCAGCGTTCTTAGGCTTAGCAGTCAGGCGCCTTAACCGCTAAGCCATCTCTCCAGTCCCCAAAGATCTTTTTAAACATACATTCTACCACTTAACTATACCCCAGTCAATTTTTTTAATGTGTGCTATATGTAATTGGTCATGGTTTTCTTTCCTCCAAAACATGTGTTCAGCATTTGTTGAAATGACAAATTTTTTGCAGTACCATCTATATTATAAATCATAAATTCACCAGGTGTGATGGCACATGACTTTAATCCTAGTACTCAGGAGGCTGAGATAGAAGGATCACTGTGAGTTCAAGGCCACCTTGAGGCTAAGGTCAGCCTGGGGTATAGCAAGACCCTACCTTGAAAAACCAAAATAAATAATAAATCATATATCCATGCGTGTATATGGGTCCAGACTATATATTTTGATTTATTGACCTATTTGTCTTTATTAAGCATATAAACCATCTTGATAAGTCTGGCTTTCTCTGAACCAGTTCTTCAAACTGTTCTCCAATATTTCTTAGTCCTTTGTTTTACCACACAAATTTAAAAATAAACATGTCAGTTCTAGGGCTGGAGAGATGACTTAGATATTAAAGCACATGTTTGCAAAGCCTAAGGGCCCAAGTTCAATTCCCCAAAACCAACATAAGTCAAATGCACAAGGTGGCACATGCATCTGGAGTTCATTTGCAGCAGCTAGAGCCCTGGCACACCCATTCTCTCTCTCTTTCTAATAAAATGAATAAAAATATTTTTAAAATGTCAACTCCATTATCAAAAACAAAACTTCAGTTACAAAACCTGTTGGAATTTGGTTGTGGGGAAAATGTGGATACTCTTTCAATTTCTGAATATACCATAGCCTTGTATTAGTTTCTTTTTCTTTCTTTTTTTTTTTTTTTTTTTTTTTGGTTTTCTGAGGTAGGGTTTCTCTCTGGTCCAGGCTGACCTGGAATTAACTATGTAGTCTCAGGGTGGCCTCGAACTCACGGCAATCCTCCTACCTCTGCCTCCCAAGTGCTGGGATTAAAGGTGTGCGCCACCGCGCCCGGCAGTTTCTTTTTTCTTTCTTTCTTTTTTTTTTTTTTTAATACATTTATTTTATTTATTTGAGAGGGAGAAAGAGGCAGAGAGAGAGTGAGAGTGGGCATGCCAGGGCTTCCAGCCAGTGCAAATGAACTCCAGATGCATGCGCCCCTTTGTGCATCTGGTTATATGGATCCTGGAGAATCGAACCAGGGTCCTTTGTCTTTGCAGACAAATGCCTTAACTGCTAAGCCATCTCTCCACACTGATTTCTTTTTTCTTTTTTTTTCTTTTTCTTTTTTTTAGTTTTTTGAGGTAGGGTTTCACTCTAGCCCATGTCGACCTGGAATTGACTATGTAGTCTCAGGGTGGCCTTGAACTCATGGTGATCCTCCTAGCTCTGCCTCCCGAGTGCTGGGATTAAAGGCGTACGCCACTATGTCCAGATCTTTTATTTTTTAAGCATTTTATTTATTTGAGTGAGGGGGAGAGAGAGAATGGGCATGTCCAGGGCCTCTCAAATGCTAGAATTACAGGTGGGAGCCACAATACCTAGTTTTTGTTAATTGTGAACTATACCCTTTCATCTGTCATTACATTCCATCTGAGGAAGCTGGTTTCTTTTTTTGTAGTGATGATTAATTATCTTGCTATTTTTATCTGAAAATGTCTTGATTTACCTTTATGCTTGAAGAGTATTTTTCCTAACTGGTATTCTGGTTTGGCAGTTTCCTGAAGTGCTTTAAACTAACCTTTATATTCTTATTTGTTTAAACTCAGTATTATTGTTCTCTGGATTTTTGTCTTCTCTAAGCTGTTTTCCCTCCTCTATTGTTTTGGGTTTTGTTTTCAGCACTTTTACTGTGCTGTGTCTGTGGATAGCTTTCCTCTCCTGTGTCCCACCTAGTGATTTCCTAGGCTTTGTTGTGTTCCACTTTGAACAACAAGTTTTCTTTTCTTCACTTCTTGATCCTCTTTGGTTTGTTTATATGTTGTAGTTTTGTTTCAGGGGGCTTTTTTTCCCCTTTGAGACAGAGGCTCTATGTTGCCCAGGTTGGCCCCAATCTTGTGACTTTCCTTAGGGCAAAGATCAGAGGCCTGCCTTCCAAACCTGACTTTCCAGACACACTCCACTCTAATGTAAGTAGAGTGCACTGTCTACTACCCTCTTCTCTCCCCTTTTTTAATGCCATTATTATTCTAGTTGCTTACTTTGGGCTAATTTTCCTGTTAAGTCCATCTTTGAGTTAATCAGTTTTTGGTTGGTTGTTACAGTTCTAGTACTTACATTTCATTTTTTAGATCTTACTTTTGAGGTCTCCCTATATTTCTCCAGCTAGCTCCAGCTTTTGGGCTCCCAAGTCACTGGGACTGCAGTTGATCATGCTTGGTTTGCTCTTAGTTTTTGTTTCATTTTGTAATGTAAGGGTCTGGTTATATATCCCAGGGTGGCCTCCAACTCTAATTTCCTATTTAATTCTCGAATAGGATGGGATTACAAACATGTACCACCACACCTTTGGAAGTTTTCGCCTTCTCTTTTATCAGCCTGATTAAGTGAATATCGTGTCTTGACTGTCTCTTCACAAATTTGCATGCCATCCTTGTACAGGGGCCATGCTAGTCTTCTCTGTATTGTTGCAATTTTAGTATATGTGTTGCCAAAATGAGCACAGTGTTTTGACTGTCTCTTATTTCGCTTTTCAGTCTAGTTCCCTTACATCCTCATGTACTTGATTATTTTTATTGTACCAGGTATTCTTTTCCCAGAGAGGGTTTACATTTGCTTCTCTCAGTTACCAGAGATTAAGGTTGAGATTCCTTTGGGAGCCCATCTGCCTTAGTCTCCTTATGCTTCTCAATTGGCTCCCAGGGGTAAAGCATCCCTAAGAGTGAAACTCAGATCTTGCAGCTTTCATCCTAGATTCTATCATGCTGGATTTACTTTTTTTTTGGGGGGGGTAGGGTTTCACTCTAGCCCAGGTTGACCTGAAATTCACTATGTAGTCTCAGAGTGGCCTCCAACTCACCGTGATCCTCCTACCTCTGCCTCCTGAGTATTGGGATTAAAGGTGTGCACCACTATGCCCAGCTGAGCATCTTTAAATAAACAAAAAATAAAAAATAGCATTGCTTTTTTCATCAGGAAAACCTGTTCTCTGCCATTTAGAAGCAGCATGCCTGTTTAATTTTATTTATTTATTTATTTATTTATTTATTTATTTATTTATTTATGAGCAACAGACAGAAAGAGGCAGATAGGTAGAGAGAGAATGGGTGCACCAGGGTCTCCAGCCACTGCAAACAAAGTCCAGATGCATGCGCCCTGTTGTGCATCTGGCTTATGTGGGTACTGGGGAATCGAGCCTTGAACTGGGGTCCTTAGGCTTCACAGGCAAGTGTTTAACCGCTAAACCATTTCTCCAGCCTCCTGCCTGTTCAATTTTTACTGCAACACTCATTTTCATTAAGGTAATGTGTGACCACTACAGGAACTGCTTAATATGTGCTAAATTTCTTTTTAAAAACTAAATCAGTAAATAATTTGAATATATAAAGTCAGATATTTAGAATAGCTCCTGAATAGAAAATAAAGCCACAAAGAAAATGAACAATTTAGAAATGTAAAACCAAGCCATGCGTGCTGGTACACACCTTTAATCCCAGCACATGGGAGGCAGAGGTAGGTGGATTGCCTTGAGTTCAAGGCCACCCTGAGACTACATAGTGAATTCCAGGTCAGCTTGAGCTAGAGTGAGACCCTTCCTCAGAAAACACAAAACAACAAAAAAAGTTAGTTGAGATGAATCAAAATTCACATGACATGTAATTCATTATATTCAAAAAAATTATTTATTTATTTATTTATTTTTGAGGTAGGGTCTTACTCTAGCCCAGGATGACCTGGTATTCACTCTGTATTCTCAGGGTGGCCTCGAACTCATGGCGATCCTCTTACCTCTGCCTCCCGAGTGCTGGGATTAAAGGCATGCACCACTACACCCGGCAATTTTTATTTATTTTTTTATTGACACCTTTCATAATTGTAGACAATATCCCATGGTAATTCCCTCCGTCCCCCCCCCACTTTCCCCTTTGAAACTCTACTCTCCATCATATCCTCTCCCCTTCTCAGTCTCTTTCTTATTTTGATGTCATCATCTTTTCCTCCTACTATGATGGTCTTGTATAGGTAGTGTCAGGCACCGTGAGGTCATGGATGTCCAGGCCATTTTGTGTCTGGAAGACTGCATTGTAAGGAGTCCTACCCTTCCTTTGGCTCTTGCATTCTTTCCACCACCTCTTCCACAATGGACCCTGAGCCTTGGAAGGTGTGTTAGAGATATTTCAGGGTTGAACAAGCCTCTGTAACTTCTTTTCAGCACCATGGTGCCTTCTGAGTCATCCCAAGATCACCACCATCTGAAAAGAGAAGCTTCTCTAACCAAAAGTGAAAGTAACATTAATATATGGGTATGAACATTAAAAGAAGTGCTTACTGGACAGTTTGGTGAGCATAGTATATACATTTAGCCAGACACCAGCAGAGATTACACCCCTAGGGCTCATGACTACCCCTGTTGTAGGTTTTCAGTATTGGGTGTATTCTCTCCCATGGAGTGGGCGTCCAGTCCAAATAGAGAGTGGTTGGTTTCCCCCATAAAAGACATGACATTATAGCACCCATTGGCTCATTTGGCCCAGCTAACCAAATTTAAGGCTTGCAGTGTCCACTGTTGAGTCTCTTCACTGGTGATTTTTCTCTCTCCCATTGAAATGCATGTGGTGTAGCTTTTTCCAGCTTTCTGTGAGCTGGTCCCCATGGAGGAGGCTTTCACCTTAGCTCCAACAGGATTTCTTTTCTTTTTTCTTTTTTTTTTTTTTTTTTTTTTTTTTTTTTTTTTTTTGTTTGTTTGTTTGTTTGTTTTTTCGAGGTAGGGTCTTACTCTACACTCTAGCTCAGGCGGACCTGGAATTCACTCTGTAGTCTCAGGTTAGCCTCGAACTCATGAGGATCCCTGTACCTCTACCTCTGCCTCTCTTGAATGCTGGGATTAAAGGTGTGCACTACCACGCCTGGCTTCTAGCAGGATTTTTTAGTGACCTTGCAGCCCAAGTATGTGGAGTCTTCAGCAATAGGGTCTTTCATCTGTTCCTGGTGGGAAACCAAGGGCCTTGGCAATGGCCTGTAATGTTTTGGGGTCATCAGTGACCTCCCTGGGCAACAACTCACTGGAAGGTATCCCATCCCTGGCACTGAAAATTTTCTAGTAACAATCTTTGGCTTCTGAGAGTTCCATTGTCCAGAAAAGTAGGTTTCAGTATGAGTTATTTCTATCCTCTTAGTTTTTGTTGTTGTTGTTGTTGTTGTTTTGTTTTGTTTTGTTTTTTTAGTTTCTCGAGGTAGGGTCTCACTCTGGCCCAGGCTGACCTGGAATAAACTGTGTAGTCTCAGGGTGGACTTGAACTCACAGTGATCCTCCTGCCTCTGCCTCCCAAGTGCTGGGATTAAAGGCATGCGCCACCTTGCCCGGCTTCCTCTTAGATTTTCATTAGCCCTCCCTCCACCTTTCTTTTACTCAATCTCTTCCCCTGACCTCACTTAGGCCTTTTTACCCTCATTAATCTGTTCTTCTACTTACATATATACAATACCATTCTATTAAGTCCCCCCTCCCTCCCTTTCTATTCCCTTTATATCCCCTTTCTAGCTTACTGGTCTCTGCTACTGAGTTTTCCTACTCACATAGAAGTCCCATCATTTGTAGCTAGGATACACATATGAGAGAGAACATGTGATGTTTGGCTTTCTGGACCTAGGTTACCTCACTAAGTATAATCCTTTCCAGATCCATCAATTTTCCTGCAAATTCATCATATTTTTGTTACTGTTTTCACAGCTTTATATTCCTGTTCTTTTTATTCCAGATCCTTGGTTCTGGGTTTTGTTGAAAGTGTGTATAGGTAAGAGGGATTTAGGCGTGTGTATGTATGACATTTGTTGAATGAATGAAACTTGAGTATAGTGTTAGTAATTTTTAAAACTCTTGAGAAAAAAGAAATGTTGAAAGCCAGGCGTGGTGGTGCACGCTTTTAATCCCAGCACTTGGGAGGCAGAAGTAGGAGGATTGCCATGAGTTTGAGGCCACCCTGAGATTACATAGTGAATTCCAGGTCAGCCTGGGCTAGAGTGAAACCTTACCTTGAAAAACAAAAATAAATAAATGTTGATGCTTTGAATTACTTTCTCCTTTGTTTAAAAATAATCAATTTTACCTCTTTTTAATTTAGGGAAAAAATAATTCCTAACAAAGTGGGGACATATTGTATCCAGTTTGATTTCATGATGGATAAAACAAACATGCTCAACAGTGAACAGGTTTGATTACTTTCTTTTATTTACTGTGGTTAGCTTTACATTTACTCAGTTTATGAATGAAGTATTTGGCTTAAAGGTGAATTAATTATTATTTTTTATATTACTCATAAGAGAAGGAGGGGAGAAAGAGGCAGGTAGAGAGATAATGGGTACACCGTGGCCTCCAGCCACTGCAAACAAACTCCAGGCGCATGTGCCACCTTGAGTATCTGGCTTACTGTGGGCACTGGGGAATTGAACCTGGGTCCTATTGGCTTCCCAGGCTAAGCCATCTCTCCAGCCCTCCTTAATCTTTCTTGTCCCATATCCTACTGTTCTTATATTTTTTATTTATTTATTTATTTATTTATTTATTTATTTATTTATTTATTTATTTATTTATTTGAGAGAGAGAAAGAGGCACAGAGAGAGAGTAGGGTAGAGAGGGAGAGAATGGGCACGCCAGGGCCTCCAGCCACTGCAAACAAACTCCAGATACATGTGCCCCCTTATGCATCTGCCTTACATGGGTCCTGGAGAATCGAACCGGGATCCTTTGGCTTTGCAGACAAATGCCTTAACCGCTAAGCCATCTCTCCAGCCCTGTTCTTATATTTCTAAATATATATAAAGCGATTATTATTATTTTTGGTTTTTTCAAGGTAACGTTTCCCTCTAGCTCAGGCTGACACGTAATTCACTATGTAGTCTCAGGGTGGTCTCAAACTCATGGCGATCCTCCTACCTCTGCCTCCTGAGTGCTCGGACTAAAGGCATGCACCAACACGCCCGGTTATTATTTTTTTAAATGATTTTATTTTTATTTTTTGCTAAGTACATCCATGTTTTCATCTGTTTGATAGTATGATGTTTCCCAGAGAGGTAAGAGCCAACTAATAGTATAAGCACAAATATTGTCTTTAGAGCGAATTTTAAAATCTCCTGTTTGTTTGAACATCTACTGATTTTCATTTTTTAAAATTTATTATTATTATTTTATAACATTTTTTAATTGACAACTTTCATAATTATAGACAATAACCCATGGTAATTCCCCCCAACTTTCTCCCTTGAAATTCCACTCTCCATCATATCCCCTCCCCCTCTCAATCAGTCTCTCTTTTATTTTGGTCTTATGATCTTTTCCTCCTATTATGATGGTCTGTGTAGGTAGTAACAGGCACTGTTGAGTCATGGATATCCAGACCATTTTGTGTCTGGAGGAGCACGTTGTAAGGAGTCCTACTCTTCCTTTGGCTCTTATATTCTTTCTGCCACCTCTTCTGCAATGGAGCCTGAGCCTGGGAAGATGTGATGAAAATATTTTAGCTGAACACTCCTCTGTCCCTTTGTATTAGCACCATGGTGCCTTCTGAGTCATCCCAAGGTCATTGCCATCTGAAAAGAGAAGCTTCTCTAACCAAAATTAAATGAGAAGTGCTTACTGAGCAGTTTGGTGAATATAGTATAAAAAAAAGTATATACATTTAGCCAGACACCAGCAGACATTACACCCCTAGGGCTCATGACTACCTCTGTTGTAGGTTTTCAGTATCAGGGATGTATTCCCTCTCATGGAGTGGGCCTCCAGTCCAATCAGAGAGTGGTTGGTTCCCCCATAACAGACATGCCACTATCACACCCGTTGGCTCATTTGGCCTGGCTGGCCAAATACTGTTGAGTATCTTCACTGGTAATTTCTGTCTTTCCCTTTGAACTGCATGCAGCATAGCTTTTTCCAGTTTTCTGTCAGCTTGTCTACATGGAGGAGGCTTTCAGCTCAGCTCCAGCAGGATTTCTTAGTGACCCTACAGCTCAAGTATGTGGAATCTTCAGCAATAGGGTCTTACCATCTATTCCTGGTGGGAAACCAAGAGCCTTGGCAATGGCCTATAATGTTTTGGGGGTATCCATTACCTCCCTGGGCAACAACTCACTGGAAGGTATCCCATTCCTGGCACTGAAAATTTTCTAGTAACAATCTATAGCTCCTGAGTGTTTGTTCCATTGTCCAAAAAAGTAGGGGAACTTATTTTCAAGAGATTAAAATAAGTAAATTTTTTAAAGTGACATTTAATTTAGTATATGTCATCAATTCTCTCTTTCTGTCCTCTTACATAATATTAGTGCATTGTTTATAGAAATGTTTCCTTTGTTTTGTTAAGGTTATAATTGATGTTCTGCCTAATGAACCTATGAAGTTGGTTCCTGAAATTCAGCCAGCCACACCAGCTGTTTCCAATGTTCGTTCCGTTGCCAGTAGGACCTTGGTTAGAGACTTACGCCTCAGTGTTACGGTAATGTATATGCTCTTCCAAATCCATATATATATTGGGGGGTGGGGGCTTGTTTGTTTAGGGTTTTTTTTTTTTTTTTTTTTTTTTTGAGGTAGTGTCTTGCTGTCTCCCAGGCTGACCTGGAATTCATTATGATAGTCTCAGGCTGGCCTCAGGCTCATAGTCATCCATCCTATATGATCATCCTACATCAGCCTGGGATTAAAGTCATGCACCACCATGCTTAGCTCAAAAATCACAAAATTTAAGCTGGGCATGGTGGCGCATGCCTTTAATCCCAGCACTTGGGAGGCAGAGATAGGAGGATCGCTGTGAGTTTGAGGCCACCCTGAGAATACAGAGTGAATTCCAGGTCAGCCTGGACTAGAGTGAGACCCTACCTTGAAAAACTAAAAAATAACAATAAAAATAAAAATCACAAAATTTAACAAGAAAATTGTTTTCTTCATATTTAAATACTAAATTACTAAAATCAGTTTTTCAGCTTGAGCTTACCAGAAAAATTTGTGTAAATGAATTAAATATTTATAGACATTTTTGCATTTGGCTATAGAGAATACATGATATATATAAAAGAAAAACAGATACAATAGGAACTTATTCAAAATGTAGAAATCTGCCAACTTTTTCTAATACATACCTTTCAATCCTATTTCATGGAAAGGGTGTAGCACACATGTATGTATGTAGCATATGCAAGGCTCTGGGTTCAATCACCAGTACATTCAAAAAAATTGTCTAATATATGTGTGTATGCACACATGTGATGTGTGTGAACAACTTTGATTTCTCAATGTTCTCTTCATATATCAATTAGGAATACATACTTCAAATATATATATTTTTTATTATTTTATTTATTTTTGGAGAGAGACACAGAGAGAGAGAGGAAGACAGATAGAGCTGGGCGCGCCAGCAGTCTCTCAGCTGCTGTGAACGAAATCCAGATGCGTGTGCCCCCTTGTGGTCAAGTGCAGCATTGCGCCCTCGCGTCACTTTGCATCTGGCTAAACGTGGGACCTGGAGATTGGAACCAGCGTTCTTAGGCTAAGCAGGCAGGCGCCTTAACTGCTAAGCCATCTCTCCAGCCCACTTCAAATATTTTTAAAGACTTTTTTGTAAAGACTGATCATTCCTAAGAAGAAATCCCGCACATCATGGTTGCCAGTGATTTTGAGAGTAAAGGTAGCAACAGAGCTGCTGGAAGTGTTAACAACACAGTGAGTGATCAGAGATGGGGCACATTGGTCAAGCACATTGCTAGTATGTGCCAGGCCATGGCTTCCATCTAATACATTATATTGAAACTTCACCTTTTTAGGAAATTTGGCTGCTACTTTTTTTGTTACTTTGTTTTATGGAAGTAGAGTCTCTCTCTAGCCCATGCTGACCTGGAATTCACTGTGTTGTCTTAGGGTATCTGGTACTCACAGCAGTCCGCCTACCTCTGCTTCCCAAGTACTGGGATTAAAGGTGTGCTCCACCATGCCGAGCTGGCTACTACTTTTATTGGATATTTTGTTTGTTTTTGTTGTTGTTTTTTGGAAGTAGGGCCTCACTCTGCCTTCCAGGTGCTGAGATTTTTAAAGGCATGTGCCACCACTCCTGGCTTGGATACTTTTTTTAAAATTTATCTTCTTCTTTTAGACAAGTGAGGTAATTCTTTTGTTGGGTGCTTTCTTGCTTGTGCCAGGCATGTGGTCTGCCACTGTGGTACATTACCATACTCCTTCCCCCTCCCCCCGCAATTACAGTCTCAACTATATAGCCTGGAGCTATCCTTAAACCTGAAATCTCCTGAATACTAGGATATAAGCATGTGCCACTTTGCCCAACCCCCAACTGGGTGGTTCTCTTCCCCAGACCCATTGTTGAATAAACAGAATGCCATAGAAGTACGCAGGGTCTTTGAATGCACTAAACATTAAAACATATGCCACTTACTACCTTTTCAAATATTTATAAATACTGTTCAACCTAACAAGAATAATTTGAAAGCACTACAAGTTCATAAGATTTTTTTTGTTATTAAGGACTTTTGTACAGCAATATATACTAAAAGTAAATAATAAGATGAACTTTTAAAATGAAAGTCCTTGTAGTTTATATAGTTGGAAGCCATTGCACTAGATTAAGGTTTTTGTTCTGTGGTTTCTGGAACTATATATATTGCCTCTGAAACACAGAAATGCAAAACTGAATTTTGTACTTGAATTAAGAAAGATCAGGTTGATTTAACACTGAAACTATAAATACAGGTCTTATTTCTGATTTGTCCATGTCTTCCAGTGTACTCTTTTAACCAATTATTTTAATTAGTTATTTTCTATCATGTTTCTTCAGGATAATTATGGTAATCATACTGGGAGAAATTTGGTTGGCACCGTAGTTGCTATCATTAAAGGTTTTAATGAGGAAGATGCTGATACCCCACTCTTCGTTGGGAAAATTAGAACACTTGAATTTCCCTTTGTGAATGGTTCAGCTGAAATCACGGTGAGTTTTTTGTCTTTTGATAAATGAGATTTTTATACTTAATGTTTTAAACCAATATATTAAGAGACCTGTTCTTTTGTGTCTATATACTTATGAGGACCTTCTAATTAATGCACTAAATTGGAATAGTAACTGAAATGCTTTATGATTTTGCTCTAAGCTACTAAGAATGGAACCAGAGATTACTAATAGTAAGATCTCCATTTCCATGTGGGACAAAAAATGATTCTCAATCTATTAATTTTTTTAACTTTCGTGCTTTATTGTAAAATTGCTATTATATGGATAGAAGCAATGAAATATAGGCTAGGTAAAGTTTGATAAATGATGGACCATTTTTTTTCTAAAATGAAGATTGTTTGACTAATGTTTAGAAACTTCACAGTGTAAGAACTTCCATAAATAATCATGATGTTATATCCATAGCAATAACTATGATCAGCAATTAAGTGCAGAACTATCCAGAGTGTCTGTATACATACCAGTGCAATAAAATTTTTTTATTTCCAAAGTTTGTTTCCAGCAGCTTTCTTGTAGTTTAGGTTTAGAATGATAGGTTGACTAAAGGATAATTGCCAAAGCCAGGGTATGTACACATTTTAAAGGTTTAAATAGTCATTGCCAATCACACTTTGGATTATATTTTCACTATTTTCTCTTTTGGTTGTTTTTCCAAATAGATTCTCATTATGTAACATAGGCTGACCTTGAACTTGAAATACTCCTTCCTCAACTTTCCAAGAACTAGGATTACAAGAGTATGATATTATACCTGGTGTGTCTGTCTTCCTCTTATATCACTTAAAGTTTGAATCAGATTTTCTATTTTAAAGTTATTTTTGATTAGGCCTGGTGGCACTAACACCAGTTGAGAGAATTAGAGACTGAGGCAGAAGGATCACAAATTCAAGGTGTGCCTGGGCTACAGAGCCAGTTTAGTGCTGAGGTTGTGACACCATGGTAATGTATTTGCCTAGCATGCACAGGGCCCTAGGGTCAGTTCACAGTATTGGGGGAAAAAATAAAGAGTTCAGCCAGAGCAAGTTTAAGACCATGATGGGCAACTTAGTTAGACTATCTCAGAATATTAGGAAACAAAAGACAGGCTGTAGCTTACTAGTAGAGTGCCTGGTAAGCAAGCGCATGTCACCGTTTTTATAAACTTTGAGGGATTGTTCATTGACTGCAATGTTCATCTTAGTTTCATATTAAACATAGTAATGCTCTTTGGCTTGAGTGCTTTTTTTTTTTTTTTTTTTTTTTTTGGTTTTTCGAGGTAGGGTTTCACTCTAGCCCAGGCTGACCTAGAATTCACTATGTAGTTTCATAGTAGCCGTGAACTCATGGCGATCCTCCTACCTCTGCCTCTCAGGTGCTGGGATTAAGGTGTGTGTGCCACCATGCCCAGCTTTGAGTGCTTTTTTTTTTGTTTAGATTTATTTAGTTATGAGAGAGAGAAAAAGGGAGACAGAAAGTGGGTACTCTTCCCTCTTAAATAATCTCCAGACACATGTGCCACTTTGTGCATCATGCTGTACATGGATACTGGTGAATCAGATGCAGGCCTTCAGGTTTTGAAAGCAAGTGCCTTTAATTGCTGAACTATCTCTCCAGCCCTAGATTAAAAAAAAAAGAATCCCATGGTACTTCCCTCCCTCCTCCCACTTTCCCCTTTGAAACTCTACTCTCCGTCATACCCATTTCCCCTCTCATTCAGTCTCACTTTTATTTTGATGTCATCGTCTTTTCCTCCTATTATGATGGTCTTGTGTAGGTAGTGTCAGGCACTGTGAGGTCATGGATATTCAGGCCATTTTGTGTCTGGAAGAGCACACTATCAGGAGTCCTGCTCTTCCGCCCCTCTTCTGCAATGGACCCTGAGCTTTGGAAGGTGTGATAGAGATGTTTCAGTGCTGAGCACTTTTCTGTCACTTCTTCTCAGCACCATGGTGCCTTCTGAGTTATCCCAAGGTCATCACCATCTGAAAAGAGAAGCTTCTCTAATGAAAAGTGAGAGTAGCATTAATATATAGGTATGAACATTAAGTGGGCAGTTTGGTGAGCAGAGTATATACATATAGCCAGACACTAGCAGATGTTATAACAGGTTATACTCTTTTTTCCCTCCCCCCTACTCTTGTTATCCTGGGGGGTCGTCCTCAGTATGGTATGGTATTCACTGTAGGGTCATGAGAGCCTCCTCAGTCAGTTTCTGTGGGGCAATGGTGTGGCCAAGTCTATGGATATTCCTACCCATTCTGGCTCTTTCAATCTTTAAGATTTTATTTATTTAGTTATTTACTTATGAGAGAGAGAGAAGGAGCCAGAGAGAAAAGGTGGGGAGAGAATAGGCACACCAGGGCCTCTAGCCATTGTAGTCGAACTCCAGATGCATGTGCCACCTTGTGCATCTGGCTTACGAGGGTACTGGAGAATTGAGCCTTGGCAGGGTCCTTAGGCTTCACAGTCAAGTGCTTAACTGCTAAGCCATCTCTCCAGCCCTTTATTGGGTTTTGATTGATCACTGTGTTTGTCACCATTGCATGGAACTGGTAGTCAGGCTAGCAGTAAGAGCAGCATTCATGTGGTACCTGAAAAGTGGTTGCTCCTCTCATTGTATCTGTTTTCTAAGCAGCCAGATCCATGCCACTTGTTTTGTTTTTCTGAGGTAGTGTCTATCTCTAGCCCAAGCTGACCTGGAACCCACTCTGTAGTCTCAGCTTACCTCCGCCTCTCAAGTGCTGGGATTAAAGGTATGTGCTATCAGTGCCAGCTTCAACCTTTTTACATCTTGACATTAAGGACAAGTGTCAGTGGCCACTTTATTCATTCACACTTGGTGTTTTAAAATGTTTTATTAAAGTAGAGAATAAGGCCATGTTTTCCTTAGACTATAATAAAGTCACTTTGAAAAGCATGGGAGGGAGCTTGTATAACATGCAGAGGGTCTGTGTGGGAAGAGCACCTCTAGCCTCTTATACTTATTCCTGCTCACCTCTGTTGTTTCCTTGAGCTGTTTTCACCCATATGTATTTGAAATGACAGTTTTTGTAGTATGTAGTTTTGAAGTTAGGACAGTGAATTAGTGACTGAGTAACATGTAAAAAAATCCAAACTTTGCATGATGGGTATACATTTCCTCTTACTACCAGAGATCCCTAATGTCCACTGAACCATCAGAAATGTCTTAAGTCTTACTTGGTATATGTTTATTGTTTTTAAAAGAGAGGAGGGCGTTTCTGGGTTTGAATCTAGGGTCTTTCCATTTCCTACCTCTACCCCAGAAGGTGATTCTTTTTAAGGGAAGTTTAGGAAATACACTACTACAACTACAAGAATACAACTACTATTTGTCAGTGTTCTGACTTTGCTTGAAAAGAACAAGCATTACTTTGTTCCAGGTTATAATCTATAACTATCCACATTTGTTGTGTCATCTTGTAGTTTCTATATTATTTGTCTACTTTATCTGGAAACTTCTGACAACTCCCTTTCATTCCTGTATGCATTTGTCCATCTCATATATGAAAAGTTTCCTGACATAAAATTCACTATGTGGTTGGTGGACTCAAACTCACGGTGATCCTCATACCACAGTCTCCTAAGTGCTGGGATGCGACATTACACCTGGCTCATTTTTCTCTTCTCTTCTCTTCTCTTCTCTTCTCTTCTCTTCTCTTCTCTTCTCTTCTCTTCTCTTCTCTTCTCTTCATTTTTCTTATTTTCTTAATTTTCTTTTTTGAGGTAGGGTCTCATTCTAGCTCAGGCTGATCTAGAATTCACTGAGTATTGTCACAATCCTCCTACCTCTGCCTCCCAAGTGCTGGCATTAAAGTCGTGCCCCATAACACCTGGCTCTCTGGCTCATTGTTTTTTTTTTTTTTTTTTTTGGTTTTTTGAGGTAGGGACTCACTCTAGCCCAGGCTGACCTGGAATTCACTATGTAGTCTCAAGGTGGCTTCTAATTCATGATGATCCTCCTACCTCTGCCTCCTGAGTGCTAGGATTAAAGGCGTGTGCCACCAAGCCGTGCTCATTAAATTTCTTGTTATCCTAGAAACAAAGAATCATTCAGTGGTACACTCTTTGCTGTATCCTGGGCAATTTAGTGTTCATCATCCCATGAATGGGAACTGAAGTCTATTGTTACATTTTATGACTTAAGTGCTGAAAATAAGGTATATATATAGTGTATGTTTCTTTTAAATAGAAACATTGAGCTGGGTGTGGTGGCACACGTCTTTGATCCCAGTACTTGGGAGGCAGAGGTAGGAGGATTGCTGTGAGTTCAAGGCCACCCTGAGACTACATAGTGAATTCCAGGTCAGCCTGGGCAAGACCCTACCTCGAAAAACAAAGCAAAAAATAAATAAATAAACAAAAATTAAAAAATAGAAACATTATATAATATTCCTATCTGAATTTGAGAATTGGCTTAGTTGTGGATTATATTCTATATTCATTGGAAAAAAGTAATTGTAAACTTAAATTTTATAATTTTGTCTTGTTTTGATTGTATTGATTGTTTAGTTTTTAAGTTTTCTGTCTGTAATTGTATTGTACTCTTAATGAACAAAGCAACCAGTATGGTTTTTTTGTTTGTTTGTTTTCCTCTGTAGAACTGAAAAATCATTTGGGATAAAACTATTTATAGCTGCATCACTTACTAGTTATATGCTGTGGTCTTAAAGTTATGCTATCTTTTGTGTATCAATGAAAAAGTAAGAGTTGAAAATAAAAACCAAATCTGTGTTTTCTCAAGGACCTCGAATTCTGTCACCTGGGACTTGTGGGTCTATTTCCATAGTAACTAGTGTAACTGAAGCTCAGCTTTGGGTATTTCTTTGTGATTGCTTTTATAACTTTCGTGCCATTAGCTGTTTCACCATGCTTCAACTTAAAGGTTTGAATCAAGACGACTTTATAGGTCAGTATGTAAATGGCCATTGACAAATAGTGTGAAGGTAAATTACTTTTTTATAATATTCCATTATATGTAAGTTTTGCAAACAGTACTGGTACAATTCATCCAGTTCTCAAATCAATACCAAAGGTAAAATGATATCTTGGGGTGGGGGTTTAATCTTAAAGATCAACCAGTGCCTTTTGCCTTTAACTTTTGTTTTGTTTTTGTTTTTCAAGGTAGGGTTCTCACTCTAGCTCAGGCTGACCTGGAATTCACTGTGTAGTCTCAGGGTGGCCTTGAACTCTTGGCAATCCTCCTACCTCTACCTCCTGAGTGCTGGGATTAAAGGCATGTGCCACCATGCCCGACTGCCTTTTAACTTTTATTGTCTTTTGCAAACAATAGTGATACGTGCAGCATTCAAATTTTTCTTAAGTCTGGTCTTCCTTATTGCGTTCTTAATTATACAGAGTCTAGTGCTGGCAGAAAACAGTCCTGGAAGGGATAGCACTGAGTACATCATCATTTTTGAGCCTCGACTGTCACCTTTGTCAAAAGCATTGGAATCATATAGTCTGCCATTTATGTTTTATAATGGTAAGTTCCTGGGGAAATAGATTATTAAACTCTATTGTTAGTGATATTTCAGATAACCTTGCTTTGTATTCCATTTAACATCATTTTTAAGTTTAAATTACCTGAATTTTGCCTTAGATGTTAAAAAGCAGCAACAAATGGCAGCACTCACAAAAGAAAAGGACGAGTTGGCTAAGTCTATTGTTATATATCGAAGTTTATTTGAAACCAACAAGCAGCTTCTTGATGAGATGAAATGTAAGTCATCTTTTATGGGAAATGGTGGGACAGGGTGGGGAGACATAGACACACATCTGCCTGTTTTTCTGGACTAAAGTGAGATACAGAGCATTGCACAAAGGTAGAAATGCTAACTTATGCTGTTAGTCATTTGACAGCTTTAAAAACAAAATGACTCTGTGTGTGGATAAGTAAATGGGTGTGCAGCAAGGTCTCTCACTGCTGCTAATGAGTGCCCATCGGAGGCTGAAGAATTGACCACAGGCAGGCAGGCTTTCCAAACATGCACCTTCAAGCTGAGGCATCTCCTTAGTTCCTACTTGACAGCTCTTACTGTGAAGTCATTTTCATTTTAAGTAAACTTGTATCGTGTTTACAAATTAAAAATGCAAAGTTTTCAGTTAGAAATATTAATTTGAAACATGTAGCTTCCCTCATTTGTTACCAATGTTGGGGTGGGCTTTCCTTGATGCAGCTGTCTTTGAGTCATGCATTATGTAAGTAACCCCTCATGTGTGTTCTGTAAGTAACCCTAATAAACTCTTTGGTTCACTAAGAAAAGTATTAATCTGTGGAAATTTTAAGGCTTTTGACATACTCCTGCTAGTGATTACAATTTCTTGCTTCTGGCAAATGATACTGGATACCATTACCTCTGGGTGAATGATAAGTCATTTAACTCTCAATTTTAGTCAGAGTGTATATTTTAGTGGGTTGTGGTGGCACACAAAACAAAACAGACAGATAAAGCCACCACTTGAAACAGAGAGGGACAATGATGTGACTAGATGAAACAAAAAGATTTTTAAAAACTAGCCTGCTGGGCGTGGTGGTGCACACCTTTAATCCCAGCGCTGAGGAGGCAGAAACAGGAGGTTCACTGTGAGTTTGAGGCCACACTGAGACTATATAGTGAATTCCAGGCCAGCCTGGGCTAGAACGAGACCTAACCTGGCAAAAACAAAAAACATGTAGGTTATTCTTCAGTCAATACACAGAATGTTTTAAGATGTTTCATATTCAATTAAAGAATTGGCTGAATTGCCTGTACTTCTTATTTGTCAGATATTTTCACTATAGGCTTTAATTTGTATTAGTGTTTTTACTTTTTTATTTCCTGCTTTTCTAAGGTAAGGACACACTAACCTCAGTTAGCTTAGGCTAACCTGGAACTCAATATATAGCCCTGTGCTGGCCTTGAACTCAGTAGTGATCTTTCTACCTTAGCCTCCCTGTGCTGGGGTTAAAAGCATGGGCCACCACGCCCAACCTTGTTTTTCACTTTTGAAATAGTTACATAGTTATTGTATAATATAGTTGTATATAGTTTAAATGTTGGTTAATCAAGAAATATTTATAACCTGCCGTGTGTGTGTGTGTGTTATTAAAGATTAAGAGTAGTAGAAGTAAATTAGATTATGACATGCCATTTGTATAGCACTATTTTTGTAGTCTTAATTGGTCCTGAAAACTTAGCAATTACATATAACTTATGTATAATCATGTGGGTCAAGATTAAATAATTTATACTAAATTATTAAGTGTCTGCAGTATGAGACCTTACTATCTTCTTTACTACATTAATTTCTCATTATTGTAGCTTAGGATTTATAGCTTATTTTTGAATTTATTAATCAAAAATGGATGTAATTTTGGTTTTTTGTTTGTTTTTGTTTTTAATTTTAGGCCAAGTTGAAGAAGCAAAATTAAAAGAGGCCCAGCTGCGAAATGAGCTAAAAACACATAATATTGATATTCCTACAACACAACAGGTACAACTTCCAAGTGTACAATAAAGATTGTTTTTATTTATTGTGGAGAGAGAGAGAAAAGGGTTTGCCAGGGCCTCTAGACATTGCAAATGAACTCCAGACACATGCGTCACCTTATGCATCTGGCTTACTTGGGTTCTAGGGAATAAAACTTGGGTCCTTAGGCTTCACAGGCAAACACCTTAACTGCTAAGCCATCTCTCCCGGCCCTATTAGTATCTTTTAATATCTGATAAGTGACTATCATTTACCTACATCTATGCAACCAATAGTACCTATCATACTCATACAAAAAGGTGGAATTTAATTAAAATCTTCCAGGTTATGGATATTGCTCAGTAGCTAGAGGTGCTTGTTTGCAAAGCCTTACTGGCTCAGGTTCAATTCCCAAGTACCCATGTAAAGTCAGAGAGAGTAAATGGTGCATGTATCTGGAGTTTGTTTTGGGATTCTGCCTCAGAAAAGCCAATCTTCCTCCCCCCACCCCCAAACATAAAAACAGCAACAAAATGGTAGAGTACTCTTTTTTCAAGAAAGTACAGGGATTTTGGGGTTTGCTTTTGGTTTTTCAAAGTAGGGTCTCACTGTAGCCCAGACTGACTTGGGATTCACTGAGAAATAGCTCAGGGCTTGGGCCACTATGCCTGGCTCTGGCCGCATTTTTTTTAATACAAGGGCACAGTGCAGTTACTAAGTACTCCATTAAAAGATTGTGTATAGCTTAATAACCAAGATATTTGATGGCAAAGAAAATAAAATGGGGCTAGAGAAGTGGCTCAGTGTGTAAGAGCTTTTGTTGTGCATTCATGAGGCTGGACCTAAGACCATCTTAGATCTGTCTCTAGCGCCCACATTATCAGCTGGACGTACACACACTCATGTGCATGCATGCATAACCGCAGTCTTACTGGGTGCAAAAACCAAAAGAATCTCTGGTGCGGGCTGTTTGACCAGTCTGACCAAAAATTCAGCAGCTTCAGGTTCAATGAGAGACTCCATCTTAAGGACTTAAAGTGGAAGAGCAATAAATGAGAACACCTGACCATCTCTAGTTTCAGCATGTACATAGAGTGAGTACATGTGCACACACACAGTGAGAAAGGTTTGGGACTAAAAAAGCTGAGTGTGGATAAAGCACATGTTGCTCATATGTGAGTACTTGACATAAAACATAGAAGCTGTGATGGGCTTCTGTCATCCCGGCACACTGATGGCGAGATGGGAGACAGACACAGAGATTTCCCAGAGCTCCCAGACCAGCTAGGCTGGCGGGTGATGAGTGTAGCAGTGAACAAGACACAGAGACTCTGCTTCAAATGAAGTGGAAGGCGAGGACCAGCACCTAAAAGTTGTTCTCTGACCTCCACACAGCTGTGGCACATGCTTGCCTGTACTTGCACACATGGGCGTGCACACATAAACACCAAAAGATAATACAAAGTGCTATAGAAGTTTTTTATTAAGCTTTTAGCCTTTAATATGTGCAATTCAGTTTCAGCGAGAAGTAGTAGTGTAAGCAGTAGTCTTTTTCTCTTTAGCTTTTGTCCTTTTGGTGGGGGGGGTGGTTTCGAGGTAGCGTCTCACTCTAGCCCAGGCTGACCTGGAATTCACTCTGTATTTTCAGGGTGGCCTCGAACTCACGGCGCTCCTCCTACCTCTGCCTCCCGAGTGCTGGGATTAAAGGTGTGTGCCACCACGACCGGCTTTTTTTCCCCCCCTGATGGAATGAGGGGTTTTACAATTTAGCTAAGGTTAGCTTCACACTCATCCTGGTTCGGCCTCCTGAGTGCTGAAATTACAGATATCACTAGACCCAGCGAGAAAGTATACATTGTTTTTCTTTTTGTGTATGTGTAGTGTGCATGCATATATGTATTAGTATTTTATGGGTTTGGAAATACAGATATGTGAGGGTATGAATGTAGGCCAGAGATCAGTGTTGAATGTCTTCCTTAATCACTCTTCACCTTGTTGAGACAAGGTCTCTCTCTATACTGAACTCGGGCTTCCAGATTAAGTTAGTCTAGCTAGCCAAACCTGGAGTTCTGCCAGCGTGAATGACAGAATTACAGGCCTATGCTACCACTGCTGGCATTTACAGTTTCTGAGGATCCGGTGGCAGATCCTCACACTTGCGTACGAAGTACTTTACTGACTGAGCCATCTCTGTCACCCTGATCATAGTTTTATTTTTTAAGTATTTTAAAATATTTTATTTATTTATGTATTTGAGAGAGAGATACAGAAACAGGCAGAGAGAGAAAGAGAGAGAGAGAGAGAGCACACCAGGGCCTCCAGCCACTGCAAATGAACTCCAGATGCATGCGCCTCCTTGTGCATCTGGCTTACATGGGTACTGGGGAATCAAGCCTCGAACCAGGGTCCTTAGGCTTCACAGGCAAGCGCTTAACCATTAAGCCATCTCTCCAGCCCCATTCTTTTTTAAGAATTTTAATATTTGATTTTTTTCAGAGATAGAAATAGGCAGAGAGGAGGAGAAAGAACATGGGTGTACCAGGGCCTCTAGCCAATGCAAACAAACTCTTGTGCATCTGGCTTAACTGGTTTGTGGGGAATTGAACCTGGGTCCTTTGGCTCTGCAAGCAAGTGCCTTAACTACTTAAGCCATCTCTTCACCACCGCCCCTTTTTTTAGAGACAGAGAGATTTGGCATGCCAGGGCTTTAGCCACTGCAATCAAACTACAGACACTTATACCACCTAGTGCACCTTGTGTGTCTGGTTTATGTGGGACCTGGATAGTCAGACGTGGGGCCTTAGGCTTCACAGGCAAGCACCTTAACTGCTAAGCCACCTCTCCAGCCCTCCAACCCTTTTAAAAATAAATAAATAAATAAATAAATAAATAAATAAATAAATAAATAAATAAATAAAGTGAGTAAATGTATTTATTTATTTTTTCAAGCACAGGGACCCAGACCAAGAGAGAGTGAGAATGGGCATGCTAGGGCCTCTAGCCATTGCAGACGAACTCCAGATACATTGCCACTTTGTGCATTTGGCTTAACATGGGTACTGGGGAATCAAATCTAAGTCATTAGGTTTTGCAGCCAAGCACCTTAACCACTGAGCAATCTCTCCAGGCCGTTTGTTTGTTTGTTTTTTTGAGGTAAGGTCTCACTCTAGCCCAGGCTGACCTGGAATTCACTCTGTATTCTCAGGGTGGCTTCGAACTCATGGTGATCCTCCTATCTATTCCTCCCGAGTGCTGGGATTAAAGGCATGTGCCACCACGCCCAGCCAGGCCATTTAAAAAAAATTTTTTTTTCTTTCTTTATTGGAGAGAGAGGCTAATAGAGAGAAAGAATGGGGTGCATCAGGGCCTCCAGGAAACTAATTCCAGACACCTGTGCCATTTGTGCATCTGGCTTATGTGGGTACTGGGGAATCGAATCTGGGTCCTTAGGCTTTGCAGGCAAGTACCTTAACCTCTAAGTCACTTCTGAAACTCCTATTTTTTTTTTTTTTTTTTTAATAATTTTCACTGTCCACCTTTTTGTACTTTTTACATTTTTTTATTATTTATTTACTTGAGAGAAAGAGAGGAAGAGACAGAATGGGCACGCCAGGGCCTCCAGCTACTGCAAATGAACTGCAGACACATGCGCCCCCTTGTGCATCTGGCTTACATGGGTCCTGGAGAATCAAGCCCAGTTCCTTAGGCTTCTCAGGCAAATGCCTTAACTGCTAAACCATTTCCCCAGCCCCTCTGTACTTTTTTTTTTTCTCCCTGAGGTAGAGTCTCATTCATTGTAGCCCATGCTGATCTGGAATTCATTCTTGAATTTACAGCAACCCTTCTACCTCTACTTCCTAGTGCTGGGATTAAAGGTGCACACCAGCGCTCCCAGCTACCATATTCGTTTATTTTATTTTATTTATTTATTTTTTTTTAGGGTTTTCAAGGTAGGGTCTCATTCTAGCCCAAGCTGGCCTGGAACTCACTATGTAGTTTCAGGATGGCCTTGAACTCATGGTGAGCCTCCTATCTCTGCCTCCCAAGTGCTGGGATTAAAGGTATGTGCCACCATGCCCGGCTCAGCTACCATATTCTTAATTAAGGTAAAAATCATTCAGTGATGCCGGGCGTGGTGGCGCACGCCTTTAATCCTAGCACTCAGGAGGCAGAGGTGGGAGGATTGCTGAGAGTTCGAGGCCACCCTGAGACTACATAGTTAATTCCAGGTCAGCCTGGACCAGAGTGAGACCCTACCTTGCAAAACCAAAAAAAAAAAAAAAAAAATCATTCAGTGAGAAGCTCTGTGATAGAATATGTCCTAGAATGTATAGAACCCTAGATTAAGAAAAGGTATTTTATCTTTGGGAGTATAACTAAACAATAGACTGTCATATGGCTGGCTTTTCTCTGCTGTCATTGGCTGTCAGGTATACAAATAATTGGCCTTGTAGATAATTTTTCTTTTTGTTTAAATTACAGGTGCCACACATTGAAGCACTTTTGAAAAGAAAGATAACAGAACAGGAAGAGCTAAAGCAAAAACCCAGAAGATCGTGTACTCTTCCAAACTACAGTAAAGGCAGTGGTGATGTTTTGGGAAAGGTTTGTCATTTAAGCTTCTCAAATAGCAGTGCATTCTTTTTTGTTCTTCTGTTTAAAATATGTTGTATAAAAATGATAAAATAGTCTGTCAGCTTATTTGTAATTTTTAACTTGTTCCAGTAAGTTACTCAGTTTTAGTATTATGATAAGGGATTTGGCAGAGTGTAACACTGAAATCTTTAGTTACTATCATTATTGAGAGCTGTGGCAGAAGTTAACACTTCCTAGTTCAAGGCTAGTAATCTGCTTTTATGTTATAAGACATTTTGGGAAGCCATGTCTTCATGGGTGGCTGAAAGTAAAGAGAAATATCAGAAGTCTTCTGAGTTCCAAGTCTGTTAGCCTAGAACCCAAGGAAAAGCAACAAACAAATCTGCATTTGTGAAGGAAGGGAGGGCGAGAGGGAAGAAGAAAGGAAGGGTGCCACTCTGCTTTTTCTTCTGCCCCTGCCCCCTCTTCTTTAGTTGCCTGTGGCGCTTCCATCATATGAGTCCACATGGTGTATTTTCATTTTTTTCTTGATGTTGCTTTTACTCAGTCATAAACATTCTGTTTCACAGTTTTCCTGAGTTATAATTTCTATTTGCAAATATTAGTAAATCTTCAGTTAAGTGTTACTTCTTTTTTTTTAAAATAATTTTATTTTTATTTATTTATTTATTAGAGACAGAGAGAGGGAAAGAGAGAGGGAGAGTGAGAATGGGCGCCCCAGGGCCTCTAGCCACTGCAAACGAACTCCAGATGCGTGCATCCCCTTGTGAATCTGGCTTACATGGGACCTGGAGAATCGAACCGGGGTCCTTAGTCTTCACAGGCAAGCGCTTTAACTGCTAAGCCATCTCTCCAGCCCAAGTGTCACTTCTTACATGATTTATCATTATGTATTTCTTTCTTTCTTTCTTTTTTGAAAGACTTAAAGACTTTATTAGATTAAGAGAAGGAAAGAGACTGGGCTACAGGGATGTCTCAAAAGCCTAACATCCCAGGTTCGATTCCCCAGTACCTACATAAAGTCAGATGCACAAAGTGGCTCATGCATCTGGAGTTCCATTTACAGCTGCTAGAGGTCCTGGTATACCCAGTCTCATTGTTGTGTGTGTGTGTGTGTGTGTGTGTGTGTGTGTTTGAAAATAAATAAATAAAAATATTTTTAAAAAGAGGGAAAGTTGCATGCCAGCACTCAAGAGGCAGAGGTAGGAGGATTGCCATGAGTTCGGGGCCACCCTGAGACTCTACCTCAGAGAGAGAAAGAGAGAAGAAAAGAGAAAAAAAGTGCACAGAGCTTTTTTTGTTTTGTTTTGTTTTTTTTAAAGGTGGGGGTCTCACTCTGGCCCAGGCTGACCTGGAATTCACTATGTAGTCTCAGTGTGGCCTCAAACTCATGGCAATCCTCCTACCTCTGCCTCCCAAGTGCTGGGATTAAAGGCATGCACCACCATGCCTGGCAAGAGCTTTTTTTTTTTTTTTTTTTTTTTTATAATTCATTTTTCAAGGCAGGGTCCTACTCTAGTCCAAGCTGGCATGGAAATTACTGTAGCACTAGGCTGGCCTTGAACTCCAACCTCAGCCTTATAAATGTTTGGATTAAGGGCATGTGCCCCCATACCCTGACTCAGTTTTAATGCTATTAAGGTTTGTGATATATATGTATGTATATTGTTAAATTTTTCCATTTAAAATTCTACTCATCTTGTTGCTTTTACCTCCTCATTTGCTTTCCCCCATTGTGTTTCTTTTTAAATATAAAGAAACTGAAACTGAGGTATAAAGAGATGAAATAACATGCTCAGGGTTGTGTCACTAGCAAGTGGTGGTGATACATTGAAACCTGTAGATGATCTGGTTTCTATAGTAGATGGTTCACATAATACAGATTCCTACCAATCTATAAAAGCAGTCTCAGAGGAAATAGTCTCCTAGTTCTCTCTCTTCTTTTTTTTTTTTTTTTTTTTTTTTTTTTGGTTTTTCAAGGTAGGGTTTCAGTGTAGCTCAGGCTGACCTGGAATTCACTATGTAGTCTCAGAGTGGTCTCGAACTTGTGGTGATCCTCCTACCTCTGCCTCCCAAGTGCTGGGATTAAAGGCGTGCGCCACCACGCCCGGCCTAGTTCTCATTTTATACCTTCAAAATCTAGATAAGATCCTCAGAATTTCATTTCATTCCATTTTTTCCATATTCCTCCAAAAGCCAAACTCTACTCTATTAAGAGAAAACTTCCAATCCATTCACATCCTTAATTTTCCCTGATTACTTTACAAGAAAAAACAACATTCTTGGCATTTATCCTAAAGCTAGAAGACATAATAATAGAAATACAATGGGGAATAATGGGAGATTTCTCCCAAAATTGTATTTATAGTTTTATCATGATGACTACCTCTGTTAACTTGGACATTGTAATTATTCCTCCTTCCTTCCGTTAAACATGGAAGAATCAGTAGATTTTAGGGTGTTTTTATTTATCAGATGCTTAATTATATCCTAATATTCTAAATGGGTTTTGTGCTATTGTTACAATATTTCTAATGGTCACTAGTAAAAATTGATTTCATTTTTCATTCATTTTATTACCATGTATTAATTATACACAATAGATTCATTATGACCTTTTCATACATGTATATAATAAACTGTGATCACACTGATGTCTCAGTACTCTTCCTTCTCTTCCCTAACATTTATCTCAAATAGCCTTCCCCCTTTTCTTTGTCTCTCAGTGTAGCTCTGACCAGCCTTGAACTTGGATCTTCTTTGCCTCTCTTACTTGAGTTCGTGGGTTACAAGTGTGTGTCCTTTCTACTTCAAACCTTGTTTTTTAAAATCTACAGTCCACATATGAAAGAAATCATGCCATATTTGTCTTTCTTTCCCTAACTTACTTCACTTAATAAGAAAGCCCCACCCATTTTCCTGAAAAAGTCCATTGTGTATATATAAACCCTGTTTTCCTCATTCATTCTTCTGTTAATAAGCACTTAGTCTTGGCTGTTGTAAATAAACACAGTTCAGCTTAAATGTGCAGGAATCTCTTGCTATATGTTATCTTACACTGCTTTGGGTCTATACCCCCGAGAACCAAACACAGCAGGTTCACAGGGCAGCTCTAATTGTCATGTTTGAAGACCCTTCAGTGCTCGCTTTAGCAGCACACGTTCTAAAATTGGAACAATCAAGAAAAGATTAGCATTGCTCCTATACAAGTACATTTGGGGGGGTGTGCACATTCACCATGTATTCCAAGTTCAAAAAAGTAATAGAGGCCCATGATACTGACTTCATAGTGACTGGACTAATTTATGTTCCCACTATCTGTGTATTGAGCTTTCTTTTCCCCTGCAGCCTTGCCAGCATTTGTTGTTTTCCTGATTATGGCCATTCCAAAAACCTGGGTCCTTCATAGGCAAGCACCTTAATTGCTAAGCCATCTCTTCAGCCCCCTTAAAATATTTTTATTTATTTATTTGCAAGGAGACACAGAGAGAGAATGAGAATGAATGGGTATCAGGGCTACCTGCCCCTGCAAACAAACTCCAAACACATATGCTACTTTGTGCATCTGGCTTTACATGGGTACTGGGGAATCAAACCTAGGTGGTCAGGTTTGCAAGCCGGTACCTTTTAACTGCTGAGCCATCTCTCCAGCCAGATGTAAAGGCTTGTGGTTTTTTTTAGAACACGATCTCATTCTAGCCTATGTTGACCTAAGCCCAGGCTGGTCTTGAACTCATGGCAGTTTTCCTCCTTTAGCTTCCCCAAGTGCTGGAAATAAAGGTGTGCATCACCACTCCTGACTTGCAGAACAGTTTTTTATTTTCATTTAAGAATTACTTCTTTTGCTTATATTTGATTTGCTTCTGCTAATCTTTCTACATTTGCTAGAGCTCTTGTTTAATTTTATTTAGATTTATCTCTCTTTCTCCTGTTCCTCCCTCCTTTCCTGGCTCCCAGTGCTGGGGATTTTTTTAAAATTTTTTGACAGCTTCCATAAATATGCAATATACCATGATATATTGCAAGCACTCTCTCTCTTTCTCTCTCTCTCTCTCTCTCTC
Source organism: Orientallactaga sibirica (assembly GCA_036365145.1). Lineage (NCBI taxonomy): Eukaryota > Metazoa > Chordata > Mammalia > Rodentia > Dipodidae > Orientallactaga > Orientallactaga sibirica. Next base: position 7,493,070 of record JAEOAD010000061.1, read on the forward strand.
TCTCTCTCTCTATATATATATATATATATATATATATATATATATATATATATATATGTAGCAAGCAGTCTACCCTTGAGCTATACTTGGTTTACTTACTTATTAACTTCATTCAGGCTGCAAGATAGTTTTTTGTTTGTTTCGAGGCCTCACTGTAGCCCAGGCTGATCTCAAACTCAGGGTAATCCTACTACCTAGCTAACCTCCCTAGTGCTAGGATTAAAAATATGAGTGTGACACCCCAGCATCACAGTGTCTTGCTGTGTAGTGCAGGCTGACTTCAAACTCATGACCTTCCTCTCTCAATCTCCCATGTACTAGGGCTAAAGGTGTGTGCCACCACACTCAGTTAATTTTTTTTTTAATCTGTGTTTGAAGAGGATATTTTTCAGCTTTTTATGATTAGAGCTTTTAAAACTCAATACCAAAGTGTTTGCATTTATGGTTTTTAATTTCTGCTTTAGATTGCACATTTAGCACAGATTGAAGATGATCGAGCAGCAATGGTTATTTCTTGGCATCTGGCAAGTGACATGGACTGTGTAGTCACCCTAACCACTGATGTCGCACGTCGTATCTATGATGAAACCCAAGGTCGTCAGCAGGTGTTGCCCCTTGACTCTATTTATAAGAAGACTCTTCCAGATTGGAAAAGGTTAGAAAGAAAAAAAGAAAGTAATACTTTTTTCCTGAAGTATGTTGTCTATTTTGTTGTTGTTTTGTAATCCTAGGGCTTGAGCCTAGGGCTTCACACATGCCAGATAGGCTTTCTACACATCAGCTATAGCCACAATCCATAGTGTGTGTTTTTTATCAGAACTCTAATGAAAAATGATTTCGCAGAATTGGTTGTATGGCTCAGTGATAGAATGCTGGACTAGTATGGCAATGGCCTCTGGATTTGAATGAATCCTAGCACCACAAAAAATTTTAAAAAATAATAAATATGCCCCTAAAAGCTATCTAAAATGATTGTTGTGTGGCTCAAATTATAAACACTTTCCTGTTCATTGCCGACAAGTGTACTTCATTAATATTGTATAGTTTTTGATCTTTTGTCTTACTTAAGTTACACATTATTGATGAATATAGCATATATAACCCCTCAGCATATGCACCTACATATCTAAAGCAAATCTTTACAACTGGAAGGGTGTAATTCTGTTTTTATTGCTTATAGAACCAGATATGTTTATTTGGAGTAAAACTAGAGCTATGTGTCCTTTGTCTTATTTATGTATTGGGGGAAAAATATTTAGGTAGAAAGAGTCTGTTGGCATGTCCATCCACATATATTAGAATTGCCAGCAATAGAGTTGAAATGTAAAAGAGTATGTATAGGGCTGGAGAAATTGCTCAATGGTTAAAGGTGCTTGCTTATATAAGGAAAATCCATGTGTATAAATATACATGGATAGTATAGGACTAGTTTGTTGAATGTAAGGAATTATTACTTCATTTACTTGCCTTCATATGTGTGTATCTGTGGGGGGTGTGCGGGGGAACACGCATGCCATGACACATGTGTGGAGCTTGGAGGACAATCTCTGGGTATATGAGTCATTGTTTGCTGCTGGAAGGGCAGACTAGCTTACCCACAGCTTTGGGATTCACTTGACTTCATCTCCCATTACCTTAGGCATACTGGGATTTATAGATGTGTGGGTGGGCTATTGGTACGTGCACCACTTTTATATCCAGCTTTCTGTGGGAGCTGGAGAAGCAAATGCCACTCATGCTCCATATACTTTTAAAAATACATTTTTCGAATAAAACATGAAAAAATAGTCTTTTTTTAATTTAAATTTGTATGCCTGTTTTTAAAAAAATCACTTTAAAAGGCTAAAAGGAGAGCCGGCCATGGTGGCACACACCTTCAATCCCAGCACTTGGGAGGCAGAGGTGGGAGGATTGTCTTGAGTTTGAGGCCATCCTGAGACTACATTGTGAATTCCAGGTCAGCCTGAGCTACAGCAAGACCCTACCTCGGGGGTACGGGGGAAGGACTAAAAGAAATGCTACCAAAACAAGAATTAAAATATGAGCTGGTGCACTGGAGAGATGGCTCAGCGTTTAAAGATGCTTGCAAAGGCTGACATCCTGAGGTTCCTCAGTACCACGTAAAGCCAGATGCACAAAGTGGGCACATATATCTGGAGTTTGTATCTAGTGGCAAGAGGCCCTGGTGTGCCTATTCTCTCCCCTACCCCCTCTTGCAAATAAATAAAAAAATAAATAAAATAAATAAAAATAAATAAAATAAAATAAATAAAAAATGTGGCTGTGGAGATAGCTCAGTGGTTAAAGATACTTGCTTGCAAAGCCTGTAAGCCCAGGTTCCATTCCCAAGCACCCACATAAGGCCAGACGTACAAAATGGTGCCTGCATCTGAAGTTCATTTATAGTGGCAAAAGATCCTCAGGAGCCCATTCAAAATACTATAGTATGTAACTGTAGTGGCCAATAAAATTACATTCTCAGATTCCTTAAACAAAGCTTTATAAGGTCTATGATTGGGTATGCGTGAGAATGTGAATAAAAGTATGCACTCAGTATAAGTACTATGTTACTAAGCTCACATGTCAATTTCACAATCTAAAAATAGATTGAGGAAGTAAGTTTTGCTGGTGTTTTTTGAGGGGGGGGGAGTTTGAGGTAGGGTCTCAATCTAGCCCAGGTTGAGCTGAAATTCACTCTGTAGTCTCAGGGTGGCTTTGAACATGAGTTTTGTCCTACCTCTACCTGGGATTAAGGTGTGTGCCACCATGCCTGACTTGAGGAATTTATTTTTTTTAAGCTCATACCTATCAATTCTCAAATCTGCCAACTATTTAACTATTTTAAGCAGAATAGGAAATCCTAACAAGTAACAATTACTGTATTGATAAAGGATAGTGGCTTTTGTAAAAAACTACCATGCTTAGCTTCCAGCATATAAGTTTTAAACCTTTTTTTTTCTTTGTTTTTTGGGGTGTAGGGTCTCACTTTAGCCAAGGATGACCTGGAATTCACTACCTAGTCTCAGGGTGGCCTCGAACTCATGGCGATCCTCCTACCTCTGCCTCCCAAGTGCTGGGATTAAAGGTGTGCACCACAATGCCTAGCCAGCATATATTTTTATTTGGCAGATAGTGTTTTCATCTTTTAGGCATATCATTTGTGTAGTTGGAATTGATTCTTTGCACAAAACTGTGCAGTATATTCCATGTTTTTCTTAGTCTTAGGTTTTGAAATTGAAAAGTTTTATGTACCTTGTTTAATATATTTTTTACTTTTTAATTTAAATTTTAGACCTCTACCTCATTTTCGGAATGGGAAATTACATTTTAAACCCTTTGGAGACCCAGTCTTTGCCCGCAATTTGTTAACATTTCCAGATAATATTGAACATTGTGAAACAGGTAAAAAACCTAGTTGTGGTGGCTGCTTTGTCCAAATATTACATTTATGACATAGACCTTTACATTTATGATATAAGTCTACAAATTGTGAAAATTTTCTTTCTTACTTAGTTTATAAATCTTACTTTTATTAATATTGAATTCTGTAATATTTTTTATATTTTTAGTATTTGGTATGCTGTTAGGAGACACAATTATTTTGGATAATCTGGATGCAGCCAATCATTATAGGAAAGAGGTATGTATGTAATTTTTAAATCTAGTTCTGATTTTAACATGTTTTCAATTTTAACATATCAAATTCACATAAAAAAGTCATCTCATTTGTCAGGCATTCATGTACATGAATGTTTCCTTATAAATCTAACAATAGTGGAAGAAGGCCTACTGTGATCTAGTAGTAATTAGCAGTTTTTTAGTGTGTGTCTGTGGTATAGTGCATGTTGAATGTGTATGTGTGTGTGATATGCAATTTCCAGCTATTCTGTATTTCTCCATTTCTCCTCCACAACTAGCCCAGTGAGCTTCATCATCCTCCGGTGGTCTTTGCCTTCTTCAGGAATGGTGTCACAGGCATCTGCAACCATTCCTAGCTTTTCTTACTTTTGTTTTTTCCAAGGTAGGGTCTCACTGTAGCTCAGGCTGACCTAGAACTCGCTCTGTAGTTCTGTGCTGGCCTTGAACTCATTGTGACCCTCTTACCTCTGACTCTCAAATACTGGAATTAAATGTGTGTGTCACCATGCTTGGCAAGCAATTTTTTGTGTGTGATTTTTAAAATACTTTATTTATTTGCAAGCATGCACCACTTTGTGCACCGGGTAATCAAATCTGGGTCATTTGGCTTTGCAGGCAAGCACCTTAACCGCTATGCCATCTCTCTAGCCCCTTTTAATATGTTTTTTTCAGAGGTAGGATCTCACTCTAGCCCAGGCTTACCTGGAATTCACTATGTAATCTCAGGGTGCCCTTGAACTCATGGCAATCGTCCTACCTCTGCCTCTCCAGTACTGGTATTAATGGTGTGCACAACCACGCCCAGCTCCTTTCTTTTTATTTTTTACATGGATGCTAGGGATTGAACTCAGGTCCTCAGGCTTGTACAACAGGCATTCTTACCCACTAAGCCATTTCCCTAGCTCATAATTAGTATTTTTGTATGTCCTCAAATATGAAATAGAAAAGATAACGCAGGGCTGGAGGAATGAATGGCTTAGTGGGTAAGGCACTTACCTGTGAAGCCTAAGGACTCGGGTTCGATTTCCTGGAGTTCATTGGCAGTGGCTAGAGGCCCTAGCACACCCATCCTCCCTCTCTATTTGCCTCTTTCTCTCTCATAAATAAATAAAATCTTTTAAAAAATATTTTATTTTATTTTTTTTTATTTATTTGGGAGAGAGAGAGCAATACAGAAATAGGCAGGTAGAGAGAGAGAGAGAATGGGGGCGCCAGGGCCTCCAGCCAGTGCAAACAAACTCCAGATATGTGCGCCCCCTTGTATGTGGGTCCTGGAGAATTGAGCCTCAAACTGGGGTCCTTAGGCTTTGCAGGCAAGCGTTTGACCGCTAAGTCCTGTCTCCAGCCCAAATAAATAAATTCTTTAAAAAAAAAAAAATCACGCAAAATGTGTTTGGACAAGATGAGAATTTTACTAGTGAGGATAAAATCTACAAATAGAATAGGTAAACTAACCTTTCTATTTGTTTGTTTTTAAATTTTTATTTATTTGAAAGAGAAAGAGGCAGCTAGAAAGAGAGAATGGGTATGCCAGGGCCGCCAGCCACTGCAAATTAACTTCAGACACATGAGCCAACTTGTGTATCTGAACCTGGCTTGTGAATCAGACCTGGCTCCTTTGGCCTTTTAGGCAAGCGTCTTAACTGCTAAGACATATATCTTCAACCCCTGTTTATTTTTTGTTTGTTTGTTTGTTCTTTCAAGGAAAGGTCTCGCTCTAGCCCGGGCTGACCTGGAATTCACTATATAGTCTCAGGGTGGCCTTGAACTCATGGCAATCCTTCTACCTTTGCTTCCCGAGTTCTGGGATTAAAGGTATGTGCCACCATGCCCAGCTGCCTTTTTTTTTTTTTTTTTAATGAGAGAATAGGCACACCAGGCCCTCCAACCACTGCAATCAAACTTCAGACTCATGCCTCTCCACCCGCCACTTGTGCACATGTGCGATTTTACAGGCTTGTATCACTGTGCATCTGGCTTACACAGGACCTGGAGAGTCAAACATGAGTCCTTAGGCTTTGCATACAAGCACCTTCACTTCTAAGCCATCTCTCAGCTCCTCTCCACCTTTTGGTTTTTCAAGGTAAGGTCTCACTCTATCCCATGCTGACCTGGAATTAACTCTGTATTCTAAGGGTGGCCTCAAACTTATGGTGATCCTCTGCCTTCCAAGTACTGGGATTAAAGGCATGTGCCACCACACCCTGAGTCCAGCCCTTTTTTTATTATTATTTTTATTGATAACTTCCATAATTGTAGACAATATCCCATGGTAATTCCCTCCCTCCCCTCACTTTCCCCTTTGAAACTCCACTCTATCATATCCCATCCCCCTCTCAATCAGTCTCTGTTTTATTTTGATGTCATGATCTTTTCCTCTTTTATTTTGATGTCATGATCTTTTCCTCCTATTATGATGGTCTTGTGTAGGTAGTGTCAGGCACTGTGAGGCTGTGGATATCCAGGCCAATTTATGTGTGGCAAAGCATGTTGTAAGCAGTACTACCCTTCCTTTGGCTCTTACATTCTTTCCGCTACCTCTTCTGCAATGGAACCTGAGCCTTAGAAGGTGTGTTAGAGATATTTCAGTGCCAAGCTCTGACACCACTTCTCAGCACCATGGTGCCTTCTGCGTCTTCCCAAGGTCACCGCCATCTGAAAAGAGAGGCTTCTGTAACTAAAAGTGAGAGTACCATTAATGTATGGGTATGAACATTAAGAGAAGTGCTTACTGGGCAGTTTGGTGAGCATAGTATATACATTTAGCCAGACACCAGCAGACATTACACCCCTTGGGCTCATGACTACCCCTGTTGTAGGTTTTCAGTATCAGGGATGTATTCCCTCCCATGGAGTGGGCCTCCAGTCCAATTGGAGAGTGGTTGGTTTCCCCATAACAGACATGCCACTATTGTACCTGTTGGCTCATTTGTCCTGGCTGGCCAGATTTAAGGCTTGCAGTGTCCACTGTTGAGTATCTTCACTGGTAATTTTTCTCTCTCCCATTGAACTGTGTGCAGTATAGCTTTTTCCAGCTTTCTGTCTGCTGGTCCACCTGGAGGAGGCTTTCACTTCAGCTCCAGCAGGATTTCTCAGTGACTTTGCAGCCCAAGTATGTGGAGTCTTCAGCAGTAGTGTCTTACCATCTATTCCTGGTGGGACACTAAGGGCTTCGTCAATGGCCTGTAACATTTTGGGGGTGTCAGGGCCCTACCTGGGCAACAACTCACTAAAAGGTATCCCATTCCTGGCACTGAAAATTTTCTAGTAACAAATCTATGGCTTCTGAGCGTTCCATTGTCCAGAAAGTAGATTTCCATGTGACTTACTTATATCCTCTTAGAATTAGATTAGTCTTCCCTCCACCTTTCCTTTACTCAGTTTCTTCCCCTGACTTCACTTAGGCCTTTTCACCCCCATTAATCTGTTCTTCTACTTACATATATAAGTCCCCCCCCCCTTTGTATTCCCTTTGTATCCCTTTCTTATATCTCCTTACTGGCTTCTGCTACTGAGTTTTATTTTTACTCACAGAGAAGTCCAATCATTTGTAACTAGGATCCACATATGAGAGAGAACATTTGATATTTGGCTTTCTGGGCCTGGGTTACCTCACTAAGTATAATCCTTTCCAGATCCATCCGTTTTCTTGCAAATTTCATAACTTCATTTTTCTTTACTGCTGAGTAGAACTCCATTGTGTAAATGTGCCACATCTTCATTATCCACTCATCAGTTGAGGGACATCTAGGCTGGTTCCATTTCCTAGCTATTATGAATTGAGTGGCAATAAACATGGTCGAGCAAGTATCTATAAGGTAGTGATACAAGTCCTTAGGATATATGCGTAGGAGTGGTATAGCTGGGTCATATGGTAGGTCTATTTTTAGCTGTCTCAGGAACCTCCACACTGATTTTCACAATGGCCAGATTACATTCCCACAGTGTAGAAGGGTTCCTTTTTTTTCCACATCCTCGCCAGCATTTATGGTTGTTTGTTTTCTTGATGGTAGCCAATCTGACAGGAGTGTGGTGGAATCTCAGTGTAGTTTTAATCTGCATTTCCCTGATGACTAGGGATGTAGAAGATTTTTTTAGATATTTATATGCCATCTGTATTTCTTCTTTTGAGAACTCTATATTTAGTTCCATGGCCCATTTTTTAATTGAGTTGTTTGATTTTTATTATTTAATTTTTTGAGTTCTTTGTATATCCTAGATATTAATCCTCCAAAAGATGTATAGCTGGCAAAGATTTTCTCCCATTCTGTAGGTTGCCTCTTTGCTCTATTTACAGTGTCCTTTGCTGTACAAAAGCTTTGTAATTTCATGAGGTTCCAGCAGTTGATCTGTGGTTTTATTTCCTGAGCAATTGGCGTTATATTCAGAAAGTCTTTGCCAAGACCAATATGTTGAAGGGTTTCCCCTACTTTTTCCGCTAGCAGTTTCAGAGTTTCAGGTCTGATATTAAGGTCTTTTGATCCATTTGGACTTAATTCTTGTGCATGGAGAGAGATAAGGATCTATTTTCATCCTTCTACAGATACATATATAGTTTTCTCAGCACCATTTGCTAAATAGGCTATCTTTTCTCCAATGGATATTTTGTTGAAGATCAGGTCTGTTTGTTCCTTTCTTTCTTGATTTTCTTCTTCTTCTTCTTTTTTTTTTTTTAATCAAGGTAGGGTCTCCAGACTGACCTAGAATTCACTATGTAGTCTCTCAGTAGCCTCAAAGTCCTGGCAATCCTCCTACCTGTGCCCCCTGAGTGTTGAGATTAAAGGTGTGTGCCACCACACCTGGCTTAATGTAATTATTTTCATCAAATACTTAGATACTGTGTATGAAGCACAGTGATGTGTTGCTAAATGTGTTAAACAGTCAGCTCTTGGGAGGCAAGAAGCTCCTTGATTTGTAGCTTTTCCCAGTTTGCAAGCTATATACAGCCATGCCCTTACCACTTTCTAGAGGGTTCTGTGGAATCTGGCTTTTGTAGCCATTTTCCTCTGACTACAGTATGCCAACAGCATACTACTGCACATAGTGCATGGAGATTATTGCACAGAAGAAATCAAGACAAATGAGATAGCCACAGGAAACTCCAGCTAACATAAGTGAATACGCTGTTTCTAAATTTGTGGACTGGCTAGAAAGTCAGGATTCTAAGTGGAGAATGGAACCCAGAAGATATACAGAACCCTGATGTCTGATTCTTGCCTTGAGCACCAGTTTTTTCATCCTTTTGAGGGATTCAGAAGATAAATGATAAAACCTGGGTGTTTCAAACAATGTGGGGAATCTTAATAACTGAGACACTTGCACATACCCCTCCCCTATAGGCTAAACCTTAGTTAAAAAGGTGAATAAATAAATCTGCCAGCTCCATCTCCCATCCAAGTACTAACCAAGCTCGACCCTCTTTAGCTTACAAAATCAGGCAAGTTCAAGGTGGTATGACTGCTGACTACCACCTCCATCCATCTCAACACCAACTGCTTCTAAAAACTTCAGGAAATTGCCACTTGAACCTTGGCATTGAGTAGAAAAGAAAGAAAGAAAAATAATAAAATATTTTCCTAGAGAATTCCTCAGCATAAACAAATTCACTGTCATGTATTCCTGCAACCTACACTCCTATTACTTGAAATCTTATGATAAACATTTGGTTTCGTCCAGTGAGAGTAGTTTTTTAAAAATATTTATTTGAGAGATAGGAAGGTAGGAGGAGAGGGAGGGAGTACATATTTGATCAAAGCAGACATAGATTCTCTTCTTAGAAATTTGTCTTTATCTTTGAACTGGAATAATTTCCACATTGAAATGGAGAGCAAATATTAAGTATGCCCAACATATTTAAAGAAATGGAAGAGTTGAATATCAGGAAAAAACACCTGAAAAATTAATAAAGCGTCTAAAAGTAGAAAGATAAAATAAATTTTCCTACGTGGGCAAGGTTAGCAGCTTAGAAGGCTGGTTCAGTCACAACCTGGACAGAGAATGAAGCTGATGAAAAGCTGTGGTGTGGTAGGTAGCACACACCTGTGCTTCCAGCTCATAACTGGTAGATAGAGGTTGTTCTGAAGCCAGCCTTAACTGCCTGACACTCTTCAGGCTGGAGAAATGGCTTAGCCGTTAAGGGCTTGCCTGCAAAGCCTAATGACTTAGGTTTGTTTCTCTGGTACCCATATAAGAAAAATGAACAAGGTGGGGCATGTATCTGGAGTTCGTTTACAGTGGGTGGAGGCCTTAACATGCCAGTTCTATTTATCTGCCTCCTTTTCTCTATCTTCTTAAGTAAATAAATGAATAAATAAAATATTTAAAAAATTTTTTAAAAAAGGAAAAAGGAAAAAAAAGTTCAAAATAAAAAGGAAGTTTAAAAAACATGGAGAATAGAATGAAAAAATTAAAGTCTAGTTGCATGTGTGTTACACATGTTTGTGCACATGCAGGAGAACATTGGGTGTCTTTTTTTGTGTTGTTTTGTATCAAAGCAGGGTCTTAGTCTAGTCCAGACTGACCTGGAATTCACTCTGTAGTTCTAGGCTGGCCTCAAATTCATGGCGATCTTCCTACTTCTGCTTCCCAAGTGCTGGGATTAAAGGTGTGTGCCACCACGCCTGGCCTTTGGGTGTCTTTCTGCATATGTTTTTGAGACCGAGTCATCCTCTAAACCCAGAGCTGCCTTTTTTCCAAGCCCCAGCCATTCTGCAGCCTCCTTTCTCCCCAGGACTGGAAGTGCAGGCATGCATGGTCATGCCCAGCTGTTTATGTGCATGCTGGGGAATCAAACTCCAGGTGAATCAGACCTTCATAGGCCCTGAGGTGTGCATCACAAGCACTCTCTTACCTGCTGAGCCATCTCCTTATCCCTGGCATTCTTCATCTAAGATAATAGAAAATCCTTGAAAACTATAAATCCTGATAAATTGATAGCATGTGAGTCCAAGTGGGGTGTGTGTATATGTGCAGGTGGATGTGGGGGGCAAATGCGTATGTATACATATGGAAGCCAGACATCAAAATTTGTTGTCTTCCTCAATCATCCTATACCTTATTGTTTTTATTTATTTTTTTAAATCCTAAGCTTTTTTCTTTTTTTAATTATTTTAATCAACTTCATTAATACTGTCATCATTTTGACTTGTCTTGACTGTTATATTACTTCTTATATATACCAAAACCCATATTAAACAGTGAATTCTAATATATTTAGTTTTTAGTTTTAATTTTTTGAGAGTGAGAAGGAGGGAGAGATTGAGAGGTGGGGGGAGGGAAGGAGGGAGGGAGGATGGGCATGTCGGCCTTCAGCAGCTACAAACGAACTCCAGACACATGCGCCCCCTTGTGCTCATGTGCAGCATTGCATGCTTCCATCACTGTGCATCTGGCTTATGTGAGACCTGGAGATTCAAACATGGTTTCTTAGGCTTGCTTGGCAGGCAAGCGCCTTAACCACTAAACCATCTCTTTAGCCCCTGATTGATTGATTTGTTTGTTTGTTTGTTTGCTTGTTTGTTTGCTTCTCCAGGTAGGGTCTCACTCTGGCTTAGGCTGACCTGGAATTCACTATGTAGTCTCAGGGTGGCCTTGAACTCATGGCAATCCTCCTACCTCTGCCTCCCGAGGGCTGGGATTTAAGGCATGTTCCACCACGCCCAGTTGATTGATTGATTGATTGATTGATTTTGGTTTTTCGAGGTAGGGTCTCTCTCTGGCCCAGGCTGACCTGGAATTCATGATGTAGTCTCAGGGTGGCCTCGAACTCTCGGCGATCCTCCTACCTCTGCCTCCCGAGTGCTGGGATTTAAAGGCGTGTGCCACCACGCCCGGCTCTTGATTTATTTTATTTTATTTTTTTATTTCATTTTATTATTTTATGTTATTTTATGTTATTTTATTTTATTTTTTGGAGAGAGAGAGACAGATAGAGATGGGCGCGCCAGCAGTCTCTGAGCTGCTGTGAACGAAATCCAGATGCCTGCGCCCCCATGTGGGCAAGTGCAGCATTGCGCCCTTGAGTCACTTTGCATCTGGCTAAATGTGGGACCTGGAGATTGGAACCCGGTTCTTAGGCTTAGCAGGCAGGCGCCTTAACCACTAAGCCATCTCTCCAGCCCTCTGATTTATTTTTTAACAAATTTTTATTTATTTTATTTTATTTGAGAGAGAGGCAGAGTGTGAGTATGGGCACACCAGGACCTCCTGCTATTGCAAATGAAGTCCACATTCATGTGACAGTTTGTGCATCTGGCTTTACTGTGGAATTGAACCAGAGCCATCAGGCTTTGGAAGCAAGTGCCTTTAACTGCTGAGCCAACGCTCCAGCCTTATTTTTTTTTTTTTAAATATATGTCTTTGGGGTGTTTTTATTTTTATTTATTTACTTGAGAGAGAGAAAGAGGCAGAGAGAGCAAGAGAGAGAGAGAGAATGGTTGCGCCAGAACTTCCAGCCACTGCAAGTGAACTCCAGATGCATGCACCCCCTTGTGCATCTGGCTTACGTGGGTCCTGGGGAATTGAACTTGGGTCCTTTGGCTTTGGAAGCAAACACCTTAACCACTAAGCCATTTCTCCAGCCCCCAGACTTATTTTTTTTGTTTTTTGTTTTTTCAAGGTAGGGTCTCATTTTATCCTAGACTGACCTGAAACACACTCTGTAGTCCCAGGCTGGCCTCAGACTCACAGCAATCCACCTACCTCTGCCTCCTGAGTGCTAGGATTTAAGGTGTAGGCCACCATGCCTGGCTACAGTGAGGTGGGGTTTTTTTGTTGTTGGTGGTGGTTTTTGATTTTTGGTTTTTGGGTTTTTTTGGTTTTCTTAGGAAGGGTCTCACTCTAGCTCAGGCTGATCTGGAGTTCACTATGTAATCTTAGGGTGGCCTCAAATTCTTGGTGATCCTTCTAACCTCTGCCTCCTGAGTGTTGGGATTAAAGGTGTGCACTTATGGTGAGTTTTATAGTAAACTAAATAAGTAATTATAGATTCATAAATCATTTGACTTTTGTAAAGGGAATAATTAAAACAATTACAACATAATTTCCACGGTGATCCTCCTACCTCTGCCTTCCTAGTGCTGGGATTAAAGGCATGCACCACAACGCCTGGCTTTTAGCACTATTGAGTGGATATACTTTCTTTTTAATTTTTTTTTTATTAAGTTTTTTTTTTTTTTTTTTTTTTTTTTTTTTTTTTTGGTTTTCTAGCCCAGGCTGATCTGGAATTCACTATGTAGTCTCAGGGTGGCCTAAAGCTCGTGTCGATCCTCCTACCTCTGCCTCCTGAGTACTGGGATTAAAGGCATGTGCCTCCATACCCAGCTATTTAGTTATTTTTATTTATTTATTTTATTTAATTTTATTTTATTTATTTTATTTTATGTGCTGCCTTTTGTATCTGGCTTACACAAGTCCTGGAAAATTGAATGGAACCTGGGTCCTTAGGCTTCACAGGCAAGCGTTTTACCCGCTAAGCCATTTCTCCAGCTCATACATTCTACTTTATTGTGTGGATATGCCACAATTTATGTAACTTACTGAAACATGTTAATTTACTATTTTCATTAGGACAACCTTTCTTTGATTAATCTTTAATTTTCTTTTGGATTCTTAAAAAGTTCTTAAAACCATAACTTCTGGGTCATGCACAATGTTAAATTTGTAATACTTGTCACCCAAGTGCACTACTTTAAGTTGTGAAAATTCCTCATTTGAATTTCACTTCTCTGGTTCCCAGTGAAGCATAACACCCCTCCCCCAATCTGTGTTTAGCTTTCTTAAGTACATTCTTAAAAATCATGAACTACTAAATCAGTGGGGGTTTCTTTCTTTTATTATGACTAATCTGTTAAGTTTTCATTCTTTACTCCTTGCTATTCCTTTTCCATGACTTTTTTTTTTATTACATAATTTCAGTTCCTCCAGTTTTCATAGTACTAGCTTCCCTCTTCCCCAAACTGAGATGATAGTATTGCCTTGTAAAGATCCAGCTCTGTGCTTTTCTTTCTATATTTTCTTCACCGTCACTCTTTTTGCTAGCTGCATTTGGTTGCTCTAGCCTATAATCCCAACACTTGGGGGCTGAGGCAAGTGGAGTGTTACAAAGTCAAGCCTAGGTAGTGCATTCTGGGCCAGCCTGGGCTATACTGTGATATTCTACCACAAAAAATTTACCCCAGGGCTGGAGAGATGGTTTAGCAATTAAGGCACTTGACTGCAAAGCCAAAGGGCCACAGTTCTATTCCCCAGGACCCACGTAAGCCAGATCTTCAAGATGGAGACCCTAGTGTACCCATTTTTTCTCTCTCTCTTTCTCAAGTAAACAAAAACAAAAACTTTAATCCCAAAAAAGCCACCCTGAGACTGAGACCCTACCTTGGCATCTGCCTTTAGTTTAAAAAAAAATTATCCCAGACCATGACTGAGTGGTGAAGTGCTTTTTGCGTAAGCCTAAGTGCCTGAGTTGTGTTCCTAGCACCGTATTAATGCTGATTGTGGCTGCCTGGGCCTATAGTCCCAGCATTCAGGAGGTGGAGACAGGCAAACCCCGGGGGCAAGCTGGTCAGCTACACTAACTGAATCAGAGATCTCTGGATCCAATGAGAGACCCGAGACCCTGTTTCAATAACTAAGGTAGAGAGTGAGAAAAATATTAGATGTTAACATCTGGCCTCCCCATACATACATGCAGGTATACTTCCCCCATGCCCGTGCACACAAACATGTGCCGCAGGTCTGTGAACATACATATACATGTAAACAGCAAAAAGGTAAATATTTAATAGGAAACAAATTTGGTTAAAGCCGCTTGATCCTTGGCCATGGGTTTCAGAAGCACAGAGTCTCATGCTTGAGCCTCTCTAGCTTCTTTCCTCTTAGCAATCAATACACTGATACCACTTTTTCCATTTGTAAGGTCACTGTTCTTGTTTGACTATTACTTGAAAACTAATCTGACTTCCCTCCCTGTCTCTGGAATTTTCACCCCAGTTCATTTTACCTATCAGTAGCTTATTAGTTTTTGCAAAAATAATTACCATGATCATGCCATTTTTAATCCAAGAAGAGTTAAATGACTTTTTCTCTTTTCTTAGAGCAGTTGAAGCAAAGTTATTTGCTGAATAATATCTTTTTCCTTGTAATAGGTTGTTAAAATTACACACTGCCCTACACTGCTGACTAGAGATGGTGATCGAATTCGAAGTAATGGAAAGTTTGGGGGCCTTCAGAACAAAGCTCCTCCGATGGATAAGCTGAGGGGGATGGTCTTTGGAGCACCAGTACCAAAACAATGCCTGATCTTAGGAGAACAAATAGGTAAGCACAATAAGTATCTAACACTTCCTAATTTGATTTTAATCTTATGGCTGGCTGAAGAGATGGCTCAGTGGTCACAGGTACCTGCTTGCAAAGCCTGTCAGCATGGTTCAGTTCCCCAGTACCCATGTAAAGCCAGATGCGCAATATGGCATATGCATCTGAACTTCTTTTGCAGCTTCAAGAGCTCTTTCTCTTTCTCTCTTCCTTCCCTTTTCTCCTCCCTCATCTATCTCCCTCCCTCCCCCGCTCTAAAATTAAAAAATAAAATAATGAATAAAGGCTTATGTTTTTAGATTGTAGCATAACAAATTAACCAGTAATTAAAATAATGCAAAATGTTCTTCCTATACAACAAGCTATCATATCAGGTAGTTGAAAGTTGTGTATGGTGACCTGGAACTCAGTCTATAGCCCATGCTGGCCTTCCTAGCTCATCCTCCCAAGTGCTGGCATTAAACATGTGCACCACCAATGCCCTTTCCTCTTCCCCTCCTCTATGTGTGTTCTTGTATAACCTTTCAGTTTTTGTTTTGCTTCCCTTCTTTGAGACAAGGTCCCCCAGTGATAGCTCAGGCCTCTTGAGCTCATAATCCTCCTGCCCCTGCCTCAGGAATGCTGGTATTATAGCTATTCATCACCCAGTCCACGGATGCACATTTTAGATAGTAAATCCTTTAGGTTTTGTGGGTTCAGGCATAACATTATGGACACTGTGAAGATATTTATACAACCACTTGCCATGTTGCCATGTTGCCATGTAAGTACTCATAAAAACTGGGCACACTCCTGTTGAGATGTTTGATTTACTAACACTTAGCTACTGAAGGTCACTGTATTTAATATCTAGTGCAGACAGGCAATAGTCTCAAGTTGGAGGGATATATAGTGTCTTTAGGCAAAGTAACTTAAGTTGGTTTTTTTTTTTTTTTTTTTTTTTAAAGATTAAAGAGAGTGTGTGTGTGTGGGGGCACCTCAGGGCTCATAGCCACTCCAAATGAACTCCAGAGGTATACATCACTTTGTGCACCTGGTTTTTTAAAAAGTTAATTAATTAATTAATTTGGCAAAGAAAGGGGGGAGAGAGAATGGGCATGCCAGGGCCTCCAGCCACTGCAAACTCCAGATGTGCGCCCCTTTGTGCATCTTGCTAATGTGGGTCCTGGGGAATTGAATGTAGGGCCTTTGGCTTTGCAGGCAAATGCCTTAACCACTAAGCCATCCCTCCAGCCCTGTGCACCTGGTTTTATGTGGGCACCTTTAACCACTGGGCCATCTCTTTAGTCCAACTTAATTTTTTTAAAATTTTTATTTTATTTATTTATTTATTTATTTATTTATTTATTTATTTATTTATTTATTTATTTTTGGAGAGAGACAGAGAGAGATAGAGAGGAAGAGGGAGACAGAGATGGGCGCGCCAGCAGTCTCTCAGCTGCTGTGAACGAAATCCGGATGCATGCGCCCCCTTGTGGGCAAGTGCGGCATTGAGCCCTTGCGTCACTTTGCATCTGGCTAAACGTGGGACCTGGAGATTGGAACCGCTGGACATTGGAGCCAGTGTTCTTAGGCTTAGCAGGCAGGCGTCTTAGCTGCTAAGCCATCTCTCCAGCCCCCAACTTAATTTTTTAAATAATTTTTTGTTTGTTTTTCTGTTTGTTTATTTATTATTTGAGAGCGACAGAAAGAGGCAGATAGATAGAGAGAGAATGGGCACGCCAGGGCTTCGAGCCACTGCAAATGAACTCCAGGTGCATGCACCCCTTTGTGCATTTGGCTTACATGGGTCCTGGGGAATCGAGTCTTGAACCAGGGTCCTTAGGCTTTACAGGCAAGTGCTTAACTACTAAGCCATCTCTCTAGGCCCAACTTAAGTTTTTTTGAAAGTGTTTTTGAAAGGATTCTGTGTCAAATATTAACTGTCTGTTAAAAGTGGTGGTTTGGCCAGGCATGGTGGTGCATGCCTTTAATCCCAGCACTTGGGAGGTAGAGGTAGGATTGTTGTGAGTTTGAGGCCACCCAGAAACTACATAGTGAATTTCAGGTTAGCCTGGACTAGAGTGAGAACCTACCTTGAAAATCCAAAAAATAAATAAATAAATAAAAATGGTGGTTTGGTCCTTCCCTCCCCAACTACCCCTCTGCCTCCCTCCTTCTCTGAAAAGACAATGCTTAGGGCCTGGCCAGATGGCTGAGGTTAAAGGCAGTTGTTTATAAAGTCTGCTTACATGGGTTCAAATCCCCAGCACCCACTTAAAGCTGGATGCAAAGTGGCACATGCTTCTGCGATCTCAATAGGTATACTATAATTAGAAGTAAAACCAGGAGTTTCCTAAGCTCCCAGGCCAGCCAGTCTGATGCTCATTTGCCGCCTGGCAGCAGCAATGATCCTGGGTCAAAGAGGGTGGGGCATGGACACCTGGATATTGTCCTCTGATCTTCACATAGGCATCGTGGTGTATGTGCCCTTACACTCATGAGCAACAGTTAATTTAAGATTGTCATGCTCTACCAACTGTGCTAGCCGGGAACTCTAATAATTAATTTTAAAAAGGGAAAGCTCACTAAGTTGCAGCATTGCAGCTTCAGTCTTTGTTGCCCATCAGTCTTCATGGGGAAGTAATGCTTTTGTAGCAGTACAACATTTAGTGCCTTTTCTGCTAACACCTCTTCCCTTTTCCCTTTGTGGAAGTATAATGAATGTTTTTCTATCAGGCAGCATGTAAACATTGAGAGAGACTACGATTGACCAAGCACTTTTCCATAGAGAAGTCTTGATGGCTGAGAGTATGGTTCAGTGGTAGGGCTCTTGCTTAACTGGTGTAAGGTTGTGGATTCTATCTCTAGCACTGGTGGTAATTGAAAACTTTTTCCTAACACAAATAAACTAAGTCAAGCATTTAAGAAAAATTTAAATTTAACAAGCTAGTGTTATAGGCTCAGCTATACTTGTTTATTTGTTTACATTGGTTTTAAAGTAGTTTCCCTGTGTTACAGTAATACACATGAATTTGATGTGATATTAGTAATTTGTTCAAATACCTGGTTCTTTGCAGACCTTCTTCAACAGTACCGCACTGCTCTGCACAAGCTGGACACTGTGAATGAGGACTTCAATGTTCAGTTACAGTACCTTCGCACTCCTGATATGAAGAAGAAAAAGCAAGAACTTGATGAACAGGAAAAAAGTCTAAAACTAATAGAGCAAAAACTTGGTATCTATTTATTGTTATCTTGTTTTTGCTTAGAGATACATGTTTATGAAGAGAGAATGTCCAGCTACCATCTTGAACTTAAGCTGACAGGAAACACTTAGCTTCTCCCCTCTTTCTTTTGGTGGGTGTAGTGTTTCCACATGTGTGTGTGAAGGCCAGAGGAGAACATCTTTTATCACTCATTCACATACTTGTTTCATTGAAATAGGGTCTTTCCCTCATCTTGGAGCTTCTCCCCATTGAGTTACAGATGTGTGCTGCCATGCCAGTTTTCATGTGGGTTCTGGGAGTTAAACTTGGTGGTGTCTGGCTCAAGAGACCCTCATACTTAAGCAGCACACACTCTTAAACTGCAGAACCATCTCTTCCCCAACCTGAAAACTGAACTTTTGTTTTTCCCCAGCAACAGTAAGGGAGATTCTTAGTATTATTTCATTATTCCTTTTAGTAAATTAATACATGTTATATTTACTTTTGGGGGGGAGTTGGTTTTTTCAAAGTTGGGTTTTACTTTAGTCCAGGCTGACCTGGAATTCACTATGTAGTCTCAGGGTGGCCTTGAACTCATGGTGATCCTCCTACTTTAGCCTCCCAAGTGCTGGGATTAAAGGTGTGCACCACCATGCCCGGCTTAAGTAAATTTTTATTTTATTTTATTTTATTTTATTTTATTTTATTTTATTTTATTTTATTTTATTTTATTTTATTTTATTTGGTTTTTCAAGGTAGGGTCTCGCTCTAGCCCAGGCTGACCTGGAATTCATTATGTGAAAGGCATATGCCACCATGCTCAGCTTGTATTTACCTTTTTTCATATTCCAATTTTTTTAAATTTCAATATTTGAAATTTGCAGGTATGACTCCTACACGTAAGTGTAGTGACTCATTGCGTCATTCAGTAAAGGTTGAGTTGACAGGCTCTCCAATTCCTGCTAAAAGAATGAGAAGAGAATCTACAAGACAAAATAGGTGAGTGTGTGTAACCCAAGATATTGTCATTGGTTAGTTTATCAAAGATCCTGGGGGTGGTTGTACCTTAGAAACCATGTTTATTTCTAACTTTCCTCTGAGCCAGACATAATATTAAAAAAATCTTGCTGGGCATGGTGCATGCCTTTAATCCCAGCCCTTGGGAGGCGGATCGCTGTGAGTTCAAGGCCAGCCTGAGACTAGAGACTGAGTGCCTGGTCAGTGACAGCTAGAGTAAGACCCTGCCTTGGAGCGAGGGAGGGACTCTAAGCAGGCTGGGATTTGTAATTCATTGATAGAGTGCTTGTCTGACATGTGTGAGGCCACAGGCTTTGTCTTCATACTGTTTAGAGTATAGTCCACAAAGGCTGAGTATTATGAAATTACATAATAGTCATCTTCTGTACATCCAGCTTTCTAAACAATTATATTTGGAAATGTTCATTGTTTTTATCTTTTAAAAGCCAATATAAAGAGAAGCCAGTCTGGACTACAAAATAAGACCCCTTCTCAGCCTTTCTCTTCACCCACCCACCCTTGCAAAAGATTTTGTAATAATTTAGAAGTGGTAGAATTTAAATATTTTTGGTAGTTGTTATAATATTTACAGTAGAAGTAATCTTTTCACCAGTCATACATGTAGAGAGATCAAGTGCAAAACGAGATGAAGACATTAGGGTTGTTTTTGTTTTGGAGGTAGGATCTCACTTTAATCCATGCTGACCTGGAATTCACTTTGTAGTCTTAGGCTGGCCTCGCACTCACAGTGATCTTTTTTTAAAGAATTTTATTTATTTATTTATTTATTTATTAGAGACAGAGGGAAAAGAGAAAGGGATAGTGAGAATGGGCATGCCAGGGCCTCTATACACTGCAAACGAACTCCAAACACGTGCACCCTCTTGTATATCTGGCTTACGTGGGACCTGGAGAATTGAATCAGGGTTCTTAGGCTTTGAAGGCATGTGCCTTAACTGCTAAGCCATCTCTCCAGCCCTCACAGTGATCTTACCTCTGCCTCCCAAGTGCTAGGATTAAAGGCAAGTGCCACCATGCCCAATGAGATTAGTCTTAATAACAGATTTTGCTGAATCCAATATCAAAAATAATATTTCAACATTCAAATGCTATAAAAGTTATTAATGGGCTGCTGTTTTGCATTCTTTCTTTCATCAGTGTCTTCACATTGCAGAAAACAGCAGTTCTCATTAACAGTGCAGGTGCTCTGAAGCAAAACATGGCCAGTGGCACCTGCACTGAATAGTGAAAGTATAACGAGTTTTTGATGACAGATCACATGACTTGGCCATCCTCGCCCAACCCATTCATCCCCTAGAGGCAACTTCTAACTATGAAGTTTTAGCTATTCACTTGTTGCCTCCATTATTACAATGGACTTCTGGGTATCTAAGCAACTTCAGATACATTCCCTTCCTTCCCAACAGGATGAGTGAGCCATGCTTACCTGAACTAAGTTGTTCTAAATTACTTGAGAATTTAAGTATTAACATTACTGTTTAGTTTAATTCTAGTTCACAACTAAGATCGCCATGCTTTGTTCAAAGATAGAAAACCACAAACTAAATCTTTACTATTGTGGCTATGAGTTCTTTTTTTGTTGTTTTTTTTTGGTAGGGTCTCACTCTAGCCCAGGCTGACCTGAATTCACTATGCAGTCTCAGGGTGACCTCGAACTCACGGCAATCCTCTCAACTCTGCCTACAGAGTACTGGGATTAAAGGCGTGAACCACCATGCCTGGCTTATTTTGTACCAGACAAATTTAGGTGCTGTGTGGTAATAATGTCAAGAACCTTACCCAGGGTACCAGTCAGTGCTCCAAACATCAGACTCACTTAAGTCTTCAGTCTCTGTCATTCTTAAGCTCACACTAAATTTTATTTATGTATACTTAGATTTTTTTTGGTATGTTACTTTTTCTGGCTTTGAATTGCCTTTTTTCTCTCACCATATATCTTGATTACATCATCTTTCTCCCACACTAGTGATGGTAACTATCAGTTTTCTGCAAGTATGCCATCCTGGGGCTTCCTTGACTAATCTTTTAGGTTGAATATGCTGGTACTTGAGTTCCATGCTACTTTCTCTCATAACTTCCTTTTAAAAAATGTGCTGAAAAATATCAGCCCATTTATGGCTGAAACTGCCTTCATTCTTACTTTCAAGTAGTTTCCTGGGGAAAGCAGGAGAAAAGTGTGTTTAGAATACACTAGAGGCAAAAGAATTTGGAAATAATCTACAAATAAATGGGAAACAGCCTGATGGAACCTCAAATAGGCTTTGGATCAGAGTCAGTGTATACAAAATACAAATGAGAAATCTGGGCTGGAATAATG
This sequence comes from Orientallactaga sibirica, assembly GCA_036365145.1. NCBI lineage: Eukaryota > Metazoa > Chordata > Mammalia > Rodentia > Dipodidae > Orientallactaga > Orientallactaga sibirica. Next base: position 7,514,565 of record JAEOAD010000061.1, read on the forward strand.
CCTCAGCAGTTAAGGCACTTGCCTATAAAACCTAATGACCCAAGTTCGATTCCCCAGAACCCACGTAAAGCCAGATACACAAAGTGGACATGCACCCGGAGTTTGTTTGTAGCTGGAGGTCCTGGTGTGCCCATTATCTCTCTGCTAGGCATGGTGGCACAGCATTTAATTCCAGCACTTGGGAGGCAGAGGTGCAAGGATTGCTGTGACGTCTAGGTCAACCTGTGCTACAGCAAGACCTTACCTCAGGAAAAACAAAAACAGCCAGGCATGGTGGCGCACGCCTTCAATCCCAGCACTCAGGAGGCAGAGGTAGGCAGATCATTGTGAGTTCAAGGCCACCCTGAGACTTCCTAGTGAATTCAGGTCAGCCTGGACTAGAATGAGAACCCTACCTCCAAAAACCAAAAAAAAAGAGAGAGAGAGAATCTCGAAAAACCAAAAAAAGAGAGAGAGAGAAACCCAGCTCCAGTGGGGTGATGAGGACAGAATGGGAACAGAGAAGCCACAGCAAGAATATGACATGAAACTCTGAACACTTGGTTCTCTGTCTCCATGCATCAAAAACTGCCACCACATTAGACAATGATGAAGCCTTTGGTTCAGTGTCTGGGGTTACCAGAACCCTGTCTGGTACTGTCCTCTGGGAGCCAGCAGCCAATACATGACTCTACCCACAGTGACAGCAAAGCTACAGCTCCACATATTCTGCTCTGCTTTGCTGCCCCACTTATGCTTCCCACTCAGAGAAGATAGTAATGTGTGAACAGTTCTGTTTTTCTTCTTTCTATTTTTTATTTTTTGAGGTAGGGTCTTGCTCTAGCACAGGCTGGCCTGGAGTTCACTGTAGTCTCAGGGTAATCTCAGACTCACAGTGATCCTCCTACCTTGGCCTCCCAAATATTGGAATTAAAGCTGTGTACCACCACACCCAACTCCTATTTATTAAATGTAATTATACCACCCAGAATTATACATTATGAGAGAAAAAATAAATATAACAACCCCAGAAAGATAATTCAGTAGACAGACTTGATTTTTATTTTTATTTATTTATTTGAGAGCGACAGACACAGAATGGATGCATCAGGGCTTCCAGCCACTGCAGACAAACTCCAGATGTATGCGCCACCTTGTGCATCTGGCTTTTGTGGGTACTTAGGGAATTGAGCCTCGAACCGGGGTGCTTAGGCTTCACAGGCAAGCACTTAATCGCTAAGCCATCTCTCCAGCCCCAGACTTGACTTTTATTTATTTATTTATTTGTTTGTTTGTTTGTTTATTTATTTATTTATTTGGAGAGAGAGAGAGAGAAGACAGAGATGGGTGCGCCAGCAGTGTCTCAGCTGCTGCGAACGAAATCCAGATGTGTGCGCCCCCTTGTGGTCAAGTGCGGCATTGCGCCCTTGTGTCACTTTACATCTGGCTAAACGTGGGACCTGGAGATTGGAACCGCTGGAGATTGGAACCAGCGTTCTTAGGCTTAGGAGGCAGGCTCCTTAACCCCTAGGCCATCTCTCCAGCCCAAGACTTGACTTTTTAAAACAGTTACTACAGGTTACAAATGTTCTTGCTGAAATTAAGTTTAATAAAAAAAACTGAAATCAGTGAAACTTATCTGACAAGTAGCAAACACATGAAGTGATAGGAGACATAGAGGATGAATTCAGACTATTAGGAGTCCCAGAAAAAACATAGAGAAGAAAGTCTTTCATGGATAAAAGAACTGCCCAGGGATAGATAAAAAGATGTATTGAGTGTCCAGCACCATGTCTCATGAAAGATGCACCAAGATTCTTCACAGTAAATGGGGGGTTTTATGTTATGAAGGAAAAGGGGAGAGCTAAAAAATGAACTAAATGGACAGACAGAACCTTTAATATGTAAGAGGAAATAAAGTTAGCCATTGTTTATTTAGTTTTGTAGTGGCAGAGTTAAAAGTTTCAGTTGAGGAGGCTGGAGAGAAGGCTTAGCAGTTAGGGTGCTTGCCTAAAAAGCCTAAGGACCCAGATTAGATTCCCCAGGACCTGCATAAGCCAGATGCACAAGGTGGTGCATGTGTTTGGTGTTTGCAGTGGCCTTGGCACACCCCTGTTCATATATTCTCTCTTATGCTCCCTCTCAAATAAATAAAAAGTTTCAAATGGAAAATTGGTTTATTTTCACCTAAGGCATCCTCCCTCTCCATCTAGTGTATCTTTGTTAAGTAAAGATACAAGGAAAACTTACTTAAATTACTAATCTGTGGGGGTTTCGATCCCTCTTCTTAGCCTAGTCTACGTAAAAATTGAACAGCTTCCAGAATGTGAGAGCATGTGAAATTAAAGTACTTTAACACTACTGAAATACTGAGATTTCGTCCATTTAATCAGATACAAGTTTAGTGTTTTTTTGACAATATGATTTTTATTCACTGTTCTTCCCCCTCTCCCTGTTACTTATTACTTTTCTATTCAGAGATTTTAACAATAGATAGCCAAGATGTACACAAGGAGCTCATTCAGAAGTGATGGTGAAGTGAGATGTCCAAAGGATCCATTCTTGCTTTACTTTTTGTATGTTTGTTTATTGTTTGCATTCAGAGAGAGAAGGAGAGAACAAGAATGGGCATGCCAGGGCCTCTTGCTTCTGCAAATGAGCTCCAGATGCATGCACAACTTTGTGCATCTAGCTTATTGTGAGGCACTAGGGAATTGAACCCAGGCTGTCAGGCTTTCGAGCAAGCACCCTTAACCACTGAGCAATCTCTTTAACCCCAGGAACAAGTTTTAATAGGAAGAGAAGAAATAATAAATGTATCTGAATGTTTGTGTTTTTTACTTAAGCATAAACTATTTGTTAGCTCTTGGGCTGGAGAAATGGCTGAGCAGTTAAAGGCACTTGCTTGCAAAGCCTGACGGACCTGGGTTTGATTCCCCAGTACCTATGTAAAGCCAGGTACACGAATGTACGTGAATGTATCTGGAGTTTGTATGCAGAGGCAGGTGGCCTTGGCACAGCCATACTTATTCTTGCCCCCTCTCTCTTCCAAATAAATAAATTGTTAAAAAGAAATACTTGTTAGTTCTTAATAGTTATTATGTCCCAAAGCTTATCAACTCTAAAATGTCATTAATTATAAGAACTGCCATAATTTTAGTTGATGACATTATATAGAGCATATGGGTTTCAAAGAAATTGTTAAATGTGACAAAATGTAGATCTTGGTCTCTGCTTAGCAGTATTATCATTGGTAGACTTGTCTTCTTTAGCAGACACTTGAGGTTTTTCATTAAGATTATAAGCCATTTCTCAAAAATGTGTGCCTTCTGTTTGGAGATGGTATGTTAGGGGACTATCATTAGAAAATTAAATATTTCGGTGCATTTGAATAAAATATATATATATGTGTAGAGATATGCCAAAGAAGTCACTATATTCATTGCAGTATTAGTGAAATTATGGGCATTTAAAATGTTTTTCCTAGTCTTATATTGTGACTTCTGTAATAATTAGCATTATAAAGTGCCTATTAAATGTTTGTGTGTGAGAGAGAGATGCTGGGCATCCAAACAAGGGCCTCATATATGCAAGTGCTCTACCACTGGTCTGCATTCCCAGGCTGTCTTAAAATTATAATTTCATTCAAAAAGCGGGTTGGAGCACTGTGTAGTGGTGTACTCCTTCAGTCCCAGCACTCGGGAGACCAAGGTAGGAGGATTGCCTTGAGTTTGAGACCAGCCTGAGACTATATAGTGAGCTCCAGGTCATCCTGAGCCAGAGTGAGACCCTATGTCAGGGACAGAAAAAAAAAAAGTGAGTTGGTGGAACAAGTAATCTGCAATTTGGATCTGAGTTGCTGCTGTCCAAAGGACTAAAATTCAGATTATGCATATACATTATAGACATGTTGTAGATATACAAACATTAACTAATTTTGCATACATGTGAAATTGAAATGGATAGTTTATAAATACAATTAAATTTCTATTAAGAATTATAGTTAGGCATGGTGGCAGACGCCTTTAATCCCAGCATTCAGGAGGCTGAGGTAGGAGGATTACTGTGAGTTCAAGGCCAACCTGAAATTCCAGGTCAGCCTGGGCTGGAGCAAGACCTTACCTCACCAAAATATAGATATTTTAGCATAATTCCATCCAGATAAGATGGAATAAGTTAGGGAAAGAAATTGTTCATATGTTTTTTTCTTTTTCTACTTCAACCAGGTTTATAACTAAAACAGATCTGTGAAAGGAAGTGGAGAATGAAGGCCAGTGATCTTACTAAGAATGCCTTGCCTGTGCATCTTTTTTTCAGAAGACCAAAAGGTGACTTACCAAACTGAATATGTCTGAGGACAGCACAAGAGTCTTGGCAAGAATTTCCATGTCTATCCAGATGGGACTGGACAGAACTATTCAGTTTTAAGAATCTCACTGGACAGTACCAATGTATTGGAATCATTCCAGTCACCATGCCCTTTGGTTGTTACCTTGCAAACGTGTCAGAAGTCTAACTCTTTGGACAGTGATGGTGAACCTGGCACATGGCATTTATTGATCCTGGGGAAAAGTATGCGCACTGTTCTTCATTATAATCATGAATATGCTCAAACTTTCTCACAAACAACCTCCTTGTTACTTTTGTGTGAATTTATTTAACAAATGTGTTGTTTTTTTTGTGTAAGGAAGGTTCTAGAGACTAGATATTTAATTGTAAATATGTGAAGAAAGCTAAATATCAGATAACATGGAAAAAGAAGTTGAGTGACAGGTAGCCTAAAGATTGTATCCTGAGCCAGGCGTGGAGGCTCACGCCTTTAATCCTAGCACTCCAGAGGCTGAGGTAGGAGAATTGCCATGAGTTCAAGGGTAGGCCTGAACAACATAGTTCCAGGTCAGCCTGGACTGGAGTAAGACCTTGCCTCAAAAAAAATAAAAACATTGTATCTTGTATATAAATAAGATGTAGCAGCATCAATTTTTATAAGTATTGTCCGACTTTATTAATACTAGAAATATAGTCTCAGCCTTAATTCTACATTTACAGTTTTTCTAATTTTATACTACTATTTTTAAGAGATTAAAGAAAACATACACTTACATGAACACAGGAAAGGTTTGTTAGGAAGTTGTTGCAAAATTTTTTTTAATTGTGTATTGATTCAAGCTAATGGTCAGTATATGTCTTTGTGTAAGTGTAAGACTGTTGGTCTGTGAAGTTATTTTGTAAGGAATACTTTGGTACAGTTTTCTGTCCCAGAAAATATGTGTTTTTTAATTCTTTCTGAATACTCAGCAAGGTCAATAAACAGGATCATTTCTCCCCTTCCAAATAGATAGTTTTTTTGGGTTTTTTGTTTGTTTATTTGTTTGTTTGTTTTTGAGTCAAGATCTCACTCTAGCCCAGGCTGACCTGGGGAAATCACCTTGTAGCCCAGGCTAGCCTATAATTCACTGGGGATCTTCCTGCCTCAACCTCCCTACCCCAAGTGCTGTGCCACCATGTCTGGCACATGAATAGATTTTCTTTTTAAAAATGAGATGGTTTAGTGGTTAAGTCACTTGCCTGCAAAGCAGTGGATGGGTATGGTGGTGCACATCTTTAATCCCAGCACTTGGTGGCAGAGATAAAAGGATTACCATGAGTTTGAGGCTAGCTGAAACTATATAGTGAATTCCAGGTCAGCCTGGGCTAGAGCAAGACCCTACCTCAAAAAATGAAGAAAAAAATGCTCTATAAAAGTTACCTTGGAGGGCTGGAAAGATGGCTCAGCAATTAAAGGCACTTCTTAGAAAGCCTGATGGCCAAGCTCGATTTCCCCAGTGCTCTCATAAAGCCACATGAGATGCACAAGGTGGTACGTGTGTCGGACTTCATTTGTAGTGGCAAGAGACTCTGGTGTGCCCATATGCCCCATCTCCTTCCTTCCTTCCCTCCCTCCCTCCCTCCCTTTTTCTTCTTGCAAATAAATAATAACGTTGGTAAGAACTAGTATTTCACAAAGTTTATCCTTGTATTGGAGCTCATTTGACTGTTGAAGAAAAAAGCACTGTGGCAATAATAGAATTAGTTACAGTAAAGATGAGCTTCCTGGTGTCATGGCACTTAGCTATGGTCCCAGCACTTGGGAGATGGAGGTTAGGGAATCACAAGTTCAGTACCATCCTCAGCTGTTTAATGAATTCAGGGCAAGCCTGGGCTACACGAAATCTCACCCTTTCCTCCCATGATAACCATGCCAGGAATTTTGCTGTGTACCTGTCATCTCAGGTACGTGGGTACTGAGGCCCCCGCTGGAGTGGGCCTCCAGTCTAATTAGAGAGCAGTATGTTTCCCCCGTAACAGACATGCCACTATTTGGCCTACCTGGCCAAACTTAAGGCTTACAGTGTCCACTGTTTTTCTCCATTGATAACATAGACTTGTATGTGAGTAGAAGAATCTCTTGAGTCTAGAAATTTGAGATCAGCCTGGGCACCACAATAAAACTGCATGAATTTTTTTTTTAGATCTAGGTGGGCAGGGTGGCTCATGCTTTTAGTCCCGGCACTTGGGAGGATTAGATAGGAGGATCACCATGAGTGAGTTCAAGGCCAGCCTGGAGCTACACAGTGCTTTCCAGTCAGCCTGGGCTAGAGTGAAGACACTGCCTCAGGAAAATCATTATCATCTTGGGGTGGTAAGATGGCTCACCTGTTAAAGGCATTTGCTTGCTAAGCCTGCCCAGGTTCAATTCTCATGAAGGTCAGATGCAGGTGGCCCAAGCATCCCATGTTCATTTGCAGTGGTAATAACGCACCCATATACAAGCACAGGTATTGGTGCAAATAAAAATTAAAAACACATCTATTTTCAGAAATTAATCTTGAGCTGAGGGTGTAGCTCAATGGCAAAGCATTTGCCAGCTATTTATGAGAACCTGGGTTTGACTGCCCAATACCACAAAAAAAGAGGGGAGGGAAAGAAAATTGGTTTTGGTGATAACCAATTATTTCAGTAAAGTTTTTCTGTATTTTCATGAGTTTGTCTGGAGGTTTTTTGTCAGTATATTAAGGTATTTTCCTTTCTACATTTACCAAATGCTGAGTTCCATATTAGACCAGGTACTAATAATGGGTTCCTTTGGTAATTTTTTTTAAGGACAGAAAGGATTTATTTTCAGCTCACAGTTTAAAGGGGAAGGCTTATCATTGGGGGAAGCATGGCGGGAGTTGGAAGTTAGGGTCACATGATCACATCCTCAGGGAAGCAGAGAGTGATGACTGCTCTACTTTTATCTTCTTTAGTATTTAATATTTTATTTATTTATTTGAGAAAGAGAGAATGGACCCACCACAGCCTTCAACTTCTGCAAATGAGGTCCAGATGCATGTGCCATCTTCTGCATCTGACTTACGTGGATCCTAGGGAATTGAACCTGGTCCTTTGGCTTTGCATTCAAACACCTTAACCGCTAAGCCATCTCTCCAGCCCTTTTTATTTATTTATTTATTTATTTATTTGAAAGAGAGTATGGGTATGGGCTGTAGTCCAGTCTGACCTGGAATTCACTGTGTAGTCTCAGGCTGGCCTCAAACTCACAGCAATCCTCCTACCTCTGCCTCCACAGTGCTGGGATTAAAGGCGTGCACCACCACACCCTTCCTGTTGATGTAATTTTTTTAAATAAAACTTCTTTTGATGGAGCTGGAGAAAGATGGCTTAGCAGTTAAGGTGCTTACCAGCAAAACCAAAGGACTCAAGTTCAATTCCCCAGTATCCACATAAAACCGATACATAAGGTTGCACATGCATCTGGAGTTCCCTTGTGGCTAGAGGCTCTGGTACACTCATATTCTCTCTATTTCTCCCTCTCTGCCTCTTTCTCTCTCAAATAAATAAAATGTTTTTAAAACACATGCAAAAACTTCTTTTGCCTTTCCAATGTTGGGACTACAAGCATATGCCACCAGGCCTGGGTAAAAAATCTTTTCTATTGATAATTTTCAAACGTGGCTCTGTAGGAGTCGGTGTCCATGTGCTGGAACCCTCACTAGAAAACAGCTCTCCCTCAGAATCATCTGGGGCCACTTTGTGCTGGCAGTCAGAGCCTGCCACTCTGCCGCCAAGCCTTGTGACCAGAGCTGCACCTGCACATCGCCTGGACCTTGGATGCCACCTATTGCTGCTTGTGCCCACCACCACAGCGTCCTGCGCCTTTTTTTTTTTTTTTACAAACATTTATGGGCTGGGGAGATGGCTTAGCAGTTAAGACGCTTACCTGCAAAGCCAAAGGACCTTGGTTCAATTCCCCAAGACCCATGTAAGCACAAGGGGGTGCATGCAACTGGAGTTTGTTTGCCGTGGCTGGAGGCCCTGGTAGACCCATTCTCTACCTGCCTGTTTCTGTATCTCTCTCTCAAATAAATAAAAAATAAAATATTTTTTAAAACATTTATTTATTTCAGAGGGCGGTGGGAGAGAATGGGTACACCAAGGCCTCCAGCCACTGCAAATGAATTCCAGGTGCATGTGCCACCTTGTGCATCTTGCCTATGTGGATCCTTGGGAATTGAACCTGGGTCCTTTGGCTTTGAAGGCAAGCGCCTTAACCGCTAAGCCATATCTCCAGCCCCCCCCCTTTTTTTTTTTTAACAATTTTACTTAATTGGCCTAAGCCTTTAAGGAGAGACAGTCCCCTGCTGTCTCATCCTGCTACCCATTCTCTTCCTGATTGCAGAGCACTCCACATCCGTAGGACCTCCCTGCCCACTTAGCTAACCTGCCAAAGGGAAACATTTTGGGGAAATTCAGAAGTGCTTAGAACTATGAGTGATGACATGAATTCACTATGCCAACTTTGTGCGGTGTCCCTGAACGCAGTGTTCAAAGGGAGAAGTCTAGTTGCACATAACTGCATCCTTTTGAAAAGGAGGACCTAGTCAGGTATGGTGAGCCACCCCTTTAATCCCAGCTGATGAGTTCCAGGCTTTGAGATAAGCCTGAACTAGAGTGAGACTGCTCAACAAAAAAGCTGGGCGAGGTGGCGCATGCATATATTCCCAGCAGAGATAGAGGCAGAGGTAGGAGGATCGCCATGAGTTCGAGGCCAGCCTGAGACTACATAGTGAATCCCAGGTCAGCCTGGGCTGGAATGAGACCCTAACGTGAAAATAAGCCCTAATAAACTAACTCCATACTTGAGAAACTAGAATAGACAAGCCAACTAAGCCTAAAGCTGGTAGAAAGGAGGAAATGGTCAAGACCAGATCAAAGATAAGAACAGAAAAAGCAGAACCAATGAAAACCAACATCAACTCTGAGCAAGCCAAGTGACAAAATGACAGATCAGGAAGACACAAAGTCCGGTTAAAATGATGCTGACTGTATAAACAAAAAAGCGATTACACACCCTGAGACATAGTGAATTCCAGGTCAGCCTGAGCCAGAGTGAGACCCTACCTCGAAAAACCAAAAAAAAAAAAAAAAAAATGATTACAAAATAGCAGTTTAAATGACTGCGTGCCAACATCCCAGAAGATGCTAGGTAGCTTTAGTTATTAGGAAAAGTCAGTTAAAACTCACAAGATTCTACTTCCTGCCTATGAGGATGGCTACAGTGGGAAAACAAAAGTGTTGGCCAGGCTGTGGAGAAAGTGGGACCCTGGGAGATGACTGATGGGAAAACGAAATAGTACAGCTGGAGTGGAAGACAGTTGCTTGGTTCTTCCCAAGATAAACACCAGGTGTAGGAACAGACAGACATACACACAGACACCTGTAATCCTAGCACGTGGGAGTCTCTGCAGGAGGATTGACAACCCCGCATGCCTGGGCTGTACTGAGATATCAAGCTGTAGCTGAGGTGGAAGCCTCCTGTTGACTAGCTGTCAGGATGCTGGAAAGAGCTATGCAGCCTATTGGGGGAGAAAAGGCCTCCACAGTCTTAACCAGCAGTAGATCCTGCAAGTTTTATGGCTGGACAGCCAGGCCAAATATATCTACTGGTGCAATCGTGAAAAGTCTGTTGTGGGGGAAACCAACTGTTCTTTGATTGGCTTTCAGGCCCACTCCATGGTAAGGAATTCATGTCTGCTACTAAAAACTTAATCAAAAGCCTATGGCTTGGGAGATCCTAAGCCTTAGGAAGGAAACTACTACTCTTGTCCGCTAAATGGACATATGCCCACCAAACTGCCCTCTAAATGCTTATGTTTATGTCCATATATTGCTTTAAAAAATTTTATAAGAGAGAATTGGCATGCCAAGGTCTCCAGCCTCCGCAATCAAACTCCAGATGCATGCACCACCTTGTGCGCATGTGCGTCCTTGCGCACTTGCATCACCTTGTGCGTCTGTCTCACGTGGGACCTGGAGAGTCAAACATGGATCCTTAGGCTTCATAGACAAGCACGCTAACTGCTAAAACATCTCTCCAGCCCTACTCTCAACTTTTGGTTAGAGAAGCTTCACTTTTCAGATGGTGGGGACCACTGGGTGACTCAAAACCCACCAAAGTGTTGAGAAGAAGCGACAGTAGAGTGTCCAGTTCTAAATGAGACATCTCTATTACACCCTGCAGGGCTCAGGGTCCATGATGGAAGGGTGGGGGGAGAATGCAAGAGACAAAGGAAGGGAAGGAGCGCTTACAGTACTGTCCTCCAAACACAAAGTGGCCTTCATATTCAGGACCTCACAGTGGCTGATGCTACCTACACAAGACCTGTGTAATAGGGGTAAAAATGATGACATCAAAATAGAAGACAGACTAGTTAGAAAGAAGGATTTCAGTTGAAGTGGGATTTGAGAGGAGAAAACGGTGGTGGGAGGGTAACTATGATCATGATATAGTCTATATTTATGGAAGTTATCAATAAAGAGTTAAAAAGTTAAAAGGGGGCTGGAGAGATGGCTTAGCAGTTAAGACATTTGCCTACAAAGCCAAAGGACTCGGGTTCAATTCTCCAGGACCCAAGTAAGCCAGATGCACAAGGTGGTGCATACATCTGGAGTTCGTTTGCAGTGGCTAAAGGCCCTGGCATGCCCATATTCTCTTTCTCTCTCCTTCTCGCTCCCTCTGTCTGACTCTGTCTCAAATAAATAAATAAAAGTAAAAAATGTAAAAAAATAAAAGTTAAAAAGGAGCCGGCCGTGGTGGTGCACACCTTTCATCTTAGCACTCGGGAAGGCAGGGGTAGGAGGATCGCCTTGAGTTTGAGGCCACCCTGAGACAATATAGTGAATTCTAGGTCAGCCTAAGCTAGTAAGACCTTACCTCAGAAAACCAAAAAAATAAATAAAATAATAAAAAAGGAGGCTGGAGAGATGGCTCAGTGGTTGAAGGCACTTGGCACTTGCTTGCAAAGCCCAGTGGCCTGGGTTTGAGTCCTCAGCACCCATGGAAATCCAGATGCCCAGAGTGGTGCATGTATCTGCAGTGAGTCTGTAGCTGCAAGAGACCCTGGTCTCTCTCTCTCTCTCCTTGCAAATAACAATTTTTAATTTTTTTTTTTTTTTACAACTCCAAAGCTGCCTGCTTGGGAGTCCCTGAAGGCCCAAGTCAAGGCCAAGGCAAAGCTTGCTGTCCAGGGCCCACCCCTCCTAGTGAAGAACTACTTTCTCCCACTAAGAGAGTATTTCAAGTACTTTTCTCAGAACTAACTTCCTCTTTACAAATGGACCGTGACGCCATGGAGAAGTCTTTCCTCGAATCAAGACAACTTCCCTTGTATGGCCTCTGTAGATAAGTCTGTTGGTTTTTGGGTTGCTCACATCGTTAAGGCACATCATCTGATTCTCAAGACTGGGATCCCCCTATCTTGCTTCCTGGGGGGTGGGTGGCACGCTGCTGTGGACAAGATCCTGATGTAATAGCGTGTGATGTACTTTCCCTGTTAAGTTTAAAATATAGAAGTTAAAAAAATATATTTATGTATTTATTTATTTGAAAGAGGGAGAGAGAGGCAGATAGAGAAAGAGCAGGAGTGTGGGAAGGAGGAAAGGGGAGAGAGAATGGTCACATCAGGGCCTCTAGCCATTGCAAACAAACTCCAGACACATGTGCCACCTTGTGTATATGTGAGTACTAAGGAATCAAACCTGGGTCCTTAGGCTTTACAGGCAAGCTCCTTAACCACTAAGCCATTTCTCTAGTCCCCTCCCCCTTTTTTTTTGTTTTTCAAGGTAGGGTCTCACTCTAGTCCAGGCTGACCTGGAATTCACTATGTGGCTTCAGGGTAGCCTCGAACTCATGGTGATCCTCCTACCTCTGTCTCCCAAGTGCTGCATTAAAGGTGTGCACCACTGCACCCAGCTTACAAATATATATATATATATCTTTTGTGTGGTTGTTGTTTTGTTTTTCGAGGTAGGGTTTCATTCTTGCCCAGGCTGACCTGGAATTCACTATGTTGTCTCAGGGTGGCCTCGAACTCATGATGATCCTTATATCTCTGCCTCCCAAGTGCTGGGATTAAAGGCATGTGCCACCATACCTGGCTCTATAAATACTTTTTTTTTAAAGAAAAGAAAAGAAAACCACAATTCAAGGCCCTGGAGATGCAGCGCCATGGTAAGATATTTGCTTAGCTGTGCAAAGCTGGAGATTTGAGCCTTAGCAGAAGGGAGGGAGGGAGGGAGAGAGTGAAGGAACAGTTATGAAGGAGGAAGAAAGGGAGGGAGAAAAAGAACAGAGAGGGAAGGAGAGAAAGACAGACTTGGCACATGTAGGTTACAGATTCTCACTGGCATCTTCTGAATTGAGGAACCTGGGAGCCCTGCGAGCAATAACAGTGACAGCGAGGGAATCCAGCATGCAGACGTGGTGGCGCACACCTGCAATCCCAGCGGCCCTTGCAAGGCAGAGGCAGAAGGATGGCAAGTTAGCGGCCAGCATGAGCTGCAAGAGTGAGTTCTAGTCCACCCTGCGCTATCTAGAAAGTCCTTGTCTCAATGAAGAGGGATGGGAGGAAGACGAGAGAGAGGCCAAGCCCATGGATATTTATTTATTTTTTTATAAAAACATTATTCAACTGGAATCCCCAGGAGGAAAGTGAACAGTTCTTGCAGGATTGAGATGCTGGAACTAAGTTCTGAGACCTCTAGTCTAGTGTTTTTCAGTTTCTCACAGGAATCCTGGCACCACGTTGCCCCCAAACAGTCTCTTAGAGAATATAACCTCAGACTATTTAAGAAAGAAAATACTTTGTTTTTACATTCTGCAAAGTTAGGAAAAAACCACGTAAGAATGTAATAATAAACTAGGATACTTTCTTCCCTGACCCCACCACAAGGCCTGAATATGAGGCGCTTGACTCACCTTGTATTTTCCACTAGTCAAAAGATCCCAGAGACTTTGGTCTGCCCAGAACACATTATTTGTGTGTGTGTGTGTGTGTGTGTGTGTGTGTGTGTGTGTGTGTGTTTTTGTTGTTGTTGCTTTGGTTTGGTTTGATTTGGTTTTTTTCAAGGTAGGGTCTCACTCTAGCTCAGGCTGACCCGGAATTGTTTTTTAACTTTAAAAAGTAGACTGGGGAGATGGCTTAGCGGTTAAGGCGTTTGCCTGCAAAGCCAAAGGATCCCAGTTCGGTTCTCCAGGACCCTCGTAAGCCAGATGCACAAGGGGCGCATACGTCTAGAGTTTGTTTGCAGTGGCTGGAGGCCCTGGCGCACCTTGCTACTCTCTCTCTCTCTCTCTCTCGTAAATAAATAAATAAATAAATATTATTTAAAAATAATAAATAAAGTGAACAGTATCCTAAGATGTCAGATGTCAACCTAGAGCACTGAATTAGAACATAGTGCCAGCGTCGGGCATGGTGGGGCACACCTTTAATCCCAGCACTCGGGAGGCAGAGGTAGGAGGATTGTCGAGAGTTCGAGGCCACCCTGAGACTACATAGTTAATTCCAGGTCAGCCTGGACCAGAGTGAAACCCTACCTCGGAAAAAAAAAAAAAAAAAAAAAAAAAAAAGAACATAGGGCCAGGCTACTGGGTTCTTCCTCTCTGAGAGTGTATTTAATGCATGATATAATGAAATTTCTCTAAATAGTAGTTTTGAGAGGGGGGGGGCAAGCGTTCCCTTTAACTATGTCTGACTTAGAACTCTGGGTAGCCCACTCTGGCCTCAAACTCAAGATCCTCATGCCTCAGCTTCCAGAGTGTTGGGATCTCAGACATGGGCCATGGCACCTAGGAAAGCCACTCACCAAACTGCCCTAAAAGCACTATACTTAATGTTCATATATTAATGCTACTCTCACTTCTGGTTAGAGAAGCTTCTCTTTTCAGATGGAGGTGACCACTGGGATGACCCAAAAGGCAACATAGTGTTGAGAAGAAGTGATGGGGGAATGCCCAGCACTGAAACACCTCTTTCACACCCTCCAAGGCTCAGGGTCCATTGTGGAAGAGGTGGTGGAAAGAATGTAAGAGCTAAAGGAAGGGTACCACTCCTTACAATGCAACTGCCCAGACAGAAATTGGCCTCGATATCCATGACCTCGCAGTGCCTAGCAATACCTTCACAAGACCCTCATAATAGGATGTGCGGAGTTGTGAAGGGGAAAGTGAAGGGGAGGGAAATATTTTATTGTTTATATTATACTTTTTATATTGTTTAAAGTTTATTGTCTGTAAGTATAGAAGTTGTCAATAAAAAATTAAAAAAGAAAAAAGAATAGCCAGGTGTGGTGGTGCACGCCCTCAATGCCAGCACTTGGGAGGCAGAAGTAGGAGAATTACCATGAGTTTGACGCCACCCTGAGACAACATAGTGAATTCCAGGTCAGCCTTGGCTAAAGTGCTACCTCAAAAAGCCAAAAAAAAAAAAAATGTTTTTTGTTTACTTATTTGAAAGAGAGAGAAAAGTAATGAATGCACCAGGGCCTTCGGCTGCTGCAAGCAAACTCCAGATGCATGTGCCACTTTGTGCATCTGGCTTTACTTGGGTACTAGGGAGTCAAACACAAATCCACTCTTTCTTTTATCAATAAATAATAATAAGGCTGGGGAGATGGCTCAGCAGTTAAAGGCACTTGCTTGAAAAACCCAATGGCTCAGGTTAGATTCCCTGGTGCCCCTATAAAGCCAGATGCACAAAATGGCACATGCATCTGGACTTTGTTTGTAGTGGCAGGAGGCCCTGGCACATCCATATTCACTCACTGTCTCTCACTCTCTCTCTCTGCATCTCTCAAATAAAATAATAATAATAAGCCAGGCGTGGTGACGCAAGCCTTTAATCCCAGCACTTGGGAGGCAGAGGTAGGATTGCTGTGAGTTCGAGGCCACCCTGAGACTACATAATTAATTCCAGGTCAGCCTGGACAAAAGTGAAACCCTACCTCGAAAAACAAAATAACAACAACAAAAAATAATAATAATAAGAGTAATAATAATGAGTCAGTAATAAAACCGTCAAACTTGGGGCTGCAGAGATGGCTCAGCAGATAGAGGTACTTGCTTGCAAAGCCTGCTAATTCAGGTTCAAATCCTCGGCCATCCATGTAAAACCAGATAGGCATTGATTTGCAGCAGCAAGATCCTGGCAGTAGTACACACACACACACACACACACAAAACACACACACAATAAAAACTAAGAAAAAAAACTGGAGAACTGGCTCCTAGCTAGGGTGATATCTTACTGCAACCCAACTCTTTCCTGTTTTCTGATTTTATTATTTGCATCGACATGTATTGGTGTTTTAACCTTTAAACAGATGTGTTAAGCAAACATAGCATGTTTTTCAGTTCACTTCAGGTCTTTTGGAATGACTACAGAAATTATTATCCAAATCCAGGCACGTTTGAAGATCAAAGGAGACACTGAAAATAATTAACGGTGTCAAATGACCCATAGCAGGAACTCCTCAGACTTGCCTGGGCCAGTCAGGACGTCTAGTGACCCTACCTATCTCTAGATAAGGGGGCTTTCTTCTTTCACCAGCCTTTCCCCACTAGATTTCATCCTCCCTTCCCAGCCCCATAGTGCTAGCGATTAAACCCAGGGCCTCCTTTGCGCTGGGCAAGTGCTCTGCCATTGAGTTACACCCATTGCCCCTTTGTGGTGACTTTTTTTATTTTCAAATTTTCTTGTATTATGTGCATTGGTTGTATGTATTCAGGCAGGCCAGGTCCTCTTGCAGAGGGACACCAGGTGCTCACACCACCTTTCACATCCAGCTAATGCGACTGTCTGGGGAACTGAACCAAGGCTGGCAGGTTTTGGAAGCGTCTTTCACTACTGAACCGTCTTCCCAGCCCCTGTGGTGGCTTTAAAAAAAACATTTTTTTTTTTTTTTGAGGTAGGGTCTTGCTTTAGCCCAGGCTGACCTGGCGCTCACTCCCTAGTCCCAGTCTGTCCTCTAACTCTTGAACTCACAGTGAGACTCCTACCTCTGCCCAGCCCCCTGTGGTGACTTCCTAACAGCATGTCCAGTGCACTTTCTTCAAGTCCATTAGCGCCTTATTTCTACCTGAAGGCCTTGCTTCCTCCTCTTCCTGGCTATTTACAAGGCCACAAACTTCAATCTGGCCAACCTACCAGCTGTCTTTAGCCTGAGACCCTCTCTTTCTCTCCATTTGGGAGGTAGGCATAGTGGCACTTGTCTGTAATCCCAGAACTCAAGAGGTAAAGAAAAGAGGATTACAAATTCAAGGCCAACGTGGGTTATGTAGTGAGATCCTGTGTCAAATATGCCATACATGCGCACACACACACACACACATACACACACGCACACACGCACATTTGGGCTGAGGGTATAGTTAAATGGTAGAGTGCTTGCCTAGCATGTGCAAAGCCATGGGTTCAATACATAGCCACACAGAAAATCAAACACTCCTCCACATACATTTACTGAACGTACGAAATCACCTGAATTGTTTCATCTTCTGCAAATTATATTCCTGAGTATCAAGGCTGATTTAAAGCAAACCAAACCAAAATAAAAGCAAACACTCAGCTCAACTTTGCCCACTGAGTCTTTCTTTTTTCATTTTTATTTATTTACTTTTTAATTAGTATTATTATTTTTTATTTTAGAGAGAGAGAGACAGAAAGAGAATTGGCATGTCAGGGTCTCAGCCACTGCAATTGAACTCCAGATGTTTGCACCACCTAGTGGGCATGTGTGACTTTGCGCTTGCCTCACCTTTGTGCATCTGGCTTACATGGGATCTGGAAAGTTGAACATGGGTCCTTAAGCTTCTCAGGAAAGCACCTTAACTGCTAAGCCATCTTTCCAGCCCCAGTCTTTCTTTTTTTAAAAAATTAAAAAAAATTTTTTTTTCATTTTTAAAAAGATTTTATTATTTATTTATTTATTAGAGACAGAGAGAGGGAGAGAGAGAGAGAGAATGGGAATGCCAGGGCCTCTAGTCACTGCAAACGAATGCCAGATGCATATGCCACCATGTGCATCTGGCTTATGTGGGACCTGGAGAATCGAACCTTGGCCCTTAGGCTTCACAGGCAGGCGCCTTAACCGCTAAGCCATCTCTCCGGCCCCAGTGTGGATTTTTAAAGGGGAAAGAGGGGGAGGGGAGGGAATTATCATGGTTTATTGTCTGTAAGTATGGAAGCTGTCCATAAAATAATTTAATGGGCTGGAGAGATGGCTTAGTGGTTAAGGCACCTGCCTGCGAAGCCTAAGAACCTGGTTCCAATCTCCAGGTCCCACGTTTAGCCAGATGCAAAGTGACGCAAGGGCGCAATGCCGCACTCGACCACAAGGGGCGCACACATCTGGATTTCGTTCACAGCAGCTGAGAGACTGCTGGCATGTCCATCTCTATCTGTCTCGCTCTCCCTCTCTGTCTGTCTCTCTGTGTCTCTCTCCAAAAACAAATAAAATAATAATTTTAAAAAATTAAAAAAATCCACACTCCATCATATCCCCTCCCTCTCTCCATTAGTCTCTCTTTTATTTTGATGATATCATCTTTTCCTCCTATTATGATGGTCTTGTAGAGGTATTGCTAGATACTGTGAGGTCGTGGATATCGAGGCCAATTTCTGCCTGGACAATTGCATTGTAAGCAGTCCTACCCTTACTTTGGCTTAAAAAATATTTTATTGGGCTGGAGAGATGGCTTAGCGGTTAAGCACCTGCCTATGAAGCCTAAGGATCCCGGTTTGAGATTCGATTCTCCAGGACCCACATAAGCCAGATGCCCAAAGTGGCACATGATCTGGAGTTCGTTTGCAGTGGCTGGAGGCCCTGGTGGGCCCATTCTCTATCTATCTATCTGCTTCTTTCTCTCTCTCTCTCTGTTGCTCTCAAATAAATAAACAAAAAATTAAAAATATATATTTTATTTATTTATTTGAGAGAGAGAGGCAGAGGCAGAGAGAAAGAGAAAGTGAGCGATTGAATGAATGGGTGCACCAGGTCCTCTAGCCACTATAAACAAACTCCAGACATATGCACCACCTTGTACATCTGGCTTTACCTAGGCACTGGGGAATTGAACCTGGGTCCTGTGGCTTTGCAGGCAAGTATGCCTTAATGTCTAAGCCATCTCTCCAGTCCCCACTCTAGTCTTTCTTAATATTTAATTTTTCTCAGTGCCTCAATGTCCATTTCTTTTTTTAAAAAAAAATTTATTTATTTATCTGCAAGCAGAGAGAGAAATAGAAAGGAGATAGACAATGGGGGGGGGCAGAGCCTCCAGCCTCTGCAAACGAACTCCAGATGCATGTGCCACCTTGTGCATCTGGCTTACGTGGGTCCTGGGGAATCAAACCTGGGTCCTTTGGCTTTGCAGGCAAGTGCCTTTCTAGCCCCTCAATGTCCATTTCTTTACCTCTACATTGTACATGACTTTGTTTACTTACTATACTGCCTTCTAGTTACTGTCACTTTATCACCAGCAAGTTTGTTCAAGTTAATAAAGATGGTTGGGGCGGGGCAAATGGAAAGCTGGCTCAGCAGTTAAAAGCACTTGCTTAGAAAAGCTCTTGGCCTGGGTTCATTTCCCAAGCTACCCACATAAGCCAAATGCAAAAAAAAAAAAAAAAATGGCACAAATGTCTGGTGTTTGTTTCCAGCAGTAAGAGGTCCTTTAACCACCTCCCCACACAAACATGAAAATAAACAAACAAACAAACAAATAAATAAATAAAAATTACTTTTTAAAAGATGACATGAAAGTAGGCTTGCTTTTCTCTGACTGCGTGTTGCCTGGTGCAGCATCAGCATGCTTACTGCCTGAACAAATCCTTTCTGGAGGTGGGCACTGGGAATAGAACCCACAGCCTCCCAATGCTAGACAAACACTCTACCACTGACCTACATCCCCAGGCCCCAAACAAAACTTTCTTTAACCACAAAATTCCAACAACATTGCATTTTCCTATTGTTCCTTGACTTTCACTGAAATCGAATTAATCCTCATTCTTCCCACATTCCCTCTGTGTGAATTTCCTGACTCTGGAAAATTTATTTGCAGCCACAAGAGCAGTACTCATAGCTGGTCCTATGTGGAGATGTGAATGTGATAATTACTACATTATGAAACTGCCTATGTATATGTGATAACTGCCATACTATGCAACTGCCTATGTGGGCAGAGCGCTGAAAAGTTCATGTTTGATGATGTGCCCAGCTAGGGCCCAACAGTACAGTGCTTTGCTTCAGATCATATGTGGTACATCTGGTGTCACTCTTTTGCACTTTTGTGCATTTTGTTGGTGGTCCCAAGCATGGTGCTGACTCTTAATGTTCCTCAGCACACGAAGGCTGCAATATGCATTGTAGAGAGAGCATGTGTATTTCATAAGCTTCATCAACCAGGAGTTAAAAAAAGTTATTGGCTGTGAGCTCAGTGTCAATAAAACAACAATATATAATATGTCTTTAAGCAGAAATATGCATAAAACAAAGTTATGTATGTATGTATGTATGTATGTATTGTTTGACAGAGCATTGTGGCGGAAGGCTTGTAGGAACTCAACCCTCTATTTCCTCTAGGGACAGCTAATTCAGTGTATGTAGAAAATTTATAGAGCATAAGGAATAAAAAAAATGAGAATGGCCGGGCATGGTGGTGCATGCCTTTTGATCCCAGCACTCAGGAGACAGAGGTAGGAGGATTGCCATGAGTTCGAGGCCACCCTGAGACTGTAGTGAATTCCAGATCAGCCTGGGGCTAGAGTGAAACCCTACCTCAAAAACCCAAGGAGGGATAAAAAAAGAGAGAGAAGGTAATGAACTTGAGTGATCAAAGCATTGTTTAGAATGGTGCAATCTGAAATACCAGAAAAAGTTCATTTGCTCAGGAGTAGACTGTGCTATTCTGAGTAACGACAGACAAGACGATTATACTAAAATTGAATCATCTATCCTATAGTCATTAAACACCTTCTGCCTATTTAAAATACTCAGTATTTTAGAACAATTACCTCCATTCTGTAAATAAGTAATACCTCTAATATGTTTAATGTGGCTCACATATGTGATGACGTTACTGCCTAAGCTATGATAACTCTCCTGGAAACCATTCACAAAGCCCCCTCCTTTTTAAAATTGATCTTTCCTTCATGAACACACTATGACTTGGTCATAATCTCTTCCCAGTCCCATCTTTTGTCTCCCCTCCTTTGCCCCCCATTTCGCTACCCCCCCTCCTCTTTCTAATCGTGCTTCCTCTGTCTTTCTTTTCCCCCTTTTCCATCATCCCTGCTAGAATGTTAACGGACTTGACATTGTGCTGGGCTCCTGGAGGTGGCAGGGGATGACAGCTGCTAGGAGGTCGTGAATGTACTGCTGCTTCTTGACCACCGTGTCCCAAAGTTCTCCTCACCACTCTGGCTCTTCTGTTCTTTCTGCCTGTTCTTCCATGATGTCCCCTGAGCCTTGGAGGGTGTGACACCTCGTCTCATTTCGCGCTGAGCCCTCCGCAGCCTTTTTCTCAGCACTTTGATGAGTTCCGAGTCTCTCCAGCCATCTCTAAAAAGAAGTGTCTCTGGACAATGGTGAGCACAACACTAATATTCTTTCTACCACCTCCTCTGCCATGTCCCCTGAGCCCCCAGCAGCAGCAGCAGCCAGGGACACCCAGGCTGGGGCACAGTTGGGAAACTCACACGCAGCAGGGGTGTGGCTCCCTGCCAAAAAGCCTATTGTTGTCAATTACTTCTTATGACAAAAAAAAATGTGTTCAAAACCACATCATACTGGGTGTGATGGTGCAATCCTAGCACTTGGGAGGTAGAGGCAGGAGGATTGTGAGTTTAAGGCCAGCTTGGGCTACTTAGTGAGACATTATCTCAGAAAAACAAATAACAACAACAAAAAAAAACCCATATACCAAACAAACAAAAAACATAACAGCAAGGGAATCATGTATAGGTAAGTATAGGATGTTTTCTTAGGCCTGGGGGAGGGGAACAGGAATATAAAATTAGTAGTTAATATTATTCTTGTTTTTTTAAAATTTGTTTATTTTTATTTATTTATTTGAGAGTGACAGAGAGAGAGAAAGAGGCAGAGAGAGAGGGAGAATGGGCTCACCAGGGCCTCCAGCCATTGCAAACAAACTCCAGATGTGTGTGCCACCTTGTGCATCTGGCTTACATGGATACTGGGAACTGAGCCTCCAACTGGGGTCCTTAGGCCTCACAGGCAAGTGCTTAACTGCTAAGCCATCTCTCCAGCACCCCCCTTTTTTTTTCAAAGTAGGGTCTTGCTCTAGCTCAGGCTGACCTGTAATTCACTATGTAATGTCAGAATGGCCCCAAACTCACAGCGATTCTCCTACCTCTGCCTCCCAAATGCTGTTAAATCACTGGATGTTCTGAATTTATTTATGTAGAAATCTTAGTTTTCCTAAAGGCCTTATTGAATTGTTTGAAAAGAAATTCCTTTGCAATGTAAAGTCTCCTAAAATAAGCTGGGCTGTGTGTTTTCTTTGGGGGACAATAGAATGAAAATTACCTGCAAGTCAAGAGCACAGCAGTCTTTTCCTGAGTTTCACATTCAGGCTTCTCCAATTGAGTCTTCATATTTTTTTTTTGTTGTTGTTGTTGTTTTTCGAGGTAAGGTCTCACTGTAGCTCAGGCTGACCTGGAATTCACTCTGTAGACTCAGGATGGCCTTGAACTCATGGCGATCCTCCTACCTCTGCCTCCTGAGTGCTGGGATTAAAGGCATGCGCCACCATGCCCGGCTGAGTCTTCATATCTTTTGCCCTGAAAGCAAGTAATGGTTGTTTTATGCCTCCGTTGGAACACAAAAAGAATGGCAAAGCCTCTAAACCTTGCCAAAGATTTCTCTCTGCTCCTAAAGTGGTGACCAGTGACAGTGCTCCTTCTCAGCTTGCTGTGTGTGTAGTTTATTTTTATTTTTATTTTATTATTTATTTATTTTTGTTTATTGAGGTAGTGTTTTACTCTAGCCCAGGCTGACCTGGAATTCTCTATGTAGTCGCAAAGAATGGCAAAGCCTCTAAACCTTGCCAAAGATTTCTCTCTGCTCCTAAAGTGGTGACCAGTGACAGTGCTCCTTCTCAGCTTGCTGTGTGTGTAGTTTATTTTTATTTTTATTTTATTATTTATTTATTTTTTGTTTATTGAGGTAGTGTTTTACTCTAGCCCAGGCTGACCTGGAATTCTCTATGTAGTCGCAGGGTGGCCTCAAACTCACAGCGATCCTCCTACCTCTGCCTTGAGTGCTGGGATTGAAGGCGTGTACCCCCACGCCTGGCAGGGTTTTTTTTAATTGTTAAAAATACTTTTATTTATTTGCAAGCAAACACAGAGAGAGATAGAGCAGAGAGCCTGACAAAATGAACTCTCCAGGGCCTCCAGCCACTGCAAATGAACTTCAGATACATGTGCCACCTTGTGCATCTGGCTTACATGGGTCCTGGGGAACTGAATCTGTGTCCTTAGGCTTTGCAGACAAATGCCTTAAGTGCTGAGCCATCTCTCCAGCCCTGCTGTGTGTATTTGTGTGTGTGTGTGTGTGTGTGTTCTACATGCATGTGTTCACATGTGTGCAGGTATACACAGGTGTACATACATGTGTATTGCATGTGTGTGTGTGAAGACCAGAGGGTGATATCAGGTGTCTATCTCGATTGTTCTCCTCTTGGCTATAGTGAGGCAAGATCTCTCACTTCAACACCGGGCTTGCTGATTCGGCTCTTCTAGCTAGGCAGCTCGCCTTAGGGACCCCCACTCTCTGCTTGTGGAGCACTGGCAATTCAGGTGTGCCACCAACCCCACATGCCATTTGCATGGATGCCGAGGGGGTCTGAACTCAGCTCCTCGTGCTTGGGAGGCAAGCACTTTACGCTCGTCGTAACTAGTCCTCCTAATAAACAGCCCAGTTTCCAGAGGGGAAAACTGAGGATGGACGCACTTCTGAGAATGGGCACGCCAAGGGCCTCCAGCCACTGCAAACGAATTCCAGAAACTTGGCTACTGGGGAATCAAACCTGCATCCTTAGGCTTCATAGGAAAGTGCCTTAACAATTAAGCCATCTCTCTAGCCCCCACTTTTTAAATTTACTTATTTATTTGTTTGAGAGGGAGAGAGGCAGAGAGAGATAGAGAGAGGGTGCCCCAGGGCCTCTAGCCACTGCAAACAAACTCTAGAAAACATGTGTCACGTTGTGCAACTGGCCTTATGTGGGAACTAGGGAATTGAACCTGGGTCCTTAGGCTTTTCAGACAAGCATCTTAACCATTGAGCAATCTTTCCAGTCTTTTACTTATTTATTATTATTATTTTTTTGAGGTAGGGTCTCACTCTAGCCCAGGCTGACCTGGAATTCATTTTGTAGTCTCAGGGTGGCCTCAGACTCATGGCGATCCTCCTACCTCTGCCTCCTAAGTGCTGGAATCAAAGGCTTGACACCTCTTTTTATTTCTTTCTTTAATTATTTTTTTGGTTTTTCAAGGTAGGGTCTTACTCTAGCCCAGGCTGACCTGGAACTCACTATGTAGTCTCAGGGTGGCCTCGAACTCACGGCAATCCTCCTACCTCTGCCTCCCAAGTGCTGGGATTAAAGGCATGCGCCACCACGCCTAGGTTTTTAAAAACTTTTTTTATTGACAACTTCCACAATTATGGACAATAAACCATGATGATTCCCTCCCCTCTCCCACTTTCCCTCAGACACTTCTTGTTTATCTGAGGTCATTTTGCTAAGGAGTGGAGGGTGCCAAATTTGACAGTATATTAACTCCATTGTACGGATGCCCAGACACTGTTCCCCATGTGTGACTTCAGGCACGGTTTCAGTTTCTCACAACCTGAAATCCTCAGGTGACAGTGTAAAACACATCAGGACACACACCCCTCATAAGTCTTTGTTTCGTCCTTACCTCCCTCAAGAAAGATGAGAACAGTGTCGGCATGGGTTAGGGATTGTGGCTCAGTGGGAAAGCTGCTTGCCTAGCATGTGCAAGGCCCTGGGCTCTTTCTCCAGCAGCACAAAAAAAAAAAAAAAGGAAAGAAAGAAGAGAGAGAGAGAGAGAGAAAGAAAGAAAGAAAGAAAGAAAGAAAGAAAGAAAGAAAGAAAGAAAGAAAGAAAGAAAGAAGTAGGGAAGTGTCAAGGAGATGGCTCAGCATCTAAATGCACTTGATTGCAAAGTCTGCCACTCCAAGTTCAATTCTTCAGCACCCCATGTAAAAGCCAGACACAGGGCTTAGCAGTTAAGGCGCTTGCCTGCGAAGCCCAAGGATCCATGCTGAAATTTCCAGATCCCACATAAGCCAGATGCACAAAGGCAAGGCAAGCTCAAGGTTGCACATGCCCACTAGGTGGCACAAGGGTCTGGTGTGAGATTTCAGTGGCTGAGGCCCTGTCACATCAATTCTCTCTCTCTTCTCCGCTCTCTCTTTCTCTCGCTCTCACTAAAATAAAAAAATAAAATAAAATAATGAAATAAAAGCCAGACACAAAATGGGCACAAGCAACTGGAATTCCTTTGTAGTGGCAAGAGACTGTGATACACTTCCCCTGACACACATGTGCAAATAAATAAAACTTTAGAAAAAGAAATAGAAAGGAAGGAAAAAGAGAAAGCTTTGCATTTTTCACAGACTATGTCTTCCTATTATTTTTTTAAAATTATTTTATTTATTTATTTATTTATTTATTTTTGGTTTTCCAAGGTAGGATCTCACTCTAGTCCAGGCTGACCTGGAATTCACTATGTAGTCTCAGGGTGGCCTCGAACTCATGGCGATCCTCCTACTTCTGCCTCCTGAGTGCTGGGATTAAAGGCGTGCACCACCACGCCTGGCCGTCTTCCTATTATTAATCAGAGAAAAGAAGCAGTAAGACCTGGGGAGATGGCTCAGCTGTTAAAGGAGCTTTCTTGCAAAGCCTGCCAGCCTGGGTTTGATTCTCCAGTACCCACGTAAAGTTAGACATGGCAAAAAGACCCTGTCATGCTCATTCATTTTCATTCTCTCTTTCTCTCTACCAAGTAAATAAATAAAATATTAGCCTGGCATGGTGGTGCGTACCTTTTTTTTTTTTTTTTTTTTTTGAGGCAGGGTCTCACTTTAGCTCAAGCTGACCTGGAATTTACTTGGTAGTCTCAGGGTGGCCTTGAACTCACCTCCTACCTCTGCCTCCCGAGTGCTGGGAATAAAGGTGTGTGCTACCGTGCCCAGCCTCTTCATACTTTTAATCCCACACTTAGGAGAGTGAGACTGCTTCAAAAAGTCAAAAAATAAAATAAAAAATATATGTTAGGGGCTGGAGAGATGGCTTAGTGGTTAAGGCACTTGCCTGCAAAGCCAAAGGACCCTGGTTTGATTCTTCAGGACCCATGTAAGCCCATGTAAGGGGACCCATGTAAGAGGGTGCATGTATCTGGAATTTGTTTGCAGTGGCTGGATGCCCTGGTGCACCCATTCTCTCTCTCTCTCTCTCTTCTTTCTTTCTCTCAAATAAATAAATAGAATATATTTTTAAAATATTTTTGAAATCTTTATTATATTTGAGAGAGAGAAAGAGAGAGAGGCAGAGAGAGAGAGAAAGAATGGGTGTGCCAGGGCCTCCAGCTGCTGCAGACGAACTCTAGACACATGTGCCACCTGTGCATCTGGCTTACGTGGGTCCTGAGGAATTGAATCTGAGTTCCTTGGCTTTGCAGGCAAGTGCCTTAATCACTAAGCCATCTCTCCAGCCAGAAAATATGTATTTTTAAAGGGTTGGAGAGATGACTCAACTATTAAAGGCACTTGCTTGCAAATTCTGAAGGCTTGGGTTTGACTCCCCAGTACCCACCTAAAGCCAAATTGGTGCATGCACCTGGAGCTCATTTGCAGTGGCTGGAGGTGCTGACACACCCATCCCCCCTCTGCTTACAAATAAATAGATAAATAAATAATACTTTTTAAAAAGAAAAGAATCAATAAAAGACACCTAGAAGTAGAGCCAGAATTTCAGAGCAAATTCTGACTACTAGAGAGTATATTTGAGGGGCCAGATATGGAAGCCCAGGAGCCTCATGACTCTTGGCCACATCCTAGATGCGATTCACAGTATCTTGATCAGATGTCTGGTATGGAAGTGGGAAAATGTACCCCACTTGCTCTCTCTCTAGGCAAGTGAGTGTCTGGGTATACTAGAGGTCCAACAAGCTCATTGCTTCCAAAAAAGTGTTTCCAAATATATTATGGCATGAGTAACAAGTGAATGAAGGAATGTATTGTTTAAAAAAATTATTTTTATTTTTAAAGAGAGCAAGAGAGAGAGAGTGACAGAGAGATGTGGTGTGCCAGGACCTCAGCCACTGAAATTGAATGCCAAATACTTGCATCACCTAGTGGGTATGTGTAACCTTGCTCTTGCCTCACCTTTGTACATCTGGCTTATGTGGGATCTGGAGAGTCAAACATGGGTCCTTAGGCTTCTCAAGCAAGCACCTTAACTGCTAAGCCATCTCTCAGCCCAAGAAATGGGCTTTTAATTTTTTTGTGGCTGGAGCTAGAACCCAGGCTCTTGTGCATAGTATACAAGTGCTGGACTGCTAGCTATACCGCTGTGAGGGAATGAAGTTTTAAAAAATATTTAGTTTATTTATTTGAGACAGAGAGAGAATGAATATGGGCATGCTAGGGCCTCCTGCCACTTACTGCAAATGAACTCCAGATGCATGCTCCACGCTGTGCATCTGGGTTTACATGGGTATTGGAGAATTGAACCCAGGTTTTCAGGCTTTGCAAGCAAGTGCCTTCAACTGCTGAGCCATCTGTCCAGGCCTGGAAACGAATTTTATGAAGTCGTTCCACCTTAAATTTTTAAAAATATATTTTATTATTTATTTATTTTATTTGAGAGAGAGAAAGAGAGGAAAGGAGAGAAAAAGGTAGATATAGAGAGAATGTGCATGTCAGGGCCTCCAGCTGCTGCATACGAACTCCATATGTATGTGCCACCTTGTGCATCTGGCTTATGTGGATCTTGGGGAGTTGAACCTGGGTTTCTTGGCTTTGCAGGCAAGCACCTTAACCGCTAAGCCATCTCTCCAGGACCTACCTTGGATTTTTATGTTAGGTAAAATGATCATAGTAACCCACAGTATAGGTTACAATACTTTTGCTTTAAACTCAGAAGAAATGCCATCTCCTGTTAAAGGAATCTGAGTTTTCAAACACTTTTTTTTTAATTAAAAAAATTTTTTATTTATTTTGGAAACACAGAGAGAGACAGAGTGAGAGGGAGACAGATAGAGATGGGCGCGCCAGCAGTCTCTCAGCTGCTGTGAACGAAATCCAGATGTGTGCGCCCCCTTGTGGGCAAGTGTGGCATTGCACCCTTGCCTCACTTTGCATCTGGCTAAACGTGGGACCTGGAGATTGGAACCGCTGGAGATTGGAACCAGCGTTCTCAGGCTTAGGAGGCAGGCGCCTTAACCACTAAGCCATCTCTCCAGCCCTCAAACACTTTTAAGATCATAGGCCATATGTACAAAATGCACATTTGCAGCACTCTGCCAGTCATATCCATGTTACTGCTTTTGACAGGGACTAAATGACCTGCCCAATTAGTCAGTGTCTTTTATTATTGCTGTTATTGTTTTTAGTGTGTATGCATGTTCATGTGCATACACACGTTTGTATGTGAGTCCGTACACACCATGACCTATGTGTGGAGGTCAGAGGACAATTTTCAGGGCGGTCCTCGCCTGTCCATTTGAGGCAGAGTTTCTCACTCTGAATTCTTGTTCTGCTCTTCTTTGCTGGGCTTTGAACTTCCAGGAAATTCTCTTGTCTCTGCCTCGTATCTCACCATTAGCATTAGTAAAGCTACGGCTTCCAGCTTTTTTTTTTTTTGAGGAAGGGTCTCAGTCTAGCTCAGGCTGACCTGGAATTCACTGTGTAGTCTCAGGCGATCCTTCTACCTCTGCCTCCAGAGTGCTGGGATTAAAGGCGTGAGTGCTTCAGCCCACTGAGCCATCTCTCTAGCTCTTATCTATTTCTCAACGTACACAGGATGCTGTTCCTTACCTTGTTACTTGGGGAAGATTCTTTGGCTCCTGGGTCTGTGGCATCGTTTTTCTCTGGGTGGAAAGAGAAAAGAGTCAAGAATCTTCTTCAATCTTTTCAGAATGGCTTCCCACCACCATATCCTGTATCTAGAGGGACCCATACAATAAACATTGGTTCACTACATGTGGCACTTAGACCATCAGCATTAGAAATGCTTGGATGCTTTGTAAAGACAGAACCACAGCAGTTTAGGTTCCTCACAGACACCTGGGAGCTTTGCACAGT
This sequence comes from Orientallactaga sibirica, assembly GCA_036365145.1. Taxonomy (NCBI): domain Eukaryota; kingdom Metazoa; phylum Chordata; class Mammalia; order Rodentia; family Dipodidae; genus Orientallactaga; species Orientallactaga sibirica. The sequence continues at coordinate 7,543,275 of JAEOAD010000061.1, forward strand.
CTAGCATGTAACAGATGCTTACAATAGCTGAGCATGATGGAACACACCTGTCATCCCAGCACTGGGAGCCCGAGGTAGAAGGATCACAAGTACAATGCCAACCTGGGCTACAAAGTTAGACCCTGTCTCAAAAAACCAACCAAACAGACAAAAACAGAACAGAGCCAAATACTAGCATGTCAGAGCTTCTCAAAATAAAATAGTTAAAAAATAATATTTTGAGCCGGGCATGGTGGCGCACCCCTTTAATCCCAGCACTCAGGAGGCAGAGGTAGAAGAATCACCTTGAGTTCGAGGCCATCCTGAGAACACACAGTGAATTCCAGGTCAGCCTGAGCTAGAGTGAGATCTTGCCTCAAAAAACCAAAATAATAATAGCAATAATATTTTATTTACGAGAGAGAGAGAATGAGAATGGGCACACCAGGGCCTCCTGTCTCTGCAAATGCATTCCAGACATGTGTGCCACTTTGTGTATCTGGCTTCACATGGGTACTAGGGATTTGAACCTGGGTCAGTAGGCTTTTTCAAGCAAGTAAGTGACTTTAACTGCTGAGCCATGTCCCCAGACCCTCAGAATAAAATTTATTTACTGATCAATGTTTTTTGTTTTTTTGCTGATCAAATATAATTTTCCCTTGGTACCTAGGAAATTGTTTCCGCTACTCCCACTGACAGTCAAGGGCAAGTGCTCAAGTTACTTATGGAAAGTAGCACAGTATTTGCATATAACCGGCACATATGCTCCCGTATACTTTCAATCATCTGTAGATTACTTATAATGCCCAGTGCAATGTAAATAGCATTTACAACATTTAGGGACTAATGAAAAATATTTCATTTTGATCCAATTTTGTCTTTTCAAGTATTTTAATTTTTTTCTGTGTGTGTGTGCAAGCGCGCACGCGCCTACTAGAGCCTCTTGCCACTGCAAATGAATTCCAGATGCTTGTGCCACTTTGTACATGGCTTTATGTGAGTGCTGAGGAACTGAACCAGTGTGGACAGGCTTGGTAAGCAACTGCTTTTAACCACCGAGCCATCTCCCCAGCCTCTTTTCAATTAGTTTTGATGTGTGGATGGTTGAATCTATGGATGTGGAACCCATAGATCCAGAGGTCAACTACACGGCTCATCACAATGCGACAGAGGTCAACTGCACAGCTCATTGCAATGCGTAGCTGTAGCTGGCACTCCAAGTCTTAGACAACTTCCTGGTGTGGTTTTGACTCAATGGAAAAACATCTCACAATGATAGTTCCTTTAAGTTCGAGAATTATCAATATGGACACAAAGTTGTTAGCTGCTAGTCCTGTTTCCTCCCATTTTTTTTTTTTCCTTTTACTCATTCTCCATTTCTAGACTATGTTTTTTCCCTTGGACACTTCTTAAACAAAATGGGGTTAGAACAGGCAGGATAGGGAAGTCACACAGAATGGCACAGATTAGGTTACCCAAGACAGCTTTTTATTTCTCTCTGTGATTTCTCCCCCCAGCAGGGTTCTTTTGAAGGCTGAAATGACTTCAGCTCATTATTTGCATGATTTTCCATTTAGAAAGTTCATGAACAGATCGTGTCCTTACATGGTATAATTTTCTGCTTTGCTCTTGTAAAGTTTCTACTTGGGGATTTCTTTCTTCTATTTGCAAATCAAAAGACCCAATGACCCCATCAAACCTTATGAGAGGGCTGGAGAGATGGCTCAAGTGCTTGCCTGCAAAGCCGGATAGCTGAGGTTCAATACCCCAGTAGCCAGGTAAAGTCAGATGGCAGATGGACAAAGTGGTGCATGTGTTTGGAGTTCATTTACAGTGTCAAGAGACCCTGGTGTGCCCATTCTCTTCCTTCCCCTTGTCTCTCACTAATAAGTAAATTAAAAAATAATTTTAAAGTATATGAAAGCTGGAGAGATGGCTCAGAGGTTAAGGCATTTGCCTGCAAAGCCTATGGACCCAAGTTCGAGTCTCTAGTACCCAAATAAAGCCAGATGCACAAGGTGGTGCATGTATCTGGAGTTCTTTTGCAGTGACAAGAGGCCCTGGCATGCCCAATTTCTCTACCTCTTTCTCTCTCTCAAATAATTTCTTTCTTTTCTTTTCTTTCTTTTTTCTTTCTTTCTTTCTTTGTTTCTTTCTTTCTCTCTCTCTCTCTCTCTCTCTCTCTCTCTCTTTCTTTCTTTCTTTCTTTTTTTTTTTTGAGATAGGGTCTCTCTCTAGCCCAGGCTGACCTGGAATTCACTATGTAGTCTCAGACTGGCCTCGAACTCACAGCGATCCTCCTACCTCTGCCTCCCAAGTGCTGGGAGTAAAGGCATGTGCCACCACGCCCAGCTAATAAAATGTTTTTGTTTTTTTTTTTTAAAGAGCACATGAGAAATAAAATGGACCAATGGCTGCATTTAGGAGATCAGGAACACAGGAAAATTTTCCTACCCACCCAACTCATTGCCCGTGCTGTCATAGGTATTCCTGTAGTCGGCAAATTATCTTGTTAACTGCAGCAAGCCATCTCAACATATAGTTCTGGCCAACACCTAAGAACAGGGCACCCTGCTGGTGATGTTAATTAGTAAATTAGTTAGTTTAGAGACATGCTCTATGTAGCCCAGGCTTGCCTCCAAGCTGGGCTTCCTGCCCCAGGGGTGCTTGGGATTACAGGTGTGTCCCATCACATCCTGACACTGGCCATTTTATTTCTTATTCATTTTTTCAAATTTTTTTATTGACAACTTCCATAAATATAGACAATACACCATGATCAGAATCCCCTCCCACCACTCCCTTCCCCCCTCCACTGAATCCCTTCTTTCCAACTAATCTCTTCTGACATCATTCTTCTTCCTATTATACAGGTCTCATGTAGGTAGCATCAATGTCTGTGAGTTATTTCATATTCTGAGGAGTTACTTCATGCTAAAAAGAAGTTGGTAGAGGGCTGGAGAGATTGCTCCGTGGTTTGTCCACAATGTCTGTGTTTGATTCCCTGGTATCCATGTAAAGCCAGATACATAAAGTGGTGCATGCATCTGGAGTTGTTTGCAGTGGCTAGAAGCCCTGGCATGTCTCTCCTCTTTCTTTCAATCTGTCTCAACTTAAAGTAAAAACAATTTTAAAAGGGGCTGGAGAGATGGCTTAGCGGTTAAGGCGTTTGCCTGCAAAGCCAAAGGACCCCAGTTCGATACCCCAGGACCCACATAAGCCAGATGCACAAGGAGGCGCATGCATCTGTAGTTCCTTTGCAGTGGCTGGATGCCCTGGCGCGCCCATTCTCTCCCTCTCTGCCTCTTTCTCTCTCTCAAATAAATAAATAAAATATATTTTTTAGGGCTGGAGAGATGGCTTAGCTGTTAAGGTACTTGCCTGCAAAGCCAAAGGACCCAGGTTCGACTCCCCAGGACCCACATGAGCCAGATGCACAAGTGGGCACACGCATCTGGAGTTTGTTTGCAGTGGCTGGAGCCCCTGGTGTGCCCATTCTCTCTCGCTCTCTTTCTCTCTACCTGCCTAGTTCTGTCTCTCTCAAATAAATAAATAAAATAAAATATTATATGTATATATATATATATATATATATATATATATATATATATATATATATATATATATGGTTTAAGCTGGGCATGGTGGTGCACACCTTTAATCCCAGCACTTGAAAAGCAGAGGTAGGAGGATCCCCGAGAGTTCAAAGCCACCCTGAGACTACATAGTGAATTCCAGGTCAGCCTCAGCTAGAGTGAGACCCTACCTCGGAAAACCAAAAAAAAAAAAAAAAAAAAAAAAAAATTAAAAAGAAAGGAAAAGAAATTAGTAGAGATTCGTTCAGTTCACAAATAGGCAGAAAACATGCGAGAAAAAAAAAGGAAGAAGGACCTGGCGTGGTGGCGCACGCCTTTAATCCCAGCACTCCGGAGGCAGAGGTAGGAGGATCGCTGAGAGTTCGAGGCCACCCTGACATTACTTACTTAATTCCAGGTCAGCCTGGACCAGAGTGAGACCCTACCTTGCAAAACCAAAAAAAAAAAAAAAAAAAAAAAAAAAAAAAGGAAGAAGGGAAGAGAAAGAACAAGAGGAAGAAAAAAAAAAAAAAAGACCAAAAAGGCTTTAAAAAGGAGCAAAGGCGAGAGAGGGAGTTCCAAAGCAAAGGCAAGATTCTAGCCTTTAATACTCATAGTGAGAGGGCCCAGCAAGGTAATGCCAGCACCCCGGAGGCTGAGGTAGGAGGATGGCTGTGAGTTCGAGGCCAGCCTGGACTACATAGATCATATCTCAACTTCACGTCTGAATGAGTTGCCGATCAGCCTGAGATAGCATCCTTCCTTCACCCCTGGTGCAGCGGGTGGAACAAGTCAGTCTCGGTGTTTCGGCGGCTGCTGGGACGTGGGGAGGGCGTGGGGGGTGTGGAGGGGAAGCTGTGGCTTCCACTGTCCCGCTGCCCGTCCGCTCGACTTGGCCACTTGGATGGACGCGTGGGCAGCGCGGCAGACAGAGCTCCTGCCTCCTGCACTGTTTCCTAAGTCCTTCAAGGTTATTGAGAGGCGTTGGGAAGGGGATGGCCATGTTTTGCCACAGGAGGGTGGTGGTGTTGGAGAACTGATGAAGATGTCCCCGTGTCCCCGAGGGAGGCTGCCCCCCTCTCTCCCCAGCCCGACGTGGGGACCGCCAGACGCGGCGCCCGCAGTCCTTCGGGAGAGGGCAGGGGGCGCGCCATCTGGAAGGTGAGAGGCGGGGTTGCTCGGCCCGCTGGGAAGAGACGAAAGGAATGAGTAATTGGAAATTCTGTCACCGAGCCCCTCGACCCCGACCCTTTGGCTCTTTCACAACCGCCCCCCCCCAACCCCCGCTGAGCCCGGAGCCGCCGGTGGAGGGGACGAGTCACGTTTCGGAGAGGGAAGTGAAATAAAGAGGGCGGCACCCGGGGGGACCCGTGCGTCATTGAGGGACCGAGCAGCGGCCAGTGCGGAGGAGCGGTCGGGACCAGGGGGGGGGTCAGTGTCTTGCTCCGTGTCCCGCAGCCTCGTGGCGCTCGCCCGGCCCCCCGGAGGCCCGGCGCTCAGCTCGGGACTCGGCCAGGGGCGCGCACGATGTGGCCGCCGAAGCGGCCCGGATCCCGCGCGCCCTGGCGATGGGCGCTGGCGCTGTTGGCCCTGGGCAGCCCGGGGCTGTGCCAAGCGAGCCCGCAGCCCGGAGACCCCGCGCGGCCCAGCGCCAGGAACAAGTAAGTGCGCTCCCTTCACCACCCGTCTAGGCTCGATCCCCAAACCCAGCGCCCAGAATCCCCGCCTGCACCCTCCTCCCCGAGCCGTCCGGCTCAAATCTCTGTCTGTGGACCCCATGGACTCCAGGGGCGTCACCTCTTCCTGGTCACCGCGCGCTTCCCGCCGGGCGACTCGTGAGGTCCTGTCTCGGGGAGGGGTGGGGGTCAAAGCAGAGCTGAGCGATCTGGCACCGAACCTCAGCTATCCCTGGAGCTCCCACCCCACCCCGACCCAGGGGCATGGGGCTCGTCTCTCTCCCATCTTCGATTGGGTGTTCGCCATAGGCACAGCCAACACCTTGGGGAGGCTGCTTTGGGTTGTTCCCGCCTGGGAAGGGGGTGTGTGTGACTGTCTCCCTGACCTTCACCGGAGTCAGCTCACCCCCTTCTCCCCTCGCCTTGCTCTCCAAGTTTACCTTGCCTTTTCCTCCCTCTCCCTCTCTCTCCACCCTAGGAATTGGTGCGCTTACATCGTGAATAAGAACGTGAGCTGCACGGTGCAGGAGGGAAGCGAGAGTTTTATCCAGGCTCAGTACAACTGCGCCTGGAACCAGATGCCCTGTCCGTCCGCGCTCGTGTGAGTCCAGGAGGCCCCAGGCCGGGTGGGGCGCAGGGACCCGGGCGAGGGCTGCAGGGGTGGAGTGCGGTGGAACTCGAGACCTTGGGTAAATCCCTTCCAGATCGGATGAAAACCCAAGCATTTGAGAAGTGTGAGTGCTGAGCGGGTCCCAGCTACGCCGCATATCTTAAAGGAGTGTGTTGCTGTGAGTGAGCCTTGAGCATGGACAGGACCTATAGTTTGTAATCCCCTAGCCACAGGGGAGGATGCACAATGCCCCCACCCCCGTATCGCTCCCTCTCTGCTCTCTCGCTCTTTTCGTTTTTATTACTAACATAAGGCAGCTGTACCTAATTAAATCCATATTGTATATGCTGGGGCACACAGAAAATTCTAGAATGTATACTGCTAAAAACTTTTGTTTTTTTCTCACCGAGGTAGGGTCTCACTCTAGCGCAGGCTGACCTGGAACTCACTCTGTTGTTCCAGGCTGGCCTCGAACTCACAGCGATTCTCCTACCTCTGCCTCCTGAATGCTGAGATTAAAGCCCAGCTTCTAAAAACTTTTTTTTTTCCTTTTTCCTTTTGGTTTTTGGAGAAAGGGTCTCGCTGTAGCCCAGGCTGGCCTGGAATTCACTTGGTAGTCTCAGAGTGGCATTGAACTCACGGCGATCCTCCTACCTCTGCCTCCCAAGTGCTGGGATTAAAGGCATGCGCTACCAAGTGCGGCTCTAAAAAAACTTTTAAATGTAGGTTTAGCTGAGAGATTTAGCTGGCTGGTGTTCTAAAATAGGTGAGTTTTGCCCCAAATATCCTCTTGGGTATTGAAGTTTTCTAAAGTAAAATCCTCAGGGATAATCTGCTTTAAAATATGCCGTTTCTCCTTCGAGTTAGACTTGGGGATTCGCTGAGCAGTTATTAGAGTAGAATGGTCCTTAAAGACAAGGGCAAGAGTTCTTTGGTTTATAAAGATTTCAGCATCTTGGGACTAGGGAGATTGCTCAGCTGTTAAAAGTGCTTGCAAAGGCTGTCCGTCCTTGTTCATTGCCCTACCTCTGCTGCATGCAAAGTGTGAGGTAAAGCAGGAATCAAAATGACACATGCATGGTACTTGTGCATCTGACCCCCCATCCACACACACAAATAAATAAGTGAAAAAATAATAATAAGATTTCAGTATCTTAAAAAGCAGAGAAAGTGATTTATTAGCATGCAGATTCTGCGAAACACATCACTTGTCGGAGGTCTTTGAGTCGTTGTAGAAGTCAGATCTGTGAGTGAAGGGCTCACAGTGTGGGGACATGTGATGGGTGAGATTGTTCTCCACTAAGAATACGTCGTTTGTCTTAGAGCACAGTTGTCATTATAGCGGAGAATAACCAGCAGTAGGCTGCTGGGCCTTTGGCACGCCTCGGGGACAGACAGAACTCCAGGAAACTTTGAAGGGGTGCAGGAGATGGAAGGAACTCCAGACAAGTGGGTTGCCTTGGACCATATGGGCTACTTTGGGAGGTGCAAAAGGGATGGAATAGGTCCTGTGCTGCAAAAGGAATGCCACACAAACTCACCAAAACGCAGAAATGTCTATTTCTTTTCTTTTTAACTTTTTATTTCTCTCTCTCTCTCTCTGAGTGTGGGCACACCGGGGCTTCTTGCCACTACAAACATAAAGAACATAATGGTCCAGCTCTATGTGGATGACTAGGGAATTGAATCCTGGACCAGCAGCCTCTGCAAGCAAGAGCCTTTAAGTGCTGAGCTATCTCCTCAGCTCCAAGGTGTCCCTTTCTTTCTCTCTTCCTTCCTTCCCTCCCCCCTTTCCCCCTTTCCCCCTTTTCCCCTTCCTCCCTTCCTCCCTTTCTTTCTCTCCTTCCTTCCTTCCTTCCTTCCTTCCTTCCTTCCTTCCTTCCTTCCTTCCTTCCTTCCTTCTTCCTTTCTTTCTTTCTTTTGGTTTTTCGAGGTAGGGTCTCACTCTGGCCCAGGCTGACCTGGAATCAACTATGTAGTCTCAGGGTGGCCTTGAATTTACGGCGATCCTCCTACCTCTGCCTCCTGAGTGCTGGGATTAAAGGTGTGCGCCACCATGCTCGGCTCAAGGTGTCCATTTCTAACACAATGGAGGAAAAGGCTGAAATTGAGTCTCTGGCTGTCACAGAGGTGAGGGTGCTATTAGAGCCATTCAGTTCGGTCACCCTATCTTAAGCTAGAAAGTGTTCAGGTTCAGACATTAGGACCCGTTAAATTCCCCCCTCCAAGGTAGGGTCTTACTCTAGTTCAGGCTGACCTGGAATTCACTCTGTAGTCTCAGGGTGGCCTCAAACTCACCATGATCCTGTTACCTCTGCCTCCTAAGTGCTGGGGTTAAAGGCATGCACCACCACGCCCTGCCTCCATTAAGTGTTTCCATTGGGAGAGAGTCACAAACTGAGTATCTGACACAATGTGAATGAATTGTCAGGACCATTTTATTCACTTTATTCAAGAGGTTTTATCTTGTGGTTTTCTTTGTTCACAATGCATTTGTAAGTGTGCCCTCACATGTCATTGTCACGCCATCCACCATTTTATTTTTTTTTTTTTTTTTTTTTTTTTGATTTTTTAATCTTACATACCAAAAAAACCCCACCTGGTTTTTTCCCTCCAGTGCCCCCATTCCACTTTAGAACTCCAGTCTCCATCATATGGGTGAGTTTCTCCATGTCTCTCTCCTAATTTGATGACATCATCTTTCTCTTCATTTCAGGGTCCTCAAAGTATTGCGCACTGCAAGATCATCCACCATGCCTGTCTTTTTTTTTTTTTTTTTTTAACCTGGATTCTGGGGATGGAACTCAGCTCCATATGTTTGCAAGGCAGACACTTTGCTGACTGAAACGAGCTACCTCTGCACTCCTATATTCTTCAGTTTTCTCTAACTTAAAAAAAAATACCTTTAGTTGGGCATGGTGGCGCATGCCTTTAATCCCAGAACTAGGGAGACAGAGGTAGGAGGATCACCATGAGTTTGAGGCCACCCTGAGACTACATAGTGAATTCCAGGTTAGCCTGGGCTAGAGTGAGACCCTGCTTCAAAAAACCAAACCAAAAAACAAAACAAAACAAAAGAGAGAGAGATAGAAGAGAGACAGAGAATGGGTGCACCAGGACTGCCAGCTGCTGCAAACAAACCCCAGATGCGTGCGCCACTTTGTGCATCTGGCTTTACGTGGGTAGCAGGGAATTGAACCCAGGTCAGTAGGCATTTTATCCCATGTGTTAGTTTATTTACTTCTTGCAACAATCCTTCAAGTTGAACAGCTTTGTCTGCTTTAAAATATATTTTAGCCGGGCGTGGTGGTGCATGCCTTTAATCCCAGCACTTAGGAGGCAGAGGTAGGAGGATCGCCGAGAGTTCAAGGCCACCCTGAGACTACATAGTGAATTCCAGGTCAGCCTGGACCACAGTGAGACCCTACCTCACAAAACCAAAATATATATATTAGTTTATGACAGAGAGAGTACATAGGGGCACTCCAGAGCCTCTTCTCCCTGCAAATGAACTCCAGACGCATGTGCCACTTTGTGCATCTGGTTTTATGTGAATACTGAGGAATCAAACGCAGGCTCACAGGCTTTGTAAGCAAGAACCTTTAGCCACTGCGCCATCTGCTCAGCCCCGCATTATCCCCCTTTTCACCTGTCACTGAGCTGCTTCTCTCTCCAGCATTGCTGGCCCTTGTGGACTAGTCTCTGTCCCTATAGCATATATAGATTGCATATAGCCAACTGTGTGTGTGTGTGTGTGTGTGTGTGTTGGGGGGCTCTACCCCAGCCTGTGCACTGCTGCTGGTCCCCCAGGTTGGGTAGAATGGCCTGCCATTTCTTCCAGCCCCATCGCTACCTCACTGCTTGTGTTTGGGTGGATGCTGGTGGAAGATGACTGTCTCTTTTCTCTGTATTGGACCAGACCTCGTTTCTTTCATGCATCCTGCATGCTTCATGTCAGTGATTCCAGATAGCTCTAGAACCTTCTGCTGGTCCAACAGCTGTTAGCATTTGTGGCATTTGTAAGCGTCTTGTCCACGGAGTATCCTTGGTGCTAGCCAGGACATCCAAGGACCCCAGATGCAAGGCAGCATGTCTTTGGTTCACCTCCCGACCCTGGGCTGAGGCTCTCAGGGCTGGGAGCTTTCAACTTTCAAATATCACAAATGGCCCTGGGGTTATCAGCATCCATCCTGCCCAAACCCTCCTAGCCTAGCCTAGTTTTTTTTTTTTTTTTTAAGATTATTAAAGGTGGGTGTGGTGGCACAGGCCTTTAATCCCAGCACTTGGGAGGCAGAAGCAGGAGGATCACCATGAGTTCAAGACTACCCTGAGACTACATAGTGAATTCCAGGTCAGCCTGGGCTAGAGTGAAACCTCGAAAAACAAAAACAAACAAAAAAGATATTTATTTATTTATTTGTAAGCAGAGAGATAGAACAAAACAGACAAAATGGGCACCCCAGGGCCTCCAGCTGCTGCAAACGAACTCCAGATGCATGCACCACTTTGTGCATGTGGCTGCATGTGAGTATTAGGTAATAGAACCTGTTGCTAGGTTTTGCAAGCAGGTGCCTTAACTGCTGAGCCATCCTTTCAGCCTCCCTATCTTACATTGCAATATAATTTTTCTCTTTTTGTTTGTCCTTTGCATTTAAAAAACGATTTGCTTATTAATTATTTATTTGCATGTGTGTGTGGTTGCCAGGGCCTCTTGCCAGTGCAAACGAATGCCAGGTGCATGCACCACTTTTTGTGTCTGGCTTTACATGGTGTTGCAGTCAGGTTCGCATTGCTGGCAGAAATCACCCAACCAAGAGCAGCTTTTGGAAAAAAAGGATTTATTTTGCCTTACAGACTTGAGGGGAAGCTCCATGATAGAAGGGGAAAATGATGGTATAAGCAGAGGGTGGACATCATCCCTGGCCAACATAAGGTGGACAACAGCAACAGGAGAGTGTGCCAAACACGTGCAAGGGGACACTGGCTATAATGCCCATAAGCCCGCCCCCAACAATACACTGCCTCCAGGAGGCATTAATTCCTAAATCTCCATCTGCTGGGAACCTAGCATTCAGAACACCTAAGTTTATGGGAGACACCTGAATCAAACATAGGTACTGGAGAATCAAACCCAGGCCTTTGCAAACAAACATTTTTAACCTGTAAGCCATCTCCCTAGCCCCTAGCTTTGCTTTTTTGTTTTTTGGTTTTTCTAGATAGGGTCTCACTCTAGTTCAGGCTAACCTGGAATTCACTATGTAGTCTCATGGTAGCCTTGAACTCACAACAATCCTCCTACTTCTGCCTCCCAAGTGCTGGGATTAAAGGCGTGAGCCACCACGCCTGGCTTTTTTATCCTTTGCATTTTTGATGGAAATATTATTTATATACCACAACTTATTTATTTATTTTTATTTTATTCTCAGTTTTTTGAAGTAGGGTCTTGCTCTACCCAGGCTGGCCTGGAATTCACTGTGTGGTCTCAGGATGGCCTCAAACTCATGACGATCCTTCTACCTCTGCCTCCTGAGTGCTGAGATTAAAGGTGTGCACCACCATATACAGCTCTGCCTTATTTATTTATTTATTTTTAAAGTTTTATTATTATTATTATTTTTTTAGAAAGAGTGAGAGAAAAAGGCAGAGACAGTGAGAGAGAGAGACAGAATTGGCCTGCCAGGGCCTCAGCAGCTGCAATCAAACTCCAGATGCTTGTGTCACCTAGAGGGCATGTACGACCTTGTGCTTGCCGTACCCTTGTGCATCTGGCTTACATGGGATCTGGAGAGTTGAACATGGGTCCTTAGGCTTTCTCAGGCAAGCACCTTAACCACTAAGCCATCTCTCCAGCCCACCTTTATTTATTTATTTATTTATTTATTTATTTATTTTTTGATTTTTTGAGCTAAGGTCTCACTCTAGCTCAGGCTGACCTGGAATTCACTATGTAGTCTCAGGGAGGCCTCGAACTCATGGTGATCCTCCTACCTCTGCCTCCCCAGTGCTGGGTTTAAAGGTGTGGGCCACCATGCCTGGCCCACCTTTTTAATTTTTAATATTTATTTATTTGAGAGAGAGAGAGGCAGATAGAGAGAGGATGGGCATGCCAGGGCCTCTAGCCATTGCAAATGAACTCCAGATGTGGGTGCCACCTTGTGCCTCTGGCTTACGTGGGTTCTGGGGAATTGAGCCTATGTCCTTAGGCTTTGCAGGCAAGTGCCTGCTAAACCATCTCTCCAGCCCACCTTTTAAGAACTTCCTTCCATGTGTTTTGGCAAATACATGCAAAGCCATGTAGCTGCCACCATAATCAGAATTTGGGACATTTCTGCCATGCCCAGCAGTTGTCTCCTGCTCCTTGCTGCCACTTCCTTCACCCCAAACCTGCTTCAGAGTGTGCTCTGTCTTCCAGTCTTACCTGTCCAGAAGACAGTAACAAAGACGGAACCTTTTGAAATTAGTTTCTCTCATGCGGTATGAAACTTTTGCACTTATACATTCATTTTTATTTTTGGTGTTTTGAAGCAGGGTCTTGATATGTGCCCAGCCTTGAACTGTCAATCATACTTTCTCAGCTTCTCAAGTGGTGGGATGACAAGTGTGCCCCACTAAGCCTGTTTTATTTATGCATTTATTTTTTGTTTCGTTTATTTCTTCTTGTGTGTGTGCATATGCATTGTGTGCACACATGCCAGGGTCTATTACCACTGCAAATGGATACCCACCTGGCTTTACCTGGATGGCTGGGGAATTAAACCCAGTGGCAGGCTTTGCAAGCAAGCATCTTTAGCCCCCCGAGCCATCTCTCTCGGTCCCTGTGCATTTATTTTTGAGATATGCTCTCACTGTGTGGCCCAGGCTGGCTTCAGAATCCTGGATTTAATCCATCCTGCTGCTTCCTCAGCCTCTTGCGGTTACAGGCACTCCAGGGCACCTGGCTTATCGGGACTTAAAAAAATATTTTATTTGGGCTGGAGAGATGGCTTAGCGATTAAACGTTTGCCTATGAAGCCTAAGGACCCCGGTTTGAGGCTCGATCCTCCAGGACCCACGTAAGCCAGATGCACAAGGGGGTGCATGCATCTGGAGTTTGTTTGCAGTGGCTGGAGGCCCTGGCGCACCCATTCTCTCTCTCTCTACCTGCCTATTTCTGTATCTCTCTCTCTCAAATAAATAAATAATAAAATATTTAAAAAATATATTTTATTTATTTGACAGAAAGAGGCACATACGGAGAGAATGGGCATACCAGGTCCTCTAGCCACTGCAAATAAACTCCAGATGCATGTACCAAGCCTCCTTATCCATCTGGCTTTATGTAGGTACTGGGGGATCAAATGTGGGTCCTTTGCCTTTTCGGGAAAATGCATTCACCACTAAGCCATCTCTCCAGCTCCTTATTGGGACTTTTGAGGTCCATTGAGGTACTGCCTGTAATCATTGCTCAGTTCCATTTGCTGGTTGAGGAGTCAAATGCTGTTTTCTGTAGGGCCAGAGTGTGACATTTAAGGCCATGTGGGCCATGCAGTGCTAAGTGCTCCAGTCTAGTGTTAGGGGAGCCATATGAGCTTGTCACTGCAAACTTTGCAGGACTGCTGGCAGGCTCCACAAGCCTGAGGGCTACTGTGAGCTGAGTCCAGGGCCATCTCGCAAAGATCTGGGTGGTTTTTATTGGGGCTGTTATGAATGAAATCTCTATAAACACCCAAAGGCAGGTATCTGTGAGGACATTTCTCTTAGGTATAACTCTCTGGGTTTATATGCTATTTCCCAGTTGTTTTCTCATTTATACTTTGGGTACATAAACTTTGACTTAATTTTTTTTTTTTTGAGGTAGGGTCTTGTTCTAGCTCAGGCTGACCTGGAATTCACTATGTAGTCTCAAGGTGGTCTCGAACTCACAGCAATCCTCCTACCTCTACCTCCCGAGTGCTGGGATTAAAGGCATGAGCCACCACGCCAGACACTTTGACTTAAATTTATGTATTTATTTATTTGCAAGCAGAGAGAGAGAGAGAGAGAATGGATGTGCCAGGGCTGCAAATGAATTCTAGATGCATGTGCTACTTTGTGCATTTGGCTTTACGTGGGTACTGGGAAATTGACCTCAGGTAGTCAGACTTTGTAAGATACTGGGGAATTGACCTCTGAGCCATCTCTTCAGCCCCAACTTTGACTTAAAAAAATTCTTACTTGTTTATTAGAGACAGAGAGATGGAGGGAGAGAGACAGAGAGAGAGAATGGGCAAACAAACTCCAGACACATGTGCCACCATGTGCATATGGCTTATGTGGGACCTGGAGAATTGAACCTGTGTCCTTAGACTTCACACACAAGTGCCTTGACCCCTAAGCCATCTCTCCAGCTCTTGACTTTTTTTAAAAAAATATTTTATTGGTGGCTGGAGAGATGGCTTAGCAGTTAAGGTGCATGCCTGAGAAGCCTAAAGACCCAGGTTTGATTTCCCAGTACCTATAAGCCAGATGCACAAGATGGCACATGTGCCTATAGGCCCTGGTGTGTCCATTCTGTTTCCTCCCTCTCTCAGTGCCTCAGTGTCATCTGAGATATCCTGCCTAACCTTTTATTAAATTAAATTAAATTAATTAATTTTTGTTTCTTCATAGGGTCTCACTCTAGCCCAGGCTAAACTGGAATTAACTCTGTAGTGTCAGACTGGCCTTGACCTCACAGCAATCATCTTACCCCTGCCTTCTGGGTGCTGGGATTAAAAGTGTGTGCCACCACACCCAGCCCACCCACCTTGTTGTGTGTGTGTGTGTGTGTGTGTGTGTGTGTGTGTGTGTGTGTGTTGAGGTAAGGGACTCACTCTAACCCAGGCTGGTCTAGAATTTACTATGTAGTCTCAGGGTAGCCTTGAACTCACAGTGATCCTCCTATCTCTGCCTCCCAAGATTTGCCCACCTTTCTTCAGACAGGGTCTCTCCTTGGCCTGGAGCTCATGGATTAAGGCCAGCTCGCTTAACCAGGGAGTTCTAGGGATATCCATCCATTTCTGCCCCCACCCCTAGAGTTCGGATTCCAGGCATGTGCTGCCGTGCTGAGCATTTGCGTGGGTCCAACCCCGTCTTCATGCTTGCCCAGCAGGCACTTTACTGACTGAACTAACCCTTCTGTCCCTATGAGCTCTTAAAGAAAACAGTCCCCGAGGGACCTGGGCAGGGTCCACGCAGGGCCTGGGCTGCTGGGATAATGTGGAGCAGGAATTTATAGCAGATATGGGTTCTCTGACGAGTTCCAAGACACTTCTAATCCCATATTCCAAGGGAAGCAGATGACTGTGAAAGTTGGAAGCAGAGTTATCTATTAAGAACCACTCTCCTCCAGGAAAAGTGTCTCATTTTTGCCTTCTCCAGCACAAAGCGCTCAAGGCTAGAGCAATGCTCAATGGACTGACATCTTCTTCAGTCGGTTTTCTTCCCTCCTACATCCCCAGGAACAAATCCTATCCAATTGAGAAGGTGCTTTGTGTGTAGATAGTTTTGGGGCATTTTTTTTCTTCACCATTTTTCGGAGTGTGGGGTGGTTTGAGACAGGGTCTCACTCTAGCCCAGGCTGACCTGGAACTCATTCTGTAGCCCGAAGCTGGCTCAAACTCATGGCGATTCTCCTACCTCAGCCTCTTGAGTGCTGGGACTAAAGGCATGAACCACCACATTCAGCTTTCACTTTTTTTTTTTTTTTTTTTTTCCGAGGTAGGGTCTTACTCTAGCCCAGGATGACCTGAATTCAATTCACTATGTTGTCTCAGGCTGGCCTTGTACTCATAGCGATCTTCCTACCTCTGCCTCCCAAGTGCTGGGATTAAAGGCATGTGCCACCGCACCCAGCTTTCCCTTCACCTTTAAAAATATATATAAATTTATTTATTTATTTATTTATTTATTTATTTATTTATTTGTTTGCAAGGAGAAGTGGGTGGATGGGTGGATGGATGGATGCATGGATAAACGGATAAGCAAGCATGGGCCTGCCAGGGCCTCCTGATGCTGCAAACAAACTCCAGACTCCTGTGCCACTCTGTGCATCTGGCTTTACATGGGCACTAGAGAACTGAACCACTGAGATATCTCCCCAGCCCCTTCTTTCACTTTTAAAAAAATTGATTTATTTGCATGGAGAGAGAGAGAAAGAAAAGAGAAAATAGATAAGCCAGGGCCTTTAGCCACTGCAAATGGACTCCAGATTCATGGGTCATCTTGTGCATCTGGCTTTACATGGATAACTGAAGAGTCAAATCCAGGCTTTGCAGGCAAGACCCTTAACCTCTGAGCCATCTCTCCAGCCTTCCTTTTGTCTTTTAAACAAACATTTTGCACACACTTGCCTTTAGGATTCTTGTCCCTTGGCACTGAAGGTAACTTGAATCAGCTGTCCTGGTGTCGGAGGACACCTGCCAGGGAGTTCTGGAATCCCTGTGCCCCAACCTGGGAGCCACTGGTGATGGCAGCTGTGGAGTCTCTTGTTTGGGGTTTCCGTCCTTGCCAGCCCTGTGGAGTGGTTTCTTATGTATCTCCCTGTGTAACTCAGGTCTTCCTTCCAAGTTTCTTCTTCCTTTTGGCCCCTTACCTCCTAGGTTCCCTGCAGATGAGATGATGTATTTGGAGAGCTATTTCTAGAACATTCCACACTGATTGTTTTATTCTTTTTACTTATTTATTTGCAAGGAATGAAAGACAGAGAGAGAGAGAGAGAAGAGAGAGAGAGAGAGAGAGACAATGAGAAAAAAAAATAAGTGATTCAGGGTCTCATGTTGCTGCAAATGAACTCCAGACACATGCACTGCTTTGTGTGTCTGGCTTTACATGGGTGCTGGGGAATCGAACCCAGGCCTTCAGGCTTTGCAAGCAAGCAGCTTTGACCACTGAGCCATCTCTCCAGCCCTGATTGTTTTATTCCTATTACCAACTCAGCCAGGGCAGAGCTGGGTTGGGGGTGGGGTCTTAGAGAAAGAACTTAATTGCATGAAGCCCTGGGTTCAATCCCCAGCACCAAGCCAAACTTTATGCTTTGGGGTCTTCCTTTCCTAACTTTTTAAATTTTTATCTTGGAGGACTCAAATAGAAGCTGTGGTTTTAAGAAAAACAGTTTGCTTCTTGTTAAAGTGTATTTTATCCCCATTCACTGGTCTTTCCTTGTTGATTTTGTTCTACCTGCATTAGCATATGGTACTTGAGTTAAAATCCTGAGGTAGCCTGTAAAAAGCAGGTGGGTGTGGGTGTGGGCGGCCCATAGGGAGCTGCTAATCAGGCGATGGGCCAGGCTCCCCATGGTGTGCTCCAACGAAGCTGGGTGGGGTGGTGACATGTACTGGAAGAAAAGATAGGAGACTTGGCTTCTGGCCCAAGCTCTCTCCACCACAATATATGACAGCATACAAGTCACTGGACCGCTAAGGCACATTTTCCTCTGGGCTTCATGGCAGGGTTGAGGGTGGGGAGGAGGCCCAAGGGAGGGAAGTGGTCTGAGAACACTGAAAAACCCAGCTGGCACAGAAGTGTCAGGCATACTTTGCAGAAGCCTGGAGAGCACTCAGTCTCTCCTCAGTTTGCCCAGAGTGCCATGGACTCACTAGCGGTGTTATCTTTGAAAGCTTTGGAACTAAAGCCCATGTTGACTTGTTTGAGAAAGGCTGGATGGAGTGCTGAAGATAATGAACTAACCCGGTGACCTAAGATAACAGGAAAATGACATGCTTAAGATCAACTTGTAAAGAGTCAGTGACCCTCAGGGATGGCGTTGGAAGTAGAATCCAAAGTACCATTTCTTGTCTATTCTTTCCTCTTCCTTTCTTCCTTCCTTCCTTCCTTCCTTCCTTCCTTCCTTCCTTCCTTTCTTCCTTTCTTTCTTTCTTTCTTTCTTTCTTCCTCTGTCTCTGTCTCTCTATTTCTTTCTTTTTGGTTTTTCGAGGTAGGGTTTCACTCTGACCTGGATTTCACTCTGTAGTCTCAAGGTGGCCCTCGAACTTGTAGTGACCCTCTTACCTCTGTCTCCCAAGTGCTGGGATTAAAGGCGCGTACCACGACGCCCAGCTTGAAGTACCATTTCTTTAGGCACTGTGTGCCAGGGCCTCATGTATGCTATGCACGAGCTATACCATGGAGCTACACCCCTAAATTTTTTTGGTAAAGTAGTCCTTTTCTTTCTTTTAAAAAAAATACATTTTATGGGGCTGGAGAGATGGCTTATGGTTAAGGTGCTTGCCTGAAAAGCCAAAGGACCCAGGTTGGACTCCCTAGGACCTACATAAGCCAGATGCACAAAGGGGCACATGCATCTAGAGTTTGTTTACAGTGGCTGGAGGCCCTGGTGTGCCCATTCTCTCTCTGTCTCTCCTTGCCTATTTCTGTATCTCTCTCAAATTAAAAAATACATTTTATTTATTTATTTGAGAGGGAGTGAGAATGGGCACACCAGGGCCTCCAGCCACTGCAAATGAACTTCAGATGCATGCGCCCCCTTGTGCATCTGGCTTATGTAGGTCCTAGGGAGTCGAACCTGGGTCCTTTGGCTTTGCAAGCAAGCACCTTAACTGCTAAGCCATCTCTTCAGCCCTTAAAAAATATCATTTATTTATTTATTATTTATTTATTTGCAAGCAGAGAGAAAGGAGAGAGAGAAAGAATGGGGTGTCAGGGCCTCTAACTGTTGCAAATGACTCCAGATGCATGTACTACTTTGTGCATCTGGCTTTATGTGAATACTGGGGAATCGAACCGGAGTCGTTAGGCTTTAAGGGAAGCACCTTTACCGCCGAGTTAGCTCTCTAGCCCCACAATGACTTTTTCCTTATTTATTTATTAGAGACAGAATGGGCATGCTAGCCACTGCAAACAAACTCCAGGTGCATGTGCCACCTTGTACATCTGGTGTTACATAGGTACCAAGGAATTGAACTTGGGTCCTTAGGCTTTTCAGGCAAGCACTTTAACTGATAAGCCATCTTTCCAATCTCCACATTGCCTTTTTTTTCCTTTTGGTTTTTCAAAGTAGGCTCTCGATCTAGCCTAGGCTGACCTGGAATTCACTATGTTGTCTCAGGGTGGACTCGAACTCATGGTGATCCTCCTACCTCTGCCTCCGGAGTGCTGGGATTAAAGGCGTGCACCACCATGCCTGGCTCCACATTGACTTTTTAAGACCTGAGGCTGATATGCTGCTAGGGTTTGGATTACATCCAGTCTGTCACACAAGTGTTCTCATTTACTACTGGTTACACAGCTTCTTTTTAAAAATTTAAATATATATGTATATATTTAAATATATAGATTTACATATTACATACTTTATTACATATATATGTAATAAAACATGATATACTCTTTTATCCCAACCCTTGCTCCCATTACCCGGGGGGCCCTCCTCAGTGGGGTTACAGTGTTCCCTGTGGCGTCATGTAGGCCTGTCAGTCTCCATGGGGTAGGGGTAGGGGACTAAAATGTGAATCTGGCTTCTTCTCAGAATTCATTGCTTCTGTCTGGGATGAAGCGGTTGTCTGGGCTTAAAAACAATGGTGAATCACTTGATCGAATGGTATGACAGAACCTGACATATCTTTACAAAGGACCATTTATCTGGGGGAATCGAGGGAGGAACAGGGTGGTTTTCAACATGAGAGCACACTGAAGGAAAAGCAACGAAATGATTAAACCTAAACTTGCCAATAGTTTTCTTCCTTTCTTCCTTCCTTCCTTCCTTCCTGTTTCAAAAGGGTGATGGGTGTTGAACAAAAAGAGTAGGGAGGGTTCAAATGAACCACATTCCTGGTTTTGAAATGCTGACAGAAGACAAAACTTCTCAGGGTGTGTCACTTAGAAGGACCCAGCTGCTCTTCATTTTTTTTTTCCACCTAAGAATACCAAAAGATGAGAGGATACGCCTAAAAATTACACTTTGTAACGTCAGCCTTTTTAGGACAATGTACTTTATTATACACTTAGTTAAAAGGAGGAAATGAAGCTGGCAGACGTGGTGGCACATGCCTTTAATCCCAGCACTCAGGAGGCAGAGGTAGGAGGATTGCTGAGCGTTCGAGGCCACCCTGAGACTACATAGTGAATTTCAGGTCAGCCTGAGCTAGAGCAAGACCCTACCTCGAAAAAAAAAAAAAAAAAAGGAAAAAAAGTTCAGGGGACCCCTTTTTAAACTGGTCACATCTATGAAAGGGAATTTGCTATGACTATTCAGTGTTCCCCTAGCCTTTCCCATCTCTGGACACTTTTGGGGTTGTGGGGGTCCCGTCCACCATGGGGGCTTAATTGGGTTATCTTGCAGAGATCATCCAGAAGATGCTGCCTGCTTCCTTCAGCCTGGAGGCTGTCCTCTACATCTGCCCCACTGGGACCTTGCTGGAGAATCATGAGATAAGGACATAAAAATGTCTCCTAAACTGTAGTGAGGGAAAATACCACTTGTTTTTCTGCTAACTGAAGCTTTTCCATGTATCTGGGAGAAGGAGGGTGAGAGCTGATTGCAACAGCCAGGGCGGGGGCGGGTTTTGCAATCGGCCCTTACTACAGGAGGACTTGTCTCCATTAAAGCCTTTCTCTCCCTGGCTCATGTCAGCCTTCAGCCCAGAGCTTCCCATGCTGTTGTCTTCCTTTCTCCTTCCCTCTCTCCCTCCCTCTTTTCTTTCGTGGTGTTGGAAATTAAACTTGGGGCCTCGTGCCTTCTAAGAACAGCCCTATACCCAGCCCCCTCACATGCTGTTTGAATGAAGGGCTTGGGCTGTGAGGCAGCAGCAAACCTTTCTTAGTATCTTGAACATTTCCAGAATTTTCCACCCAGCTTGCAAGACTGTCAGTGCCCAGGCCTGGTTCCTGTGTCAGGCGTCTCCTACTGTGGAGGCTCTTCCAGGGCGAGGATGCTAGGCCAGCACCCCAGCTCTGTCAGAATAGTGTGTTGCAACCTCTGCTGGCTACGTTGTAGAGACTTGGCCTTGGTCTGTTGCATCATTGTGGAGTATAAGACAAAACAGAGTGCCTTCTCCCTTCGATGGGAGCCAAAGCAGAAATGCTACTCTCTAGCTTGTTTCTTGGACCAGTTAGCAAGGTGCCCCCCCCCCACACAACACCATCAGGATCATTATTGGGAAAGCAGCTAGTCCCAATTGGTGGTCAATTTTTTTGTCCTTTTTTTTAAAAAAAAAAAATATTTGCAAGTAGAGAGATACAGATTGTGAGTGAGAGAGACAGAGTATAGGCACACTAGGGCTTCTAGTCACTGCAAAAAACCTCAATGCATGTGCCACTTTGTGCATCTGGCTTACATGGGTACTGGGGAATTGAACCCTGGTTGTTAGGCTCTGGAGGCAACCACTGAGTAATCTCTCCAGTCCTTTTTTGTCTTCTTAAAAAAATTTTTGCCAGGCATGGTGGTGCATGTCTTTAATCCCAGCCCTCGTGAGGCAGAGGTAGGAGAATCGCCATGAGTTCAAGGCCACCCTGAGACTACATAGTGAATTCCAGGTCAGCCTGGGCTAGAGCAAGACCCTACCTCAAAACCAGCCCCCCTCAAAAAAAAAACATTTTTAATGGGATAGAGAGATGGTTTAGTGGTTAAGGTGCTTGCCTGCAAAGCCTAAGGACCCAATGTTTGACTCTCTAGATCCCACGTAAGCCATGTGCACAAGACAGTGCACACATCTAAAGTTCCAGTGCAGTGGTTGGAGGCCCAGGTGTGCCAATTCTTTCTCTTTCTTGCTTGCTCTCTCTCATAAAAAGTATTTTTACTTGACTTCAGGCCAATGAAAAACCTTGTCTTTAAAGGATACATTTAAAAAATAAATAAAGGGCTGGAGGGATTGCTTAGCGGTTGAGGTACTTGGTTGCCAAAGGTGCTTCCATTCCCCAGGACCCAAAGCCAAATGCAACCCAGGTAGCTCCATCTGTCTCATAAAAAAAGTATTTTTACTTGGCTTCAGGCCAATGAAAAACCCTGTCTTTAAAGGATACATTTAAAAAATAAACAAAGGGCTGGAGGGATTGCTTAGTGGTTGAGGTGCTTGCTTGCAAAGCCAAAGCACCCAGGTTCTATTCCCCAGGACCCACGTAAGCCAAATGCACAAGGTGGTGCATGTGTGTAGAGTTCGCTTGCAGTGATTGGAGGCCCTGGTGCACCCATTCTCTCTCTCAAATCAATCAATCAATAAATAATATTTTAAAAATAAAATAAAGAAAAAGAAAAAATATTTTAGGGCTGGAAAGATGGCTTAGTGGTTAAGGCACATGCCTGCAAAGCCTAAGGACCCCTGTTCAATTCTCCAAGTCCTATGTAAGACAGATGTACAAGGAGGCACACACATCTGGAGTTAGTTTGCAGTGGCTAGAGGCCCTGGCACACCCATTCTCACTCTCACTCTCTCTTTCCCTCTCTCTGTCTCTAACAAATAAATTAATTAATTAAAATAAAATAATATTTATTTTTCTTTATTTGAGAGAGAGAGAGAAATAGGCAGGGGAGAGAAAGAGAGAATGGGCACACAAGAGCCTCTAGCCTCTGCAAATGAACTCCAGATGTGTGTACCCCCTTGTACATCTGGCCTACGTGGGTCCTGGGGAATTGAAACTGGGTCCTTTGGCTTTGCAAGCAAGCACCTTAACCACTAAGCCATTTCTCCAGCCCTATTTTTATTTGAAAGAGGTGAGAATATGAGCAAGAGAAAGTGTGACTGCTCCAGGGCCTCTTGCTACAGTAAACAAACCCTAGACACTATATCAGGGTGTGTATTCAGCTTTACATGGGTACTGGGGAATCAAACCTGGGCCTTCAGGCTTTGTAAGCAAGTGCCTTTAACTACAGAGCTATATACCCAGTCCTTTTTATCCCTTAAAAAAATTTTTATTTTATTTTATAACGAGATATACTCTTAAATCCCTTTGCCCCTTGTCACAGTCAGGTTTGCATTGATGGCAGAAATCACCTGACCAAGAACAGCTTGTGGGAAAAAAAGGCTTATTTTGGCATTCAGACTTGAGAGGAAGCTCCATGATGGTAGGGGAAATGATGGCATGAGCAGAGGGTGGACATCACCTCCTGGCCAACATCAGGTGGACAACAGGATCAGGAGAATGTGCCAAACACTGGCTATAACAACCATAAGCCTGCCCCCAACAATACACTGC
Organism: Orientallactaga sibirica; assembly: GCA_036365145.1. NCBI lineage: Eukaryota > Metazoa > Chordata > Mammalia > Rodentia > Dipodidae > Orientallactaga > Orientallactaga sibirica. The sequence goes on from JAEOAD010000061.1 coordinate 7,566,260, forward strand.
CTCCAGGAGGTGTTAATTCCCAAATCTCCATCAGCTGGGAACCTAGCATTCATAATCCCTAAGTTTATGGGGACGCCAGAATCAAGTCACCACATTCTGTTCCTGGCCCCCATAAACTGATAACCATCCATGATGTAAAATGCAATACTTTCAGTCCAACTTTAAAAGTCCCCATAGTTTTTATCAATCATTCCATAGTACGAGATCTTTTAACTGAATCAAAAAAAAAAAAAAAAAAAAATTCCTCCCAAAACCCATACTGGCACAGAAGAATAAACATTCACACTGCAAAAGATGGCATTGGGTATAGCAAGGAAATGTTCAACCAACACAAGATTTAAAACAACCCGGGAAAACATCAAACTCCGTAGCTCCAAGTACAACAATTCTAATCAGTGACAAATCTCCAAGTCCAATAATTCTAGCCAGCAATAAGTCTCTGGAGTTCCAGCTAGGCTACTCACAGTCCTGGAAAACTTCATCCAGGGCTGGCAGCTCTCCTTAGCAGCTGTCTCGTGGCCCCGGGGCATCTCTACTGGGTCTCCACTGCAACCCAGGGTTCATTCTCACGGCTCCAGTGGGTTTCCATGCAGGCATCCAGCAAACCTGCTTCACACTGCCCATGGCATTTCCAAACACAAGACCGTGCTGCAAATTCAATGACCCTCTCTTTCCTGCATTTCTTATACTCCACGATACCAAGTAGGGTGCCAATTTGTTAATTCAGGGGGGAGTAAAGCAGACTTTGAAGAACAGGACACTCCTTAAGCACTCAGGCCCCTTCAAAAGAGTCTACATTCTTCCTGTTGCCCCAGTAGAGGTCAGCTGGCCCAATCTCAAAGGTTGTAACCTCTCAATTGCAGCTGAACAAGTAGCAGTTTCAGCCCAAAGATTTCATTTCTGTGCCATATTCCTCTGTTCACAGCAGTCCATTTCTATGCAAAGCAACCCTGTGTGAGTTCTCAGGACATGCGCATAACAGCAAGCCTCTCACACAAATTGCTTCTAGCTCAGACCAGGCAAAGCTCTTATTCACTCTCACAACCTCACAGTCCATAGTTCTTACTGCATTCAGGTCTTTCAACTCTGACCAGAATAGTCCATCAAGCTGTACTTACAGCACTGCAAGGTGTCTCTTAGGCCAAAGGTTTCAAATCCTTCCACATTCCTCTTGAAAAATCAGCCCCAGCCAAGCGTAGTGGCACACTCCTTTAATCCCAGCACTCAGGAGGCAGAGGTAGGAGGATCACTGAGAATTTGAAGCCACCCTGAGAGACTACATAGTGAATTCCAGGTCAGCCTGAGCTAGCGTGAGACCCTACCTCGGAAAACCAAAATAAATAAATAAATAATAAATAAAATAAAATAAAATAAAAAAGAAGAAGAAGCCGGGCGTGGTGACACATGCCTTTAATCCCAGCACTTGGGAGGCAGAGATAGGAGGATCACCATGAGTTTGAGGCCACCCTGAGGCTACATAGTAAATTCCAGGTCAGCCTGAGCTGCAGTGAAACCAAAAAGAAAGAAAGAAAGAAAGAAAGAAAGAAAGAAAAAGAAAGAAAGAAAGAAAGAAAGAAAGAAAGGAAGGAAGGAAGAAAGAAAGGAAGAAAGGAAGAAAGAAAATCAGCTCCAAAAGGCCAAAGCCACACAGTCAGGTGTCTGGCAGCAATCCCACTCCTTGGTACCAATTTTACTGTTGCAGCAGTCAAGTTCACATTGCCAGTAGAAATCACCCAACCAAGAGCAGCTTGTGGGAAAAAAAAAGGTTTATTTTGGCTTACAGACTTGAGAGGAGGCTCCATGATGGCAGGGGAAAACGATGGCATGAGCAGAGGGTGGACATCACTTCCTGGCCAACATCAGGTGGATAACAGGAACAGGAGAGTGTGTCAAACACTGGCAAGGGGGAGGTGGCTATAAAGCCCAGAATCCCATCCCTCAACAATACACTGCCTCCAGGAAGCATTAATTGCCAAATCACCATCAGCTGGGGACCTAGCATTCAGAACACCTAAGTTTATGGGGGACACCCGAATCAAACTACCACACCCTGCTCTCGGCATTAACCGCTAAGCCATCTCTCCAGCCCCTCTTTGTCCTTTGTTTGAACAGGTTCTTATGTAGCCCAGGTTGGTCTCAAATTTCTGATTCTCCTGCTTCAATTTCCTGAGGGCTGGGATTAAAAGTCTGAACCTCTGAGCTGGAGAGATGGCTCAGCAACTGAGGTGCTTGCTTACAAGCCTGATGGCCTGGGTTCAGTTCCTCAGTACCCACATAAAGCCAGATGCACAAAGTGGTACATGTGTCTGGTACATGTGTTTGAAGTGGCAGGGGGCCCTGGGCTGCCCATTCTCTCTCTCTGTCTTTGGTGGGGGGACACCCTGCAGCACCATGCTCAACTTAGTGATCACTTTTTCTTCCATTTTCTTTGGTGCTAGGGATTGAACTCAGGGCCTTGCACATGCTTGCACATGCACTGAGTCCTTGTTGTACTTTGAAGGTGGTTGTTAGAAAACGTGGGAAAGGGGCTGGAGAGATGGCTTAGTGGTTAAGGCATTTGCCTGAAAAGCCAAAGGACCTCGGTTCAATTCCCCAGGACGTAAGCCAGAGGCATAAGGTGGTGCACACGTCTGGAGTTTGTTTGCTGTGGCTAGAGGCCCTAGCATGCTCATTCTCTCTCTCTCTCTCTCTGCCTCTTTTGCTCTCTTAAATGAATGAATAAATAAATAAAAATTTAAAAATATTTAAAAAAGGAAAAGCGGAAAGAAATAAGAGAAAAGTCTGCTCCACAGGAGAGATAGGCTTTATTTGGGAAAAGCCTAAGAAGCACTCTGGCCAGGCCGGTCAGAAACAACTCCCCTTACAGACTATGGGGTATTTATGGGGCAGTGGGGGTACTAGAATTCCTTGGTTGCAGGGCGGTCCATCTTGCCTCAGGGCTTGGGCCTCTTCAGGGAAGTGATAATCTAACAGGTGGTCCAGGTCATTCCAGAAATGTGATCATTGGGAGGGATGGTCTGGGTCATTCTTGGGAAACAGAGTCATAATGAAAGGGCAATCAGAGTTCAAAGATGGAGACATTCTGGTTTTAACAGTGCTAATTTTTTAAATATTTTATATTTGTGATATTTTTAATACATTATTTTTCACATCATGATAATTTTATTTGTTTGTTTGTTTGTTTGTTTTTGTTTTTCAAGGTAGGGTCTTGCTCTAGCCCAGGCTGACCTGGAATTCACTATGTAGTCTCAGGGTGGCCTCGAACTTACAGGGATCCTCCTACCTCTGCCTCCTGAGTGCTGGGATTAAAGGTGTGCACCACCACATCCGGCCACATCATGGTAATTTGAATGTAGTTATTTAAAAGTCCTGTCTTCCTTAATCAATGATTCCAAGAGTGTACTTTCAGGGATCATTTCTATAGTTCCTTAATCATTGATTCCATACTTTTTATGGGGGGAGGGAGAAAGAGAACTGGCAGGCCAGGGCCTCTAGCCACTGCAATTGAACTTCAGACACTGTACCAATTTGTGAGCATGCGTGACCTTATGTGTCTGGCTTATGTGGGTTCTGGGAGTCTAATTTGGGTCCTTAGGCTTTGCAAGCAAGCCTTAGACTCTAAGCCATTTCTCCAGCCTGATTTCATACTTTTTTTGGGGGGTGGTTATTGAGGTAGGGTCTTGCTCTATCCCTGGCTGACCTGGAATTCACTGTGTAGTCTCAGGGTGGCCTTGAACTCATGGCAATCCTTCTATCTCTGCCTCCTAAGTGATGGTATTAAAGGCATGTGCCAGCAATTCCATACTTTTTAAAAAATATATTTTATTTCTTTATTTGCAAGCAGAGAGAGATAGTGAAGATAGAGAGGGTGGACACGCCAGGACCTCCAGTCATGATTCCATGCATTTTCAAGTGAAAGAAAAAAGTTAAGCTTGAGTTCCCAAATTGACAAAAACAGCTGCCATGTGTCTGAAGGGTAATATGATCGATCCATGATGTATGTATGTATGTATGTATGTATGTATGTATGTATGTATGTATGTATCTATTTATCTATCATCTATCTATCTATTATCTATCTATCTATCTATCTATCTATCTATCTATCTATCTATCTATCTATCTATCTATCTATCTATCTGGTTTTTCAGGGTGGTAGGGTCTGGGATTGTGTGTAGCCCAGGCCGAGTTCTCTGATATATTTTTTAAAAGATTTTCTTTTCTTTGTTTTTTCTGATTAACTTTGTCTATGAGCAGTCTAAAAAAAGAGGGTTGTCTTTTAAAAATAGATACTTATTTATTTTAGAGAAAGAATGGCATGATCCTCAAACAAACTCCAGACACATACACCACTTTGTACATCTCCCAAGTGCTGGGATTGAAAAGGCCTTGCAAGAAAGTGCCTTTAACCACACCAACTGCAATTGTATTTAAACAATTTTAAGTTTTATTATTTTTTTCGTGATAAGTTATGCATTGTTTAGACTATGTAGCAATTTGCTTTCATCCAAAGGCCATTTGAGATTGGCCTGGGAATTTAGTTCTTGGTGCTAGGCCTTTAACTTGAGCCATCTTTCCAGCAGCCCCACATGCAGGCTGACCTGGAATTAAATTGCATCCTATCTGCTGAACATTCCTGGCCACCACAGAAATAAACATTTTTTAAAAATATTTTATTTGGTGCTAGGGATTGGATGACAAATTGCATCCTATCGCTGAACATTCCTGGGCAGAAATAAACATTTTTTTAAAAAAATATTTTATTTGGCTAGAGGGATGACTTAGCGGTTAAGACTTTTGCCTGCAAAGCCAAAGGACCAGGTTTGATTCCCCAGGACCCATGTAAGCCAGATGCACACATTCGTTTGCAGTGGCTGAAGGCCCTGGTGCATCCATTCTCTCTCTCACTCCCTCTTTCTTTGTCAAATAAATAAATAAATAAATATTTTTAAAAATATATTTTATTTATTTGAGAGAGAGAGAATGGGTACTCCAGTGTCTCTAACCACTACAAATTTACTCCAGATGCTTGTGCCACTTTGTGCATCTGACTTATGTGGGTTCTGGGGAATTGAACCTAGGTCCTTAGGCTTCACAGGCAAGTGCCTTAACCACTAAGCCATCTCTCTAGCCCCAGACCTAAAAATTTTAAAACACTGGAATGCAAAAATATACAGTTAATTTTTACAAAATAGTCTTATTGGGCTGGGTGTGGTGGTGCATGCCTTTAATCCCAGCACTTGGGAGGAGGCAATGGTAGGAGGATTGCTGTGAGTTTGAGGCCATCCTAAGACTAGTGAATTCCAGGTCAGCCTGAGCTAGAATTAGACCATACCTCAAAAAAAAAAAAAAAAAAAAAAAAAAAAAGGTGCTAACTTGCAAAGCCCAAGGTCCTGAGTTTAACTCCCCAGTACTCACATAAAGCCAGATGCATAAAGTGGTGCAAGCATCTGGAGGTTGTTTGCAGTGGTAAAGGAAAGGTCCTGATGTACACATTCTCTTTCTCTCTCTTTCTCTCTCCCTCTCTGCTTGAAAATAAATAAAAATATTTTAAAAAGTGATAGAAAGCCGGGCGTGGTGGCGCACGCCTTTAATCCCAGCACTTGGGAGGCAGAGGTAGGAGGATCACCGTGAGTTCGAGGCCACCCTGAGACTACATAGTTAATTCCAGGTCAGCCTGGACCAGAGTGAAACCCTACCTCAAAAAAAAAAAAAAAAAAAAAAAAAAAAAAAAAAAGTGATAGAGTAAGAGTAAGAAATTAGTCTAAGCCAATTTGAATGAGCAACAAGCTCAGCAGGGCGGAGGGAAGACTTATAATTCAAATGCTATTGGTCACTAAGTTTCATTCAACAAATATTTTTGTGCAAGGCCTATATATGATCCTGAGATACAGCAAGGAGCCCTCTCCTGCCCTTCAGAAATTTACTTCCAGAAGCTGAAATGAGACAAACAGAAATGATTACTGAATGAGGATTGTAGTACGAGAAATACAAAGTGTTTAGGAAGAAATTTCTAGCCAGGAGGAATCTAAGAACTTGTTTGGAAGTATGACATCTTGGCAAGACTTTGAAGGAAGGTTCTAGTTGAATATATACAGATGTGTGAGAAAGCCAAGGCCAGTGTGAGCCAAGAAATGACAAATAAGGATCTTGAGGGCTGGAGAGATGGCTTAGCGGTTAAGACACTTGCCTGTGAAGCCTAAGGACCCATGTTCAACTCTCCAAGTCCCACATAAGCCAGATGCATAAGGTGATGCACGCACAAGGTCACACATGTGCACGTGTCTGGAGTTTGATTGCAGTGGCTGGAGGCCCTGGCGTGCCAATTCTCTCTCTTGCTCTCTTCCATTAAAAGAAAAGGCCAGTCTGTTGGGCTTGCCTCAAAAAAAAAAAAAAAAAAAAAAAAAAAAAGCCCATCTTTTTTGGGGGTGGGGATGTGTTCCAGGTCATATTGAGACAATTAGGAGTTTGGGTGTTATTTTTCAAGTCAAAGAGACTTGTGAGAGATTTTTAAATAAATATTTATTTATCGGGGTGGGGAGAATGATCATGGCAGGGCTTCCTGCTACTGCAAACAAACTCCAGACACATGCTCCACTTTGGGAATCTGGCTTTATGTGGGCACAGGGGAATATAACCTGAGCCATTAGGTTTTGCAAGCAAGTGATTGCCATCTCTCTAGCCTGAGTGATTTAAAAACTTTTTTCTGTTTTTTTTAAATTTATTTTTTTATTGACAACTTCCTTAATTGTAGACAATATCCCATGGCACTTCTCTCCCTTCCCCCACTTTCCCCTTTGAAACTCCATTCTCTATCATATCCCCTTCTCCTCTCAATCAGTCTCTCTTTTTTTTTTTTTTTAAATTTTCATCATCTTTTCCTCCTATTATGATGGTCTTTTGCAGGTAGTGTCAGGCACTGCGAGGTCATGGATATCCAGGCCATTTTGTGTCTGGAGGAGCACGTTGTAAGGAATCGTACCCTTCCTTTGGCTCTTATGTTCTTTTCGCTACCTCTTCCACAATGGACCCTGAGCCTTGGAAGGTGTGATAGAGATATTTCAGTGCAGAGCACTTCTCTGTCACTTCTTCTCAGCACCATGGTGCCTTCTGAGTCATCTCAAGGTCACCACCATGTGAAAAGAGAAGCTTCTCTAAATAAAAGTGAGAGTAGCATTAATATCTGGGTATGGACATTAAGAGAAGTGCTTACTGGGCAGTTTGGTGAGCATAGTATACACATTTAGCCAGACAGCAGCAGACATTACACCCTAGGGCTCATGACTACCCCTGTTTTAGGTTTTCAGTATCAGGCATGTATTCTCTCCCATGGAGCGGGCCTCCAGTCCAATTAGAGAGCGGTTGGTTTCCCCCATAACAGACATGCCACTATTGCACCTGTTGGCTCATTTGGCCTGGCTAAAATTTTTTAAATTTATTTATTTGCAGGCAGAGAGAAAGAGAGAGACATGGGAAGAGGGGGGGTAGAGAATGGGTATGCCAAGGCCTTTAGCTGCTGCAAATGAACTCCAGATGTATGCACCACTTTGTGCACCTGGCTTTATTTGGGTATTAAGGAATTGAACCCCAGCAGTTAGGCTTTACAGGCAAGCACCTTAATTGCTGAGCCATCTCTCTAGCCCCTTGGAAATTTTTTCATTTTGTTTTTTTGAAGTAGGGTTTCACTCTAGTCCAGGCTGACCTGGAATTCACTATGTAGTCTCAGGGTGGCCTTGAACTCATGTCAATTCTCCTACCTCTACCTCCCAAGTGCTGGAATTAAAGGTGTATGCCATCATGCCCAGCAGAAAATTTTTTAGTTGTATTTATTTATTTATTTATTTATTTATTTATTTAAGAGAGAGAGAGAGAGAGAGAGAGAGAGAGAGAATGTACCTGCCAGGAGCTTCTTGCTGCTGCAAATGAATTCCAGACGTATGAGCCACTGCCACTTTGTGCATATGGCTTTACATGGGTGATAAGGAATTGAACTACATAGTGAGACACTGTTTTAGCCCCTCCTCCCCCCAAAAGAATGAGTTAGAATGTACAGGGGAACCAGGCATGGTGGCACATGCCTTTAATCCCAGCACTCGGGAGGCAGAGGTAGGAGGATCACCATGAGTTCAAGGCCACCCTGAGACTACATAGTGAGTTCCAGGTCAACCTGAGCTAGAGTGAAACTCTACCTCGAAAAACAAACAAACAAACAAACAAACAAACAAACAAACAAAGAATGTACAGGGGAGCCCAGGGTTGGGGACCAGCTCTTCTGGTTGCTTATTGACACATAATTCTTTTACAAAATATTTTATTTATTTATTTGAAAAAAGAGATAGGGAGGAAGTGAGAGAAGGAGGGAGAATGGGTACACCAGGGCCTCTAGCCACTGCAATGAACAAAATTCAGATGTTTGTACTATCTTGTACATCTGGCTGTATGTAGGTATTGGGGAATGGAACCAGGGTTCTTAGGCTTGCAGGCAAGTAAGTGTCTTATCTGCTGAGCCTCTCTACAGCTCCATGGTCCTTAAATTTTTTTCACAATTATTTATTTGAGAGAGAGAGAGAGAATGGATGAATATGGGCTCACTAAGGGCCTCTTGCCACTGCAAACGAACTCCACACACATGCACCACTTGTGCATCTGGCTTTATGTGGGTCCTGGGGAATTGAAACCAGACCATCAGGCTTTGCAAGTAACTGACTTTAACCTGTGAGCCATCTCCAGCTCCCCGTCTCTTTTTTGAAGTAGGGTCTTGCTCTAGCTCAGGCTGACTTGGAATTCACTAGGTAGTCTCAGGGTGGCCTGGAACTCACAGCAATCCTCCTACGTCAGCCTCTCAAGAGCTGGGATTAAAGACATGTGCCACCACGCCCTACCCTCCAGCCCTTAAAAAAACAACTTATTGACAACCTCCATTCATATACACAATGTACCTTGATCATAATCCCTTCCCACTACCCTTTGTCCTGCTAAACCTCCTGTTTTTCCCCCAACCAGTCTCTCTTCTATTTCGACGTCATCATTTTTCCCCTGCTATCAAGCAGATCTTGTGTAGATAGCGTCAGCCATTATGAGGTCATGAATACCATGGCCACTGTGTGTCTGGAAGACAACATTCCAAAGCACTCCTCCCCTTCCTGTGGCTCTTACATTCGTCCACCACCTCTTCCTCAATGGCCCCTGAGTCTTGGAGGGTGTGAGAGATGTCTCACTTAGTGCTGAATTCCACTGTCATTTCTCAACACTCTGATGAGTTTTGAGTCTCCCAGTAGTCACTACCATCTGAAAAGAGAAACTTCTCTCACCCCAAAAAGTGAGAGTAGCATTAATATATGGGCAGAAACATAAATATTTAGAGGGCAGTTTGGTGGGCACAACATATTCACTTAGCCAAATGTTAGTGGTAGCTTCCTAACTGGGGCTTATGACCTCCTCAGCCATAGGCTTTTTTAAAAAAATATTTTATTTTTATTTATTTATTAATTTGAGAGAGAGAGAGAGAGAGAGAGATACAGAAATAGGCAGGTAGAGAGAGAGAGAGAGAATGGGTGTGCCAGGGCCTCTGGCCACTGCAAACGAACTCCAGATGCATGCACCCCCTTATGCATCTGGCTTACGTGGGTCCTAGAGAATCGGGCCTCGAACCGGGATCCTTAGGCTTCACAGGCAAGCGTTTAACCACTAAGCCATCTCTCCAGCCCAGCCATAGGCTTTTGATTAAGTTTTCAGAACCAGGCAGGAACCACCTCTTGAACTGTGTGCGTGCACACGCACATGTGTTTGGTGTTTGTGTATGATGTGTGTGGAGGGTGTGTGCATGCCACAGTGCACACATGGAGGTCAGAGGACAACTTCCAGAGTTGGTCTTTGCCTTCTCCCTCGTTTGAGGCAGAGTCTTGTTCACTGCTCCATTCTTCAAGCCACCAGGTCTGCAAGCTTCCGGGCAATTCTTCTATCTTCACCTCCCTTCTTGCCATTGACATACTGAGATTACAAATGACTGCCAAAGCTCCTGGCTTTTCACATATGGGGTCTGGAAATCCAAACTCAGGTGCTCATACTTTCGTAGCAAGCACATTATCTTTCCAGCTCTGACCATGGATTGCTGTGCAGGAATTACAGACATGAGCCACCATTTTCCAGTTTGCTTTTATCCACAAGACAATTAGGACCTTATTGTTTATCACCTGATGATCCATCGTGTGGCCAACTGAGTCCATTATTATAGAATGAACCTGTGTTTTTAGTTTTTTTGATATTTTTATTTATTTGTTTCAGAGAGAGAGAAAGAGAGAAAGAGGCAGAGAGAGGGAGAGAGAGAATGGGCATGCCAGGGCATCCAGCCACTACAGATGAACTCCAGACATGTGCAACCTTGTGCATATGGCTTACGTGGGTTCTGAGAAATCAAACCCATGTCCTTTGGCTTTGCAGGCAAGCACCTTAACTGCTACACCATTTCTCCAGCATTTTTTTTTTTGTTGTTGTTGTTGTTTTGTTTTTTTGCGGTAGTGTCTGGTTCTAGCCCAGGGTGATCTGATCTGGAACTCACTCTGTAGTCTCAGGGTGGCCTCGAACTCACAGTGATATTTTTATTCATTTATTTGCAAGGAGAGCAAGAGGGAGAATGAGTGTTTAAGGGCCTCTTACTGTTGTAAACAAACTCCAGGCACATGCATCACCTTGTGCATCTGGCCTTACGTGTGTATGGGGAGATCAAACCCAGGCTGTCAGGTTTTGCAAGCCAGCACTTTAAGTTTGTTGAGCTATATATCCAACCCTGTTTTCAGTTTTATTATGTAGAAATTTCATATAAAGCTTTCACAACTCTTTAACTCTTTTAATATCTAGGAGACAGAAGAGAGGCAATTATGATAAACCTCAAATTTATGTTGGAGGTAACTGAAGAGAAATGTTCAGTTTCTCTGCTATAACTGATCTTTTGCTGAGTTGAACCAAGTACAGCATCTGAAGCCAGGTGTGGTGGTGTTCACCTTTAGTCCCAGCACTCAGGAGGCTGAGGTAGGAGGATCACTATGAGTTCAAAGCCAGCCTGGGATTTTGGAGTGAGTTCCAAGTCAGCCTGGGCTAGAGTGAGACCCTGGCTAGAGAGACAGGTTGGAAAGATAGATGTGTAGTTAAAGGCACTTGCTTGCAAAGCCTGCTGGTCCAGTTTCAATACCCCAGTATCCATGTAAACCCAGATACACAAAGTGGTACATGCATCTGGGGTTTGTTTGCAGAGGCAGGAGGCCCTGGTGCATTCTCTCTCTCTGTCTCTCAAATATATATATTTGTTTTGGTTTTCAAGGTAGGGTCTCACTCTCGCCCAGGCTGACCTGGAATTCACTCTGTAGTCTCAGGGTGGCCTTGAACTCACAGTGATCCTCCTAGCTCTGCCTCCCCAGTGCTGGGATTAAAGGTGTGTGCCACCATGCCTGGCTTCAGTCTTTCTTTTTAAAAATGTATTTATTGACAATTCATACCTCCCTTGTCCACTTCTCCCTCCTGCTGCACTCCTTTCCAACCAGAAGGGCTTGGATCACAAGACCTTGGGAAGTCACATCTGTGGTAAAGCCTCATGTTCATGGCCAGATCCCAGATGTTTTCATGGTCCACACTGTGGGAACACAAGAGTGAGTTCATTAGGGAGTGCCTGGGAGCCGGGTGTTCTGCGATTCCAGTGCCAGGAATGAGGAAACAGGATTGAGCGTGGAGAACTGGAGCAGTATAGGAGTGGGGGAACAGCCTGTGGCAGTGGTGGGCCCCCCAATATGAACTGCTTATTATTGTGGGCCTCACAGACTGGATTCTTCATGAAGCCCAGTATTGGCTTGGGCCCACACTCTTCCTATTCCCACTAGGAGCCCAGTGACTTGGTCTGGGGATGTAGCTCCCAAAGTCAAGTCCAATCGAAGCATGTGGCTTTATGGGAGCACAGACTTAAGCTATATTTCATGGGCGGGACGCGTACCAGGAGATGATCTCATGTTTAGCAATGCAAGTTTGCTCAGAAGGCTGGTTCCCGTCTTCCAGCAGATCTGACTGCAGTGACAATTCCACTATGTGCTGCGTCTCATGGAGACTGGATCTCACTGCTGAGCGGCCTTGGTTTTCTTTAATGCCCTTTCTGTTGGATGATAGATTGTTCTTTCTTTAGAGCTAATTAGAAATTGTGGGGCAGACCTAGTCATTACACTGGATGCTCAGGGCAAAAGGCTGAGAGGTAAAAGGACTTTAGGTTTGAAGCCTAACTTGCCTCTTTAAGTGCACTGAATTAATTCAAGAGGAAATAGAAAAATCAGCAGCTTACAAGTGGTTTTCTGGCAACTGTATCCTTTGTACAGGAAAATATTGGTCCCCTGCAAGTGCTTTCATTCTGAACACGTTACTTTGATCTGGGGTCTGTTACTTTCAAAAACACACAAAATTATATTGTGATCAGAACCCTTTAATCTGACAGTCACTACATATTTTATATTTCAAAAATGTATTTGCTCAAGTTTTGACCCTTCCTTCCTTTTTAAAAAAAATTATTTTTTTATTTTTCTTTTTTATGATTTATTTATATTTATTTATTAGAGACAGAGAGAAGGAGAGAGAGAGAGAGAATGGGTGTGCCAGGGTCTCTAGCCACTGCAAACAAACTCCAGATGCATGTGCCCCCTTGTGCATCTGGCTTACGTTGGACCTGGAGAATCGAACCTGGGTCCTTAGGCTTCGCAGGCAAATGCCTTAACCACTAAGTCACCTCTCCAGCCCGATATTTATTTATTTATTTATTTATTTATTTAAGACAGAGAGAGTGAGAGAGAGAGAATGGGCACACCAGGGCCTCTAGCCACTGCAAAGAACTCCAGATTCATGTGCCACCTTGTGCATCTGGCTTACGTGGGACCTGGAGAATTGAACCTGGATCCTTAGGCTAGGCAGGCAAATGCCTTAACTGTTAAGCCATCTCTCCAGCCCCTACCTTCTTTTCATCCTTCCTTTCTTCTTTTCTTTCTTTTTTTTTGAATTTTTTATTGACAATTTCCATAATTGTAGACAATATCCTAGCTTCACAACTGCCTTGAAAATAAATGCACATTTCAAAGGCTGGTGTGGTGGCATACACCTTTAATCTCAGCACTCGTGGGAGGCAGAGGAGGATCACCATGAGTTTGAGGCCACCCTGACACTACATAGTGAATTCCAGGTCATACACCTAGCCTGGGAGGCAGAGGACCCGTGAGTTTGAGGCCACCTGACAAAAAAAAAAAAAAAAAAAAAAAAAAAGCACTTTGCAGCAATTACATGTAAGTATTATAGTTTAAAAAGGTAACAACACTGCCGTATTTCCCAGAGGCCATCACACCCTCCAGATCCTCTGTCCTAACATGGGCAGGCTCTCTGCTGCACATGACTTGGATCTCAGCTGGTCCTTGTTGCCAGTCCTGGCACTTTAAGTTAGTTATATTGATATCATGTAGAAAAATACAAGGTTCTTTCTTTCTTTTGAGGCAGACTTTCTGTCTAGCCTAGGCTGACCTAGAACTCACTCTGTAGCCCAGGCTGGCTTTGAACTCAAGGCAATCTTCTATTTCAGCCTTTTCCCAAGTGCTAAGATTAAAGGCATGTGCTATTCCAAGTGGCTTTTAAATTTTGGTGAATTTTCCTAAAAAGCCAAGTGACATATTTCATATTGCTTTGCCCCCTTGTGACTCACCTTCTCTATGCAGAGACCTAAGGGAACACGTACCATGGCAGAAAAAGATGAGAAATCCCTGTGGTGGTTTGATTCAGGTGTCCCCCATAAACTTAAGTGTTCTGAATGCTAGTCTCCCCAGCTGACAGCAATTGGAAATTAAAGCCTCCAGGAGGTAGAGTATTGTTGGGGGCGGGCTTATGGGTATTATAGCCAGCTTCCCCTTGCCAGCATTTGGCACACTCTCCGGTTGCTGATGTCCACCCTCTGCTCATGCCATCGTTTTTCCTGCCATCATGTAAGCCAAAATAATCCTCTTTTTTTTCCCACAAGCTGCTTTTTAGTTGGGTGATTTCTGCCAGCAATGCAAACCTGACTGCAACAGTGAAGTGGTACCAAGGTGTGGGATTGTTGCTGGTCACCTGTGTGTCTTTGGCCTTTTGGAGCTGATTTTCAAGAGGAATGTGGAAGGATTTGAAATCTTGGCCTAAGAGATGTCTTGCAGTGCTGTAAGTTCAGCTTGATGGACTATTCTGGTCAGAGCTGAAAGACCTGAATGCAGTAAGAACTATGGACTGTGAGGTTTGGCTTATGAGGGTGAGAAAGAACTTTACTTGGACTGGGCTAACAATTTGTGTGAGAAGTTTGCTCTTATGCCCGTGTCCTGAGAAGTTGTGCAGGGTTGCTTTGTGTAGAAATGAACTGGTGTGAGCAGAGGGATATGGCACAGAAAAAATGAAATCTTTGGGTGAACTCTACCTGTTCAGCTGCAGTTGAGAGATTACAACCTTTGAGATTGGGCCAGGTGACCTGCCATGGGGCAACAGGAAGAATGCAGACTCTTTCAAGAGGCCTGAATGCTGAAGGAGTGTCCTGTTCTTCAAAGTCTGATTTATTCCCCCCCTGGATTAACAAATTGGCACCCTACCTGGTATTATGGGGTATAACAAATGCAGGAAAGAGAGGGTCATTGAGTTTATAACGCGGTCTTGTGTTTTGGAAATGGTCATGGGCAGTGTGAAGCAGGTTTGCTGGATGCCTGCATGGAGATCCCATGGGGCCATGAGGATGGACCGTGGGTTCCAGTGGAGACCCAGTGGAGATGCCAGCTTCTGAGGAAAGCTGCCGGCCCTGGATGAAGTTTTCCAGGACTGTGAGTAGCCTAGCTGGAGGGACAGAATTGGAACTCCAGAGACTTGTTGCTGGTTAGAATTATCAGACTTGGAGATTTGTCACTGACTAGAGTTGTTGGACTTGGAGCTACAGAGTTTGATGTTTGCCCTGGTTGTTTTAAATCTTGTATTGGTTGAATATTTCTTTGCTTCGCCCAGTGCCATCCTTTGCAGTGGGAATGTTTATTCTGTGTCATTATGGGTTTTTGGGGGGATGTTTTTGGTATTATGGCTCAGTTAAAAGACCTTGGATTATGGGGATGTATGAACATCATTAGGAGTGATAAAAACTATGGGGACTTTTAAAGTTGGATGAATACATTGCATTTTACATCATGTATGATTATCAGTTTATGGGGGCCAGGGGGCAGAATGTGGTGGTTTGATTCAGGTGTCCCCCATAAACTTAAGTGTTCTGAATGCTAGTCTCCCCAGCTGACAGCAATTGGAAATTAAAGCTCCCGGAGGTAGAATATTGTTGGGGGCGGGCTTATGGGTATTATAGCCAGCTTCCCCTTGCCAGTGTTTGGCATACTCTCCGGTTGCTGTTGTCTACCTTATGTTGACCAGAGGGTGATGTCCACCCTCTGCTCATGCCATTGTTTTTCCTGCCATCATGGAGCCAAAATAAATCTTTTTTTTCCCACAAGCTGCTTTTAGTCGGGTGATTTCTGCCAGCAATGTGAACCTGACTGCAACATTCCCTTTTGTAGTTGTGCTGTGAGCTGCAAAGAAGCCCTTTGATTCTTGTCTCAACTGGAGCCACTCTTTTAGCCTTGGGATGGCACCATTGGAAGGGACATCTGAGATCAGAGCCGATCTCCTAATGTTGCACCAGATGTCTTTGCAGACGGCTGTGGTTTGAGTGTCAGGAGGACAAAGTGATTCAGATGGGAAATGTTTTGAAATTCTGAAATTTCCTTTGGTTCTGAAATCACTTCTGTCTCCCAACTTTATTGCCTCTACTGCCTGACGGTTTTGGCTTTTGGCAAAATGTCAATAAATAGAAAAGACTCATTTATTTATTCATTCACAGGCAGTTTTTTTTTTTTTTAACCAAACTAAAAATAACAAAACCAGCATCACAAGTAGTTCCTAGAAGATCAGTCTACAGCCTTGTCAGTTTCCACATGAAGTCAGAGTGGGTGAAATGGAGAGAAATCCTGACACGCCCTGCAATAGAGAAGAACCATGAGGATGTGATACGAAGTGAAGTAAGTCAGACACCAAAAGACACTGGCTTTAAGATTCCACTTCTAGAACTATAGAGCAAAGAGAATGGTGGTTACCAGAGCTAAGGTGCAGGGAGGAAGCAGGAACTAGTGTTGAATGGGTGCAGAGCTGCTATTTGGGAAGATAAAGTCCCAGAGGTAGATGATGGTGAAGGTTACATAGCAACAATCACAGAAATGGTTCAAGTGGGGCTGGGGGAGAAGGTTCAGTGGGTGGAGTAGTTTGACTATGATAATTTGAATGTATGGCCCCATAAGCTCAGGTGTTTTGTAAAAATATTTTATTTTTATTTATTTGACAGAGAGAAAGAGGGAGGGAGATAGAGAATGGGTGCACTAGGGCCTCCAGTCACTGCAAATGAACTCCAGATGCATGCACCTTGTGCAGCTGGCTAACGTGGGTCTTGCAGAATCGAACCTGGGTCCTGTGGCTTTACAGGCAAAACCTTAACCGCTAAGCCTTCTCTCCAGCCTGACTCAGGTGTTTTGTTACAATTAAACTTGTAACTTGGGTCTCCAGCTGCCTGGCTGGAGGAGCTGTCACTGGTGGGTGGATTCTGGGGTCCAGCCAGAAGGTGTGTTTCATCCCAAAGGTGTGTGGAGAGCAGTCTGAGCTCTGGAGGTTTGTGCTCGCTGCCTGCAGTGCTGGCTGTTTGGTGCTTTCTCTCTGCTTGATCTGTGAAAGGGAGCCGACTTCTTTCCACCACTTCCCATGGGTCTGTAAGCATGAAATCCCTTTCCTCCCCAGAACTATGTTGGATGTTTGTCCCAGCAGCATGCAACTACTGCAACAGTGAGTAAAGACCTTGTGTGGTAGCTTAAATGTGGAGTGCCCCTCAAGCCTCACGTGTTTGTAGTGAGGCCTCTTACTCAACCCACAGCTGGTGGAGTCTTTGGGAGGTGGAGCCTTGCTGGAGGAGGTGCGTCCCTGGTGGTGGGCCTTGAGGTTGATTAGTCCAGCCCACTGGGCGTTCAGAGCCCACTCATGCTGGCTGCTGCTTCTCTGCTGATGTGACAAGATGTGAGGCTCGGCCCTTTGCTCCTGACACACTTTCCCTGGGAGGAAGAAATTTCCCCTTACAACTATGAGCCAGAAGTAATCCCTTTCCTTCTATAGGATATTTTTAGTCAGGTGTCTTGTCCCAGCCACGAGAACGTAACTGCTACAGCTTGCCGCACAAGCATGAGGACCTGAGTTCAGATCTTCAGCACACATGTAAAAGGCAGATGTGGTTGTATGTCCCTGTAATCCCAGCTCCATGGAAGTAAAGGCAGGAGGATCTCTGGGACTTGCTTGCTTGCTAATCTAGCCAAACTGGTGAGGTGTAGATTTTCAAAAAATTAATTAATTTTTTTATTGACAACTTCTTTAATTGTAGACAATATCCCATGGTACTTCCCTCCCTCCTCCCACTTTCCCCTTTGAAACTCCACTCTCCATCATATCCCCTCCCCCTCCCAATCAGTCTCTCTTTTATTTTGATGTCATCATCTTTTCCTCCTATTATGGTGTTCTTATGTAGGTAGTGTCAGGCACTGGGAGGTCATGGATATCCAGGCCATTTTGTGTCTGGAGGAGCACGTTGTAAGGAGTCCTACTCTTCCTTTGGCTTTTACATTCTTTCCGCCCCCTCTTCCTCAATGGACCCTGAGCCTTGGAAGGCGTGTTTGAGATGTTCCAGTGCTGAGCACTCCTCTGTCCCTTTTTCGCAGCCCCGTGGTGCCTTCTGAGTCATTCCAAGGTTGCCACCATCTGAAAAGAGAAGCTTCTCTAAACAAAAGTGAGAGTAGCATTAATATCTGGGTATGGACATTAAGAGAAGTGCTTACTGGGCAGTTTGGTGAGCATAGTATATACATTTAGCGAGACACAAGCAGACATTACACCCTTAGGGCTCATGACTACCCCTGTTGTAGGTTTTCAGTATCAGGGATGTATTTCCTCCCATGGAGCAGGCCTCCAGTCCAATTAGAGAGCGGTTGGTTTCCTACATAACACACATGCATATTTAAGAGACAGAGATGAGACCGAGAGAGAGAGAAAGAGAGGGAGCATGCACGAGGGAGTGAGTGGGTGCTCCAGGGCCTTTAGCTACTGCAAATGAACTCCAAATTCATGTGCCACCTTGTGCATCTGGCTTACATGGGTACTAGGGATTCGAACCAGGGTCCTTAGGCTTCACAGGCCTGTGCCTTAACCACTAAGCCATCTCTCCAGCCCTCAATTTTATTTTTATTTTTATTTTATTATTATTATTATTATTATTATTATTATTATTATTTTGGTTTTGCGAGGTATGGTCTCACTCTGGTCCAGGCTGACCTGGAATTAACTATGTAGTCTCAGGGTGGCCTCGAACTCTTGGCGATCCTCCTACCTCTGCCTCCTGAGTGCTGGGATTAAAGGCGTGTGCCACCACGCCCGGCTCAATTTTATTTTTAGAGAAATGAATTGCTGTGGGTGGAATGCAATGTTGCTCTGTGGGTGCTTAGAGAAGTAGCTGGATGCTGGACAATCCAGCCTGCCCTGGGTGAGCAGTTCCCAATGTCGCCTTCACGTGTCACTGCCCTTCTCAGGGGCAGGCAGTTTCTTTTCCAGGCCTAGGTGGGATGCTCCAGGGAGAGTCATTCTTTCTGGTTACTGTAGCCATCCACTCTGTCAGAGGAAATGCACGCTGAATGAAGCCACAAGAGTTGGCTCCAGGTTGTTTGGGGCAGGCTAGTGAATGGAAGGGAAAGAACTTATTAGAAAGCGTGTTCTTGGGAGAAATTCCAGTCCAGAATGTATCCCTAGGGGGCACTGAGCTTTGGATTTATGTAGAGCGTTAATAAATAAAATATAGGTAAATGCCAGGGCTGGGGAAATGGTTCAGTGGTTAAAGACACTTATTTGCAAAACCTCCTGGCTCAGGGTCCCAAGCCACCCATTTAAAGCTGGATGCAAAAAGTGACACAAGGACTGGAGAGATGACTCAGTAGTTAGCAAAGCCTAAGGACCCAAGTTCAATTCTCCAGTACCCATGTAAATCCAGGTGTAAAAGGTGGCACATGTATCTGGAGTTCGTTTCAGTGTCTAGAGGTCCTGGTGCACCCATTCTCTCTACTTCTTCCAATCTCTCTCTCTCTCAAATAAATAGATAAAATATTTAAAAAGTGACAAATATCTAATATTTGCAATAGCAAGAGGATCTGGTGTGTCTATAAATACACATACTCATACGTGCAAATAAATAAGTAAATTTAAAAATTTATTTATTTATTTGAGAGCTAGAAAGAGGCAGAGAGAGAGAGAGAGAATGGCACACCAGGGCCTCCAGCCGCTGCAAGTGAACTCCAGATGCATGCCCCCTTGTATATCTGGCTTACGTGGGTCCTGGAGAGTCGAACAGGGATCCTTTGGCTTTACAGCAAACACCTTAACTGCTAAGCCATCTCTCCAGCCCAATAAATAAAATTTTAAAAAGGAAAATTTAGGTAACTGCCAGATGCAAAAGGAAAAGTCCTCTTTGTTCAGCAGCTATGCAGACAGTCACTTTCCAGGGGTGAGTGGTTCTTTTTTGGGACAGTGTTTCATTTGAGATCTCGAAAGGGGGTCATACAGGCCACCTGCTTGCAGTCTCATGTGCACAGAGTGAGGGTGATGGGTTGATGTGGGTGTGAACTGTAGACAGCCTGTGCTGCTTTGTGTGCTGTCTCCTGGGTCTATGACTCCTGTAGAATTTTCTGTGGGATGCAGATGTTCATGCCATTCAGTACTTGAGATACGGCTTTTGCGACCAAGAAATGTAATGTTTGGACTTACTGAATTTCAGTTTGTGCAAATTTTAAAAGCTACATGAAGCTAACAGCCACCTTCTTGGTTCATCTCTGCTGTGCAGTCCCTGTGCACCAGGGCTACAGAACTCGGTTGAGTCCTGGGAATACTGAAAATTCACATTTGCTTAGGGTTAGACCAGAGGTGAGCCATTTTGTCATTTGTTTAAAATATGGACATTAGGGCTGGATGGATGACTTAGCAGTTAAGGCGCTTGCCTGTGAAGCCTAAAGACCCATGTTCGACTCTCCAGATCCCACATAAGCCAGATGCACGAAAGTGAGGCAAGTGCAAGGTCGCACATGCCCAGTAGGTGGTACAAGTGTCTGGAGTTCAATTGCAGTGGCTGAAGCCCTGGCATGCCAATTCTCTCTCTCCCCTCTCTCTAAAATTAAAAAAAAAATTAAAAATACAGGCATTGGATCCCCAAAACCTTGGCAAACGTAGACACAGTCCCATTGATTACCCAACTATTGACCCAAGGCATTTCAGACAATGGAGCATTTTTCAGCCCTGAAAAAAAATGCTGTCAGGCTGAGCGAGTATCTCAGTGGTCAAATACTTACTTAGCATGGGTAAAGCTACCCATCCATGACAAGACCCAGAGGAACCAGAAATGACTGTTCCTGAGTGACAGAGAGCATGCTGAGATGTCCACGTACTGAGTGATTCCAACTACATGACCTCATGGCAAGGCTCAATGGGCACGGTGAAGCGAGGGATAAATAGGCAGACCGCGGGGTTGGGGGGAGGTTAGGGCAGTGAAATGGCACTGTAATACAATATGACGTGGATACAGGTCAGTACGTCTGCCCAACACTGAGGGTGATCCCAGCGTGCACTGTGGACTTGGGGTGACAGTGATGCAGGCATGCAGGTCCGCTAGTTGTAACACTTGAACCCCAGCAGTGGAGGGTGTTAGCAGAGGAGGCTGGGTTTATAGGAGCAAGGGTCCTATGGAGAATCCCTATGCCGTTTGCTCCATTTTACTCTCCGTTTAAACTGCTTTAAACAATGTATGCGAGGTCAGGGCAATACAGTTCAGACAGTAAAGTGCTGTTTCACAAGCTTGAGGATCCAATTTTGATTTCCAGAACCCATGTAAAAACGTTAAAGGTGCTTGCTTGCAAAGCTTGCTGGCCAGGGTTCAATTTCCAGGCTACGCACATAAAGCCATACCCAAGTGATATAAGCATCAGGTGTTCATTTGCAGTAGCAAGAGGTCCTTGTGTGCTTATACACACTACACACACACATAAAAACTTTTAAAAATGCTAGGGATGGGGACACGTATAATCCTAATGCTGTGGAGGTGGAGGTAGGAGGATCTCTGGGGCTTGCTGGACAGCTAGTTTAACCTACTTGGTGAGTTCCTGCCCATTGAGAGACCCTGTCTCAAAGATGGATATTGCTTTGAAGAATGTCATCCCCACACATTCATGAACTTACATGCACACATGTGCACGCACACACACATGCACATCTATACGCACAAAACATATTTGAATAAATGTTTTCAGCCTAGTGTGGTGGTGCCTGCCTGTAATCCTAGGACCCCAGAGGCTGAGGCGGGGAGGATCATGAATTGGAGGCTAGCCTGGGCTACAGAGTGAGACCCTGTCTCAAAAAACAAAAAGTTAGGGCTGGAAAGAGGGCTTCGCACTTTGATTCCCCAGGTCCAAAGTAAGCCAGATGCATGAGGCGGCACATATTTCCAGAGCTTGTTTGTAGTGGCTGGAGACCCTGGTATACCCATTCTCTCTCTCTCTCTAGCCCCCTCTTAAATAAAGAAATAAAAATATTTTTAAAACTTTCAAAATAATTTTTAAAAAACACAGAGATGTTGTAGTGAATGAAGTCAACAGCAGTTCAATGGGCCTGTGGTCTGGCAGGGAAGAGAACAAGTAATGGAGATATGAGCTGCAGCCTGGAATGAGAATTACTAGGAACAAGTGTGTGGCTCAGATGGCTCCTGAACCATGACTTAGTAGTTCCAGATCGTTCCTTTCCAGTGAAAGCTCCTGGGCCAATCTGGCATCTTGATGTGGGTAGTAAACTCCTAAAAATTGCAAACCCCTTGTAATCCCCAAAGTTTTTTTTTTTTTGTGGTTTTTCGAGGTAGGATCTTGCTCCAGCCCAAGCTGACCTGGAATTCACTATGCAGTCTCAGGCTGGCCTCGAACTCATCACAATCCTCCTATCTCCGCCTTTTGAGTGCTGAGATTAAAGACATGTGCCAACATACCTAGTCCAAACAAGGATTTAAAAAAATCATTTTTATTTATTTGAGAGAAAGGAGAATATGGGCTCACCAGGGCCTCTTCCCACTGCAAACAAACTCCAGACACATGCATCACTTCATGCATCTGGCTTCACGTGGGCACTGGGGAATTGAACCCAGGCCGTCAGGCTTTGCAAGCAAGTGCCTCTGACTGCTGAGCCATATCTCCAGCCCAAACAAGGCTGAGATAGGGAGTTGTGGAGGCAAAGAGAGCTTACAGGGACAAGTGAGTGGCAGGGCTGGAAGCTCGAGGTCCATGGGTCAGCCCTAAGGGCATCCATAGAGCCTGTGGCAGCTGTTGTTAGGGCCCTCCGGAGGGACAGGGTGCTGTCATGATTCCAGCCGAGCCTGGGAGGGGAGCCAGGCTATGATTTGAATCCACTTTGTTCTCACTACTTTGTCTGTGTCCCTAGGCTCGGCCGCCCCATGCTGTCTTAATTCTGTTGTGAGTGAGCTGCTCCCATGTAATTGCAGCTGAGCGGCTCCACCTGGGTTTAGCTTGGCTTCCCCTGTGCTCAGAGGCACCTGGCCTTAGGGAGGAGGTAGGTGGGTGCCCTGGAGGAGGATATGGAGCCTGGGTCAGGGGCTTTGGACTCTGGCTACACTAGACATCTACTTAGGGAGTTTTGAAAGGTACAGGAATATCTGTTCCAACCAATTAAGTTAAAATTGGTGGTAGGTGGGAAAAAAGCTTGACTACTTTTGGGAGGGCGCTAGGGAAGAACTCAGACTCCGTGACAGGCAAGCACCCTATCACACCATGGCTTGGTGGCTAGAGTATTTTCCTGCAGTGCCCTGGATGATGGGGGTTGGGAGGTTCAGAATCCTCCATCCTTCTGGGGAGGGGGCACTCTGAGATTGGTCACTGTGTTACTGGGAACCTGATTTCTTCTTCTTTAAACATTTTTTTTTTTTATGTTTTTATTTACTTATTTGAGAGCCACAGACAAAGAGGCAGGTAGATAGAGAATGGGCGCGCCAGGGCCTCCAGCCACTGCAAACAAACTCCAGATGCATGTACCACCTTGTGCATCTGGCTTAGGTGGGTCCTGGAGAATCAAGCCTCGAACAGGGGTCCTTAGGCTTCACAGGCAAGTGCTTAACCACTAAGCAATCTCTCCAGGCCCCTTCTTCTTTTTTATTTTTTAAAAAAATTTATTTACTTTTATTTATTTATGAGAGAGAAGGAGAGAGAGAATGGGCATGCACCAGGGCCTCCAGCTGCTGCAAACTCCAGATGCATGCACCACTTTGTACATCTGGCTTATGTGAGTCCTGGGGAATCAAACTTGGGTCCTTTGGCTTTGCAGACAAGTGCCTTAACTGCTAAGCCATCTCTCCAGGCCATAATTTCTTTTTTTAAAAAATTTTTTTTATATATATATATATATAAACAGGATATACCCTGGCTGGTGTTTCCTTGGGGCCTCCTCCATGGGGTTATGGTATTCACTGTGGGTTCATGAAGGCTTTAGTCAGTCCCTTGGGATAGCAGGGGGATCATGCCTCAGGGTATTCCTACCCACTCTGTGGCTTTTACAATCCTTCTGCCCCCTCTTCTGCAATGGGAACCTGATTTCTCTAGGAAGATTCTAATAGATTTATGGGGCAGAGAAACTCCTATGCAATACCCTCCTGAGGCCCCAATACTGAGGCCTGGAACCATTGAGCAGGGCTAGAGGGGCCACCTCTGGGATCTGTCACCCCAGTGCAGGGAGAAATCCCTCCGTGAGCTTTCCCACGGCTGGAGGTGGCCATGTGATCCTTTCCAGCTGTCTCTGGAGCTCGGATGACCCCTTCCCCACAATAGACTTCAGATCTCGTCAGGAATGCTATCAGCCTGCCGGGGCAACTGGGGTCAGAGGGGCGTGGAGACTATGTGGGCAGGCGGGGCAGGGTGGGCCTTTGCTAAGTGATGAACTTGTTCCAAAGGTACACCCTCCTGGACAGTAATGAGGGCGTTGGGACAGCCAGCACCCTCTCACCCTCCAGCTCCTGATGTTCGTGGTTAAGGGCAGGCTTGGGTAAGCTGTGGACTGCACCTTTGGGCTCCTCTTCCAAGCGGCAGAGCTCTGTTCCCGCTGGCTCGGTCTTATCTGAGAGTTTTCCTGCAGGTTGTCATCCACGCGTAGATGAATGAGGTCCACGGGCAAGCACATGTTCACATTCCAATTTAATACTCAGAGGAGCAAAGTTTTCTGAGGTTACACATTCTTGGAGCATGATGCTGTGCTTAAGTGTGTAAGATCGCGCAGGGCAACAGTCTGTCTGTGTGAAAGGATTCTTTTGGGAGATGCAGTGGGAGTGGCCAGGGCTGGTGTGTACCTGGACTGAATTAGATGCTCAGGCATCTTCTGTGTGGGGAGATGAAATGTCTCCCCCTCTAGGTTCTAGGGCTTGCTAGAGAATCTCCAAATGGGTGGCTGCCTAAAACTCAGGGAATCTGCCTTAAAAATGGCTGGCAGGGCTGGAGAGATGGTTTAGCAGTTAAGGTGTTTGCCTTTGCAGCCTAAGGACCCAGGTCCAATTCTCTCTCTCTCTCTCTCTCTCTCAAATAAATAAAGAAAAAAAAAAATTTTTAAGTGGCTGGCAGCCTCTGCATGCTGGGAAGACCTTGTTATGGGGGGACAGGGGGGTGTGGAAGAACATTGGGGTTGTTACTTCAGAGAGTCACTTACTATTAGAAATCTACCTTGCTATTCCCTCTACCAAGCCAGGCCTTAAGAGTCTTAAAAATATTTCTATTTATTTGCAAGCAGAGAGAGGCAGAGAGGAGATACAGACAGAGAGGCTGGGCATGCCAGGGCCTCCAGCCTCTGTAAATGGACTATAGACATGTGCCTCTTTGTGCCTCTGGCTTTACGTGGGTATAGGGGAATAGAACTTGGGTCATTAAGCTTTGAAAGCAAGTGTCTTTAACTGCTGAGCTACTCTCCAGCCCAGCCCATACATTTTCTTTACATTACTCACTAAAAAAAAAGAGGAGGAGGAGGAGGGCTGGAGAGATGGCTTAGTGGTTAAGCACTTGCCTATAAAGCCAAAGGACCCCGGTTCGAGGCTCAATTCCCCAGTATCCACGTAAGCCAGATGCACAAGGTGGCACATGCATCTGGAGTTCGTTTGCAGTGGCTGGAAGGCCAGGTTTCTCTCTCTCTCTTTGCTTCTTTCTCTCTGTCTGTTGCTAATAAATATTAAAAAATTAACAAAAAGAAAAGAAAAGTATGGCCAATGAGGTATTAATAGGCCTGGAGGGGATCTTGGACCCCTCCCCCCACCATGAGCGCCCCTTGCTTTTTACTCTCCACGTGCTGGGCTTCCGTCTTTGGTTTTCTTTGAAAGTTTCCCCAAGGGCACCTCAGAATCCTCGGGCTTATTCAGAGTTCCTCTGGGGTGGAGGGCAGGGTGTGAGGGCGTCAGCCTTTTTTTCATAGTCCCTGTGTAGTTGTGATCAGCTGCCCTGGGAAAACAGGGTACCTAACCAAGGCTGTCTTGGGATTCTGCAGGGTCCATTGCACTGTCTCACCCTAGTAGGTCCTTCATAGAAGGCTTAGCTGCTGTGGTTTTGACCCTTGGGGAATGTCAAAGGCCCATTCCTGTTGTCATTTGGATTTTCTTTTCTTTTTTTCCCCCTATTTTTATTGAGGATTTGAATATATGAAAGTACTATACTTGATCATATTCCCTTCCTATTATCTTCTTTCGTCCCTGTCCCCTGCCTTTATCCCGCCGAAGCACCTTTCTAAGTACTCTCTTTGTTTTTTTAAATATTTTATTATTTATTTATTAATTTGAGAGAGACAGAGAGAGACAGAGATACAGAAATAGGCAGAGAGAGAGAGAGAGAAAGAATGGGTGCCGGGGCCTCCAGC
This sequence comes from Orientallactaga sibirica, assembly GCA_036365145.1. NCBI lineage: Eukaryota > Metazoa > Chordata > Mammalia > Rodentia > Dipodidae > Orientallactaga > Orientallactaga sibirica. The sequence continues at coordinate 7,592,321 of JAEOAD010000061.1, forward strand.
CACTACAAATGAACTCCAGATGCATGCACCCCCTTGTGCATTTGGCTTACGTGGGTCCTGGAGAATAGAGCCTCGAACCGGGGTCCTTAGGCTTCACAGGCAAGTGTTTAACCACTAAGCCATCTCTCCAGCCCTCTCTTTCTGTTTTGATGTCTTATGCTTTTTGTTCTCCTCATTGGCTGTCCACATGTTGACGGGCTCAGAATTGTGCCCAGGTGTTGCTGTTACCTTCCCATTGCTGGCAGAAAGCACTCGACCAAGGGCAGCTTGTGGGAGGAAAGGGTTTATTTTGACTCAGGGGAAGCTCACGATGGCAGGGGGAAATGATGGCATGAGCAGAGGGTGGACATCACCTCCTGGCCAACATCAGGTGGACCACAACAGCAGCAGAGTGTGCCAAACACTGGCAAGAGGAAGCTGGCTATAACACCCATAAACTTGCCCCCAACAACACACCTCCATCAAGGTTCCAAGTCCCAAATTGTCATCAGTTGGGGAATCAAACATTCAGAACACAAAAATCTATGGGGGACACCTGAATCAAACCATCCCATGGGGGTACCGACAACCACTGAGAGGTCATGAATGCGCCAGTCAGTCCGTGTTGGAGGGCCAAAGTACTCCTTCCCACCCTGTGGCTCTTACATTCTTTCTGCTCCTTCTTCTGTGGGGTTCCTTGAGCCTTGGACCGTGTGTGTGGTAGAGATATCTCATTTAGCGCTGAGCCCTCAACTGTCTCTTCTTTTCCTCACTTCGATGGGTTTTGAGTCTCCTCACCATCTACCACTATGATCGTAGAGAAGCTTCTCTAGCTAGTGCACAGAGCAGCACTCACACTTCCTATCACCTCCTCTGTCCCCTGCACCCTGGCACACAGGATAGGCATGTCGCGTCCACTGTGGGCCTGGACTGTCTATTGTTCTCATCACCTTGATGAGGCTTGGGTCTCCCCGGGATGCACCACCAGCTGCAAAGAGAAGCTTTCTAACCACAAACGGAGAAGAGCCCTAGTCTTGGGGCATAAACATAACCATTTAGAAGGTAATTTTATGGACACAATGCATCCATTTAGCCAGAGAACATCCCCCTCTATGGTCTATGATGTTCCAAGCCATCAGATTTTGACTCTGCTTATTTATGATTTGTTAGGTAATATAACTTTTAAAAATATTTTATTTTATTTATTAGTGAGAGAGAGAGAGAGAGAGAATGAATAGGTAGGTCAGAGCCTCTAGCTGCTGCGCACAAACTCCAGACACATGTGCCACCATGTGCATCTGGCTTCTTGGGTTCTGGAGAGTCAAACCTGGGTCCTTAGTTTTCACAGGCAAGAGCCTTAACCACTAAGCCATTTCTGGAGCCGGGTAATATACTCTTGAGTCTAAGCTTCAAGCCTGGTACCCGACATGGAGTTGCTTGGCTGGATAAGGCCCACAGCCCTCCCTCAGTTCCCACACCTGCTCATCCCAAGTCCAAACCGCCCCCGGCCCCACGAGCAGCACGAGGCAACCCTGAGGAAGTGACAGAGTGCTTTTTTCTGGGAACTGGCCCAAAGCGAAGGCCAGCTGCTAGTGCTGGAGTGAGACTCCAGGAGGAGAAAGTGAAATGGTTCAAGAGCGCCATGGCTCTGAGCCAGAACCTAGAGGTTGGGTAGATGGACTGTCCCAAGTGCCTGAGGCTATTGTCTGTGATGTAAGCAAAGGCACCTGGCGGGGCTGATCTCTTGGCCCTGTCCCCCATGTGTACCTGTGGCACTCTGTATTCTAGGCCCAACCCGGGGTCTGGAGGGCTTTATAGCTCCCAGGAAAGTTCTCTGATGTTCTGCTCCATCAGGGAACACACACTTTATTTTTTATTTTATTTTATTTGGTTTTTCGAGGTAGGATCTCACTCCAGCTCAGGCTGACCTGGAATTCACTATGTAGTCTCAGGGTGGCCTTGAACTCACAGCGATTCTCCTACCTCTGCCTCCCACATGCTGGGATTAAAGGCATGTGTCACCACACCTGGCTTATTTATTTTATTTTTCTTTTTTGGTGAATCAAATGTAGGCAAGTGTTCTCCATTGCACTATCCCCACTACTCTGAACATGCACTTTAACAGGGTGTTTTTTAAAAATATTTTTTATTTTTATTTATTTGACAGAGATAGAGAGAAGCAGAGAGGAGTGGGGGAGAGAGAGAATGGGCACACCAGGGCTGCTAGCCACTGCAAACAAACTCCAGATGCCTGCGCCACCATGTGCACCTGGATTATGTGGGACCTAGAGAATTGAACAAAGATCCTTTGGCTTTGCAGGCAAATGCCTTAACCGCTAAGCCATCTCTCCAGCCCTTTAACAGGGTTTTAAAGTATCTGTGTTCACTTGCTGTTACTATAATGAATATTTGAGAAAAACCAAGTTTATTTTGGCTTGTGATTTCAGAGCTTGCAGTTCATGGTTGGGCCCTGTTGCTTTTGGGCCTGAGGTGAGGCAGCATATCACGGCAGAGAAACTGTGAATGTCATGATGTCATGGCATCTGAGAGGCAAAGAGATAGGAAGGGGCTGATATTTTAGTAACCCCTTCAAAGATCCCCCCACCCTAGCCAGCCAATGACCTCACTTCCTCCCCGTAAGTGCCATCACCTATGGGCTCAACCCCAGGCTGATGCCCAAACTTTTACCACGTGGTTCTTAGTGGGGCACTTCTCCAAACCATAACAGCTTCCAAATCTTTCTGATTTCTGTTCTTGGCAGTGTGAACCAAAATGTTTTATCTTTGGGAAAAGATTTGAATACAAATAATGTGAGTGCCACTGCCAAAGGCTCATAGCCTGCTTGCTATCTTTGGGAGTGTTTGGGAAAGAGGTTGCCCTAATATGGGGGGCTGGTGGTGGATTTGGTATTATGAGAGACAGGGACTTTGGGAATGTTTCTTGGAAACACAAAGCAAAACAATCCTGAGTTGTATCTGAAAAAAAAAAAAAACTCCCCCTAAAGCTATGTGTTATAGGAGATTTATTACTGAAATTTATTATTGAAACAAATGCTAATCTTGAGGTCTGAAAAGGTTCACATCAAACGCCCATTGTGAGACTGAGTTTTTTCATTTTCTTTCCTTTTTTCCCCCTTCCTCCTGCCCTCTTTCTTCCTTCCTTCCTTCCTTCCTTCCTTCTTCCTTCCTTCCTTTCCTTTCTTCCTTTCTTGTCTCATTTTTTTCCTTTGGTTTTTCAAGGTAGGATCTTGCTTTAGCCCAGGCTGACCTAGAATTCACTATGCAGTCTCAAACTGGCCTTGAACTCATGGTAATCCTCCTGCATCTGCCTCCCGACTGCTGGGATTAAAGGTGTGTGCCACTACACCTGACTGTCTTTCTTATTTTATCTTATTTTATCATTTTATTTTATTTTGAGGTAGGGTCTCACTCTAGCCCAGGTTGACCTGGAACTCAATCTGTAGTCCCAGGCTGGCCTCAAAGTCACAGTGATCCTCCCACCTCTGCCTCCTGACTGCTGGGATTAAAAGGGGTGTGCCACAATGCCCAGCTCTCTTTCTTTCTTTATGTTTTCTTTTTCCAGGCAGGGACTCACTCTAGCTCAAGCTGACCTGGAACTCACTCTGTATTGTTGTGGCAATGTGGCAACATGTCTGACAGAAACAACTTAAAGAAGGGAAGGGGGGCTGGAGAGATAGCTTAGTGGTTAAGGTGCCTGCCTCCTAAGCCTAAGAACGCTGGTTCCAATCTCCAGCGGTTCCAACCTCCAGGTCCCACATTTAGCTAGATGCAAAGTGACACAAGGGCGCAATGCCGCACTTGATCACAAGGGGGCGCACACATCTGTATTTCATTCTCAGCAGCTGAGACACTGCTGGCGCACCCATCTCTATCTGTCTTCCTGTCTCTCTCTCTCTCTGGCTCTCTCCAAAAATAAAAATAAATTAAAATAAAATATTTTAAAGGGAAGGGGCTAGAGAAATGGCTTAGTGGTTAAGGCGCTTGCCTGAGAAGTCTAAGGACCCTTGTTCTACTCTCCAGATCCCACCTAAGCCAGATGCACAAAGGTGAGGCAAGCACAAGGCTGCACATGCCCACTAGGTGGCATAAGCATCTGGAGTTTGATTTCAGTGGCTGATGCCCTGGCATGCCAATTCTCTCTCTCTCTCTCTGTTTCTCAATTCTCTCTTTCTGTTACTCTCTCAAAATAAAAAAAGAAGGGGAGGTTTATTTTGGCTCATAGTTTCAGAGGGCTCAGTCCATGATTGCTTGTTCCCATGAGCTCGAGCAGAACATCGTGGCATCAGGAGCATGTGACAAGAGGATAGCTATTCACATAATGGTGGACAGGAAGCAGAGAGTGAGACAGGAAGTGGCCAGGACTCAATTACTCCCAAGGACCTGCTATAGTGATCTACGTCCTCCAGCTAGCCCCCCCCTTCCAAAGCCTCCAGAGCCCTCCAAAACAGCACTGCCAGCTGGGGACCAAACATTAAAAATAGGAGTGTATGGGTCACATTTTGGATTCAAGACCTACAGAGTCCAGCTGAGGAGGGCCAGAGGAACTCCTAACAATGGTTACTACAGCCAGGTCCTGGGCTGGGGAGATGGCTTTGTGGTTAAAGGGGCTTGCTTGTAGAACCTGCTGACCCAGGTTTAATACCCCGTGTAAAGTCAGATACACTTAGTGTGTTTAGAGTTTGTTTGCAGTGGCAGGAGGCTCTGGTATGTCCATACTCTTCCTCTCTCTCTCTCTCTCCCCTCCCACACACAAATATATTTAAAAAAATAAAGCGATGGGCTAGAGAGATGGCTTAGCAGCATCTCTCTTAAGGCGCTTGCATGCAGAGCCTGTCAACTCAGGTTCAGTTCCCCAGTACCCGTATAAAGCCAGATATAAAAAGTGGCACATGTGTCTGGAGTTCATTTGCAGCAGCTAGAGGCCCTGGTGTGCCCATTCTGTTTCTTTTCTATCTCTTTCTGCTTGCAAATAATTAAATAGAAATATTAAAAAATATAGGGCTGGAGAGATGGCTTAGTGGTTAAGGTGTTTGCCTGCAAAGCCAAAGGACCCATGTTTGATTCCCCAGGACCCATGTAAGCCAGATGCACAAGGAGCGCATGCATCTGGAGTTCGTTTGCAGCGGCTACAGGCCCTGGCATGCTCATTCTGTCTGTCTCTCTTCTCTATCTCTCTCTGTTTGCAAATAACAATAACAATAAATAAATAAAGCAAGATTCCTTTCTGTCTGCAGATATCGGGTGAGTTTCCGACCCAGATATGTCACCAGGTACAAGATAGTGACTCAGTTGGAATGGAGATGCTGTCCCGGCTTTCGAGGAACAGACTGCCGAGAAGGCCCCAAGGACCCCGTGAAAACCTCCCGTCCCTTGCCCACTCGACCTCGAAACAGTGTGAAGAAAGCCACAGGTAACATCCATCCAATCAGTGCTTGGCTGTGCGTGGTGTGTGGCCACCTTTGATAGTCCCCGTGTAGGATTTGTGACATGCACCTTTGGGAAAAGTCTCTTGTTGGCAAAATCTATTTGAAGGAGCACGAGCAATTGGAGAATGAACTCTCTGGCAAGTAAATTCCTTCGTTAGGGTCACTTGTGGAAGAAGTACCTTGGTCTAGGCCAAAGGGCCGAGGGTTCAGAGTGGGTAGCCTGGAGGCACCCAGTTCTAGAGCACCAGACCTCCTCCATCCTCTATGTGAACATGGTGATGGGCTCAGTATCGTGCAGGGCTTGAGGTTACGATGCCCACTGTGAGATCATGGATGTGCTGGTCAGTTTATGTCCAGAGGATAGTGCCCCAAAGTCATTCTCAACCTAAGGACACATCAAAACAGAAGGAAGGGCTATTTGGAAGGGCCCAGCATTAGGGAAGCAAAGGTAGGATTGCCATGAGTTCAAGACCACCTGAGATTTACATAGTGAATTCCAGGTCAGCCTGGGCTAGAGTGAGACTCTACCTTGAAAAACCGAAAAATGAAAAAAACTAAAACAAAAAAAAGTATGAATTTTTATGGATCATTTCTTTCTTGGTATTTTGCGTATAGTGGAGTCTTAGGAGGAAGTGAAAAGAAGGCTTATTCTCTATCTATTTCTCATTGTGAAGAACAAACTGCTTTAGTTGGCATAGCTCACCTGTAGTCCCAGCATTTTGGGAGGCTGAGGCAGAAAGATTTTGAGGTTTTTTTTTTTTTTGTTGTTGTTCTTTGAGGTAGGGTTTCACTCTGGCCCAGGCTGACCTGGAATTCACTATATAGTCTCAGGGTAGCCTCAATCTCATAGCAATCCTCCTATCTCTGCCTCCCAAGTGCTGGAATTAAAGGCATGCACCATCATGCCCGTCAAGATTTTGAGTTCAGTCTGGGCTACATAATGAACTTACTCTTTACTTATTAATAGCCTTCCATGGCATTAAGAATTCTACATTATCATTCAATAACATCATATGTGGTTAAACAGTCACCTATTGTTGGTTTCTCACTATCACAGATATATAATTTTTTTTTTAGGTAGTATCTCACTCTAGCTCAGGCTGACCTGGAATTCACTCTGTAGTCTCAGGTTGGCCTTGAATTTACGGTAATCCTCCTATCTCTGCCTCCCAAGTGCTGGGATTAAAGACATGCACCATCATGCCCGGCCATATATATATTTTTAAGGCAGGGTCTCACTCTAGCTCAGGCTGACTTAGAATTCACTCTATAGCACAGACTGGCCTCTAACTCACAGCAACCATCTTACCTCAGCCTTCTGTGTAGACCATATTTGAATAGATATATTTTCCTTATACTCAAGCTGGGTATTGTGGCACACACCTGTAATTCCAGCATTTGGGAGTTTGAGGCAGGAGGATGGAAAGCTTGAGACCATCTTGGGTATATAGTGACACTTTTTATCAAAACCAAGAATAAATTTAGCACTTATTCTTGATTATTTTCCAGAATAAATTTCTTTTTTCAGGCAAACACTTTAACCACTAAGCCATCTCTCCAGCACTCAATTTTTTTGGGTGTGTGTGTGTGGGGTTTCGAAGTAGGGCTTCACTCTAGCCCAGAATGACTTGGAATTCACTATGTAGTCTCAGAGTGGCCTCAAACTCATGGTGATCCTCCTACCTCTGCCTCTTGAGTGCTGGAATTAAAGGTGTGCGCCACCATGCCCAGCCATAGTTTCTATTCTATATTCAATTACTGTGCGCCACCATGCCTGGCTTCCAATTTTTTTAACAAAAATATTTTATTTATTTATTTGCCAGAGAGATACAGACACAGAGAGAGAGAGAGAGAGAGAGAAAGAGAATGGGCACATCAGGGCATATAGCTACTACAAACATGCACCACTTTACATATCTGCCTTACGTGGGTACTGGGGAATCGAACCCAGGTATTGCTTTGCAGGCAAGCACCTTAACCACTGAGCAATCTCTCCAGCCCCAGAATAAATGTCTTAAAGTGTAACTGAAGCACCCAAAACCACATTTCAATATATATTGCCAACTTATTTTTTTTTGAAAGAATTGTAGTAACTCGCACACTCAGCAGTGTGTGCAAGGGAAGCAGTCGTTTATTTCCATTGTATTTCCCCATTCTTGTCTTTTCTTGTGTCCCCAGATAGAATAAAAATTCCAGTGTGGAAATAAAGTGTTCATTATAGTTCTCTGTAGGAAATAAACATTTTTACTTGGGAGTTTGGACATCTGGATTTTAGCCTTGGTTTACTGCCAAGATGATTGTAAAAGCTGCTGCTATTGTAAGAGTTGAAGAATCAGCAACATGAAATCCCAAGACCTACAGCAGTCAATTTAGATTTCCAGGGTTTCTCCGTGTAGCACATTAATGCATTCTGTCTCATTCCAATCCATGTTGTTTGACTTTTTCCTCTTCCCATAGCATCTCTCTAGAGGAGCAGATTTTTTGTGTTAACTCTTGTCCAGAGTCCCTGTATTCTATACTACTGCCTTTTAGAGACTCAAGGTAGGGTCTCTCTAGCTTGGGCTGACCTGGAATTCACTATGTAGTCTCAGGATGGCCTCGAACTCACAGCGATCCTCTTATCTTTGCCTCCCAAGTGCTGGGATTAAAGGCGTGCATCACCACGCCCGGCTAGTTTCTTTTTAAAAAATATTTTATTTATTTGAGAGAGAGTCAGATAGAGAGAGAGGGGGCGTGTTAGGGCCTCTAGCCACTGCAAACACACACCAGATGCACGTGCTACCTTGTGCATCTGGTTTTACGTGGATATTGGGGAATTGAACCTGGGACCTTAGCCTTTGCAGGCAAGCACTAAGCCCTCTCCCTAGCTCCATGGTTTCCTCCCTCCCTTCCTTCTTTTTTTTTTTTTTTTTTTTTTTTTTTTTTGAGATCTCACTCTACCCCAGGTCGACCTGTAGTCTCAGGGTGGCCTTGAACTTATGGCAATCCTCCTACCTCTGCCTGCCAAGTACTGGGATTAAAGGCGTGCACCAACATGCCCGGCCATAGTTTCTTTCTTTATTCTATATTCAATTACTATGGGTTTCTGTAGTTTCTTTTTTTTTTTTCCTTTTTTTAAATGCTCTATGTGCATGATTAGTTTATTTCCATTTTATGACTCATTACTCTCATTGCTATTATTTTTCTCTCTTTTGGATTGTTTCCCTGAAATTATTTTTCTCAAAATAAGGTTATCAGAAATTGAATGCTTATCTTTGACCTTACTATATATGGCCAGATGCTAGCTCTGGCTCTATTATTAAGAGATACCAATAGATATTGCTGTAAATCCTCTCCCCCTCCCTCCTTCCTTCACTTTATTTCTGTCTCTTGTCCTTTATCTTTTTTCTCCTTCCTTTTATTTCTCTCTCTCTCTCTCTCTCTCTCTCTTTTTTTTTTTTAGTTTTTCAAGGTAGGGTCTCACTCTAGCTCAAGCTGACCTGGAATTCACTATATAGTCTCAGGGTGGCCTCGAACTCATGGTAATCCTACCGATTGCTGGGATTAAAGGTGTGCACCACCACGTCTGGCTCTTTCTTTCTTTCTCTTCCTTTTTCAATGTAGGGTCTCACTCTAACCCAGGTTGACCTGGAATTCACTATGTAGTCTCAGAGTGGCCTCAAATTCACAGTGATCCTCCTACCTCCAGAGTGCTGGGATTAAAGGTGTGCACCACCACACCTGGCAGAGAGAAATAAAGAATCCATAAACCAAGGCCTTGAGCTACTGCAAACAAACTCCAGATGCATGTATCACTGTGCATCTGGGTTTGTATGGATACTGGAGAATCAAACTCGGGTCATTAGGCTTTTCAGGCAACACCTTAACCACTGAGCCATCTCTCCAGTCTTGTTTCTTTTGACTGAGCCTCACTATGCTAAGCAAGCATCTCTTGTTTATCTCTCCCAATTTCCTAATAGGCCCAAATGGGATAGTTTTAGAATAGAATGTTAAGAAAAGTAAAACATCTAGGAGTGGTTTTGAGGAAATATCAAGTTAATATATGATGGCAATACCACCAGACATCTGGATCCCACTAATGTGGCTTTGTGTAGTTTTACAGTAGGCAGCCAGCTATTGAGATGTGACAGCCCACTAATGTGGGAAGGATGTTTTCACATGCTAGAGTAAATAAGGAGTGCTTCCCATCAGGGGGAAAGGCACCGTCCTGCTCCATGTGCATAATCTCTCTATAGCCCTGGGAGGTTTTGCCCCTCCCCTATACAGAGGAGGGGGTTGCAGGCTACAGAAGATAATTAGCTTGTGGGCAAATAGTAAATGGCAGCACCAGAATACCACGGGGGTGGTCTCTTTGACGCCAATGCCTCTTTTGTGCTCTACCACATCATTGCCAGCAGTTAGGCAGCTGGCCTCTAATGGAAGATTCCAGTGTATTCCGTAAACATCTTCATTGCCTTTGCAGAAACTGGCTCTAGGTAGAAACTGCATTCACATCCAACTTTTTTACTTAATATTTTAAAATTTATATATTTATTTTATTTGTTTACTTGAAAAGAGGCAGATGAGAGAGAGAGAGAGAGAAAGAGACAGAGAATGGGCACACCAGGACCTCTAGCATTGCAAATGAACTCTGAATGCATGCTTCCCTTGTTCATCTGGCTTTACATGGGTACTGGGGAATTGAACCTGAGTCCTTTGGCTTTGCAGGCAAGTGCCTTAACCGTTAAGCCATCTCTCCAGCCCTAACTTTAAAAAAAAAAATTAGTTAATGAATCTGCAAGCTGGATGGGGAGAGAATGGGCACACCAGGATCCCCAGCCACTGGGAACAAACTCCAGATGCATGCACCACCTTGTGCATCTGGCTTATGTGGGTACTGAGGAATTGAACCTGGGTCCTTAGGGTTTGCAGGTAAGCACCTTAACCACTAAGCCATCTCTCCAGCCTGCCAGCCCTAACTTTATATATATATATATATATATATTTTGACAGATACGGACCCAAGCCAAACCTCACAGCCCAAGGAGACTTCATCACCAACGAGTGCAGCAGACCCAGGCCGGACAGGGGATCCAAAACAAGGGCCTGAAGACCTCGAGGGGAGGAAGGTGCAGATGCTGGAGGAGAAGGTTGTGCGACTCACCAGGATGGTGCTGGACCTCCAGTCCTCCGTGGCAGGAATGAAAGAGAACCTCAAGCATACTGTTCAGGACGATGCCAGCAAGACACCGGGTTCATGGCTCGGGCACCTGCATCCCCAGCCAGCCCCCTACGGGACTGCTGCTGGAGCCACAGAGACCGTGCAGACCCCTGGCGGCAAGGAATCCGGCATGAAGGACATTGAGTCAGAGTTGGCCGAAGTCAAGGATACCCTGAAGACCAAGAGTGACAAGCTAGAAGAGCTTGATGGGAAAGTAAAGGGCTATGAAGGACAGCTCAAACAGCTGCAGGAGGCTGCCCAGGGCCCTACGGTGACAATGACCACCAATGAGCTGCACCAAGCCTACGTGGATAGTAAAATAGACGCTCTGAGAGAGGAGCTCATCGAAGGCATGGACCGCAAGCTGGCAGACCTGAAGAACACGTGTGAGTACAAGCTGGTGGGCCTCCAGCAGCAGTGCGATGACTATGGGAGCAGCTACCTGGGGGTAATAGAGCTGATAGGGGAGAAGGAAACGAGCCTCAGGAAAGATATTGAAGACCTTCGAACCCGGCTGCAGGACCCCTCTTTCACCAAGCCCAGCTGCTGCAATGGTGAGAAGAATGGTGATCTTGGCCAGCAGATCAAGGTGTTAGATCAGAAGATTGAGAGGGTTGCCGAGGCCACCAGGATGCTGAATGGACGGCTGGACAATGAGTTTGACCGTCTCGCAGTTCCCGAACCAGACGTGGACTTTGATGCGAGATGGAACGAGCTGGACGCGAGGATCAATGTGACCGAGAAGAACGCGGAAGAGCATTGCTTTTACATCGAGGAAACCCTTCGGGGGACCATTACTGGTGAGGTGGATGACTTGAAGCAGCTCCTTGATGAGAAGATTCACTCCTTGGAAGATCGTCTAGGGAGTGTTCTCCTGCGCGTAGTCAACAGTTCAGATGCCGAGGTTGTGCCTCCCGGCTCGGCCCTGCCAGGGCTTCCAGTGTCCGGGAACGAGCAGATCTTGATGGAGCTAAAGCATCTCAAGGGCAAAGTTCAAGTGGTGGAGGACTTCTGCCTGCAGAACCTGCCTCATGGCCTGGAAGGCACCTTGCCAAGTGGAGATGACCACGCAGGTGACAGCCTGAGCCTCTTGGAGTCTCTCAATGACACAATGCACAGAAGGTTCCAGGAAACTGCACACAGCATCCAGAAGCTTCAAGAGGGTTTCCACTTGCTCTATTCCCAACTGAATCACACGGAAAAAGAGGTGACTCATTTTCAAAATGAAGTGAGCCATGGTAGGGCAGGTGAAAATGGTAAAGCAGGTGGGTTTACGAAGACTGGGGAGCAAGCGAGGACGGTGGGGACCGGCCCATCTCCACACCCTCCTGTGGCCCCCTGCTGCAGCCAGCTGGAGGAGCGGTGGCAGAAGCTGCAGGACCAGGTGCTGGCTGAGCTGGGCACGTGTAAGGAGAGCACGCACGAGGTGCAGACGGGGGTGTCTGTGGTTGAGAGCAGGGTGTTACAACTGGAGCAAACGTGCAGCAGGCTGGACTCCATCTCAGGGGGTCTACAGAGGATCAGAGAAGGGCTCAACAAGCACGTGGGCAGCCTGTGGAACTGCATCCGGCAGATGAACGGGACACTCAGGTCGCACACCAGAGATATTTCCGGCCTGAAGAACTCTGTGCAACAGTTCTATAGCCATGTTTTCCAGATTTCTACTGACTTGCAAGATCTGGTCAAATTTCAACCCTCAGGCAGTAAGTTGAACTTGGTTTTTCTGTTTTCCTATATGTATTGCTCATGACAGTACCTGGGATGGTTTTGGGGATTAACTACATCAGCGCTACCCCACGTGCAGTTCATAGAGCAGTGGCAGTCTGTGAATTCGTAGTAATAAGATAAATAATGCTACCATAGCGGGCTGGGGAGATGGCTCAGTAGTCAAAGGCACTTGCTTGCAAAGCTAACTGACCTATGTTCAGTTCCCCAGTACTCACATAAACCTGGACACAAAAAGGGGCACATGAGTCTGGTGTTCATTTGCAGTGGCAAGAGACCCTGGTGTGCCCATCACACACACACACACACACACACACACACACACACACACACAACAAATAATATTTTTAAAAATGCTGCCATTGAAAATACACAACAGAAACAACTATCCTTCCTTTCTTCTTTCCTTCCTTTCTTCTTTCCTTCCTTTCTTCTTTCCTTTCTTCCTTTCTTCTTTCCTTCCTTTCTTCTTTCCTTCCTTTCTTCTTTCCTTCCTTTCTTCTTTCCTTCCTTTCTTCTTTCCTTCCTTTCTTCTTTCCTTTCTTTCTTCTTCTTCCTTTCTTCTTTCCTTCCTTTCTTCTTTCCTTCCTTCCTTCCTTCCTTCCTTCCTTCCTTCCTTCTTTTCAGAGGGGGGGGGAATGAATGGGTGCACTAGGGCCTCCTGCCACCGTGCACGAGATTCAGACACACGCACCACTTTGTGCATCTAGCTTTACGTGAGCACTGGGGAACTGAACCCAGGCTGGCAAGCTTTGCAAGAAAGTGCTTTTAAATGCTGAGCCATCTTCCCAGTACCCTCAAAACTTCTAAAATAATATCACTGTAGCATTCAAGCATGTGATTTTTGTTTCATAATAGCGTCTGTTCACAACATATAGAAGGTGAAAAAGAAAAGTTGGTCCTTTATCGTAGATAGAAGTCAAGAATAAATCTAGGGCTGGAGAGATGGCTTAGTGGTTAAGATGTTTGCCTGCAAAGCCTAAGGATCTAGGTTCAATTCCCCAGAACCCATGTAACCTACATGCACAGGGTGGCACATGAATCTTGAGTTCATTTGCAGTGGCTAGAGGCTCTGGTGCACCCATTCTCTCTCTGTGTCTCTGTCTCTGTCTGTGCATCTGTCTGTCTTTGCTTGCAAATAAAGTATTAAAAGAAAAAGAAAGAATGAGAGAATGAGCAAGCCAAGGCCTCCCCAGCCACAGTAAATGAACTCCAGATGCATGAGCCACTTTGTGCATCTGGTTTTATGTGGGTACTGTGGGACCAAACCTGGGTTGTTTGGCTTTGTAGGCAAGTGCATGACCATCTCTCCAGTCCCAATCCTTTCATTTGTAAAATATTTTTACTCATGACAGAATGACAATGTGCATGCCAGAGCCTCTTGCCACTGCAAATGAACTCCCAGATGCATGTGCTACTTTGTGTATCTGGCTTAAATGGATTCTGAGGAATCAAACCCAGGCAGGCAAGCTTTGTCAGCAAGTGCCTTTAACTGTTAAACAGTGTCTTTATCTACCAAAACAAGCACTGTGCTCTGGAGACAAAATCCAGAGCATGTGTACACCCAACTATTAGCTGAGGTGCTAAGATGGGGCCTGACTCTCCCCAGAAGGGCCACAACAGACCCCACCCCCCCATATTCTAGCCAGTTCCTCCTCAGTGGCAGCCTAATGAGAAAATCCCACAGGCTCACCGAGGCTGGGAAGGTTCAGCTCCATGGGGTGGTCCTGTATTATCCAGAGGGAACAAGTTGGAAAGGGTCTGGCTTGCATGGGAGGACAGGAGATGAGAAAAGAAAAAAAAGGAGATGGGGAAATGGTTTCTCTGGCACAAGCTGTGCTGGGCAGAGCCAGAGCCGTGTCTTGGTACCTCAGGAAGTAGTCAGTTGGGCACATGCTCTGGATTGTGTCTCCAGAGTGCTGTGGTCATTTTGTAGATAAGGAGTCACCAGGGCCAAGCAGGGCTATGCCCTGAGCCGCTTGGTCCCTGTACTTGTGGGATGTAGAGTTAAAGGTCATGAGACCCATGTTGTTCATAGAGCGATTGTCCCATGTGGGAACAATGCTGTCTGGACTGTGCTTTATAATAACAGACAAAAACCAGATACTTACAGTTGATTTGCAGCCCTGGGCAGCGTGGGAAGCTGTGTGTATTCTTTAACTCCTTGCGCACTAAGAGATAATGTGTTTGGAGAGAATCTGGGTTTCAGGGTGTGGACATTTGCACTGGAGCAATTCTGTGATGGTACATCATGTGGACTTTGCAGAACTTGTGATTGACAGGAGCCAGAAATTTTTAAAAAATATTTTCATTTATTTATTTGCAAGGAGAGAGAAGGAGAGAGAATGAGGCATGGGCACACCAGGACTTCCTGCCACTGCAAACAAACTTCAGACACATGTTGCACTGGCTTTATGTGGGTACTCGGGAATCAAACCCAGGCCATCAGACTTTACAAGCAAGCAGCTTTAGCTGCTGGAGCCATCTCTCCAGCCCCAGAAATAACTTTTTTTTAACTTTTTTTTTTTTTTTCGAGGTAGGGTCTCACTCTAGCCCAGACTGACCTGGAATTAACCATGTAGTCTCAGGATGGCTTTGAACTCAGTGATCCTCCTCCTTCTGCCACCCAAGTGCTGGGATTAAAGGCATGAGGCTCCATTTGTTTTGTTTTTCAGACAGAGAGAATGGGTGTGCCAGGGCCTCTAGTCACTGCAAACAAACTCCCGACATATGCAGCCACCATGTGCATCTGGCTTATGTGGGTTCTGGGGAGATGAACCTGAGTGCTTAGGCTTTGTAGTCAAGGACCTTAACCGCTAAGCCATCTCTCCAGCTCGATGGTGTTATTACTGTATCTTGTTTAGTGCTGGTACTGAACGAACTCCTCTTTCTATGTGTGTTTTGGAAACACAGTCTCACTCCGGTAGACCTAGCTAACCTGGAACTCGCTCTGTTAGCCCTGGCTGGCTCTCTAACTCTCAGTGATTCTCCTCCTCAGCCTCCCTAAGAGCTGGCTCATCAGCCCCTGCCTGACCGTGATGCATCTGGGTTAGCAAGGGCTGCTGGAGGCCTGAGGTGGGGGTGGGGAGGCGGTCCCCAAACCCAAACCGACTGGCACTGCACGGTCAGGCCTCACACCCACCCTGGCGTCCTGCATGCGCCTCGGTTCCAGCACGTACGGGGACTGCTCCTGGTAGATGTAGTCGTACGTCCGGGAAGTAGACCAGCAGCCCCGTCCACGCTGAGCTTGCCGGTGCCCACAGCAGGCCTCCAGCAGGTGATTAGGTAGTGGCTCTGCGTGTGGCGAATGTGGATATGGTGGTCTGGTGGAATACTAAGCAGACAAAGTGGGTTCTAGGGGTACAGTGTACCTAGACCTCCCGGGACACGAGAAGCACTCATGGCTGTTATGCAGGCCCAGAGGACTTCTCTGATAAGGGGGCCCCAGTGGGAGAGCCTTCGAGGTTGAACAGATGTTTAAGGAGCAGAACGGAGAGGATGGTGGAGTCAGCAGTGAGGACAAGTGATGAGAGAAACTTCTAGAAGAAGGTGTTACAGGAGCTGCTAATTGAGCAGTGGGTGGGATTCAGAGAGCAGGCAGGCAAGGCATTCATGGGAGGACTTGATGTAACAGGATCAGTTTTTTTTTTTTTAAAATATTTATTTTTAATTAATTTATTTATTAGAGACAGAGAGAGAGAATGGGCACACCAGGGCCTTTGGCCACTGCAAATGAGCTCCAGATGTATGTGCCACCTTGTGCAGCTGGCTTATATGTGACCTGGAGAATCGAACCTGGATCCTTAGACTTCGCAGGCAGCCCAAGGATCAGCAGAGCTGTATTATTTCCTGAGTCTTGACAGGGTACGCTTGGTGGTTCGGTTCTGTGTACTGTGCATTGTTGGCATTACTACCTGCTCACCTGTGTTTGGTTGGTGCCTGGCAAGAAGATCCAGGCCAATTGAGCCACAGGCCTGGTGCCTCAGCGTCCCTCCATGTGGCTGCTCTCCATGTGGCTACTCTGGGTTTCTGGTCAGCCTGGTATTCTCAAGTACCCAGACTTATGACATCTAGGTGGGGCTCAGAGCTGTCCCAGAATCACTTTGGAATTCTTAAAATTAGATGCAGGTGGGCTGGAGAGATGGCTTAGCAGTTAAACGCTTGCCTGTGAAGCCTAAGGACCCCGGTTTGAGGCTTGATTCTCCAGAACCCACGTAAACCAGATGAACAAGGGGGCACACGCATCTGGAGTTCATTTGCAGTGGCTGGAGGCCATGGCACGCCCATTCTCTCTCTCTCTCTACCTGCCTATTTCTGTATCTCCCTCTCTCTCTCAAATAAATAAATAAATATTTAATTTTAAAAATTAGATGCAGGCCTGGGGAGACGGTTTAGTCAGTAAAGGATGTGCCTGACAAGCCCGAGGACCTGAGTTCAATTCCTAGAACCCATGTCAAAGAACGTGGTGGCATGCACCTGTAATCCCAGCAACTGGGAGGCAGAGACAAGTGGATCTCGGGGGCTCCTTGGGCAGCCAGTCTAGCCTACTTAGCAAGCTCCAGACCAGTGAGACCCTGTCTTAAGAAAAGGTGGATCCTGCCTGAGAGGAATGACACCTGACGTTGTCCTCTGACATGCACACTCATGTGTGCACACGTACATGAACATGAATGTACACATGAAGTAAAATTTATATGCAAACATTTTTTTTTTTGAGGTAGGGTCTGTCTCTAGCCCAGGCTGACCTGGAATTCACTATGTAGTCTCAGGGTGGCCTCACAGCGATCCTCCTACCTCTGCCTCCTGAGTGCTGGGATTAAAGGCGTGCACCACCATGCCCGGCTCCAAACATTTGTTTTTTGATGAAAGTATCATGGCTTTCACCCAGGGCTTTGAAGGGTTCCTAACTTTCTAAAGATGAACAATGGCTCCATTATTGTTTTTAAGATGATCCTTAAACTTGAGATCCTACTGTCTTAGACTCCTGAGTGCTGGAATTACATTGTGCCTGGCTTAAGCATTATGTTATTTTATAACTTTCTTCATGTGTATGTATGGATGTATGTCTGGATGGATGGATGCATGTATTTTTCTTTGCAAGTACAGAGATAGAATGTGAATGAACATACTAGGGTTTCTTGCTGCTGCAGATGTACTTCAGAGACATGCACCACTTGGTGTGTCTGGCTTTACATGAGTAGTGGGGAGTTGCAAGCACACACCTTAATTATAGACAATATCCTATGGTACTTCCCTCCCTCCCCCCACTTTCCCCTTTGAAACTCACTCTCCATTATATCCCCTCCCCCTTCGCCCCCTCTCAATTAGTC